>CM053032.1:157760915-158380770 GCA_028564925.1 Lithobates sylvaticus
CAGGCCCTGCCAGCCAGCCTGGTTACAGTGACCTCTTTTCACTGTCTTTCCCACAGTCCTCTCTTCTGGTTCTGCATCCATTTCAAACTGCAATCTCCTAGTTCTGTCAGGCATGCCTCCCCAGTCCTCCCGACTGTGCTTCACTCACCAGCCCTTCCGGGTGCAACCAGTTGTCCTCTCTGGAGTCTCTTAGCAGTGCTCTCTCCCGCTGTACTCCCCTTGCTCTCTCACGTGCCTCTCCTCCAGGATCTCTTCTCCTCCTGGCTGCACCTGAGCCCAGGCCCAAGGTTACCCCCCCCCCCCAGACTGGGGAGCTCCCTGTGGGCCCCGACAGCCCCCACACTCTCTCACTCCAGCTTTTCCACCCGAAAACTCCTCCCCAGCTGGGCTGACCCAGTATATTTAAGGAGGCCTGCCCCCTGCCAATCCAAGTTGGGGATTGGTCAAGGCTCCTCAGAATACCCCAGGCAGCTCCACCTCACCTCTCCTCCTCTCTTTCTAGCACCTTCTAGAAAGAAGAGGGAAGTGACAGTAATGCTACCTATGAGTCACCCCGTACTGCCCTGAGCCACTCCCTGCCCAGAATGAAAACAAACAGGCCTAGCCACCAGTTAAATTTTCTTACGCTATAGACAAATCTAACCTCTAGCACCCACCTAACTAGAGGGTGCTACAAATATATAAGAACTCTACTTAACAATTCACTACCAGGTGAACATCTATAAAAAGCAACACAGCCAACAACTCTTAAATATATATTGGTCAGTTTTTGAAATCTGGAACAGTAAATTGTGTCCTGATGATTGAAAATATCCCAAAAAAAAAGAAATGTCTCCACTATCCCTAGCTAATGAGCAAAATTATATTAAATGTTCAAATCCTCTTTAGAAGTTTAAAAGGAGAAACCTACTGGTTACTGTGCTCATCAGCCTTTTTTTCAGATACATTTGATGATAATCCCCACAGCGACTTGCTGACTCAGTATTTTTTTTATCACAAACTTTACACACTTCATCAGCACATAATCTTATTTATTTTCCTAAATTTCTGAACAGTTGGGAACTGGTCTTCTGATTGAAGGGGACTGAGAGAACCCTGTGTGTTGCTTCAGGAAACCAATTCACTACTCTCTTGCACTTTCATATTTTTCCCTAGAAACAGAAAGTATATTGGCTTATCTAGGCAACATAGCAAGTTCATTATTCAAACTCTTTTTTTAAATGATTATGTTTCCAAATTGCTTTGCGTATATAGTATAATGTCAGAGAAAACAGCACCTACCTTGCAAAAGGTGCATTTATCATAAAAAAAAAAAGTTTAACTTGGGAAAAACCAGCTGCTGTCACATAATCAGCTGCTAATACAGTTGTATTAGGATGCATTGCAATGAATAATAAAATCCTTGTATTTAATTCTTCCGATTAAAACTTACACTCAATATTCTTTATTATTCGGTATGTAAAGTTTGTCATTATTGCTGAATATAACCAAATTGATTATTTAAGTTCTGTTTTTTAGGTCCTTTCCTGTTCATAGAAGGTAATGGCAGATTTCTAACCCACACTCACTCTAACACAGGCAATAAACACATTTATTATTGCCACTAAAATTCCCATTGATGCTGGGTTAGCAAAAAAAAAGTAAGTGGCTAAACGGATTTCCCATCCTCAGGAATCCTGTTGACTATCATTGCCAATACTGATAGGTGAAACTTTAAAATCTGAAGGGATTCCATAGGCACAATTACAAGTTTTAAAGGAAAAACTTCAGGCAAAACACTAAATTCAGCAGTAAATAAGCAACAAAAATAGCCACTGGCCAGTGTCAGTAGTGCTTGTTTTTGGACGCACTGTTTGGCAGAAATGCTAGTAATTAATATCAACTTACAGCCTATTATAACCCAAAGACCTGCTGGCAGCATGAATAGTCCTAAGCAGGTTAAGTTGTATGTAAAGCTAAAACTCAACTTTTTTTTCTTTTAGTTTTGGATAGAGTTGGGGAGATAGTTAAAATGGAAGATAAGGCTACTAACTATTCTTGGAAATGTTCCCTCCCCCTCCTTCTACCAGTCCTACCCTGCATAAAAAAGATCTTTGTACATATCCATTTTCAGTCCACTGCAGTCTGGTCATGTGATCCTGCAGCTCCAGCTTCCCTGTGTCAGTGAACAGCTTCTGCATGGGAGAGAAGAGAGCTTGGTGACACCATATCTCCAGGAATTCACAGCTATTGCTGAGCGCTCCCTTATACAGGAGAGTCAGAGCTGCAGGACCACATGACCAGACCTGAAGGGAGACAAGTACACAGATCTTTTTTTCTACAGGGTATACAGGATAGGTAGGAGGGAACATTTTTAAGAATGGTTAGTATTAGCCTTTATGTTGTGTGTGTACTATCAGGGAGATCTCACTTCACTTCCTGTTTTAGATACCAAGTGGGAAGTTAGAGGAGATCTCTCCAATGCAAGGGGAGAGGATGTCACTTCTTAGACAACTGTCAGCAGAACAGGTTTCCCCATTGGAAGATTTCTTCCTGTTTCTGTGACAACCCAAACATGCTGGATTTCTAATCACTTTCTGTACCATGTATTGGCCTCAGGACCAATATAGGGGGTGAATCCGAGCAGGAACACAGACAGCAACAAACACAATTCAGAGTGGATCTAAAATGAGTGCTAAACAAATGTGTTAGGAGTCCAAAGTATAGTATTACTTTCACAGGTGACAGCAAGAAAACAAAATCCAACACATACACAAGACAATGTATCAAATTGTTACATGGACTCAAATGGCAGACCTCCTGAGCAAATAAATCTAACAGTCGTTGTGGAGGCCTATACTGGGTCCAAGTAGCACTTTAATACATTATCTTAAAGTGGAGTTCCGCCTAAAAAAATCAGCAGCTACAAATACTGCAGCTGCTGACTTTTAAAATAAGGACACTTACCTGTCTAAGGTGCCCACGATGTCCTCACCCGAAGTTGACCCGTCCCTAGGCTACGGATGGAGGTACAGGCATCTTAAGTAAAGGAATCAGGAAGTGAAGCCTTACGGCTTCACAGCCTGTTTCCCTACTGCGCATGGGCATTGCCCACTGGTTCCTGCAGTCTTCTGGGACCTGTGTGTCTCCTAGAATACAGCAGGGGGGCGGAGGGGGGGTTGGACATGGCATAGATCGATGCGGATACTACGGCGATCTTTTTCGGAAGTGGGAGCAAATATCTGAATGTGACAGGTATCTGCTCCCCAGTGAAAGGTGCCAAATGTGACACCAGAGAGGGGGAGGACAGAGGAAGGTCCATTTTTGGGTGGAATTCTTCTTTAAGCACCAGGGCTGGTGCAAGGATTTTTGACACCCTAGGCGAAATCTCTTTTTGCTGGACCCTTCCATTGGCCCCGCCTCTGACTCCACCCACGTTGCCATGCCCATGTATACGGTAGAGGTGGCAGGGGTGGAGATTTTTGCGGTGCCTCTCCACTATTTCTTCAGCAGTGGTCCACGGGCCCGCTCTATTCCTTGCATCCTGCGCACCCTAGACCTGCTATGCAGAACCAGCTTGTCTAGCTTGACAGTTTTAAGTACTTGGGGATACGCATAGGCGGGCTGGTCACCACATACTTTGACTTGAACCTGACCCCCCTGTTGACTTGGTTCTCGGGGCTGTGTGCGGGATGGAAATCACTTTCTCTTACTCTAAGTTTGTTTATCTTTTTAGGGGGGGGGCTTGGCTCTCCCTAACTTTCAGCAATATTACTGGGCAGATGTCCTAGTGATGGACCGCTGGTGGTTCTCCCAGCCCAGGGACAATCCTGCTTTGACCTTGGAGGCGGCAATTATGGGATCATACGGTATGCTAAGTAATTTAGTATTCCGCAAGGTAAAGGCCCACTCTGAGTTAACAATTTTAATGCGTACAACAATAAAGGTTTGGCACCAAGCTAGAGCATTGTATCGTTCCCTGGAGACCTTCTACCCCCATATGCCTTTATGCGGCAACCCCAATCTCTCACATATGCGCAGTATACCCGACCCTCAGGTTTGGGCTTCCAGGGGCATAGCTGGGCTGAAGCACTTAGTGACAGAGGGTAGGTTGAGCACATTTCCAGAGCTTAAGGTAGCATACAATCTTCCAAATTGGATGTTCTTCAGGCATCTGTAGGTGAGGCACGCCTTCCAACACCAATTTCCTAATGGCGTCAGGCTTGAGTCAGATCCAGTGGAACGTTTGATATCATCTAAGGTCCTGATTGCTGCCTTGTCCTTCTTATTGTCACGAATGTCACGTCTACCTCAATGCAGGTGGTCAGACACTATAGCTAGTTACTGTATGCTTCACCTATAGCGGCCCCCTTTCCCTTAAGACAAGCAGCCCTACCGGTACTTGGTTGCCCCCAGGACTTATACATATTGCTATAGTTCCTGGCCACCACACTAGGGCAGATGCAAACAGAGCAAACAACAGATTAATTGCAGTTTAGCAGACAGATAGCGTGGTTCTAAGACGGTCCAGGTAATAAGGAAGGCTGAGTTCAGGGAAAAGTCCAATATACGATCCGGGTCATACACAGGGTAATCCAACAGCAAAGCAAGGCAGACAAAGGGGAGGCTTGATCAGTAACAATGCAGGTAACTGTCTCTATCACAAGCAAGGGATAGAGTGTTGCCTTATGAGTTTTTGTGAAATCTCCATTAATAGCTGTAAAATATTGTAATTATGAATATATTTCATTTAGCTTGTATCTATGGAGGGTGTGCAACATAGCTTCACAGAAGTGTCTGTTAGACCAGACAACTCGCTTCTGTATCTAAACAATGGGACCCAAACCTTATTGTTCTACACATATTCACTTGAAAGGATCCCATGTTTGGATATGCAATGAAGGGAGGCCAAGCCGCAATCAATACTTAACTTCCCGGGAAAAAAGGTCAAGTTAATCTCCTGCTCAGAATAGTCACAAGGATTTTCATTAAAGGGGGCTGACTTATGCAAAGTATAGGGATTGGAGATGTAGCCAGTCTTTAACCAGGAATAGGGAAGCCCGCCAATCAGAGCCACACCATACTAACCAATGAGGCATCAGCCTGTAATGATATACACTATATATAGTGATATATAGACTAGATGGGAGGGAAACACACACTCTATGGCAGAGCAGTCATGTAAATGGAACCTCTATGGGAATGGTAAATATGGGAAATCTCCCTTGTACTTGTATCTAAATATGTTGGTCTTAAGTCTTTTATGTCCTACTGTTTGTAGATTAACCACTTTAAGACCAGCCTCGTTTTGGATTTTAGGTGTTTACATGTTTAAAACAGTTTTTTTTTTGCTAGAAAAAAACTTAGAACCCCCAAACATTATATATTGTTTTTTTTCTAACACCCTAGAAAATAAAATGGCGGTCGTTGCAATACTTTTTTTCAGACCGTATTTGCGCAGCGGTCTTGCAAGCGCACTTTTTTTGGAAAAAATTCACTTTTTTGAATAAAAAAATAAGACAACAGTAAAGTTAGTCCAATTTTTTTATATATTGTGAAAGATAATGTTACGCCGAGTAAATTGATACCTAACATGTCACGCTTCAAAATTGCGCCCGCTCGTGGAATGGCATCAAACTTTTACCCTCAAAAATCTCCATAGGCGACGTTTAAAAAATTCTACAGGTTGCATATTTTGCGTTATAGAGGAGGTCTATGGCTATAATTATTGCTCTTGCTCTACCGATCGCGGCGATACCTCACATGTGTGGTTTGACCACCATTTTCATATGCGGGCACTACTCACGTATGCGTTCGCTTCTGCGCACGAGCTCGTCGGGACGGGGCGCTTTAAAAAAATTTTTTTTTGTTTTTCTTATTTATTTTTCTTGATTTTATTTATTTTTACACTGTTTTTAAAAAAAAATTTAATTGGCTCACTTTTATTCCTATTACAAGGAATGTAAACATTCCTTGTAATAGAAAAAAGCATGACAGGTCCTCTTAAATATGAGATCTGGGGTCAAAAAGTCCTCAGATCTCATATTTGGACTTCAATGAAAAAAAAAAAAAAAAAAAAAAAAAAAAAAAAAAAAAAAATGTCATTTAAAAAAATGACATTTGAAAATTCCTCTTTAAGAGGTATGGGCGGAAGTGAAGTTTTTAACGTCGCTTCCGCCCTCCTATGGTATAGAGATGAGTGGCGGCCATCTTAGCGTCACTCATCTCTATGCACAGGAGGGGAAAGGACCGATCGCCTCTGCCGCTGCCGACGGTTCCGGTAAGCGGCGGAAGGCGCGGGAGAGCGGCGGGAGGGGGGGCACCTCTCCCGCCGCCGATAATGGTGATCTCGCCGCGATGACCACCATTATCGGAATGCCGACCGGCGCCTGAAGAGATGGATATCTCGGTTGTGGCAGCAGCTGCTGCCGTTACCGAGATATCTCTCTTCAAAAAAGGGACGTACATCGTCGTGCGCCGGTCGGAAAGTGGTTAATGTTTTAAGGAATATACTCTGTATTACTTCATGTAATCCATGATTTTTACCCTTTTCCTGTACAATTAGGTAGCTTGATGTGTATTAGTCTAGGCCTACTTTACTATATACCAATACATTTTTGTTATTGTGTTAAAGCTTTCACTCATGGTCAAAGAACTCTCATTTAACCCCAAATGGTATCTTAGAGATATTAAATCTCAAATATAGTATACAGGTAACATTGGTTTGCTTATATCAGGTGAACACAGACAGGGGAAAAGCAACAGCCAACACCCGGATGCTGGAATGAGGAACAGGGGCACTAAGTGATCATGACACTTATATTTCCACCTCTCAATATCTCCCTTCTCTAAACTGAATCGTTTTTTTTTTTTTTAAATGGCAACAGGATATCCCTCACTGAGGAGGATTGGGAGAGCTGTGTTTCTTCATATGTTACAAATTTGATATCTGCTAGGGACCATTTTATTCAACTAAAATTTCTGCACAGAGCTTACTATATGCTGCACAGATTGGCAGTTATCTACCCAGATAGGTCCTCGTCATGTCCACGGTGTGGGGACCTGGAGGCTGCCTTTATGCATATGATTTGGTCAGGTCCCTTCTTGCATGGTTTTTGGGAGCAGGCCCTGGAAGGTATTAATCAGGCTGCAGGGACTACTCTTGCACTGTCTCCAGAGGTTATGTTGTTGAATATAATTGTTGACCCCAAAGTGAGAAAGTATACAAAACTAATTATAATATATGCCATGTACTATGCCCGCAGGGAGATCTTATTGAAATGGAAGGCCACGATCCTGTCCACTGTTGCTGCCTGGCGTAATACCCTAAATAATGTCTTGCCTTTGTAAAAAATAACGTACACTAACAGAAACTGCCTGAGCAAATTTGACAAAATCTGGTCATCCTGGATAGACTCTTGGGGTTCTCTACAGTTGGAGACTTTCCACCTAGTCCGGAAGCGGAACCTCTGTATTGAATACAACACTTGGCTGGGTCATGCCTGGCTTCGAGGTTGTCTACCCCCCTCCTCTTTCCTCTCATCCTTTATTTCTTATCCTACCCTTCCCCACCCCATCTTGCCTATCCTGTCTTTCTCCGCTCCCCACCCCTTTTTTTCGTTTTCTTTCTTCCCCTGCTTTGTTCCCCTCTCCGCTTCCTATGGGGGATCCTCCAATACTTGATTAAAGACTCACTGGTTTGGGTGAGATTGTTCTCCTGTAGCTGTCAGGTACTCCATTTAATAATATATCCTGTTGTATAAGATTGTCTAGTATCTCCTTTTGCAGTCTTTATGAATTGTAAACATGCATATCTGCTCTTCTTTAAGGAATGTTTTTTTAAACACGCACCGTCCCGCCGAGCTCGCGTGCAGAAGCGAACGCATATGTGAGTAGTGCCCACATATGAAAACGGTGTTCAAACAACACATGTGAGGTACCACCGCGATCGGTAGAGCGAAAGCAATAATTCTACCCCTAGACCTCCTCTGTAATTTAAAACATGCAACCAGTAGAATTTTTTAAACGTCGCCTATGGAGATTTCTAAAGTAGAGTAAAAGTTTGTCGCCATTCCACGAGCGGGTGCAACTTTGAAGCGTGACATGTTGGGTATCAATTTACTCGGCACAACATTATCTTTCACACTATAACAAAAAATTGGGCTAATTTTACTGTTGTCTTATTTTTTAATTCAAAAAAGTGTATTTTTTCCAAGACCACTGTGCAAATACGGTTTGAACGAAAGTATTGCAATGGTCGCCATTTTATTCTCTAGGGTGTTAGAAAAAAGTATAATGTTTGGGGGTTCTAAGTAATTTTCTAGCAAAAAAAAAATGTTTTTAACTTGTAAACAACAAATCTCAAAAAGAGGCTTGATCCTTAAGTGGTTTAAATTTTGTAAAATATAGTAATGCACTTGTGGGCTAAAAAAATTTATGCAAGTTACTTGCTAGGGGGAGAACATTTGGGGGTATCCAGGATGGGAAAAGACCTTGGGGTCCTGGTAGATCACAGGCTCAGCAAAGGCATGCAATGCCAAGCTGCAGCAAGCCAAGCCAGCAGACTACTGTAATGTCCATTGAATATTCAAATATATTTTTATTGGCTTGAGGAGTCATTTGTGTTCTAACCATTAGGCTATTAGGTGAAATTTAGTTTTTGGCCTCCCTGTAATCAGGGAGCGCAATCATTGTTTGGTTAGGTCTGCTCTGGGCTCTGCTGGTGTGGGCTTGGTTACTTTCCCCTGTATCCCAGGGAACTGGGACATAGTGGGTGGAAGAACATAGGCCTCAGCCTGCATATTAATGCCTCTCCCTCTCTGGCCAATCTCTGGTCAGTGTGGTGAGTGACCAGCAGGGAGCTGAGGTTGGTATAAATAGGCTGGAACCCATAGCAGTGATCTCCTGGGAGATCTACCTGCAGCTGTGAGAATCTTTTATGGGGTCCCAGCTACTGTTTGGCTGGGGGACATTGGTTCTATTCTTTTGAAGTTTTTTGCAGAAAATGTCCTAAGAATCCAGGACACAGGCAGTTGGAGTACAGAAACTGGTTGACGCTGTAGGTGGCTACACAGTATTAAGGACACAGTGAGTACCAGCCTTCTGGACTTAGAGACTTTCTTTGGCCTCTTTAGGGATATTTACTTTATTACCAGTACGCTCAGGCTGTATTCCTGATGAGGAGTAACATATTGTTTACACTTTAAAGGAGGTACCTACACCTTGAAGTATTAGTTCAGCATTAGTGTCCTCTACTACCAGCTTGAAGTTCATTGGAATATCCCTAGGCTCACCCTCACGCTATCCTTGTTCATACCCAAAATAAACACAAAAAAAAGATATGCATCGTCTGTTCTCTGACACTAGTGAGTGGGAAATACTGAGTGTTTGGCTGCTATGTGCCTACGAGGGAATGGAACCTGGGATCAAACAGCCAGACCAGTTCTAGGTTCTGTGCTACATATGCATTGACCTGTTATTGGCATCTAAGTAAATCTTCTACGTTATTGCAGGGCTGTCTTAATAGCATCATGGGCCCCTGGGCAAAGTAATACAAAGTTGCCCCTACCAGCCTGTCCCAATTTACGCACCTACTCTCAAGAATTAAAGTATAAATAGTTGATAGAATTAAACATATATTCATTAGTATGTTCAATGTCATGGACTTTGGGCTGCAGGGGAACCATTGCCTGGAGAACTCTGTGTTTTAATTTGTTCTTAAGTTATCGAGACAGAACTGGTCACTAATTGCTTTTGGCTTCTTCTGCATAAGGTATTCCTATGGGGGATAGCAAGACCGTCTAAGGTGGTCATTGTTATGATAATAGGATTATCTCTACTGTCTAAGGTGACCTTTGTCTGAGATAATGGGAGTAGCCCTTATCTGATAGTTTTCTGTATAAATTCAGTGTGTTTCTAAAAATAAAGCAGTCCTATTTCTGGTGTACTCCAAGACTGGTATTGCCTGGTTCTTGGGGGTTACTATAGCAGATCCATTGGTCTCGTGTTCCAGGACTTGGGAAGCAGCTTCTTGGAGGAAATACACAAAAATTTTTTAAACAATAAGAAAACATGCCATAATCCAAAGGCTAATCAACACAAAGGGAACAGCATGGGGGGGGGGGGGGGCTTTACAAAGTATAGGGGAGGGGGACAACACAATTACAGTACAATACAAAAGGTACAAGAGGGCCTTAAGCTCATATGGTTACATGCATTTAATAAACCAGGCAAACGGCTAAATACAAGTTGACATGCATGTATAGGATTTGTCTTACCTGCCAAAGGATTTGTAATATTTTCAGTCTTGTGTTTCAGCCACCTCTGGCTGGCAGCACAGGTAAGTCAACGATCTTCCTGCAAATACAGCACCACACAAGAACACAGGGATACCTTCAGATTTTTCAATGGGCAGTAAAATAGTGTGTGTATATATACATTTTTTAATATATATTAAATAATCAATTTTATTTCAGTTTTTTTAATTTAGCTTTACGCTCAAATAAACATTTGTTTTGCCTATGGAAAAACTGAACATTTACATAATGTTTCCAAAGGAAAAAAATGTTTCAGCCATGTCCCTCATAGAATTGACGCTACATTTCAGGGAGGAAGAAGCTGGTATGTGTTATGTGGGAAGTAAAACTTGCTGAGACAAAACCCACAAGGAAAAGGGAAAATGCTTCAGATTCCTCCGTCTCTTTAGCCTAGAAACACAGACTTTAAACTTTGATGAACTGATAGGGCTAAAAAGGCTAAAAATTTATACAACTAAAAAAGGCACATATCAATATGCGTTTCTTCAGAGGACAGCATTCTTTTACCTGTGTACTCTTATGCTAACATGCAAAGAAAAGGTTAGGCAATTCAGTAGTGAAGGCAGTAAGATATAACAAGGCCAGCTTGACCACAGCTCTAAAACATTGCCATATTACTCTATAAATCAGCAGCTGTTGATTTTATAGCTGTTCACTCACATTAAACTTTGAGGGTCAAGAATAAATGTCTCTTTGGGTATATCAAACGCACAGGATTTTTATTGCCAGTCTCTATTTCCCTATGAATTTTTTCGTCTGTGGTGTGAAAAAATAAATGACGGATCTTTAAGAAAACTGTGGCTCGTGTGACCTGCATGTTACACACAGTTTGGTTACAGGAGCAGCACTTAAAGTGACACAAGCTTCGTTTTTTTTTTAAAATAACAAACATATCATACTTACCTCCACTGCGCAGCTCATTTTGCACAGAGTGGCGCTGAACATCCTCTTCTGGAGTCCCTCTGTGGCTCTCGCGGCTCCTCCCCGCATTAGATAGCCCCCTGGGAGAAGCGCTCTCCCGGGGGGTTACCTTGCGGGCATGCTCCCTAGTGCCCCCCAGTGCCCGGGTCACTGAATTTGATTGACAGCAGGGGGAGCCAATGGCTGCACTGCTATCAATCCATCCAATCAGGATCAGAAACACCTGCTTTTTCTGGTATGCTCATCCCCGGGACGAGATAGAGGGGGTACAGGTAAGTAAAACGGGGGCTTCGGAGGGCTGCACCATTATAGGAGGTTTTTCACCTCAATGCATAGAATGCATTGAGGTGAAAAACTTGGAAGGTTTACAACCCCTTTCATTTTCCATATCATCGCATGAATTTTAAGGTAATTTTTCTGGGAATCCAGAAAAGATGAACTTTCTTAAAGATTACTGCAGTGCAGTAACTTCTTCACTACATTTTGTCAATTGTCACTTTTCGGCCCCAGGGCTCCAGCTATGCACTCCCTTAAAGCATAGGCGAGTGCACAGGCTCTCTCTATTTGACCTATTTATCATTAAAATTAAGAGTTGTCCCCAGAAAAGTAATAGAGGGGGAATCTTTCAATGGGGACACTAGTTCTGGTGACCTGGGGCTCCCCAAGAGATTCCATTAATTTACATTGATTTCCTCTTATCTTCTGTTTTGGCTATGGGACAGGAAGTGAAGGTAATGGGTCTACCCATTGGGACAAAAAAGGAAAAATATAAACATTACAGGGGCTATATCCCTCCCTTACTCTATCCAAAATGAAAAAAAAAGTTTTGCCTATAGTTCTACTTTAAAGTGGAGTTCCACTCAAAAGTGGAACTTCTGCTTATCCCTCTCCCCCCCCCCCCCCCCCCCCGGTGCCACATTTGGCACCTTTCAGGAAGGAGGGGGGAACGGGTACCTGTTTTTGACAGGTACCGTTCCCCACTTTCAGGAGATGGGACCGCGACCCAGTCTTTTGGAAGTACGGCATCCTCCTCCTTCCTCCGCCGCCGAACCAATTAGAAAGCGCAGCACGATTCTCGAATGCGCAGTAGGGAACCGGTTCTGAAGCCGAAAGGCTTCACTGCCAGGTTCCCTTACCAGGAATGGTGGTGGCTGCACCCGACAGCCGATCTGAAGATCAGCTGGGGTGCTGACATCGCAGGATCCCTGGACAGGTTAGTGTCCATATATTAAAAGTTAGCAGCTGCAGTATTTGTAGCTGCTGACTTTAAATTTTTCGTGGGGGGCTGGACCTCCTCTTTAAGCCTCGTACACACAATGAGAATATCGGACGAATGATCGTCCGTTTTTTTTGCATGCTAGTCTGATATCAAAAATGAAGAGGTTACTAAACTTATGAAAATTCTCGTACAAGAGAATACAACTTTGCAAGTGATGTAGTGTGTTGTATTGTATTGTAATGAATTATTTCGTTTCAGAGCATGCACGGTCTTGCTCCTCCATTTTTTTCGTACACCGTACTGTTTAAATGAAAATCGTATAATCTGGTATTGTGCAAGAAAATTTTTCGTGTTTGTTCCTTTGGATAATTTCAGATGAACTGTCATGATTGGTTCTCGAAAGCTGTGTACTAACGATCAGATTATTGTACGTTCACTGCGGTATTTTTCATTAAATCGCGTGTACTAGGCTTAAAACTTAATGGGGGTTATTTATGAAAGGCAAATCCACTTTGCACTACAAGCTTCAGAATGGCAAAGATGTTTTTATTACAAATTATGTGAGCAGACTGCAGTTCCTCTTTAACACTTGTACTACTGCCTGAAATTAATGCTTAACCCTGATTATTTAAAATGAGCCCCTAAACTAACCCTGACATTTTACTGTAAATGGTCAAAGTGTAACTAAAGGCAAAAGTTTTTCTATTTAGCTTCGGATAAGGTGCAGAGGGTTTAGAAACCTGTCAGGTTTTAATTGCTGTCTATGTCCCTATTAGGGTCGATTCACACCATTTGCTGTGTGGGAAATGCACTGCCCTCTGCAGATGTGCACGGGTGCAATTCCTTATGGCACCTGCATGCATCTAGCAAACGTGATTGCATTTATGACCCCCAAAACACATGGTACCGCAGTACAATGTGGTTTACTTCAGCGAGATTTTCGAAATTATGCCTACTGTACATTCCTGCGCATTTGACAGCCCATTGAAATGAATGTGCTGCCAGGAAGGTGTAACAAACGAGCGCAAATGATTGTACCTATATGGTGTAAACTGGCCCTTAGGGAGATGCCCCCTCTCTTTTTATCCTGTTCACCATTATCACTGAAGGTGAAAGAAGACCCCAAGTTTTTGGTTGTCACCAGAACAAGATTAAAGGGAAAATCTTCCAATGGGGACACTAGTTTTATGACATGAGGGTATATGGTACAATTACAATACAATACGATTTCTTACAGTAGGAATCAGAGAGCCCTGCTAGTCAGAGCTTCTAGTGAGGGATTCCCTCTCTTTTGAGTGATTTCCTGTCACTTCCTATTTTGGCTATGGGACAGGAAGTGAAGGGAACCCCCCCCCCCCATCCCATTAAGACACATTTGTATGGCAAGTAAAAAATAAAATGACAGGAATTATTACCCTCCCTTAACTTGGCCATAGACGGCTTTAAATTTGGCCTGTTCAGCTGGAATTCAGACAAATTTCAATCCATCTGTGGGTGGCCTGGTTGTATGAATGAATGAATGATTTGTATAGCGCTGCAAATGTGAACTGAATCGCCTCAAGGCGCTTGTCTGCTCTTGTTGTGATGCCATATTTTGTTGTACTGAAGTCGATCTTCCTGAGGACACCAGAACTGTGAAACGTGTTGAAGCAGAGTCTTCAGGCCGCCACGTCTGGTGATTCGAACACATACCTGCTTCAGTGAGAGGGAAGCGGCAGCGTTTCCACTGGTTTGCTTGTCCAGACTGATTGTGTTGGTGCACTTTTAAATGTAAGTGTTTTTTTAATTATGCAACTACTTTTAAATTAATAAATACTGTATTATAATATTTCTTTCCTTGGCTCATGTGCGTCTGGTTCTGTGGCATGAGGGAGAGCTAAAGGTGTACCCCAGACCTTCTTGGTGTCCTTGAGGAGTTGGCAGAGCTGGAGGAGAGGAGAATTTCACATACGAAATGCATTTTGATTTTGACCTTCTTGTAATGTAGAGGTCGTATCAATCTGGTGAGTGAGCACTTGCACTAGGGAAGTGATGGGGAACCTTGGCAACCCAGATATTTTGGAACTACATTTCCGATGATGCACATGCACTCTGCAGTGTAGTTGAGCATCATGAGAAACGTAGTTCCAAAACATCTGGGGGTGCCAAGTTTCGTCATCACTGCACTAGGGGATCACAGTTACATGATTTGAAAGAAGGTTTAGTCACATATTGGCGCCTCCTTTTCTGGGATTATTTGTTTGGAGCACATATGGACACTAATTAAGATATTTTTATGGACTCATGACTTATATGGACCTATAAATTTACTAAATGTAGATGTATATTTACTAAAATGGGTGCACTCAGAATCTGGTGCAGCTGTGCATGGTAGCCAATCAGCTTCTACCTCAACTTGTTCAATAAGCTTTAGAAAGAAAATCTGGAAGTGAATTGGTTTCTATGCAGAGATGCGCCAGATTTTCCACTCTGCAGTTTTAGTAAACAAACCCCTTTCTGTGTTTGGCCAGCTTTAGAGGGATTGACCCTCACTTCTTGACCTGCTAACTATGCATTAATAGACAGGAAGGAAGATTTATCTAAGACCCCTTTCACACAAGGCCGTTTTGCAGGCACTATAGCGTTAGAAATAGCGCCTGCAATCCGCCCTCAAACTGCTGCTCCATAGTCTGCAGTGTGAAAGCCCTAGGGCTTTCACACTGCAGCGGTGCGCTGGCAGGGTGTCACAAAAAGTCCTGCCAGCAGCTTCTTTGAAGCGGTGAAGGAGCGGTGAACTCACCGCTCCTCCACCACTGCTCCCCATTGAAATCAATGGGGCAGCGCTGTAATACCGCCAGCAAAATGCCGCTTTTGCGGTCGCTAGCGGGGGGTAAAAGCGCCCCGCTAGCGGTCGAAAAGCGTTGCAAATCTGACGGTAAAACGCAGCTAAAAATAGCGGCATTTTGCCGCCGACGCTATGGACGGCGTGGTGTGAAAGGGGTCTAACTGTTACAAAGGCAGAAATTAAAATGCTTTTCTTTGATGGAGTAGGGAATGTTCAAACCCTTGCCAGATTTCTACTTCTGTTTGTCTCCTGATGTAGATTTTTTTCCTGAGTTCCTGTCTGGTGAAACTGTTGTCAACGGAACAGGAAGTCAGGGGGAAATCTCTCTAACAGAGTCCCAATTAGCAGTAGAAACCAGACAGGGCTGCTAATCCTGCTCCACGATAAAACTAGAAAGCAGTTTTTTGGCTTGACATACACTTTAAAAAGGAACTGCGGTCTGCCCACATAATTTGTAATAAAAACATCTTTGCCATCCTGATGCTTCCCTCCAACCACTTTGCATATTATTTTTTATATACTGTAATTCTGTACTTGCCAAATATGCTGCAGAAATCTCCCTCCACTGAGTCTGACTGCATCCATTGTAACTGTGGGCAGCTGAAGCTGCTGCCTGTTCACTTCCTGGATTTACACAGACACACAGAGGGAGACCTCCAGCTCTGCAGCTCTCATTGGCCCTCTTTTGACTCACCCCCCTCCCTTCCTAGCAAACTCTCACGAGAGTGAGAGAGAGAGCTGTGCATGATGTCATAAGCCTAGGCTAATGACCAGACAAGAAAACAGGGAAGTGGGCTGTATAAGGTATTTACTGGCAAAAAAAAAAAATGTTACTCTCCAAAGTTAAAACAACAAGGGCAGAAGATTTAATAGATGGAAAGATAAAAAAATGACTGAAGTTCCGCTTTAAACATATGCATGCTTTGCAATAAAAATGTCTGCACACGATCCAAAATGTTTTTTCCAAATGGTAATGCTCTGGTTTACACATCGCTGAGAGTTCATATTCCATTTTACATTTACATGGTTCCATTACAGAGACACTAAAATCTGCTGTATGCCATTGACGACAGTCGCAAAGCTAAAGGAAGATAACCAGACAAATTGAATTGCTGCGGACCTAAGTGGCATATACAGTATGCTTGGAATATTCAAATGAATAGACTTGTGTTTTTAAAATAATTAATATTTTTTATTTCATCCATTTGCATATTTATTTCTTCCCATTTTAATCTTAATGGAGGCTAACTCTGAACATTTACTGATGATATATATTTATAATCCTCAGTGATATGATGCGTCTCTACAATTTAGTAATGCATCCTCAGATATACTTGTGTACCCGCCATTCTTTTGCTTTGCTGGTAAAGTGCACCGAAAGCCCCTTTGATGGACCAAAGCACACATTGTTCTGGGTAGTTGAACAGTGAAATAAGGATTTAAGCTTTTACATTACAGTAAGTGTATATTCACAGATGTCAGCAAACTGTAATTATGCTATATATGTAATTGATAACAGAATATCACATTAATGTAATGCTAGATTATTCTAAATGATCATAAATGTGCTTTGAATGTACAAAAAACAAGGTAATACCATAGCCATACAATGTGTAAGAAGATGACATAGGAGTCACGTAAGTTATCATGGATTACCAAAATCCATATGTGTGTTATGAGCTTTCAAATGTATGTTCTATCAATAAAAAATGTACAATAAAATAGTAAAATATCGAATAAATAGAAAAAGAAACCTTTATGCAACCAAAACGTTGATGGATTTTAAAGGTTAGAAGCCATGAATCAACATCTGAAATATAACAAAAATGATATTCATAATAAAAATGGTTATAACCTATCAAAAATATTCACAGATATCAAAGTATTCAAAATAAAACAAAAAAAACGGCTGACATTAGTATGTAATTTTTACGTTTGCAAACTTTTCAGCCTTGTATTATTTTGTTGCTCCATCATTACAGTAATTAAAAAAGTTAGAAGCAATTTTTCTAACATTATTAGAAAAAATAACTAAAATGTTTTCAGCAGATGCTCGCTAGAAATAGAACTTGATTGGTATTTGTTCTGAAAAGCGTCATTGTTTTTTCACATTTCCTTACGTGAAGATTCTATTTATGAAGAACTTTAATTACATTCCAGTCTAAGTGAAGCTTCAACATCTGCCCCAACATATAAATAACATGTATTGCACAATATATTTTGTGTAGGAAGTTTTTATCTTTCTGCTTAAAGAATGTGCTACATATCATACTGAATATGCATAAAAAGACCCATCTAGAAAGCCTGTGGATTTCTAATTTTTTTTATTTGTATGTGGTAAAATGTATTCTTGCTATGCAGTTTCCTTGTCAAGCTGATTAACGTCTGCTCCACACTTAACAGTATCAGATCAAAATAAATGTTTATTGATCCTATTCACTAATGTTTACCTTGAAATGTGATCTTTAGTAGCATACTGCAGGACTTTCTCTCTTGTTTGCATCCTGCCTTGGAGGCTTCGCTCTTCTCTAGTTCTATCTTGGTGGTGGCTCCACTGCTTTGCAGGGTCCTATGGAGCCACCTTTATGCCTGTTATGGTGCTGGGGATGGGAGTAGTCATTTGCCCATTGCAACTGAGGTGCACATGCTTCATTGCAGGACAGGGCATGCATGTACAATTTCTTCATAGGGGAACTGACTGGATGAAAAGCTGATGTGGGCCTGAGGCAGTAGCATGCATGCACTGTGCTCTCAGTAGGATGAGAGACCTAGTGTTGCTGACGTGTGCAGTCAACTGACCTCTACGGTGTATGTTCCCCATCCTCCCCAACCAAAAGTTCAGTGATGGAAGCAATGATGTATAAGGAGCAAGTGACAGCAAAAGTAAAAGAATGGGGATATATTCTCCAAAAATAGGTTATGCTGTAGGTTGCCTTGGTATAAGCAAACACTTTGCAATGCAAAAAAAGGAAGGTTTAATGCCCTTTCATATTTTTATCATTGTGCTTGTAACTGCAGTAAAAGAGTTTAAGTATAACTAAAGGGAAAACTTTTTTTTTTGTTATGGATAGAGTGGAGAGGGATTAGAATACCTGTTAGTTATTATAGCGGTCTGTGCCCCATTAAAGTGATTGTAAAGTCTCTTTTCTTTCTATAAAAATGAGGGGGGTACATAGAAGGCTTTTTTTTTTTTTTTTTAATTTTTTATTTAAGTGATTGCAGAATATACAAAAATAAACTGAAGACAAACATAGTTCCCCGATTCCCTCGTTCCCGAACATAACATAGTGCTCAACATACAATTTAAGTACAGAACTACAGAGCATTTTGTTAACCATCAGAGGGCAGGGTACAATCAACATTTCATTTGTGGATTTTGGTGTACGGCAAGGGAGTTTCGGGGATAGTGTCAGATCTCCGGCAATCACAGAATTTTTCACTTATGTGGGATATAGGCGTTAAGGGGATAGAAGAGGGGGAGGGTAGGACGGGAGATAATATAGTTAGAAGAGAGAGAGAGGCAGGCTAGGGCCGGAAAGGGGAAGTTGGGGCAGGGGTGTGGAACTCCAGTAGGTCCGGCAGTCTCGGACCTCAATTCATCTCTGATAAGGGGGCTCACAGGTAGGTCTTGTAATCCTCTGAGAATCTGAAAAGGTTCCAGTGCATCCAGCGGGTGTTGTGTTCCTCCTCCCTGTCTCCCTCAGCAGCTGTAAGTTGCTCCATATGATGGATGTCGCAAACCCTTGCAAACCATTGAGAAACTGTCGGTGGGGACTGTTGTTTCCATGCACTAGGAACGCATGCCCTGGCCGCGTTCAGAAGGTGCCTCAGCAGAGATTTACGATATCTCTTTCCTGACATGGGAGTCAAATTTAGCAGTACTGCTGCCGGGTTATCTTGTAGAGCTACATCGGTAAGTTTATGAATGATCTGGAGAACCTGCCTCCAGAACGGGGCCAGGATCGGACACTCCCAGAAGATGTGTAGCAATGTGCCATTCTGCGTGCCACATCTCCAGCACATAGGACTGTGTCCCGGGAATATGGTAGCCAATACCGTGGGAGTCCTGTACCAGCGAGTTAAGATTTTATAAGTAATTTCTTGGTATTTACTACATAAGGGGGACTTATGAGCAAAAATCAGTATGCGACTCTTTTGGTCTTCTGTGAATTGTGTGTGGAGGTCCCTTTCCCATTTTTTTAGGAATGGAGGGTCTAGCTGGGATGTATACTCCAATAGAAAATTGTACGAATAAGAGAGGGACCTTCGTAGTGGTCCTTCCCCCATGCACAGCTCCTCAAATGGTGTCTTTGGTCTGTGGAAGTTGCTAACTTTCGGGAGGGATTTGAGGAAGTGTTTGAGTTGGGCCAGTTTCCAACTGCCCAAGGCGGAAGCCCCAAGTTCCGGGTATATGCCCGATAGATCGCGCCAATCCGAGGTACCCATGAAAGTGGAGGCCCTGATCAGGTCCTGGTCTTGATGGAGTCGAAAGGACTTATCAGAAGTACTTGGCGGGAAGTTTGGGTGGCCTATTATTGGAGTTAAGGGTGATGGAAAGCTGGGGGCTTTCGCTAAGGTAAAGTATCTATTTAATTCCTGCAAGGTAGGTTCAATTAGAGGGTGTGGTAGGGCAAAACTAGAAAAACTGATCCCACTCCAGGGCAAACCCTCAATAGGAAATGGGACCGATTCCCGCTCTAGTCGGATCCAAATTTTGTCAGGTAGATGCCTGCACCAGTCCACTGCCCTATTCATGTGTACTGCTGTGTAATACATGGCTGGATCTGGGAGTCCCACCCCTCCCCTGAGTTTCGGTCTCTGTAGCAAGGCTCTTCCAAGTTGCGGGGGCTTACCCTGCCAGACGTATTTAATGAATGTTGAGCGCAATGCTCTGAAGAAAGTCTGGGGGATCTTAATAGGCAAGGCCTGTAAGAGGTAAAGTAACCTCGGCATAATGTTCATCTTTAGAACATTGCATCTGCCAAACCAAGAGACCGCCAGATACCTCCATCTCTCTAGATCCGAAGCAAAGGTTTTTAAGAGGGGCTGAAAATTTAGTTGGTAGATGAAGTGTGGATTTGCGGGGATCCTGGTACCTAAGTATCGGATGGCCTGGGGTGCCCACCGGAAAGGGAAATTACTCCCTATACGTGCTTGTGAGCTGTGAGGGAGGGAAACGTTAAGCGCTTCCGACTTCTGTAGGTTGATTTTGAAGTCGGATAGGTCTCCATATTGGTGTATTTCCGACAAGAGAACCGGCAGGGAGGTATGCGGCTCCGAGACATAGAACAATATGTCATCTGCATAGGCAGCGACTTTGTGATGATACGTGTTTGTTTCCAGACCTTTGATGTCGGCGTTAAGCCTGATGTGTTGCAGTAAGGGTTCTAACGTAAGAATGAATAGGAGGGGGGAGAGTGGGCATCCCTGCCTCGTGCCATTGCTTATTTTAAAGCGGTTGGAGGCCACTCCATTTACCCGCACCGTGGCTGTGGGGGTCGAGTAGATGGCAGCTATCCATGATAACATAGAGGATGGCATGCCAAGGCGTCGCAGGGTGGCCAGCAGAAAAGCCCAGCTCACCCTGTCAAACGCCTTTTCGGCATCCGTGGATAGGAACATGATTGGGATGTTAAGCTGTTGGCCCTAGCTATCACATCTATTGACCTTGTAGTATTGTCCCTTGCCTCTCTATTACGAATAAAACCGACTTGGTCTAGGGGAACCATACGTTGGAGTATGGGACCTAGCCTTTCTGCAAGGATTTTCGTGAAAATTTTTAGATCGCAATTAAGCAGGGAGATAGGCCTAAAACTGGAACAGAGAAGCGGATCTTTCTCAGGTTTGGGAATGACAGAAATGCTGGCCTGCAGTAGGTCTGAGGGTATGGGGTGACCTTCCAATATTGCGTTGAAGGCTGTGGTGAAATGGGTCGCTAGCTGGGTTTGGAACACTTTATGATAGGGGACTGTGAAGCCGTCGGGGCCAGGTGCCTTGCCCTTGGGCGAGCCCGCCAGAGCAGTCGCAAACTCCTCTGCAGTTATAGGCTGTGAAAGTGATTCCACTTCCTCTTCCCTAAGTGAAGGCAAGTTTGCCGCCGCTAGATAGGTCTCAATGGCCTCCATCCTATCCTGGGGTCTGTCCCCCGATGACTGAGGGTGCAGGTTATAGAGGGTTTCGTAAAAGGCACGGAGGTTCTCTGCTATTTGCGCTGAGTCATAAAGTTTTGCTCCCGTGGAGGAGGAAATAGCTGGAATATAAGAGGCGTTGCGTTGGGTCCGTATAGCGTTCGCTAGCGATCTACTACATTTGTTCCCGTGCTCGTAAAACGATCTACGAACCCACAGAAGCCTATTTTTGGATTGGAAGAGGGAGTGCTCCCTAATTTGCTCTCGGAGTCCTGTCGCCTCTGCCTCCAAAGTTCGATCCGGTTGTGATTTATGACGTCTCTCACAGTCGTGCAATTTGGAGATCAGCTCGGATAAGGTTTTTGCTTTGGCTGCTTTGAGCCTGTGTCCATGCTTTATTAGTATTCCCCTAATATAGCACTTATGTGCTGCCCAGACGGAGAGTGGGTTGGGAACAGAGCCTTTATTGTTCTCAAAGAACTGCTTTATTTCCCGTAAAATGTCTGATTGGACTTCTGGGTCTTTCAAAAGAGACTCATTTAACCTCCAGGTATTTTGGCTGCGCAACTCTGGCCGAAGGCCCAGCACCATGGAGATCGGGGCGTGGTCTGACAGGGCTATGTGACCTATCTGGGCATTCGTAACCAAGGGTAGGGTGCTGTGGGATGTCAAGAAAAGGTCTATCCTTGAGTAAGAACCATGAACCGCGGAGAAGAACGTGTAGTCCTTCTCCTGTGGGTGGAGAGTACGCCATATATCTATCAAGCGGTGGGAGTGCAATAGCTCCCTGATTTGGTTGCGTGCTCTCATGGATAGGGCAGAAGTGCCCGTCGAGGAGTCCTTGCGAGGATCCAATGTAAGGTTGAAGTCGCCTCCCACAACTAAGGTTCCTTCAGTGAAAGAAGCCAGGGCATGTAAACAGTCGTCAAGGGCCGAAAGTTGGTCCACATTCGGCAGGTACAGGTTAGCTAGGGTAAAGGTCTGCGAGTGAACAGTTCCTTTAATGAAGAGGTATCTACCTTCTCCATCCGTCTGGAGATCAATTAGCTGCCACGGTACTGTTTTGGCGAGGAGGATACACGTGCCCTTGGATTTGGTAGTAGGTGAGGTGCTGTGGTAAGCGACCGGGAAGTGTTTGCTGTAAAGTTTTGGTATCTTGTCTTCCCGGAAATGGGTCTCCTGCAAGAAGACTACATGGGGTCTTTGCCTCCATAGTTCCGCAAGACAGCTGGATCGCTTTTCAGGGACATTTAAGCCCTTTACATTCCAAGAAATGAATTTTAGCGACATTTTAGTAATTCGGAGCCGGACCGCCGGACTCCCCCAGAGTCCCAGAGGAGTGGATACAAGGGGATGGGCGGGGGGTGGGTTAAGGAGCTAGAAGAGGAAAAGAAAAGGAGGCACAGTAGAGGGACGGGAGAAGATAGAGGAGAGGTAGAATAGTGGGGGAAAACTAAGTCTCCGAGTGGAGAACAACTGCCTGTCAAGGCAGTCAGGGCCTAGTGGGGGAAGAGGTAAGGCACTTCAGAGATTGGGCCCCATTGGTGCAGGGCTCCCCGACTTCACCCTGTCTGGAGTGGCCTCAGGATGGGCCAAAATGAGCTAAGTAAGCTTCCCTACTGCTGCTAAGTACCAAGAATAAACATAAGTAAAAAAAAAATAAAAAAATAAAAATAAAAAAATAAAAAACATAGTGCATCAGGTGAACAACAGAAATTGTTGAGCTGATCCCAACCCAACCACCATTCAACAGAGGCTCATTGATCATTAATAACAGTATAATTAACACTATTATTATTATTATTATTCAACCAGTTCCTGCCCTTTCTTGAAGAAGGGATCCCATGAAAATAGTCAAAAATAATAAAATAAAAATAAAATAATAAAAACCCGCTTTCGGCGTCATTTTAACTACAAAGACTGTGTCTGTCACAAAGAGCTTCTCATAAACCCAACAGGTGTATAGCAAATAAAATGAGCAACCAGCCGATCAAAAAAAAAAAAAAAAAAAGTTATATGTAAGAATACTCCCTCCTTTTCCGTTTGATAGGAGGGCTCTGGGAGGAAGGTTAAATAGGTTTCCCTCAGTATCAACGTTCCGAAAGTCCTCCTATCAGTCTATGGTAAAGGTATTAGTGATGCCTTGGCAAAAGCAACGGGTATCCAGGTTAATGGGTAATGTCCTCAGATGTATCTGATACCCCTTAAGTCTCCGTTTCTGTTTGTGGTTCTTCGGGCATAGACCCAGCACCCTGCCGTCCCAGGGTCTCACCCTTCCCAGTGTATGAGTACAGGGTTATCTCAAAAAATCTAATGTCTCTGACCCCCCGAGGCATAGGACTGGTTGTCACTTACTTATAATGTTAGGTGTTCTAGTCTCACTTCTCCCAACTCTTCAAGGCAGAACTAGGTCAGGCAAGATCATGGCTCGTTATCCTGGGGCGCTTGTGGTCTCCTGCGTTGGGACTGACGGTTGCGCCGAGGCCTTTGGGGTCTAGCTGGTGGATTTGCCGCCACGCCAGTGTTGGACGGAGAGAGGACAAAGGCCAACCAATTAGGTACGGACACTGGTGGGAGCCCGAGGGATCCAAGGAATGCAGGGAAATCCGTGGGGTGTCGTAGAGCGTAGGACCGACCTCCTTTACGGGCAATGAGGTGGAATGGGTGACCCCATTTGTAGGTAATACCTTGTTCGTTGAGTTTCTCCAGTAGGGGCCTCATGCAGCGACGCATCTGGAGGGTCCTCCGGGAAACATCGGGCAGAAGGGTGATCCGAGCGCCATCAAAATCAATATGCTCCTTGCGCCATGCCATCTGTAATATGTCTTCTTTGACGGTGTAGCTATGAAGGCAACATAGAACATCTCTTGGTCTGCCATCTGTGGGGCCCCTGGGGCCGAGGGTTCTATGGACCCTGTCAATAACGATCGGTGTCTCTGCTGGACGCTCCAGGCAGTTGTTGAATATTGCCGTGACTGTCGCTTTAAGATCGGCCTGGCCTGTAGCTTCCGGTAGGTCGCGAATTCGGACATTGCGCCTACGGTTGCGATTTTCCAAGTCATCCAACAATAGTTGCAACTGGGCTATCTGGTCAGTGACTTCCTCATATGTGGCCTGAAGTCCCGAGACATCTTGGCGTATGGCTGTGGTATTGGTCTCTAGTGAGGAGACCCTGGCTGTGGTTTCCGAGACCTCTTGCTTAATCCCTGTTATTTCGCTGCGTAGTGCTGTTTCAAATCTGGCAGCCATGACATCCAGGTCATCCTTAGTTGGCAGATTATGTAATAGGGTCCACAGGGTTTGGTCCATGCATGGCATAGCAGGGGTGACCATCGGGGGCAATATCCCAGGCATTGTAAGCAGTGGTCCTTGTGAGCGCTGCTCTGGGGACATAGGTGTGCACTGTGAAGGCCCCTGGGACGCCTGGGTGCCACGTGGGTACCAGTGCTGTGTTCTGCTGTGGTCCGGGCTGCCTAATGACGCCAGAGATAGCGAGCGGGGGAGGCAGGGAGAGAGGTCGCTAGGTGGGGAGAACGGCGGCATGTCATTACCTCGTTCGCTTCCCCTTCCTCCTCCCGCTGGTGTGCCGAGGTCTGTTCTGGCAGTTGGGGCCGGCGCCATCTTGGCGGGATCCGGAGTGGAGGCTGGCGGCTGGATCGGGACGAGATATTTGTCCATGACTGTGGTGGAGATGGACGGGCTCACCTTCCCTGATGCTCAGGTCAGTCTGGGAAGCTGTAATGTGCGGTCAGTCTGTGCGGGTGAGCTGTCGGAGCGCCACGGACCCGGGAGCACAGGAGTTCTACGTCCTCACTCTTCCATGCCGAGACCACGCCCCCCATAGAAGGCTTTTTATCTTGCAGCAATTTATCGGTCTCCTAGACCAGTATTGCTCTTTTTTGATGACTTTGCTGCCTGGCTACCCTACTTTCTCTTCTCTGAAACACCCACTACCTCATTCTTGGTGACTTCAACATCCCTGTCAATGTTAACATTTTGCATGACATTTTCATTTTTATCTAGTCTATTAGAAAGACAAATTTAACAGCCTAACAGCCAACTGAGGGAGAACACACAGCTACAGCTCAACTTCTCAACTTCACCTCATCTTTTGACCTAACTCAATGGACACACACTTCCACTCACTCCAATGATAATACCCTCAACCTTGTATTCTCCCATCTCTGCATTCCTGACAACCTCACCAACATCCCCTTTCTTCTCTCTGATCACAACCTCGTCAGTTTCACTGTATCCTTGCCTCCAACCACCCATCCCTCCAAGCAGCAAACGATTACTTGTAGGAACCTTTGCCACTTTAACCCTTCTCTTCTCTGTTCTGCTACTGACCACCTATATGACATAATCTCTCCCCTGTCCTGTCCTGACCTGGCCCCCTCTGTCTACAACAGTTTATTCTCATCATCATTGGACGCACTTGCTCCTCTAACTACATGCAGAATCAGGCTCCGACCGTTACAACCCTGGCAAACTGACAACACTAAAAATCTCAAGAGATATTGGCGCGCTCTTGAACGACTGTGGCGTAAAACCAAATGTCTGCAGGACTTCACCCCATATAAATCTGCACTCCTAAAATACAATTCCTGCCTCCATGCTGCCAAACAAGCCTACTTTGTCTCTCTTATTAATACCTTGTCATCCAGTCCCCGTCTGTCTACTCCTCACCTCTCTCCTTCAGTCTTCTCTCACATTACTAACTTGCTAACTGACATATCAGCATGGATGTCGCACCACTTCTTTAAACTAAATCTCTCTAAAACTGAGCTGGTAGGTAATATTTCCCCCCCGCTCGTGCACCCCATCCATGACTTTTTCATCAAAATCAATAATGCAACCATCAATCCCTCCCCTTATGTCCGGGTACTAGGTGTAATCCTAGACTCTGACCTGTCCTTTCAGCCCCAAATCCAATTGTCAAAAGCTTGAAGACTTCACCTCTGTAACATCTCCAAAATATGCCCCTTTTTAATAAATGAAACCACCAAGCTATTTATTCACACCCTTGTTATCTCTCGTCTTGACTGTTGCAAATCCCTTCTCATTGGCCTACCTCTCCATAGGCTATCCCCTCTTTAGTCTATCATTAAATGCTGCTTCTAGACTCATATATCTGACCAACCGCTCAGTGTCTGCCATCCCTCTCTGCCAATCCCTACACTGGCTTCCGATTGCCCAGCGAATAACCACAACATACAAAGACATTCATAACTCTGCCCGAGCTATATCACCAATCTTATCTCCAAATATCACCCAAACTGTCCTCTCAGCTCCTCTTAAGACCTCCTACTCTCAAGCTCCCTTGTCTCCTCGTCCCATGTTCATCTCCAGGATTTCTTCAGAGCCTCTCCCATCCTCTGGAACTCTCTACCTCAACCTGCACTCTAGCTGCCTTCAGGCACTCCCTGCAAACGCATCTCTTCAGGGAAGCCTATCATGCCTCCAGCCAATCTTTTGCCACTTCCATCAGCCCATTTCCCACATGAATTCTCTTGATTTACATGGATTTCCTCTCACAAGTGAAGGGAAAGCTCCCCAATGGGGCACAGATGACGAAATAAAAATCTAACAGGGGTTATAACCCTCACTCCAAAATGAACATAAATGTTTTTCCTATAGTTGCCTATAGTTCTACCTTAACATATGTGTAAACCCAAAAATCTATTTTTCAGTATGTTCGGCATCATATCTCACTGTATACAGTTTTCCTGAGCAAAATCATTTTTCCTGCCTGTTTTGCAAAGTCTATTACCTGAAGATCCTGCCAGTAACAGCACTTCCTGTTGCAGGTTGACAATATCAATTAACTGCCTTGCAATTAGCAGTAGTATTGTCAGCCTGCTGTGTGTTCTCCCTCAGTTGGCTGTTGGGCTGCCTTTCTAATAGACAAGATAAAAATGTAAATGTTATGCAAAACTTAAACACTGTATAAGCCCCATTATTAGTAATGATAATGTGTTTAATGTGTTGGCCAACATATAACTCACATCTTCAGAAAAAGCAGTAGAACTTTTCTATGCAATACAAAGCAGAAGGCAATCCTAACATTTGCCATAGGCTAATATGCCTGTAATATCATTTACATCAAGCTGGTCTCTCTTACATGAAAATCTAAAAAATTCTAAAATGACTTTAAAGTGACAAATTAATTAGACCTCACGTTTCTTAAGACAGAATTCAAGATGAATGCTCACTGGTTTATAGAGTAGTTATAAAAAAGGTTTCTTGATGTTAGTAATGATCACTTTAGCATTAGGAAATCCTTACTAAATAAGGCTGAATATTGTAAAATAAAACCATGGCTTCCTAGCTGGATATCAGAGTACCAGATGAGACCGTTCTAATCAATTCTGTTATTTCCAGACTCAAACAATCATTTCATTATAAAAGGAATGTTTTGGCGGTAGCATTGCTGGGGCACTTGATTCAAATGATTTTCTATGTTATTTCACTGGTTTATAATTTATGCGAACTCCACAAAATTCATAATTATAATATAGACAAATAGGTGTATTTTTGTCCATGAACTCTCTATCCGGTGCGCATATTACATTTGCATGCTATTTCTAGTGCTTGTATTTGTACTCATGCATAAAACAAAATTGAATAAGATTTTGCACAATTGTACATTGGACTGCTATTATATAAAATTTTAATATCCCCACTGTCATTTTTTTTTAATGAGCTAAAACTTTCATCTCAAGCAGAGCATGAGACCTACAAGAGGAAAATGCCGGATTGTTTTTTTATTTTTTTCTTATTTGTGTAAATGAGAGAAAAGACTCTACTAAGATTCTTCCTGTTTCCTACAATGCAAAAAGAGATTAGACACCATGTGGTAATATATACATGGATAAGCTGTGGGTAAGATATTAAGCATCACCATGGGCAGTAAGGAATAGAAGAGTGAAGGTTACAGCATTGAGTGGCCTTCCTCTTTCTCCTCCTGTTGCACTATTCTCTGCCAGGTCTTACAGACGGGATTAACCTATCAATACTCTGCCCTCAGCATGCTGCAAGGGACGGTCCCCAGAAGGTGCAGAATATTTTAAAAGTCCAAAAGCAGATGTCACACTCAATGAATCTCTCACCCAGAAGTAATATTTTCCTTCTTTAAAAAAAGACATGAAAATTGTTGACTTTAGAACAGCGTGAAAAACATGGTGTAAACATGCTACTCTTTCAAAAAATCCTTACTTTGGTCATCAGTAATCACTTCACAATAAACAATTGTCATGTAGTAATATTTTTTTCCTAAGCAAGTTTTATCTAAAGCAACAAACCGCAGCATAGGCATTCTATTTGTGTTCCTGATATTTACAAAAAGCTGGGTCCTCTTGTGAAGACAATTATAGCAGTTTTTGGGCTTACCATTTTGTTAGCTTTAATTTTTAGATGTTCACCCATTTTTAGATGTACAATGTATCATTACAGACCAGTTAACAGAACCTATTTTGAGGCTTAACCTATTCATGCCAGATGCTTTTTAAAAAGTGCCACACACAGAGCCACGAAAATTAGGCATCCTGACTTGTCTCGCTCATAGCTGAAAGTAGTGTCAAATATATATAAAATGTGGTAACTTCCGCGCTACCATTAACAATAGTGTCTAAAGTGTTTAGGGTGCTGCTCACATTCAAATGCGTTCCTGCATGTGAGAAAATATTAAATAATGAGAGATAATGCGGTGCTCCTTTCAATATCCTGTGAGATATGTGACGTTGTTGTTATGGCCTGGTAAATACTGACTGGCCTTTATTAAAAATGGAAATAGTTTTTTGGTCAATTTGATTTAAAGCCCATTTCCAGACAACCCCCCTCCCCCTTTTCCCATTGTGACCATTGAGCACAGTGTTTCGCATTAATACCATTAAAAACATTTTTTTTAAACTTGCAAAGCTGTTTTTACCTAAACTGTGTGAAATAGAGACCACTGATTCAATGTTGTCATCAGACCGACCAGTTGTGTTGTCACATCATGCCACTTCAGTCTTCTGGAGCCTGATAGTACCCCAGTGCTAGACAAAAAATGTCCCCATTATTAGTAAAAAAAATAAAAATAATAATAATAAATGCCATAAATCTATCCCCTATGTAGACGCTATAACTTTTATGCAAATAAATCAATATACGCTTATTACGATTTTTTTTTTACCAAAAATATGTAGAAGAATACATATCGGCCTAAACTGAGGAAAAAATTCTTTTTTTGGAAAAAAAATTTGGGCTATTTATTAGCAAAAAGTAAAAGATATTGGGGGTTATTTACGAAAGGCAAATCCACTTTGCACTATAAGTGCAAACTACAAGTGCAAAGTGCACTTGAAATTCCACTGGAAGTGCACTTGGAAGTTCAGTCACTGTAAATTTGAGGGGTAGATTTGAAATGAGGGGAAGCTCTGCTGATTTTATCATCCAATCATGTGCAAGCTAAAATGCTGTTTTTTATTTTCTGTGCATGTCCCCCTCAGAACTACAGCGACTGCACTTCCAAGTGCACATTCAGTGCAATTTCAAGTGCGCTTTACACTTGTAGTTTGCACTTGTAGTGCAAAGTGGAGTTACCTTTCGTAAATAACTCCCATTGTGTTTTTCTTTCAAAATTGGCGTTTTGTTTATAGCGCAAAAAATAAAAACTGCAGAGGTGAACAAATACCACCAAAAGAAAGCTCTATGTGTGGGGAAAAAGGATGCAAATTTTGTTTGCAGCATCGCACGACCACGCAATTGTCAGTTAAAGTGATGCAGTGCCATATCCCAAAAAATGGCCTGGTCATTGAACAGCCAAATCTTCCGGGGCTGAAGTGGTTAACCAGAAAAGAAAAAAAAATATCCTAATTAAAAATAAAAAAAGTCATACAATCCTATATACACAATCCTATATCCACAGTTGTTCCAGAGGAAGGCAAAAAACCCCAGCAAAGCATGAACCAGTTTGCTCCAGCAGGGAAAAAATTCCTTCCTGATCCCACAAGAGGCAATCGGATATTCCCTGGATCAACTTTACCTATAAATATTAGTATCCAGTTATATTATGTATTATGTCTTTTTTAAGGAAATCTATTGAACTGCCCAGAATCAGCTCTTAAGGGAGTCTATTCCACATTTTCACAGCTCTTACTGTGAAGAAACCTTTCTGTATTTGAAGAATTAATCTCTTTTCCTCCAGACGTAAAAAATGCCCCTCTTGACCTCTGTGATGACCTTAAAATGAATGACTCAACACCAAGTTCAGTATATGGACCATGTATGAATTTATACATGTTGATCATACCCCCCTTAATCTCCTCTTCTCAAGAGGGAATAAATTAAGTTCCTCTAATCTTTCTTTATACAGTAGCTGAGCTCCACCATGCCTCTTATCAGTTTGGTTGGCCTTCTCTGCACTTTCTCCAGTTCCCTGAAATCCTTTTTGTGAACTGGTGCCCAAAACGGAATTGCATATTCCAGATGAAGTCTTACTAAAGATTTGTACAGGGGTAAAATGATGTCTCTCTCTCGGGAGTCCATACCTCTCTTAATACAAGAAAGGACTTTTCTTGCTTTGGAAACCGCAGCTTGGCATTGCATGCTATTATTAAGCTTATGATCTACCAAAACCCCCAGATCCTTCTCCACCATTGATTCCCCCAGTTGTACTCCTCCTAGTATATATAATGCATGCATATTCTTAGCCCCCAAGTGCATAACTTTACATTTTTCAACATTAACCTCATTTGCCACATAGTTGCCCAATTAAACAGTGCATTTAAGTCGGCTTGTAAAGAGGAGATATCCTGTAAGGACGTTTCATTAGAGATTATTAATCCAGGGAATATAATTTTGGTGTGGATTTTTGCATGAAATTACCATTTTCTGAAAGATCATACATTTATCTCACAATTCAATGAGCAATAATGCATTTGTTACTTGCCATTACAATAGTTTTTTAAGCTATAATCTTAGGTTTTCTTTGTCTTTTTTGACAAAAATATCAACCTTTACAGTTTAACCGGTTTTCCGACCGGCTCACATACTTATACTGCGGCACAGTGGCACCACTGCGCGAAACCCCATACAGGTACGGGATCCCCTTTAAGAGCCGCCAGAGGGCACGCGCGTGTCCGCCGCACAGCGGGGGACACGAAATGTGTGTGGCCGGCGGGCACGATCACGTGCACCAGAGCCAGCACAGGGATTTGTGTGTGTAAACACACAAATCCCTGTTCTGTCAGGGGAGAGGAGACATATTGTTTGTTCCTACTAAGTAGGAACAACAATATGTCTCCTCCCCCAGTCAGTCCTAACCCCATACAGTTAGAACACATCTAGGGAACACACATTTAACCCCTTGATCTCCCCCTAGTGTTAACCCCTTCCCTATCAGTGACATTTACGCATATTTATAGCACTGATTACTGTATAAATGTCAGTGGTCCCAAAAATGTGTCAAAAGTGTCTGATCTGTCCATCACAATGTTGCAGTACCGCTAAAAATCGCAGATCACCTCCATTACTACCCTGTTTCCCCGAAAATAAGACCTACCGTGATTGTCGGTGATGGCTGCAATATAAGCCCTACCCCTCAAATAAGCCCTAGTTAAAGTCCTTGTAGGTCTTATTTTCAGGGTAGGGCTTATTTTCAGGGAAACAGGGTAGGGCTTATTTGGGGGGTAGGGCTTATATTGCAGCCATCACCGACAATCACGCTAGGTCTTATTTTCGGGGAAACAGGGTAGTAAAATAAATAATAATAATAATAATAATAAAAATGCCATAAATATTTCCCATAGTTTGTAGATGCTATAACTTTTGCACAAACCAAACAAAATCCGCTTATTGCAATTTTCTTTTTTTTTGGGGCTGGTTGCAGTTAATTAGCAGACCTTGGTTATTCTTTTATTGGGAGGATGAGCGGTACAACACAATTGCTACATATCAGATTCAAAAACTTTTCCTGGATAAATTCTGACAATGCTGCACAAAATATATATATATATTTTCAAATATTTTATTTAACCACTTCAGCCCCAGAAGATGTTACCCCTTCCTGAGTAGAGCACTTTTTGCGATACGGCACTGAATGAATGAATGAATAATTTGTATAGCGCTACAATGCGAACTGAATCGCCTCAAGGCGCTGTATTCGTGCTTTGTTGTCAAGCTTCTTAGAAGAGGTAGGTCTTGAGTTTTTTCCTGAAGGCCTGATGGTTTTTCTTCCATGCGGATGTAGGGCGGTAGAGCGTTTCATAGCCGTGGTCCTTGGAAAGCGAATCTCCGTTCCCCCTTTGATTTGTAGCAGGATTTGGGAATGAGGAGGAGGTTTTGGTTAGATGATCGAAGACTGCGATTGGGTGTATAGTGTTTTATTATCTCGAGAAGGTACTGAGGAGCGTTTCCATGTGTGCATTTGTGGGTGAGGCAGAGGGTCTTGAATGTGATCCGATTCTTTACGGTTAGCCAATGTAGGCTTCTCAGGGAAGGGGAGATGGATTCCCAGTTTTTTTTTCCTGTTATAAGCCTTGCCGCAGTGTTTTGGATAAGTTGTAAGCGCACAAGTTGATATTGGGGTAATCCTATGTAAAGGGAGTTTGCGTAGTCAAGTCGTGAATTAATGACTGTTCCAGCTACCACTGCTTTGTCCTCCTTTGGAATGAAGGGGATGAGTCTGCGTAGCTGGTGGAGCAGATGGTGAGAAACACTGACTACTGCTCCTATTTGTGCATCCATTGACATTTCTGAGTCAAAAATGACTCTGAGACTCTTGGCCTTGGTCCTTGGGGAGATGGTCTGTCCAAAGATAGTGGGTGGTGTCCAAGGGATCTTGGTTCAGGAATTTTGGTTTGCGTGTAGGATAAGAAGCTGTTTTCGATTCGTTGAGTTTGAGGGAGCTAGTGGTCATCCAGTCGTTTATCAAAGTGAGGCATTTTTCTAGTTGCTGTCGATTAAAAAATCTGATAACTCACTGCAGAAATCTTGGGTTTCGTTTGCTGGGGGCTCCAAGCATACCGGGTTCATCGACTGAGCGACTATTTTTGAGCTTTAGCTGACAATTGCGCAGTCTATTCCCACAAATAGAGCTTTCTTTTGGTGGTATTTGACCACCTCTGTGGTTTTTATTTTTTTGCGCTATAAACAAAAAAAGAGTGACAATTTAGAAAAAGCAAAGTAAAGCAATATTTTTTCCTTTTTTCTATAATAAATATCCCCTAAAATATATAAAAAAAACTATTTTTTTCCTCAGTTTAGGCCGATATGTATTATTCTACATATTTTTTGTAAAAAAAAAAAAAAAAATAGCAATAAGCGTATATTGATTGGTTTGCACAAAAGTTATAGCGTCTTCAAAATAGGGGATAGTTTTATGGAATTTTTAATAATAATTTTTTTTTATTAGTAATGGCGGCAATCTGCGATTTTTATCGTGACTGCCACATTATCGTGGACACATCGGACACTTTTGACACTATTTTGGGACCATTGTCATTTAAACAGCGATCAGTGTTATAAAAATGCACTGATTACTGTGTAAATGACACTGGCAGGGAAGGTGTTAAACACTAGGAAGCGATCAAGGGGTTAAGTGTGTCTTAGGGAGTGATTCTAACTGTGGGGGGGATGGGCTTCCACTCACATGACAGTGATCACTGCTCCCGGTGTCAGGGAGCAGTAGCTCTCTGTCTTGTCACTAGGCAGAACGGGGAAATGCCTTGTTTACATAGGCATTTCCCCATTCTACCTCTCCACACCGCAATCGGGACCCGTGTGCACCTGACAGGTGGCAAATTTAAAGGGACGTACCTGTACACCCATTTGCCTGCCAGTGCCATTCAGGCAAAGTATATCTGTGTGCGGTGGTCAGCAATCGGTTAAACCACAAAAGGCGAATCCAGGTTATCTCAGTAACAATGTGTTAACAATAACACTACAGATACATTGGAATGATATATTCAAAAATCTGGACTGTAAATTAAATCATACATGACATTCTCAGCATATAATCTGTGTGAATATAGTCTATGTATTGTAGCAACTAAGGGGTAAACCCGTTGTAACAAGTCCTAGGCTCACCTAAACTATTGCACAAAATATTTTTTCCCCCAAACACAATACTGTCAAATTAAACAAACTGAGGACAAAGCTAATTTTACAAAGTGTGCCCATATGTAATGGTCATTTTAGCATCTTTTCTCAAATTTTGCGAATATTACATAGTTCAATTACTGGGGAGGCTATTGTGAAAGTGCTATTTGTGAAAGCGCTAATTACCTGTCTTTCTCTAGCTTCAATACTTTGAATTAGGGCTGCAACTAACGATTATTTTCATAATCGATTAGTTGGCCGATTATTGTTTTTAATAATCGATTAATCGGTTAAAAACCTTGAAAAAAAGAGTGGTGTATAATTTAGTTAATATGTAAAGTTTTTTTTAAAAAAAAGGCAATTTATTCTTAAATATCTATATGCAGTGGTAAATATAAATAACCAACTATATGGTTAGGGAGCAAAATATTTAAAACACATAAGTGTGAACCAGGCCTGAGACGTTTAGTAACATAATGGGGGTTTAAAAAAAACAAAAATTAGCCCTTTATAGTACAAAAAAAAAAAAAAAGCAGATAATCACTACTGTAAGTAGTACATTTTTTTTTTTTTTTTTACTGTAGAACTGTGAAAGTAATTTATAGTAGCAATTATTTGCTCTTTTTATACTATAAAGGGCTCATTTTAGTTTTTTTTAACCCCATTATGTTACTGGCCGATTAATCGATTATGAAAATAGTAATCAATTAGTTGTCGATTAATCGATTAGTTGTTTCAGCCCTACTATGAATAACTGACCTACAAGAAAAGACAACTCCTGATCTGCACAAACCTTCCACATGTGGTACTGCTGCTGAATTGTTTTGGGATTTCTATGCACACCTGAAGCTGACACACCTCACTCACTCAGCATTTACCCACACACCTTGAGGTATTTCAAAGAATTTAGGCCAAGCATAGCCTAAAAGGAAAATTATTAGTAAGTGTAATTATACAAAACAATCAGTAAGACAATAATGTTACTCTGACAGATATGATTCAGCACCTTTAGTATTTTGAGTAACAGTAATTAACAGAGCTGCATTCATCTAGCAATAGAATATAAACACAGTCTTGCTATGGCAGTCCCAATTTTGTCACACTGGCCAGTGAATGATAAAAAAAAACATTGTCCAGCAAAGTTGGGGCCCTTGAAAAAGCACAACAGTTCCCAGCAGACAACAGATTAACTTGTACAATGTTAGTCTCCTACCAGACCCAGGGTACCCTCTTCTTGGTCTCTGGACACAGGCTCTGATTCAGTAAAAGTCAAGTTCAAGCCATAGAGGGATAGAAGTTGCGGCAATGTCTTTCTTTCAATCTTGCTGTGACAGGCCCTCTTTTCCTTCCTTACAAGTGGAAATCTTAAGGTCGCAATTCAGAAGTGCTATAGGCCTGTAAGAGGCACAAAGCATAGGGTCTTTAGGGCTTTTATTGATCAGAATGATGTGTGGTTCCTGCATAAAAGAGGGAAGCAGATCATCTGCCAGGCAACGATTATACAGCCAATCTGTGAGCCAGGGCTTGGGCATGTGACTTTTAAATGTAAACTTTACCATTGGGGAATGAGCTAATTACAGCATGGGGTTATAGGCTGCATTAGGAAGTCCCTTTCTGAATCAGAGAGCCAACCAAGCACCAGCGGGTCCACTAAGGAGGTGAGGTTAGTGGGGTTGAAATCCGGGGGTAAGGAGGAAGTATATAGTCCAGAATAATATGACATGAACCCAGACAAGAATATCTCTGGGGAAGTAAATATAATATTGTCTGAGGCCCTCATTTCACAAATAATAGTAGGTGGTCTGTCATTTTGAAATTGCATGGCAAGGAACCTATTGTTCTTGTCCCCCTGTTCAAAGAATACTTACTCTGGCTTATGTACATCAGCTCTGGTAGTGTCAGTTAAATGTAAATGCAAATTACATTGTCTAGACATTAACAGGTCAACATTATCAGAAGTAGGAAAGGGGGCATACTAGTCAGCCCTGCAATCAACCTCTGTTGTAAGAATTGTGTATTGGAGGCTTGATCAGAATGGATTGCTGAGATATCAGAGATATATTTGCCCCTAATGGATGCCCTGAGGGCATCCCAAGTCATGCCTGGAGAAGAGGACTCATCATTAGGGTCCCAGTAGTCTTGGATGCAATCTGGGATACATTGTTGGGCCTTGGGATGTGAAATCCAATGTGCTCCCAGGTGCCACAGGTATCTTTTACGATACTGACAGGTCCTCAGTGTCAGATCCAAAGGGAAGTGGTCAGAGACACTGCCCAGGAGTTAATACATTTCTTGTATATCAACCAGTAGAAATGATTTTGAAAATGCTAGATCTATACAGGAGGAGATTTTGTGTGTAAAGGAGTGACAGGAGTACAATCTAATGTTGGGTGCTTCCTTCACCAAACCTGGCTAAGGTCCAGTCCTATATGTCCTCCATGTAATTTTTTTTGTGAGAGAATCTGTCAAGGGTGGGCAACAAGGTGATATTAAAGTCACCCATAAACAGCCATTTTGCAGGGTAATAAGGTGTCACCTTCCCCAGAAGAGTGTATAGCAAATCAGCAGATAATGAAAGCAAATAAATGTTAACAATTACATATCTCAGATTCCAAATGCTAAGCACCAGGACCACAAAGGTGCCCTGGGGACCAGTGGGCACTCACTCGACCACACAGGGGAGAGACTTACGGTATAAAGACACCTTTCGAAAAAGAGGAATTCATTGCGTGAAAAGCCTTTGGTCTTAAAGGCCATTTAAAGAGGAGTGCCAGCAAAAAAAAAAATTAAAAGTCAGCAGCTACAAATACTGCAGCTGCTGACTTTTAATAATCGGACACTTACCTGTCCCAAGGTCCAGCGATGCGGGGGAACGAGACCCCACCCTCGTTTCCCGCTCCGCTCACGGCGCCGGCATTCTTAATGTGGGAACCCGGCTGTGGCTTCACAGCCGGGCACCCACAGGAAGTGACGTTTAGCCCGGGCAATGAAGGTGGCAGACTACGAGGGACCCCCCTAGCAACAGGCATTTAGAGGTGAGTAAAACATTTTTTTTTTTCCAATTAATTATTTTTTAATTTTTTTTATTTTTAAGCCTTTTTTTTTTTTGCGCAACCCCACTTTAAGTATGAGCGTTTTGCTGCCCGTTAGGTGCGTTTCCTGCAACAACAGAAAATGAAGGGTATAGAGTATGTTTTACTGAAATATCAGGTTTCTCTTGTATATGGAGTTAAAGGAGAAGTACAGCCGAAACTCGTTTGCCTGTAATTCTCCTGTGAATCATAGAAGTGCAGTTCGTTCTACACTCCTGTTACCCGTTTTCAGCAGACAGCAGGCTAAAAAAACATTTGCCTTTAGAACCACTTTAACTACTTGCCTACTGGCAACTTTTACCCCCTTCCTGCCCGGGCCAATTTTCAGCTTCCAGGCGCTGTCATAATTTGAATGACAATTTCCTGGTCATGCAACACTGTACCCAAACTAAATTCCTATAATTTTTTTCACACAAATAGAGCTTTCTCTTGGTGTTATTTAAGCACCCCTGGGATTTACATTTTTTGCTAAATAAATTTTGAAAAAAAATAAATAAAGTTTTTCATAGTTTTTTTTGCAAACAGGTAATTTTTTTTCTTCACTGATATGCGCTGATGAGGCTGCATTGATAGGCACTCATGAGGCAGCACTGGTGGGCACTGATGAGGAGGCACTGATGATGCTGCACTGATAGATGGCACTGATAGGTGGCACTGATAGGTGACACTGATGAGGAGGTACTGATGGGCACTGATTGGCAGCACTGGTGGGCACTGTACTGATTATCAGGACACTTATAATCAGTGCCCTGATTATCAGTGTACATGTCCATTTTACACAAGTTGGTTATCAGCTGTCTTCTCCTCTACTCATGCTGTCAGCATGAGGAAAGGAGTGCCGATAACCGGCTTCTGTTTACATCATGATCAGCTGTGACTGGACACAGCTAATCACGTGGTAAAGAACCGCTGATTCGCTCTTTACCTCAATCTGTGATCAGCAGTGTCAGGTGGATACTGCGATCACAGAGCATGCCAAGCTCCCAGCACTGGCTGGCCATGCTGTAGCTATCATTCGGCTATAGCGCGGTCGGCAAGTGGTTACGTTATTTTATTTATTACAGATATTTATATAGCACCTACAGTTTATGCAGTACTTTTTTTACATAATGTTCATTTATATCAGTTCCTGCCCTGAAGAAGCTTACTATCTAGGGTCCCCATCTCACATACAGTACATACACATACAAGGGACAATTTGGACAGGAGCCATATAATCTACCAGCATGTACAGTACATAGGGTATGGGAGGAAACAGGGAAGCACAGGGAGAACATGCAAGATACATACAGTACATACTCCATACAAATAGTGTCATGGCCAGAATTTAAACTGAGGACTCCAGTTCTGCAAGGCAGAAATGTTAACCACTAAGCTACTGTGCTACCCATTGAGATGGTATTTAAGGTAAAATGGAGCCGCAGCACAACACTCTAAAGCCCCATACACACGGTAGGATTTTCCGATGGATTCTGCCCTATCGGACAATGTTGTCGGAAAATCAGACTGTGTGTAGGCACCATCGGACAGTTTCCATCAGATTGTCTGACGGACAAATTCCTATCTCCTGCTGGATAGATTTTTTGACAACAAAGTCCGATCACACCAAATCCGATCGTGTGTAGCGAATTCCGACCGGACAAAGTGCTACGCATGCTCAGATCACATTACAAGACCAAAGCTATTGGCTACTAGCCTCTACGTAGTCCCGTCGTAGGCAACAAACGTCACCACGTTCAGAATGATCGGATTTTCCGACAACTTTGTCCGACCGTGTGTACGCAAAACCAACATCAGACAAAGTATGATGGACATGGTCTGACGGACCTGGTCCTCGGATAATCCGCGCGTGTGTATGGGGCTTTATGCCTAGTACACACGGTCGGAAATTCCGACCACAAAATCCGTCAGATTTTTTCAGACGGATTTTGTCTGACACTGGTGTTGCATACACACGGTCGGACAAAGTTGTCGGAAAATCCGATCATCCTGAACGTGGTGACATTCGTTCCGTACGACGGGACTACGTAGAGGCTAGTAGCCAATAGCTTTGGTCTTGTAATGTGATCTGAGCATGCGTGGCACTTTGTCTGTCGGAATTCGCTACACACGATCGGAAAAAGTCCGATAGGACTTTGTTGTCGGAAAATTTGAGAGCAGGAGATAAAACTTTGTCCGTCGGAAAAGCCGACGGAAAAAGTCCGATGGAGCCTACACACGGTCGGAATTTCCGACAACATTGTCCGATAGGACATTTTCCGTCGGAAAATCCGTCCGTGTGTATGGGGCATTAGACCAATGCATTAACATGCATTTCTGTAAAATATGCATTTTACCCTGCATTACCGCAAGGCATAGGTGTAAATCTGCCCTAAAGTTTTGTCTCAGGTTTGACCTAAGCCAGCTTACACAGTGTCTACTGTATTCATTGAGAGCAGACCTGGCCCCGAGATGTGCACAGAATGCAATAAAACACACATTTTTGTGCTGAACTAACAGGCCCAGAAACACGTCTTTTAAACTATTTATTCTCAGTGATAACATTTAGATAAAGCTAATTAACACCTATACCCCTTAAACAATGTAAAACGATACTATTTTATCTCTAAGAATTCTACAAGTGTATGTGATGATGCATTTACCGCACTTTTATTTACAGACACATCTATTCTATACACTGGGACCACATGACATATGCAGGATGCATATTTTTGGTCCTTCCTGTGTGTGGGACCACAAGAATGAGTATAGACAGGCTGGAATGTGATCAGCCGCCTTTTGTAATTGTAATGTAGTTTTGTGCAGGTTGCAGCCTGGATGGCGATTGCTTGATCAGCAGCTCATCAGTATTAACAAAAATATATAATAAAAGAAAAAAGAACATTAGCAGCAAGTGAAAGATATACTTTAAAGACAGAAACAACATTTTCCATGTCTATGTTCAAGGCGTTACTAAGCCATATCAGATCCTTTGTGTAAAAGCTTCTTGTTTACTTATATTTTTGTGTACATAGAAATGCGGTCAGTCCTTCCTTCTACCTGCCCTTTGAAAACTATGCAGACCTTCATTAAACACTACCATTATATTTCTCACAATTACTTTGCTACAGATAAACTCTGCTATAGCAACTAGTGCAAAGTAAACAGGTTCCATAAAGGTGTACACTACAGTAATCTAATGCTTTCTATTTGCATTTATAGCTATGATTTTGCATTATACCCTGGAAGGAAATATATCTGCAAGTAGCATGATAATATATGACAGCATGAGATAACAAAGAAATTAGGAAGAACTTATTTGCAGAAGTTAGATTTGCAACTGACAGGCAGCACCAAAATGTACTTATATAATTTACTAAGCAATAGCTAAACACACAGGAAACTCAAGTCTAAATATACATGATGGCAATTAAGAAAGGACAGAACAAGCAGGTGTGGTCAGCCTCCAGCCTGCACATCTAACAGTTAGTGACTGTCACTTTACAATACTGAAAATCAAGCCTGCAGTATGGATGAAATGCAAGACTGGCAATTATTAGAAATTAGAAATTATGCCAATTTAAATATAAGTGTAGCAATTTAATCAAATGATCCTCCTAATGACACGACAGTGCTAGATGTATAATTTATTAGGTATTACAGGCATTGAGAAATCCATGTTCATGTGCATAAATAGCATTGCTGATGACTAAATAAATGCACGTGAAACAAACAGGGCTTTGCCTGTGTCCAAGGTACATTAGTCCAAGACAGAGCAAGTTGAATTAAAAAATGAACAAACTTGAGAGAGTCCTGATCCTGAAATGTATTACCTATCCCAATAACAACTGGCAGTAAACTCTTAAAGGAGCAGTAGAAGTAGTTTTTCATTTTGGATAGAGTTTTTTTGTCATCTGTGTCTCATTAGGGAGATTTTCCTTCACTTCCAGTCCCATAGCTGAAACAGGAAGCAAGAGGAAATCAATACAAATTAAGGGAATCCCTCGGGCCCCCCCCCCCCCCCATGTCCCCAAAACTAGCATCCCCATTGGAAAATTTCCCCTCTGTTATTTTCCTGGGGACAACCCAACATTTGGTCTTTTCTTTTATCTTCACTTGTTGATAAAGTGGATGTAAACCCAATTTTATTTATTTTTTTATTTCATAATGTAGAGAATACGATTTCCTTTTATTTGAGCCCAGTCTTGCCACACATATTTACTCGAGGCCTGAGCAATCCTCTTTTATTGTTCAGTTAGAGAAATCTTGACAAAGTCTTGAAAACTTTGTCAAAAACGCCCCCTTGCTGTGATTGACTGGTCATTTACATATCTCATGCACTAGCCTGAGACAGGCACATCCTGTGTAAAAAGTTCACAATTCACATCCCCCTCCCCTCCAGCTCTCCCAGCTTTACTGTGTTTTGACTGGATGTTTCTCATCATGGGATGCAGTGAACAGTCAGCAGACTATAGACAGACAAGTGATTTAGGGGACAGAGCTGGGCAGAGTAGAACATCCAGTGATCTGATGATAACCTGTCTCAGGCTAGTGCATGCATGAGATATGTAAATCACCTGTCACTCACAGCAAGGGGGCGTTTTTGACAAAGTTTTCAAGACTTTGTCAAGATTTCTCTAACTGAACAATAAAAGAGGATTGCTCAGGCCTCAAGTAAATCTGTGTGGCAAGACTGGGCTCAAATGAAAGGAAATCGTATTCTCTACATTATGAAATTTTTTGGGGGGTTTACATCCACTTTAATGATAATGGTAAACAGGACAAATAGGGAGAGTGAATCCCCCCAACAGGAGAACGGACAGCAATAAAAACTGCCAGGTGTTCTAATCCCTCTCCGCTCTGTCCAAAATAATTAAAAAACGTTTTTCCTTTAATTATACTTTTGTAGCCAATAGCTGGCTAAGTTGCCAGTGCTATCAGAGGACACTCTACGGAATCTGCCACATTGAGGCTGTTCCCTCTAGTGCTCAGCCTGGGATCTGCCTAGTCACATCCTGAATGCAGAGTGAGTGAAAACTTACAGAAGAATGGAGGATCGTGGGGCATGTAGTCCAAAAAGCTCAAATCTACATTGACCTGGATCGCTGTGGACCACAAGTTCCAGCCAGCTAGAGGAAGAGAACAGAATGCTGGGAGAGATGATAAATAGCTTGTGTTGGGGAGGAGTCAGTCTCTTGGGACCATGATCTGAAAGCAGTGACTTGGACAGTGAGGAGAGTGCGGGCTGTGCTGTGGCCTATGTAGAGAGTGAGAGAGTCACTGCGAGCAAGTGCGGGCGCACCTGCTGTCAGCAACATCTGATCGTCAGGTTACAACTGAGAGGTCACCCTCTTCACCTGCATCACAGATCCAGCTAGACTGCAGCATGGAGTGACATGGGGGTCGAGCGCTGTCCCTTGAGCCCAGATTCTGCAGAGGCCTGTAGCACCACGCCCTTTTCTCTTGAGTGGAATATCGCTGGGATTGGTGAGCGTGCACATGCCCATCCTCTTTACATTCAAGGAAACTGCATACATACACCATTGCCTTATTCACTTTACAAAGACCTGTATGGAGACACTTACAACTATTTGTTTCTACACTGATGGAATGTTGTATTAGTCAAATTTGCCAAGTCGCAATGGGCCCGTTCAAAAGAGCTAGCTAAAGACATACGACTTCTATTTCAAAGGATCAAAGGACTACTATATACCCACCCCCCCCCCCCCCGCACACCAAGGGACAGGAATATTGGTGCCTATTTGGCCTGTGGCAACCAGGAACTCTCTCTATCAAAGGCCAGGGTCAAAGACTAGAAGTTGCTCATTGAATTGCAATTAGTGCTTGTGACATTATTGGGGCTGTGGAGTCAGGAGGTTATAGGGAGTAGTCTGACTCAAGCTTGGTCATTTGCCTACCCTTTTCTAGCCTGCAACCATAGACCTTGTTTGTTTAAACTTGCTAATTTATTGCTCCCCAAGGGACATTAGTTGATCATTCATTTGCTTGTTCATATAAAGAACATAACAATACCCTTATTTCTCTTACCTGACCCATTTGCTGGTGATTCTTTTTACTTCAAAACCTTAAGTAAAACTTACTTGGTTTTACCCTCTACTAGATCCCATTTTATGATATGGATTACCCTGCACTTGGGGGATTATGATGTACAATTTTATTTGCTTCTGCCATACTGTTACCATATTTATTGACGTATAACACGCGCCGGCGTATAACACGCACCCCAAGTTTAGGAGGGAAGTTTAAGGAAAAAAACTTTCAGGAGGGAAGTTTAAGGAAATAAAACTTACATTTTAAATACCCATCAATGCAGCCTTATCAGTGTCCAGCTGCAGCCTTGCCCATCATTGCAGAATGATCAGTGTCCATCTGCAGCCTTGCACACTGTCCATCTACTTCCGGTCGGCCACGGCGGACCAGAAGTAGATGCCGCAGATCGGAAGTAACGTATGAAGTGGCGTGGAATGCTGTTTTATCCTGTGTTTGGCTTAGTTTCTGCTATTTTGATGTAAGCAGTCACTTTTAATCAATAAAATAGGTTGTATGTTTGGTAATGCACTATTGGAGGCTTATTTATTTCTACATGTGGATCTAAACATTGGATACAAGTTGCTACTTATTTCCCATATTGAATCTTCATCGTCTAACTGGCTGACCCACATCCATGGAGGCAGGGACATGATCGAATAGATGAAATAAGGCATTTCACTTCACATAGTTAACATCTTATAGCTGGGAATTTGTCGCAAAGAATACATGCACTTTGGATTTTCTACATTGAACAACTACACTGAACTTTTTTTGCACTTGCACTTGATTATTGGATTTGCACTCTATATATATTGAACTGCACTTTATATACTGGACTGCACTTTATATATTGGATTGCATTGGATGCACTTAATTAATTATTTTTGATGAATTATTTGCACGTGGATAGTATTAATTTTTCTATTTTTTGATATTATATCCACCACTCATATCATTATAACTAGACAGGTTTGTGATCACTTAGGTTATGCGCTACATCATTTACGTCTTGTATACATTGGTGTACAGTATCTTTAAGCGGCCCTTAGGAGGGTAGCGCTACACTTTCAACTGGCTATACACACAGATTTCTATTTCATTAAACCCAACCTTTTGAGGAGCGAGGGCCACAGACTGGACAAAATAGATCCTTTCCATTCCCACCATCCATCTACCCTAAGGGCCTTTCGATCTGCCCAGACAGAAGGGGACAGATCCCTTCTGTTTTTTAAGCAGATCGGATTGCAGATAGGCGGGTGTAAGCAGACATGAGTCTGTTTACATCTGCCGCTCTATAGAGTGAATGGAGGCTGGTACTGCTGGCTGTTTTTGCTGTTGGGTACTGGCTGCTTTCACACTGATGCACTGCTGACTGGTACTGCTGGCGGGGTACTGGTGGCTGCTGCTGGCGGGTACTGCTGGCTGGTACTGCTGTTGGGTACTGCCTGCTGGTACTGCTGGCGGGTACTGGTGGGTACTGGTACTGCTGGCGGGTGCTGGTGGGTACTGGTGCTGCTGGTGGGTACTGGTACTGCTGGCTGGTACTGGTACTGCTGGCTGGTACTGCTGACTGGTACTGGTACTGCTGACTGGTACTGGTACAGCTGACTGGTACTGCTGACTAGTACTGGTACTGCTGACTGGTACTGGTGACTGGAACTGGTGGTTGGTACTGCTCGTGGGTACTGGTACTGCTGGCTGGTACTGATACTGCCGGATGAAACTGCTTGCTGCTACTTGTACTGCTGGTGGGTGCTGGTGGGTACTGGTGCTGCTGGTGGGTACTGGTGCTGCTACTGGTACTGCTGGCTGGTACTGCTGGCGGGTACTGCTGGTGGGTACTGCTGGCTGGTACTGGTGACTGGAACTGGTGGCGGGTACTGGTGCTGCTGGTGGGTACTGATACTGGTGGCTGGAACTGGTGGCGGGTACTGGTACTGCTGGCTGGTACTTGTACTGATACTGCTGGCGGGTACTGGTGACTGGTACTGGTACTGCTGGTGGGTACTGCTGGCTGGTACTGCTGGTGGGTACTGCTGGCGGGTACTGGTACTGCTGGCGGGTACTGGTGGCTAGTACTGGTGGTGGTACTGCTGGCGGGTACCTGGTACTGCTGGCGGGTACTGGTACTGCAGGCTGGTACTGCTGGTGGGTACTGGTGACTGGTACTGCTGGTGGGTACTGGTACTGGTGGCAGTAACTGGTACTGCTGGCTGGTACTGCTGCTGGTGGGTACTGGTACTTCTGGCTGATACCCAAACATTGTTTGCACTAGATTGGCTACAATCACTGGCTTGGCTGACATTTTTCCATCTTCTGTTTTCAATTGAAGTTTGTTGAGGTAGGAGGTGCCATCAGGGCGTTCGCAGATAAAATATTGTTTGATTCCTGTGAAATCACTGTTAAATTTCTAACATTATATGGTCAGCATTACAAGCTGTCAGATTTGTGGCACCCAGTACAAGTGAGGTTGTTAGTCATCCAGAAGATATGAGATGAGCTTGGGTGTCCTCCAAACCCACTACTTTGTTTTACTCCAGTTAGCTGAAGCCTAGACCGTTCCCACCCTGCAGCCTGCCTTTCATTTACATGAGCTGCGGGGCAGGAATGACTCAGCCTGCAGCACATTGAAGTTAAAAAAAGTATGAAAAAAAAGAAAAACACACATTAACCTCCCTGGTCGTTTTTCCGAGTGTGGCTCGTGGTTAAATTTCAGCACCATTAGCCGTAACCCCGAGCCACACTCGGGATTGCATTGCAGGATCCTGGTGCGGTATACTTACCTTGTCCCCAGGATCCTGCGATGTCCCCCTGCTGTGTCCGTGGGCTCTGTCCTCCGCACGAAGCCTCTTTGTGCCGGGCTCCGTTCCCTGCGAGCGCTGCGACGCACGGGGCGGAGCCCGGCGGCAAATAAAAAAAGTGAAAAATCATAATACATACAGTACACTGTAATCTTACAGATTACATTACTGTATGAAATTATTTCACTTCCCTTTTGTCCCCAGTGCTTTGTCCAATGCCCTGCATGCAGTTTTATATTATATATACGGTATATACTCAAGTATAAGCCGAGTTTTTTAGCACATTTTTTTGTGTTGAAAATGCCCCCCTTATACTCAAGTCAAGCACTTTTCTGCAGCAGAGAATTACATTTTCTGACACGACTTTGGAGCCCCGTATCTCGGGGCCACTTGGTGCTAGGAACCCCAAATTTGGTGTGCAAACCCAGTGGAACTAGATGGGGTTCTTAGCACCAAGTGGCCCCAAAGATACAGGGCCCCAAAGTCAGTTCGGAAAATGTCATTCTCTGCTGCAGAAAAGTGCTTGACATTTTCCGCACCTACTTTGGGGCCCAGTATCTCGGGGACACTTGGTGATAGGAACCCCATCTTTGAATATGTTGTAGTGATAAACTGGGATTGCACACCAAATTTGGGGTTCCTAGCGCCAAGTGGCCCAGAGATACAGAGCCCCAAAGTCGGTCAACTGTGTCCATCTGCAGCAATATCATTTACGGACCCTTTGGGTCCAGAGACCCCAAATTTTGTACGCAGCTAGGGGGCATCTAGGTAAACTTAACTACCGAGTTTGCAGTTCGGGGGACCTATGGCTGAAAATGGGCACAGTGAGGCATGCAAATGGGCACAGTGAGGCTGCAAATGGGCATTGTTGACCCTCTTTTCCACTACAGTAGCTGCGCATTTCTCACCCTAGGCTTATACTAGAGTCAATAAATGTTCCCATTTTTTTGTGGTAAAATTAGGTGCCTCGGCTTATATTCGGGTCGGCTTATACTCGAGTATATACGGTACTGTTCTTTCTGCCTGGAAACTTGAAATTTTCCCAAGCAACCAAAAAGTGTCCCTTTACGTCAAAAGTGGTTTTAGACCAGCTAGAAAACAGCGATAGTAAATTAGAACACTTGTGGAAATTAATTTTATTATTTATTATATATATTATTTTTTATAATTATTAATATTTATTTATTATATTATAATTTATGATTTGTGTTTCAAACTTCATCATACCCGGGATATCTACTAGACTCTTGGTGGACAGATTTAAGTGTGTTATTGCTAAGAATTACAGGCCTACATTATAAAACGCCAAATTTCTATGCAAAATAATTGTACCGCTTTGAGACTCAAAAATCTGACATAATCATACCGCCAGGGAGAATAACACACCTTTATAGTGTAAATAGGCCCTAAAAAGATCATTAACACCATTCATTTCTTTTATGAAAAGAACTGTAAGGTGGGACAGGGGGAGCTGCAACTTCCCTACCAAAAACTGTGCGTGATTTCATGGCTCCTGAGTCACATCCACAGCTGGTGCCAGTTAAATGAAAGATACAATATTTAAATTAAATAATAAAAAAAAATGAAATATAAACAATTCACCTATTATGATGTAACCATTGCAGTCGGTGGGTGTTAGTAGTTATTAAGCTTTGGCCTCCACAATTAGCCCATCCAGTAAGCCACACTGTCCCTTGGGATATTTAGTACCGAGTGGAAATGCGTGTCACTGGGGTGTGACAAGTGTGCCCCTCTAATCTTCTCCCACAGCCTGACCATAACTAGGAACCTATGATGCTATCAGGGTCATGTGACCACAACTTTGATATACAGGGGTAGAGAGGAAGAGTCAAGGGTATAAACCAATATTATTGAGATATGGTCTAAATCTCAGCATTGCAAAAAAATTTCCTTTCTTTTAGGTGGAACAGAAAAAAAGCAACTATGGTTACCTTATCCCTTGTACCCTGGGGCTCTTCTCCTTTCTCCGCTGCTCTGGGATATTGGCAGCCATTACGTAGAATGCAATATTGTTGGTCCTATATTGTAATTTAGGATGTCAGAGTGCCTGAGACCAACAGCGCGGTGAAGGCAAGCGCTTTCTTCTTAGGGCGGTGGAACAGAAAAAAAGCAACTAAAAAATGGTTACCTTATCCCTTGTACCCTGGGGCTCTTCTCTTTTCCCCGCTGCTCTGGGATATTGGCAGCCATTACGTAGAATGCAATATTGTTGGTCCTATATTGTAATTTAGGATGTCAGAGTGCCTGAGACCAACAGCGCGGTGAAGGCAAGTGCTTCATGTTTCAGATTTTTTTTTTCGTTTGTGCTGCTGGGAGGAAGCCTTCAGGAGTGAGGTCGTCTTATACGCCGGCAAATACGGTAAGTATATTTGCTTTTAATGTTCCCCTAGACAAAAATGAGAATTTACCCTTGCAGTGCAAAAAGAGTCCCACTGCAAAGGTCATTTTTCTCATGCAGTTCAATTTGAAGGCAAATTTAAGACGTTACTTTTTTTGTAAAGATGTTGTCGGGTATAAAGCACTAAATTAAGAAATAGGTTATCAGTGAGCTGTTAGCTGTGAGGAAATATCACTAATAATATACACATTTAAAGTACAACTATGATTAAGCTAAAGAAATTACATGTGATGTAGGCATACCAGTAAGACTGGACTGTTGGGAACATTATATAAATACCTGTTGATCCCGTCAGTAGAACTATTGAACAAACACATTCCTTGATAAGGTGACAATGCTCTTCCTTCTGCCGGGAAGTATTGTAACCCATTTCAGCTGCTGGCAGCCTGGCACCATTTATAGCCCCATTAGTGAATAGCCACACATACAGTAGCTCTGTCCACAGCCCTTTAGATTGACAGCACATGGCTCTATCGGCGCCAGTTTACCGAAATTTGGCAAAAAACATGCTCAGTCCTTCCCATCCCTCCAGCACTGGGGTCAACTTTAAAGTAGAGCTAAAGACAAAACATTTATTTTTAGTTTTGGATAGAGTGCAGAGGGATTAGATCGCTTGTCAGGTTTTATTGCAGTCTGTGCCCCCATTAAGGAGATTCACTCTCTTTTTGTCCTGTTTACCATTATCATTGAAAGTGAAAGTAAAAGAAAATACAACATTTTGGGTTGTCCCCAGAAAAGTAATAGAGGGGAAATCTTCCAATGGGGACACTAGTTTTGGTGCCTTGGGGGCCCCCAAAGAATTCCCTTAATTTTGCAAGGATTTCTTCTCATTTCCTGTTTAGCTATGGGATAGGAGTTTATTGTAAATTTCTGCATGGCGAAAAGAAAATATGACAGAGGTTATACCCTCCCGTACTCTATCCCAAATGGAAAAAAAATGTTTTGCCTATAGTTCTACTTTAAGTTTTGGATACAAAGAAAATGCAGTTCTGCTTGCAGACAAAACTATGAACTTTGTGTCCAACATCTTTCTTGTCACCCATAACATGGACAGTCTATCATCAATCAATGTAATGTACATTGAAAATCAATTCATTAACTTCTGGATTTGATGGCATGCATGTTTACATATTAGGTGGTTATAGTATATTATTCTGATAGCTTTTACTGATAAAACTCACCCTAGTAACATTTCTGTTGAATGTTTGAAATGATCAGACTTTTTATTTTTATTTCCTCCATTCCACTACAACATATTAATCAGCTTTTTTATTAAAAGCGCACATCCACATTTGGAAAACACATATCAAACCTGTTTACATCTATTGATGTTTCCAGCCAAGAGATAGATGATGTGTGGCTGTCTTTGGTGCTTAAAGTTATCAGTTTTATCTTGGCAGAATACACATAATTTGATGATACACATTAGAGGTCCTGCCTAGATTTCTTTAGATAGGAGAAAAAAAAAAATAGCTATTGCATAGTATTCTACTAATGTTGGCCAAAGTATTAAATATTACATACTGTGACTACACATCATCACAAATATATCAAGGGAACAAATATAAAAAGTATCTATAAGGGTGCACTCAAACTGGGACTTTTAAACGATACCAGGTGCGATTCATCACCTTGGGCAAGTTTGTGTAATGTGAGTGCTGCGAACTGTGCCCGGGATAGGTTAAAAGAAAAGTATGGGTTTTGAAAAAAACAAGCATCCATACTCACCTAGGTTGATGCAGCACTGATCTGATGCTGCATCTGTCCCCTGCAGCCTCTATACCGAGAACTGAGTGATCAAAGACCGCTGATTGCTCAATTCTCTGTCTTTTCCGCGAGTAGACACCAGGTGACTCTCAGCCTCTGGCTCTCTGTTCTGCCCCTCCAGCGCTCACTTGAACACTGGGCTGTGAAGAGGACAGGATCGGCTGGCTCAGGCTCTCAGTGGGATGATGAGAAGCTGCTGGTCAGGCATCTGGGTGGATCCCAGCATTAAAGTTGGAATCCCTCCAGAGTCTGGATGGGCTTTAGCCCGCTGTCTGCTGAAAATGGGTCAAAAGAGTACAAAGCGAAGTGCAGAAAAGTAGGGCCAAAAGAGCTTTGGCTCAACTTTTCCTTTAAGCATTCTCAGGGCCGGTGCTACCACTAGGCAAACAAGGCAGTTGCCTAGGGCGCACTGCCACCTAAGGCGCAGCCACAGCCCCTGTGAGGGAGGAGGTGGGGAAGCATCTAGCAAAAGTGACAAGCCGGCGGGAAAAAGTGAGTGGTGCACCGTGCAGAAATTATATCCAATGCCCCAGAACACCTATCCACCCATCCATTCTCTCCTCCCCCTCCCTCCTCTGATGGCCGCTCCTCTGCTCTCTGTGTGTTACTGTGTGCAAGTGACAGCTCGAAAGTGCAACTGTCCTAGGTGGAGAGGATCCATTCCCCACACTACTCCATCCAATCCATCTCCAGCATGTCTGCCCGAGCAGCTTCACACTTCTCCCTAGTCCCGCCCCTTCTGTGTGTTCTGTCTGTGAAGGGGAGGTAGGCGGGGAGATTAAAAACAAGCAGCCAACAGCCACACTGAAAAACTGATGAATGAACCAGTGAGCCCCCCGGGGACCATTCCAAGTGAGTGAGCACTTACACCGACCAGACCCTGCTCCCCTCTCTCCCTCTCCCTAACCCCCTCTCCCTCTCCCTAACCCCCTTCTCACTCTCTCTCCCTGGCCCCCTCTTTCTCTCCCTAATCCCCCCTCTATCTCTCCCTGACCCCCACTCTCTCCCTGACCCCCCCTCGCTCTCTCCCTGACCCCCTCTCTCTCCCTGACCCTCCCTCTCTCTCCCGGACCCCCCTCTCTCTCCCTGACCCCACCCCCAGTCTCTCCCTGACCCCCCTCTCTCTCTCCCTGACCCCCCCTCTCTTTCCCCGACCTCCCCTCTCTCTCCCTCCCTGACCCCCCTATCTTCCTGACCCCCCCTCTCTCTCTGCCTGATCCCCCCTCTCTCTCTCCCTGACCCCCCTATCTCGCTGACCCCCCTCTCTCTCCCTGAACCCCCCCCTCTCTCTCTCTCCCTGACCCCCTCTCTCTCTCCTGAACCCCCCTCTCTCTCTCCCTGACCCCCCCCTCTCTCTCTCCCTGAGCCCCCCTCTCTCTCTCTCCCTGACCCCCCCTCTCTCTCTCTCTCCCTGACCCCCCTCTCTCTCTCCCGGACCCCCCTCTCTCTCCCTGAACCCTCTCTCCTTGACCCTCTCTCTCTTTCTCTCTTTTTCTCTCTCTGACCCCCCCCCCCCCCTCTCCTTGCCAGCACTGGAACTAGCTTTACTCCAGTCTGTTTATCTCCTGTTTTAACTCCTTCCTTCCCATCATCTGCCTAAACATTGGTGTATAACAGAAGTACTTGATTAACTTTATCCACTTAAAGTGGTATTAAAGCAAAATATTTATTATACTGTAGCTTACCAATTCATAGCTGGGTGGCTGCATTAGCTTTGTTTTTTGTTTTTAGGTTTTCTCTTTTATTTTCACCTGGTGATCCTGCTAGTAAGTCTGTTGTTTTTCAAAAGAACGAGCTGTTTTGCATATGTAGCAGTTAGAGAGTTTAATCAAACCATTTAACACTGGCAAAGGGGTTGGAGTCAGAGGCAGAGCCAGAGGGGTCTGCAAAATGAGGTTTCGCCTAGGGTGTCAAAAATCCTTGCACCGACCCTGAGCATTCTATGCACCTGTTTACAGATGCAGAGACCACTGGCCTGGTTAGCAGCAGTGATCATGTAAATGTGCCCGGAACACTTCCTTATAGTCCAATGCATACTAGCAGGGGGGAGTGTGTGGAAATTATTCTTGGGTATGCTTCAGTTAAAACAGTCCCAATGAGTGCATCCTTAAGGTACAACTAAAGCCAAAAACTTTTTCATTTTGAATAGAGTCAGGCATGAATACAATTGTTCATTTTTTCCCCATCTATGATTTCCCTTCACTTCCTGTCTTGCAGACTCTATAGAAAGTCGAAGAAATATCTCCATAGTCAGGGAATGCATTCTTATGCCTTGTACACACGATCAGATAATCATATGACTTATTGTTTTTATTTATTATTATTATTATTATTATTTTGTTGCATAATACTAATATCGAATTCAACAGTGCATTTGTACGATTTTTTTTTGTACGATTATGGAAAACCTTCCTGTTTGCATAGCTACGTATCAGAAATTATGTCAAATACGTGTGACCCCTGTGTCTGCCACGCCTTTTGGCTATTTCCGTTCATATTGTTCTCCCATCTCCTTCCGGGTTATTTTTGTGTTTTCGATCATGTGTGGTGCTTGTCTATCAATTTTTAGCGGACACATACTGTACTAATTAAACGATTGTCATTCGCTGGCCTATCGTTGAGCAAAGATTTTGTGTTTGTCCCTTCAGATATTGTTGAACGAACTGTCATGATCAGCTGTCGAAAAGCTGTGTACTAACATTCAGACTATCCGAAAACGATTTTTATCATCAGATCTTCTTAATCGTACATCACGGGACACAGAGCCATAGTAGTTACTATGTGGGTTATAGGCCACCTTCAGGTGATGAACACTGGCACACCCTAAGACAGGTAGTCCACTCCCTATATAACCCCTCCCACTACTGGGAGTACCTCCATTTTTTCGCAAGTGTCTTGGGTGTTGGTCACGTGTAAAGATGTGCTGAGCTCCACTGGAAGATTCCTTTGCTGGGGCAAGCTATGCAACCGGATCCATTCAAAGTGTCTTTTCTAGGCCGAATTGAATGGTACCCAGGCATAGGATGCATAGGATGCATTAAGGTGAAAAAAACGGAAGGTTTACAACCCCTTTAAGGATAAATGGATAAAAAGTTGGAGCTCCTATTAAAAAACACTTTTTTTCTGGCAGGTTCAGTAACTCAGCCTGCGCTGGCAGCAATTGGTGTACGTCAATCCTTGAGAGACCAGTTTAAACAGGTGCTCAAGATTATTCCTGATCAGCAGGCCCAAAAGTTGTCCGAGCTACCAAGGGCGTTATGTTTTGCAATAGACGCTATGAGAGATTCTATTCTCCAGGCCTCACGCCTTACGATTGGGCTGGTAAATATGCGTAGAATACTATAGTTGAAGAATCTGTCAGCCGAAGCGCTATGTAAAAAGCTCCTGGCTAGTTTTCCCTTTCGCGGTGAGCGGCTGTTTGGGGATGATCTGGATAAATACATCCAAAGAATTTCTAATGGGAAGAGTTGCCTTTTGCCAGTTAGGAAAAGGAGTAAGCGTATTTCATTTAAACAAGCTTCTTCAGTGCCAGGGGCATCAGCCTCCAGGCAGTCTCGACGGCCTCCACCGTCAAATTCAAGAGGTAAACCTCAGAGTCAACCCCAGGGACAAAAGAGGTCCTGAGGAAGGAAGCCTACAAAATAAAGTACTAAGGCCTCCTTATGAAGGGGCACCCCCGCTCGCTCGAGTGGGGGGAAGACTTCTGCAGTTCTCAAGGATCTGGCAGGAAGAGTGTGGAGACAAATGGGTGGCCTTCTCAATAACTCTAGGGTACAAACTAGAGTTCCGAGAGTCCCCGTCTCTCTCTTTTCTCAGATCAAACGTTCCAAGGAATCCAGGGAAAAATAAGTCTCTCTTTCAAGCATTGGACCATCTTTTGTCTCAAAAGGTGATATCGGTGGTCCCCATGGAAAAGCAGGGATTGGGGTTTTATTCAAACCTTTTCAGGGTACCAAAACCAAATGGGGATGCCAGACCCATTCTAGATCTCAAAGATCTAAACCGTTTTTTGAATATCCGCTCTTTTCGCATTGGGGTCAATCCGATCAGTAGTCTCCATCCTACAAGGTGGAGAACTTCTAGCGTCAATCGACATCAAGGATGCTTACCTCCATGTACCTATTTTTCCCGCTCACCAGAAATATCTACGCTTCGAGATAGAAAATCTTCATTTTCAGTTTGTAGCTCTGCCTTTCGGTCTAGCTACTGCACCTCAAGTGTTTACAAAGGTCCTAGCTCCTCCTCTAGCCAGATTAAGGGCTCAAGGTATAACGATTCTAGCTTACTTAGACGATCTACTCTTGATAGACCAGTCAGTAGCCCGCTTAGACCAGAGTTTGGTCACCACAGTCAGCTACCTGGAATACCTAGGTTGGATTCTCAACCTAGAAAAATCTTCCTTAAAACCATCAAGAAGATTGGAATACTTGGGTCTGATCATAGATACAGCTCAGAAGAGGGTGTTCTTGCCCCAGGCAAAGATCAGTGCCATAAGGGAACTGATTCAGGTGGTCAAGGCAAAGAAGAATCCTTCTATTTGACTTTGCATGAGATTGTTGGGAAAGATGGTGGCTATATTCAAGGCCATTCCTTATGCTCAATTTCATTTGAGACTACTGCAAAGTAGTATTATTTCGGCTTGGAACAAGAAGACTTCCCAATGAGTTTGTCTCCAAAGGTGTGCCAAAACCTCAGTTAGTGGTTGATAGCCAAGAATCTGCAGAAAGGAAAATCCTTCCTACCAGTTACCTGGAAGGTGGTAACAACAGATGCCAGCCTTTTGGGTTGGGGTGCAATCCTTGAAGAAGCGACTGTCCAAGGGAAATGGTCGAAATCAGAAAGGACCTTGCCCATCAATATTCTAGAGATTCAGGCAGCACGCCTGGCCCTGGGGGCCTGGACTTTCAGGCTACAGAATTGTCTTATCAGGATCAAATCTGACAATGCCACAGCAGTGGCCTATATCAATCACCAAGAGGGCACGAAAAGTAGTGCGGCTCAGAGAGAGGTGAATCATATCCTAACTTGGGCAGAAAACAATATACCTTGCCTACCGGCAGTCTTCATTCCAGGAATAGAGAATTAGCAGGCGGACTAATTGAGTCGCCAGCAGTTGTTCCCGGGAGAATGGACTCTTCACCCCAACATCTTTCTGACAATATGTAAAAAATGGTGAATTCCTGACGTGGATCTGTTTGCGTCCAGGTTTAACAAAAAGATCAACTTTGTGTCAAGAACAAAAGATCCACTGGTATGCGGAACAGATGCCTTGGTATTCCCGTGGAATCAGTTTTCACTGATTTATGCATTCCCTGTTCTGCTGCTTCCACGACTTCTTTGCAGGATCAAGCAGGAAGGGAAGTCAGTGATTCTTGTGGCCCAGGAGATCTTGGTATGCAGAGATCGTAATGATGGTGGTAGGGGTCCTTGTCGCCACGTCCAGACCTTCTCTCGCAAGGTCCGGTATTACATCCTACCCAGGGCTTTTTTCTCGGGGAATAGGTGCAGGAACTCTGACCTTCACCCTTTGTTTCTGCTCCCTACCCGCCTCTGAGCACCATTCCTTGGTTCCACCTCCTACCAACTTCCCAGTACCACCTGCCAAAACAGAACCAAATATAATTTTTGCTGCTAAGTCATTTGCATGAAATTTGTTAGTGATTACAAGAAAGACAGTAAAATAGATCCACTGCAGTGAGCAACAATAGACCCATCCCAGCAACAGTAGACCCCCCCAGCAATGATAGACCTCACCCCAGCAAAAATAGATCCCCCACACAACAATAGACGACCCCCGCAAAAAAATACTGCCCCAGTGTCAGGGAATTCCTGTGAGATGCTTTGCGCATAGATGTGCGCAAGCACATAGTCTTTGCCGTAGAATGGCTAACAGGCGCGCGCATGCGCGAGGGTCCGCGCACACACGTACACACGCGACCCTGATTCCCCTTTGGCGCCAGACGGCCTATTTAAAGGGAGTCTTGTCTCCAACATCTTGCTGACTGATCTTCAGCTGTCCTGTACCCGTACCCTGTGACTTCTGCTTTTGCCTGATTGATACCCGTTGCTGAACCCCTGGCTTCCCTTGACCTTGCTCCTGGACTTCCCCATATCTCCGACTACTGGTTCCTGATTCCGGCTTCCTATTTGACCCTGCTTCTGTCTGATGATTTGGTGCCGCACTGCCCGCCTGCTGACGGACCTGGCTATCCCTGAGACCCTGCTCCTGTCTAAGTCCCTGGATTCGGTTAACTCCCGGTTACCTGCCTGGCTGCCTTTTGTTCCTGCTCTGCACACCGCAGCTTGTTCTAGACTGCTGGATCCTGGCAAGCAGTCCATCCAGAACCATCCTCTTCAGGCACTCGTGTCCCTTTTGTCCTTCGGCTTCCCCTGTTTCACCTTCAGCGGAGCCAGGACAGGAGATATAAGAGAGGCCGACCTCGTCAACTCAGTCTCCAATCTGATTCCTGACACACAGCAACACTAGACCCCGGCAGCAACAATAGACCCCTATCGGCAACAACAGATGACCCAGCAGACTGCATCAATAGACCCTCCAGGAGCCAGCAACAATAGAACTTTCCCTCAACAGTAGATCCCTCCCAGCAACAATTGACACCCCCAGAAACATAAGACCTCCCCCACTAGAAACAATAGACCTCCACACAAAAATAGATCCCCCAGCAGCAAACATCAATAGACCCTCCAGCACCAAGCCCTCTGGTATCATGGTGCCCTAATTTTGTTGTGTCTCACTCCCTTCAGTTGGCATTGCTCTGGGACATCCCAGATAGTAACTACTATGGTTCTGTGTCCCGTGATGTACGATTAAGAAACTAGGATTTTTATAACAGCTTACCTGTAAAATCCTTTTCTTTGAAGTACATCACGGGACACAGAGGTCCCTCCCTTCTTTCTGGTATACACATGTATTGCTTTTGCTACAAAAACTGAGGTACTCCCAGTAGTGGGAGGGGTTATATAGGGAGTGGACTTCCTGTCTTAGGGTGTGCCAGTGTCCATCACCTGAAGGTGGCCTATAACCCACATAGTAACTACTATGGCTCCGTGTCCCATGATGTACTTCAAAGAAAAGGATTTTACAGGTAAGCTGTTATAAAAATCCTATTATCTGATCATGTGTACGAAGGCATAAGGAAGCATTTTTTTCGGAACAAGTGTCCCCATTGGAAGATTATTTACCTTCTATTTCTGTGAAGAGGGATTTTGAAGATTTTAGCTGGTGGTTTCGACTTACTACAGCAGTGATCGGTAGTAGTGGAAGAGGCAAGCATAACATTTTTTTTTTTTTTGCAGGGAACAATTTATGTTATACATTTATTTTAGTGCCAGAGTTGCTTTAACTATATGCTAAAAAAAGTATACAAACACATAACAGGAAATGCAATAACTGGCTGTTAGATGTTGGGTTGATTTTTAGCAGATTAATAAAGTTTATTTTCGTTAAAAGATTTGTTAGGATAAATATTCTGCCGCAAGGGTTACACCTTTTTCCTGTGGTGCACTAACAGCAGCAATTTTTTTGGCCCAGTGCCTACAGACCACAAGGTACACATCCTTACAAATAAACATTTTGTGTGAAGTACACCAGGGTATCTTCTTTGAGGTCAGTTTATCTGTGTTTTTTTTAACATCTTCACAGTAAATCTCATGGTCGAGCATGACAAATAAGGGGATGAAGCAGTTTCATCTTACTGGAATTATGTTGAACACACCACAGGGTACATATTCATGTCATATGCTATTCTGCCCACTCATCTGTAGTGATTGAAGCCTAAGATAAAAAGGTGCTGGAGTGGTATAAAGTTTACCAATATTGACCTTTGGGTCATTGGATGCATTTTCTGAATTGATAAGGACTGCTTTACCATGTGGCAATCAAAAGACAATACTGGGATTAGCCTGTCTGAATACTTAACACTAACCAGTGGCATCACTGCCCCCCCCCCCCCCAATTAAAATTTATTTTTTGTGTAGGGGTGCTGATGCCGGGTGCCGACCCTCCTCGCACATTCCATCAGACGCTGCTGCCACAGGACACAGGGCAGTGGCACCAAAATTGACAGGCTCTGTGAAGGAACACAGACATAGCTGCAGCTGTGAGGCATTTCCATCCCTCCTTCTCCTCCTCGAGCAGCTCTCATTCACCTGGCCAGCAATGCCCGCTCCTATTGACCATATTCAGGGAAAATGGGAAATTAACAGCCAGAGGTTTGTGGGACATGTAGTTCCAGATACCAGTAGGGCCAGGGCTATTCCCTGGGAGTGGACTGCAGCCCCCAGCATGCCGAGCGGGAGGGGGAAGAGGAGGAGGGGGGAGAGTATTGGGGGAGGAGAAGAGGGACCACGAGGCTGTTGGGTGGAAGGAGCCAGAGAAAAAGTGCCAGTGATTCTATTATATATCCCCCAAGGTAAGAACTTACCTCCAGGTGGGGGAAATGAAGGCTTCCATAGAGGGACAGGACCCTATCACTGGTGTGACCCCTCCACCTGGCTACTCCGCTTTGTCCTCCCCTCCACCTGGCTACTCCACTCTCTCCTCTCCTACCCTCCACCTGGCTGCATCCACTCTATCCTCCCCTCCACCTGGCTGCATCCACTCTGTCCTCCCTTCCACCTGGTGCATCCACCCTGTCCTCCCCTCCACCTGACTGCTTTACTCTGTCCTTCCCTCCACCTGGCTGCTCCACTCTGTCCTCGGAGAAAGACATACAACATCTGTGGTCCCTGAACGCAGCCCAATGTCCACGAGATGGACCGGAGGGGCTCTGAAAAGCACCAGATGAGCTCTCTTTACATCTTGTTCTTGTGAATGTTTTTAATCCTTAAAAATAAATTGTGCATTTAAATACTACGCTCAGGTTGGCGCTTCCTATTTCTTTCTCTATTTGCATTTACAGAGATGGCTTTTCTGTAAAAACGACTGCCACCTTTTGTTTGTTGTTTTTTCTCCATTTGGACTTATGGACCTCCCCCCCCCCTCATCATAGTTGTGCCACCCCAATGAATTGTATAGAATTTTATACATTTTTAAGTATTTTAATTGATTCATGCACCCACAGGTATCATTGTTACCATCCACAAGGCTGTTTATTGTATATTGTGTATGGTTATTCCTCTGTTTATTTTGTATGTTGCGCCAGCCTTTTATCTTCTCCACTCTGTCCTCCCCTCCTTCTTTCAACAGTGACTTTCTTCTTGCCACTCTTCCATAAAGGCCAGATGTGTGGAGTGCATGATTAATAGTTGTCCTGTGGACAGATTCTCCCTCCTGAGCTGTGGATCTCTGCAGCTCCTCGAGCGTTACCATGGGCCTCTTGTCTTCTTCTCTGATGAATGCTCTCCTTGCCCGGCCTGTCAGTTTAGGTGGAGGGCCATGTCTTGGTAGGTTTGCAGTTGTGCCATACTTTTTCCATTTTCCATTTTCCGATGATGGATTTAAAAGTGCTCCATGAGATGTTCAAAGCTTGGGGTATTTTTTATAACCTAACCCTGCTTTAAACTTCTTCACAACTTTATCCCTGGCCTGCCTGATGTGTTCTTTGGCCTGTATGATGCTGTTTGTTCACTAAGGTTCTCTAACAAACCTCTGAGGGCTTCACAGAACAGCTGTATTTATACTGAGATTAAAGTACACACAGGTGGACTCTATTTACTAAATTAGGTGACTTCTGAACACAATTGGTTTCACTAGATTTTAGTTAGGGGTATCAGAGTAAAGGGGACTGAATACAAATGCACACCACGTTTTTCACATATTTATTTGTAAAAAAAATTGTAAACACATGTATCATTTTCCCTCCACTTCATAATTATGTGCCACTTTGTGTTGGTCTATCACATAAAATCCCAATAAAATAGATTTACGGTTTTGGTTGTAACGCGACAAAATGTGGAAATTATAAAGGGTATGAATACTTTTTCAAGGCACTATGTGTGTGTGTGTGTGTATATATATATATATATATATATATATATATATATATACAGTATACAGTGGTGTGAAAAAGTGTTTGCCCCCTTCCTCATTTCCTGTTCCTTTGCATGTTTGTCACACTTAAGTGTTTCGGAACATCAAACCAATTTAAACAATAGTCAAGGACAACACAAGTAAACACAAAATGCAATTTGTAAATGAAGGTGTTTATTATTAAAGGTGAAAAAAAATCCAAACCATCATGGCCCTGTGTGAAAAAGTGATTGCCCCCCTTGTTAAAACATACTATAACTGTGGTTGTCCACACCTGAGTTCAATTTCTCTAGCCACACCCAGGCCTGATTATTGCCACACCTGTTCACAATCAAGGCATCACTTAAATAGGAGCTGCTTGACACAGTAAGGTCCACCAGAAGATCCTTAAAAGCTACACATCATGCCGAGACCCAAAGAAATTCAGGAACAATTGAGAAAGAAAGTAATTGAGATCTATCAGTCTGGAAAGGGTTATAAAGCCATTTCCAAAGCTTTGGGAATCCAGCGAACCACAGTGAGAGCCATTATCCACAAATGGCGAAGACATGGAACAGTGGTGAACCTTCCCAGGAGTGGCCGGCCGCCCAAAATTACCCCAAGAGCGCAGTGACGACTCATCCAAGAGGTCACAAAAGACCCCACAACATGCATGGCAGAGTTCCAAGGAGAAAACCACTGCTGAGCAAAAAGAACATCAAAGCTCGTCTCAATTTCTCCACAACACATCTTGATGATCCCCAAGACTTTTGGGACAACATTCTGTGGACCGATGAGACAAAAGTGGAACTCTTTGGAAGGTGTGTGTCCAAGTATATCTGGCGTAGAAGGAACACTGCATTTCAGAAAAAGAACATTATACCAACAGTAAAATATGGTGGTGGTAGTGTGATGGTCTGGGGCTGTTTTGCTGCTTCAGGACCTGGAAGACTTGCCGTGATAAAAGGAACAATGAATTCTGCTGTCTACCAAGAGATCCTGAAGGAGAATGTCCGACCATCTGTTCGTGTACTCAAGCTGAAACGAACTTGGGTTCTGCAGCAGGACAATGATCCTAAACACACCAGCAAGTCCACCACCGAATGGCTGAAGAAAAACAAAATGAAGACTTTGGAGTGGCCTAGCCAAAGTCCTGACCTGAATCCTATTGAGATGTTGTGGTATGACCTTAAAAAGGCCGTTCATGCTCGAAAACCCTCTAATGTAACTGAATTAGGACAATTCTGCAAAGATGAGTGGGCCAAAATTCCTCCAGGATGCTGTAAAAGCCTCATTGCACGTTATCGCAAACACTTGGTTGCAGTTGTTGCTGCTAAGGGTGGCCCAACCAGTTATTAGGTTTAGGGGCAATCACTTTTTCACACAGGGCCATGATGGTTTGGATTTTTTTTTCACCTTTAATAATAAACACCTTCATTTACAAATTGCATTTTGTGTTTACTTGTGTTGTCCTTGACTATTGTTTAAATTGGTTTGATGTTCCGAAACACTTAAGTGTGACAAACATGCAAAGGAACAGGAAATGAGGAAGGGGGCAAACACTTTTTCACACCACTGTATATCATTTCATTTTATAGTTGGCCCCCCTACTTTGTCTCTGTATTCCCCCTAAATATGAAAGCTGGAGACTAACTATATAGTTTGGGGGAGAAAATTATATTCTATGGCTGTTTTTTTTACAGTATGGCATCAGGAGACCTGATTATGATGAAAGCATACACATCCTTCACCATTTGGTGCTTCCTAATTTGTGAAAACTGTGCCTGCAAGCATTATCATAATGAAACAGGAAAGGACATTCCAAAACTAAGTGAGGTCTAAACAGAAGTGGTTTGTCAAGATGGAAGTGAAAGATCACGACTGGTCTACAGAGAACCCTGAACATGAATTCAAACATTTATTTTATGGGGAACATCTAGAAATGTTAACTGTGCCTAAGCAGCACCTAGTAAAATCTTCCTTTTTACGATTCCTCAATAGAAAATATAAGTTCCTATATTTTAACTTGGTACTTTTGTATATCTGGAGTGTGAGATCATCTAAATAACTTCTGCTTGTGACTGCTAGTTACATTAGATATAGAGTGAGATTTGGTGAGCTCACTACTGTAATGCTCATTGTTTTCCTTGCTGAAGAAAAACCTGAAGTACAAGGATTTTCTGCTCCATCTATTCTGCAGCCGATCCGGTTTGGTCCTAGCATCAGCTGTCAGCAGTGGCTTCAGTCTGGAGGCGGGTCCAGGAGAGGCAGCCAACAACGGAAGCCCCATAGTAAGTCTATAGGTGATGTCACTTCCCAGCCATTTCAGAGCCGTTGTCGGTCCTCTCCTGCACACAGCTTCCGCCGCTGGAAACTGGAACGGATCGGCTATAGAATAGGTAAGTACAGCGATTTCTGCTTTACAGGGTTAGATAGATTAGGCTTAAAATGTGGCAAGAGAGCAAGTTTAGAGTAATGCCTCGTACACACGATCGGAATTCTCGTCTGAAAAAACTGTGTCGGTTTTTCCGACGGAATTCCGCTCAAGCTGTGTTGCCTACACACGATCACACCAAATTCCGACGGTCAATAACACAGCGGCATAACACACGTTCGACAGCACTATAAAAGGGAAGTTTAATGCGTCCGAGCATGCGTCGAATTGTTTCCGAGCATGCGTCGGAATTTTGCGTGTCGGAATTGCCTACACACGATCGGAAAATCCGATATAAAGGTTTTTCGTCTGAAAAATTGAGAACAGGTTCTCAATTCAAAGTCCGTCGGAAATTCCGACAGAAAAAGACCGTTGACCATACACACGGTCGGAAAATCCGATGAAAGGCTCCCATCGGACTGTTTCCATCGGAAATTCCGACCGTGTGTACGCCACATTAGTTTGTTTTTGCTAGGACTTACACTTTATACATTCAACCACCACTCATCAGGGAGCACTTGTAACATGATGAAGCTGACCCCTTCTCCTCAACTTTGACAAATACACATAGTGCAGAACAAGGTATAGTGAGTCAAGTATAGAGAGAAGATCAGTGGCATGGAGACTACAGGCAATACTAATTAATCATTTGTCCTCTGCTTCCCTTTACAGACAAAATTGAGATCCTCTCAAATGGAACATATGTGGGATAATCTGGACTCTGAATGTGAGCCCCAGCTTGCTCAACATTAGTGCCTAACCTCACTTTTGGCTTCTTTTGGTTGAAAAAAAGTTCCAACCAACAATGTTCCAACATCTGCTTGAAAGCCTTCCAGTGGTGTAACATGAGGAGGGCAGCCGGTGCTGTTGCAGGCATGCATGAATATTTTATGATGTGTTGATTTTAACATGCATCACCAATAAATTCTGTTTTTATTTATATAATTATTGTTGTTAATATGGCCCTCTAAGACACATTTAAAATCCTATAACCTTTTTCGCATGCTGTTTTGAAGGTTCTTTTTGCAGTAGTTTCACAAATTATACAAAAATGCTACAATTTTTACAGGCCAAATACCTTTAGAAGAGTTAAATATTTCTAAAATGATTCTGAGTTGCCATTGGTTGCTCATTTCTGACCAGGTAACATTACAATATTTTATTTTACAGGAGAAGTATAGTCAAAGCTTTTTTTGGTCATACTTCTCCTATGAATTACAGGAGTGTAGTTCGTTCTGCACTTCTAGGACCCATTTTCAGCCAACAGTGGGAGGAAGTCCGCTGTCTGCTGATGTCATTCAGCTGGTGCAGGCTCAGGAAAGATCCACCCAGATCTCTGGACTGGCACCTGGCTCAGCCTCTCAGTGGTAAGAGTAAATATCCGCTGACTGACAGTCGTGGCTCTCTGCTCAGAACAGAGGGAGGAACTGAGTGATCAGCAGTGTTTGCTCAGTTCTCAATACAGAGCCAGCGGGGACATGTGCAGCATTGGATCCATGCTGCATCCACCTAGGTGAGTATAAATGGTTGTTGTTGTTTTTTAATCCCAAACTTCTCTTTTGAAGTGATAGTATTGCAGCCTACTGGTCCTCAGATGTGGTTGCTGCATTCGTTTACTGTATTATTCATACCCCCCCCCCCCCCCCCCTTTATTTTAACCTGACTATCCTGCCATTAATATACTTCCTGTCCTTGGAACAGGAAGGAACAACCTTACTAAGCAGAATTGTCACCCTAGGACAGGAAGTGTATGAAGACTACACAACTGTATCCTCTCTTCTCCATAGCAGGGGAGAGGTGGGGTGGGGGGGGGGGCATTAATCCCATTCTGCTCTGATTCAGCAGAGGACCTGTAAGCAGTGCATCTGTGTGAAAGGATCTCTGCCAGACCTAATATCCTGGTGGTCTGAAGACTTTCAGTTTACTTAATGTGTATTATATTTTATATTGTCTGCAAATAAAACCAATGAACAATATACAGTGCCTTGAAAAAGTATTCATACCCCTTGACATTTTCCACATTTTGTCATGTTAGAATCAAAACTGTAAATGTATTTTATGTGATAGATCAACACAAAGTGGCACATAATTGTGAAATGGAAACAAAATGATAAATAGTTTTCATAAATATGTGAAAAGTGTTGCGTGCATTTATATTCAACCCTCTGAGTCAATACTTTGTAGAACCACCTTTCGCTGCAATTACAGCTGCAAGTCTTTTTTGGGGATGTCTCTACCAGATTTGCACATCTAGATGCACAGCTAGCATTTTTGCCCATTCTTCTTAGCAAAATAGCTCAAGCTCTGTCATATTGGATCGAGAACATCTGTGAACAGCAATTTTCAAGTCTTTCCACAGATTCTCAATTGTATTTAGGTCTAAACTTTGACTGGGCCACTCTAACACATGAATGTGCTTTGATTGAAACCATTCAATTGTAGCTCTGGTGTATGTCATAGGTGTGCGCAGGGGGTGTGCCAGGTGTGCCTGGGCACACCCTAATCACTATGTACAGTGCAGATTCCCCCTACTGCCCTGCCCCCCCCCCCCCTCTTGCTGGTCCCACAGTGCTGCTGACTTCCCTCCTCTCCTCTCGGCTGCTGCAGAGGAGGTTTCAGGATGGAGAGCGGGGGGAGGGGCTAGTAAATATGTAATTTACCAGCCCCTTCCTTTTCTAAATGAACACACTCGCTCACTGTGTTCATTCATAACTGAAGCACAGTAAACTTTGTTTACTATGCTTCAGTTTGTGAATGAACCAGAAGCCACTCAGCACAGAGCACTTCCCATTCATTCAGCTGCAGATAAATGTTTTGTGGGGTTCCCAAGACCAATTTTTGGAGAGAAATTCATGTGTGTTTGAGCTTTGAGGTGCACACCCTAATCCAATAGGCTGTGCACACCTATGCTGTATGTTTAGGGTCGTTGTCCAGCTGGAAGGTGAACCTCCGCCCCAGTCTCAAGTCTTTTGCAGACTCTAATGCCCCGTACACACGATCGGAAATTCGGCCAGCAAAAGACAGATGAGAGCTTTTGGTCAGAAAATGCGACCGTGTGTATGCTCCATCGGACTTTTGCTGGCCGAATTCCCACCAGCAAAAGATTGAGAGCAGGTTCTTTATTTTTCGGTCGGAAAAAGTTCCGATCGGAAATTCCGATCGTCTGTACCAATTCCGACACGCAAAATTCCTACGCATGCTCGGAAACAATTTGACGCATGCTCGGAAGCATTGAACTTAATTTCCCCTGTTCATCGTGGTGTTGTACATCACCGCGTTCTTGGCGCTCGAAAGATCAGCAAACTTTTGTGTGACCCTGTGTATGCAAGCCAAGCTTGAGCGGAATTCCGTCGGAAAAACCATCCAAGATTTTTCAGGTGGAAATTCCGCTCGTGTGTACGCGGCATAACAGGTTTTCTTCTAAGATTGCCCTGTATTTGGCTCCATCCACCTTCCCATCAACTCCAACCAGCTTCCACATCCCTGCTGAAAAAAAGTATCCCCACAACATGATGCTGCTACCACCATGTTTGACATGGGGGTTCGCTGTTCAGGGTGATGTGCAATGTTAGTTTTCCACCACACATAGCATTTTGTTTTTAGGCCAAAAAATAAAATGTTGGTCTCATCTGACCAGAGCACCTTCTTCAACATGTTTGCTTTGCAGAGAGGAGGTTCATGGCTGCTCTGTGTAATTCCATTGCACTGAGCAGGTAAATGTGGAGATGTTTGCTATTTTTTGTTTTTACATTTTTTTTTACCTTTACAATCGCTTTAAGCTTCAGGAAAGCATTAAGTAAACCTGTAATTTTAGGGTATCTAAGTGGCAGCCAGTTTTGAAAGAAGGCATCTCAGGTATGTGCACACCCCTTCCTATCCCTGAGGAAGCTCAAGCTGATTGGGCAAAACATGTTGGTGGTCACGACACCACGTGAGTGACGCTCTTGACTTCAGGGGTGACGCAGCTTTGCGTGTTTGCACATGTCCAATGCACCTTTTTAAGGACAATGAGTTTAATCTTGGAAACGGACACTGTGACGCTGACTCTACAGTGACTAGTCCAGATGAATGGATGCTGCTACAACTCCTGCGCTAGACCCAAGCAATTGATACCGCCAAGCTTCACTCTTGTCAACTGAGAGAGCTACCTTCTCCTCTGGCAATCCAGGAAACAGGACAGTCCATAAATTGTGGAGGAGTGAGCAGACCCATTGGTTCTTAATTCTCTTACAGCGTTGGTGCACTTTATATCTACTTCATATTCACTATCTGTGAACAACCTAATGTTTATCAGCTTCCCTTGCTTTGCATAAGCAATACATGGAAAAACCCTGGCCCCATATTGATATTATCCGATCATTGGGGTTACAGTTTACTTATCTGTATCCATTTATGCATAACTACTGGCAACCTGTTCCCCATCTACTGGCAGCTTATGATAGACTTATGGGGGGATGTGTGTGACTTTATGTGTGCATATGCAACGTGTGGTTACAGCTACGCCATCAAAGACAACGTTGTCTTTTTAAACACAACTGAGGTGAAGGTGGAGGTGGAGATTTTTAACCCAGATTTTTGTGACTATATTTTTTGAATAAAGACCCCATGATTAAGCTGCATGGTGCCACTGTAACATCCGTATCCGGTTCTTACCCCCAAATTTTTTTATGCTTATTTTGAGTTACTTTGAATCGCACCTTCAGGTATGCAATTTCGTGCAGTGGGTCTAGGATGCGCGCCATCACTACAAGGTGAGTCAGCAATTACTTGGGGCACTGTTTATGGCTAACTATAAAAAGCAAACAGTGCCTAATAACTAAAATTAACTGAAATAAAGTGCTGCGCTGTGCCAAACAATCCTAAAAAAAAATATTAATCATTGCATACTAATACAATTATTTCACTCATAACAACTGGAAATCCAACAATAAAAATCATGCAATGAATAAGGGCTGAAAAAAGTTAATTTAAAGTGCTGTACAAATCTTCCACATGTGAATTGTTGAATAGATGGATCACCACAGATAGACATAACTTTGCAATCCAATTAGAGCTTCAACCACCACTGTATCACCTCACACATGCCCCCCCCACCCCCCCAGTGGGTGTAGGCTCGCCTCTACCTAACTAGCTAAGTTAGGTCAAAAAGCACCTGTGAGCCACTCCAGGGCTCAATAAGATGAATCCAGGTCAGCTGGCTGCTGTGCTCCTCCAACTCCCCATCTCAGATGTCAGCATCAAGGTGCATCAAGGGTATAAGAAACTCCAATAGTGCTGAATCGTTTTAATACTTAAAATATTTATTATAAAACGTACAGGATACTCACAAAATTCTGGTACTTCCAGTGCACCAGACTACCCTACGCGTGTCGACACAGGGTCACGTGTCTTCCTCAAAGAGATCCCCCTGAGGAAGACATGTGACCCTTTGTTGACTCGCGTAGAGGAGGGGCAAGGAGAGTGAAGGCACCCAGTCTCTGGCAAAGAGTAGACAGCCAGTGGGAAGTTAGTGGATGTGCGGCTCTGCAGGATACATATATACACTGCTTGCCTGTCATATTCTGGTGGGCTTTCTCTGAATGTATGTGCACGTCCCTTCATATATCTTCTGGAAGCTCCAGAAGCCTCAAACCTCAGGGCACTATATAAAAGGAAACCTGTAATGAGAAATATGGAAGCTGCCAATGCTTACTTCTCTCTCTGAAAATGCTAGTTCCTAATTTATTATACCAATATAATGGCTTCGGTACATTTTGAAACACTGACTGAACAAGTGTGCAGATTAGGTTGGTGTGACTTTGCTACACCTGCATGTTGGTTCCAGGTATCAGTGGAGGCTTCCTTTATTTGGTACCATGTTTAGACTTCAGTCTGCCAGTAGCTACAAAAATGATACAATGAAATCCAAATGATGCTTTTCAAAGTAGAAAGTAGCATCAAGAGCTCCTGCTGATTACATTCAGCTTTCTGCAACAATAATGCATGGCTCTGTTTACACCTGTAAGATTAGGAGACACGGCTGTGCCTGTAAATTCACTGCATCCCCATAGAATAATATAGGCTGCTTTCACGCAGCTCTAGGCGGTTCCATCAGCATTAACAAATGGCTCATTTATGTGACGTGTGAATGAGGCTTTAAAGCGTATGTAAACCCAAGAACAAAATATTATTTTATATTGCACCTGATCATTTCTTAGATGTTTTAACTGAATTTGTTTTTATTCAGTTTTTTCTATCTTTATTTTTGCCTGGTAATCATTTCTGTAACACACATCCAGTCCAAGGGTGACATCTAGGGTTGCACCGATACCAATATCAGTATCCGTGCCGATACTAACCATTTACATAAGTACTTGTACATGTGCAAATACTCTGATGCCTAAAACCAATACCTTTGCAGTGTGTTTTGAGCCCATATAAAATGAATGGGCTCAAATTGCACTGCAAGGAATCGCATGTGATTTGAACAGGAATGTGGTGTGATTCCTGTCCGAATCAAATGCGGTTTTCCACACAGCTCCTTGTCATAGTGACTGTAGCCTGGGTTCAAACAGAAGCGGTGCGGGAAACTGCATTTGATTGAGACAGGAATCGAACCACATTCCTATTCAAATCACCTGCATTCCTTTGCAGTGTGATTTGAGCCCATTCATTTTGTATGAGCTGAAATCGCACTGCACAGTATCAGTAATTGGTATCAGGCGAGTACTTGAGCACAAGTATCTGTACTCGTACTCACTCTTAAAAAACAGGTATTGGTGCATCCCTAGCGATAACACTCACTCACTGGTCTGTTACCATAAAGAAGCAGCGATGTACCCATAGACAGGAGGCAACTCTAATTCCATAATATAGGGGGCAGTTGTTCTGTATCCCACAAATGTGGACTGGGCAGGGCTGATAGCACTGCTTGAGATTTTAGTGCAGCACAAGACGTTTGTGAGCTCACTGAATTTTGACAGATACTTTTTGAACTTTTAACAAAACACATCCAATATATATTTACAGAAAAAAAATGTTACAAAAAAAGTAGCTTCATTGTTAGATTGCACATACAGTGGATATAAAAAGTCTGCACACCGCTGTTAAAATGTGAAGTTTTTGTGATGTAAAAAAACGAGACACAGATAAATCATTTCAGAACTTTTTCCACCTTTAATGTGACCTATAAACTGTACAATTCAATTGAAAAACAAACCGAAATCTTTTAGGGGGAGAAGTGAAAAATAAAAAAAATAATGTGGTTGCATAAGTGTGCACACCCTCTTTTAACTAGGGCTGTAGCCGTGTTCAGACCTAAGCAATCACATTCAAACTCATGTTAAATAGGAGTCAGTACACACCTACCATCATTTAGAGTGCCCCTGATTAACCACAAAAAAGGTTTAGCTGTTCTAGTAGGTCTTTGCTGACATTTTCTTAGACCCCATACACACCATTAGATTTTATGCAGACTTTTGTCTTCAGATTTACCAAAACCATAAATATGAGGTCAAACCTTAAGAGTTTCAATTTGTATGCAATCAAGCAGGCCCTTGCACTACATGGTTGTGGTAAATCTGAAGACAAAAATCTGCAGAAAATCGAATAGTGTGTATGGGGCCTAAGTCGCATCCTACAGCAAAAGCCATGGTCTGCAGAGAGCTTCCAAAGCATCAGAGGGTTCTTATACCTTTTAACAACAAGTCAGGAGAAGGGTAAAAAAGAATTTCCAAGGTATTAGATATAACACGGAACACAGTGAAGACAGTCAAGTGGAGAAAATATGGCACAACAGTGACATTACCAAGAACTGGATGTCCCTCCAAAATTGATGAAAATACGAGAAGAAAACTGGTCAGGGAGGCTGCAAAGAGGCCTACAGCAACATTAAAGGAGCTGCAGGAATATCTGGCAAGTACTGGCTGTGTGGTACATGTGACAACAATCTCCCATATTCTTCATATGTCTGGGCTATGGGGTAGAGTGGCAAGACAGAAGCCTTTTCTTACGGAGAAAAATATGCAATCCCAGCTAAATCTTGCAAAAACACATCTGAAGTCTTACAAAAGCATGTGGGAAAAAGTGTTATGGTCTGATAAAAACTAAGGTTGAACTTTTTGGCCATATTTCCAAAAGATATGTTTGGCACAAAAACAACACTGCACATCTACAAAAGAACACCATACCCACAGTGAAGCATGGTGGTGGCAGCATCATGCTTTGGGCTGTTTTTCTTCAACTGGAACAGGGGCCTTAATCAAGGTAGAGGGAATTATGAACAGTTCCAAATACCAGTCAATATTGGCACAAAACCGTGTTCAGCTTTCTAGCAGAAGCCTGAAGAAGAGAAAACTTCATCTTTCAGCATAACAACGACCCAAAGCATACATCCAAATCAACAAAGGAATGGCTTCACCAGAAGAAGATTAAAGTTTTGGAATGGCCCAGCCAGAGCCCAAACCTAAATCCCATTGAAAATATGTGGGGTGATCTGAAGAGGGTTGTGCACAGGAGATGCCCTCACAATCTGACAGATTTGGAGTGTTTTTGCAAAGAAAAGTGGGCAAATATTGCCAAGTCAAGATATGCCATGCTGATTCATATAAAAAAAGACTGAGTGCTGTAATAAAATCAAAAGGTGCTTCAACAAAGTATACAAAACAAAAACAAAATAACCACTTTAGGCTTCCACAAAACTTGAATTTCAGTTGCAGAATGTTTAAGTATTACGCAAAAGTGGGTCAGCTGTGGGTGGTCAAAGAATGTGGACTATCAGACTACAGTCATATTACACAGTATGGTGGAATGTAAGTAAGCTGGTAAGATGCGTGGTACATTTCGGCAGTAATGTGTTGTCTATGTTTCATAATGTTGTTGTGTAATAGAGAATAAGACACATACAGGTGACCTTGTTACTGCCATAACCTACCACCAAAGAACAATGCAAAATAAATTATCCTGCTTCTGAAGATCGCAACGATACCACATATGTGTATGTTATTTGTCGTTTGTACCTGTAGTACAGCCCCAATAGTGCGCATTTTTCTTTTTTTTTTTCTTGGTTCTACCTAAAACACATTGACACTAACTGACACTGATGCTAATAAAAAAATAAAAAAATCCTGCCCAAAATATACTGACCCTGATCTTGACCCAAACACTAACCCTGCCACTGACCTAGATCAAAAACCTTGATCTAGGTTTTTTTTTTAATTATTATTTTAAATTTACAAACGCTTTTTTATTTCTCTTTACAGGGAATGAGAAAGATACAATGTATCCTTATTCTACATTCACAGAAAAAAAAAAATACAGGGGCGGGCTTCACAGTGACTGATTACTTTGGTAGCCAATCAGAGGCTACAGCAGCAATCAGGTGACCTGGTGACCTGGAATCGGAAAAAGATCCGGGTCCCGATCATTAGTACGGAGCACGGGTCTCTCGGTGAGACCGCGGTCTCTGTGCTGGGTGTGGCACGCTCCCAGCACAAAGGGAGAAACACATAAATGCAAAATGTAAAAAAGCCCAATGCAGTGAGGTGGCATATAGGCATAGTTTCCAACTGTCCCTGATTTTGAGGGACTGTCCCTGATTTCGAGCAATGCCCCTCATTCCTCCCTCATTTTGGTCTGATCTATATAGATGTATGTAAAATGCACTTTTTATCTATCAAAAAGTGTTTCCCAGTGCTAAACCTCTCATCTGATTCCTAAATTGCTGCATTTGTAAATTCCAAAAGCCAATGTAAAGAAATAGTAGTGGTAAGAAAAGCACTTGTGGGTTTAACCAATCTTTTTTGTACAATTCTCCTTTTAAGGGGGCGTGACAAGGGGTGTGTCCTATGCTTGCATACTTTTGCTGCTAAGTGTCCCTCATTCCCATCTCAAAAAGAGAGATATGATATAGGTATTAGGTTGGTGTGAAGGGCTTAAAGCAATAAAAATAAATAAATAAATGCACATACATGGATAACCAGTCATTGAGTGCAGTAATGTACATATACTGGATAATGGTCATTAAGGAAGAAGTCAGAGAAAAAAATCTGAATTCTATTTTTAAACTTGTTTTGGGTCATTTATTTAGAAAGAATTGAACCCATGCTGCTGGCATTAGTAAATAGATAGGAAAGTATAACATTTCTTTAGTTATGTCCAGGTTTCCAGGCCTAGGCAAATGATGTCAAACATCCCAGGAGTCTACAGGAGGGGTTTTCTTAGCTAAGCACACCCTCCTACCCAGGGGCAGACTGGCAGCTCATGGGGCCCCCGGGCAAAAGGAGATCATGGGGCCCCCTGTGTCTCCGCCTATGTGTCCCCGCCCATGTAATGAACATTCTTCTCACTGAACACCAATGTAAGGAACATTCTTCCCACTGACCACCAATGTAAGGAGCATTCTTCCCACTGACCACCAATGTAAGGAACATTCTTCTCACTGACCACCCAATGTAAGGAACATTCTTCTCACTGACCACCAATGTAAGGGACATTCTTCCCACTGACCACCAATGTAAGGGACATTCTTCCCACTGACCACCAATGTAATGAACATTCTTCTCACTGACCACCAATGTAAGGGGCATTCTTCCCACTGACCACCAATGTAATGAACATTCTTCTCACTGATCACCAAAGTAAGGAGCATTCTTCCCACTGACCACCAATGTAAGGAACATTCTTCTCACTGAACACCAATGTAAGGAACATTCTTCTCACTGACCACCAATGTAAGGGACATTCTTCCCACTGACCACCAATGTAATGAACATTCTTCTCACTGACCACCAATGTAAGGGGCATTCTTCCCACACTGACAGAGGAAATGAAATCAAGCAAGTTCAGCTAATCTCGCACAATTTCATACCAGCATGTCAGTGCGAGTTTGGCAGCGATTTCAGAGACATCTGTGCACATATATCTATAGAAATCGCACCCAGAAGTCGCCAAAAGTTGTACAGAAACTACTTTTGGGAATCAGTGCGGTGCCACAAATGTGGCATCGCACCATTTGGGTAGTGCAGTTGCTGATCATTTGTCATGCGATTTGACATGTCAAATCGCATGGCAAATTGCCCCAATGTGAACCAGGGCTAAGTGCTATTCCCTATATAACACTGATATCAAACGCAATTTATGGGTACAGTGGCTGGGAACAGTGGCTGCGTTTGATGGGCACAGTGGCTGCGTTTGATGGGCACAGTGGCTGCATTTGATGGGCACAGTGGCTGCGTTTGATGGCACAGTGGCTGCGTTTGATGGGCACAGTGGTGGCAATTTATGGGCACCGTGGCTGCGTTTGATTGCACAGTGGCTGCATTTAATGGGCACATTGGTGGCAATTTATGGGCACAGTGGCTGCGTTTGATGGCACATTGGCTGCGTTTAATGGGCACCGCGGTGGCAATTTATGGGCACAGTGGCTGCGTTTGTGGGCACAGTGGCTGCGTTTGATGGGCACAGTGGCGGCAATTTATGGGCACAGTGGCTGCGTTTGAGGGCACAGTGGCTGCGTTTGATGGGCACAGTGGTGGCAATTTATGGGCACAGTGCTGGCAAGTTATGGGCACAGTGGCTGCATTTGAGGGCACAGTGGCTGCGTTTGAGGGCACAGTGGCTGCGTTTGAGGGCACAGTGGCTGCGTTTGAGGGCACAGCGGTGGCTATTTATGGGCACAGTGGTGGCTATTTATGGGCACAGTGGTGACAAATTATGGGCACAGTGGCTGCGTTTGAGGGCACAGTGGCTGCGCTTGAGGGCACAGTGGCGGCAATTTATGGGCACAGTGGTTGCGTTTGATAAGCACAGTGGTGGCAATTTATGGGCACAGTGGCTGCGTTTGAGGGCACAGTGGCTGCGTTTGAGGGGCACAGTGGTGGCAATTTATGGGCACAGTGGCTGCGCCCCCCCAAAAAAAACTGCAACGCTCTGCAGGCAAAAACAAATTTAAAAAATGCACTTTTTTACATACAAAGAGAGAGAGAGAGAGAGGGAGGGAGAGAGGGGGGAGAGAGGAGAGAGAGGGGGAGAGAGAGAGGGGGGCGGGAGGGGGAGAGAGAGAGAGACCGAACTTAATTCTTCGGATCCACGGGCGGCCGTCCACTTCTCCTATTCTCCTCGTGCAGTGGGCGGGGCGAATGAAAGGAGAAATAAGCGGTGCTGGCGCCGCGCGGGCCAAAAGGAACTCGTCGTTCTTATGCATGCTCCTCCCCTCACTCAGGCAGACAGGCATTTCAGTGGGCGGCGCCGTATGCATGCATTGCAACGTGCGGCGGCCGCTGCTGCTGTGTAACCAAGCCCCGAGTTTAAAGCGGCCCCAGGACTGGCACCTCCAGGGGCGGACTGAGCCGGCCGGGCCCCCCCCCCCCCGCACGGGGCCCTCGGGCGGCCACCGAATCACTGAATGGTCAGTCCGTCCCTGCTCCTACCTGTATTCCTGAGCTAAGGGCAGATCGATTCCAGGAAGTAAATGCTACATAAAAACATCTGCCCTTACTCAACAGCCCTTACGCAAGAATTACTTTGAATATACTTCTCAAATACCTACATTTTCTACTTGCAGAATATACTATGCACAGTGAATTTAAAAGAGCTCACCACACAAACAACTATTTACAAACTGTAAAATTCAAGACTAACAGAAGCAACTCAAGAAGGTTGTTCAAAGCCTAAAGTATATAACAGCTCACAAGAGTGACTATATGGCAATATATAATTCTGCACAGAGAAGCTGCTCAGCAGGAAACATACAATAGCAGCCGAGGCTAATGACGGGATTTCTCCACCTGAGGCCAGCTGAATAGATATACATATTTATAAAACCATCTATGGAGCTATGACTGCCACATACAGACCAGCAGGCTATTAGTCTCATACAATATTCTGCAGCACTGGCTTAGGATAAGTGATAGGATTAAAAGTAATTCTAAACAAAAAGGAACCGGCAAAACTAGGTTCTGCTATATCTCTGATTATAAATGGAATCTAAGCTGCTTTTAACATAGCATAGATTGTTTTTATCACAATGTACTTGGTGCAGCTTTATAAATATACATTATGTATACATGCAGAATAACCATTTTAGCAGCACCATAGCTTTGCTGCTTCATGGTCTGGATCTTTATAGCCCCATTTCTTGTTTCTATCACTTATCCCTCTAGACTGCAAGCTACTATTGTATCTCCTTACTGCTGGAAATGTTTTGCTATAAGCCAGAGGGTAGGCAACCATTTGAGCAGTGTGCCGAAAAATGTTTGTATGAAATTAAGTGTCAAATAAATAAAATAAAATGTCTACTTCACAATCTCATTCAGGAAAATAAATATTTTGTAAGAAAAGTGTGGTGCTATAAATTAGATTTTGTAAAAAAAAAAAAAAAAACTTTGGTGTCAGTAAGTGCAATAACACCCAGAATTGGTGTCGGTGACTGTAATAACCTCCAACACTGGAGTCACTGACTGTAATAATAACTCCAACACTGGTGTCCGTGACTGCAGTAATAACCTCCAACACTGGTGTCCGTGACTGCAGTAATAACCTGCAACACTGGTGTCAGTGACTGTAATAATAACCTCCAACACTGGTGCCAGTGACTGTAATAATAGACTCCAGCACTGGTGTCAGTGACTGTAATAATAACCTCCAACACTGGTGCCAGTGACTGTAATAATAACCTCCAACACTGGTGCCAGTGACTGTAATAATAACCTCCAACACTGGTGCCAGTGACTGTAATAATAACCTCCAACACTGGTGCCAGTGACTGTAATAATAACCTCCAACACTGGTGCCAGTGACTGTAATAATAGACTCCAGCACTGGTGTCAGTGAATACAACAATAACTTCCAGCACTGATTTCAGTGACTGCAGTAATAACCCTAGGAATTGGAATTGGTGTCAATGACTGCAATAATAACCCCAACCCCGATGTCAGTGACTGCAACAATAACCTCAAACACTGGTGTCAGAGTCTGCAAAAATAACTTCCAACAGTGGTGTCTCAGTGACTACTATACCCTAATGTTGAACAAGAAGGCCTGGCTCACAGTCTCACCCCAAACTCCCTCATCCATGTCCTTATGGACCTTGCTTTGTGCACAGGTCCAAACCATTTGGTGGTGGTGGTGGGGGGGGGGGGGGGTTATGGTGCAGGGTTGTGTTTCAGGGGTTATGCTTGGCCCCTTAGTTCTAGTGAAAGAAACTCTTAAGACGTCAGCATACCAAGACATTTTGGACAATTTCATGCTCCCAACTTTATGGGAACAGTTTGGGGATGGTCCTGTCCTGTTCCAACATGACTGAGCACCAGTGCACAAAGCAAGATTCATAAAGACATGGATGAGCAAGTTTGGGGTGGAAGAACTTGACAGGCCTGAACAGAGTCCTGATCTCAACCTGATACAACACCTTTGGGATGAATTAGAGTGGAGACTGCAGGCCAGGCCTTCTCGCCCTTCTGGAAGAATGGTCAAACATTCCCATAGACACACTTCTACATCTTGTGGACAGCCTTCCTAGAAGAGTTGAAGCTGTTATAGCTGCAAATGGTGGGCCAACTCAATATTGAACCCTACAGACTTATGCTGCATACACAATCGTACATTGATCAGACATTCCGACAACAAAATCCATGGATTTTTTCTGATGGATGTTGACTCAAACTTGTCTTGCATACACACGGTCACACAAAGTTGGTCGGAAATTGCGAACGTCAAGAACGCGGTGACGTACAACGCGTATGACGAGCCGAGAAAAATTAAGTTCGATAGCCAGTGCTGCTCTTCTGCTTGATTCCGAGCATGCGTGGAACTTTGTCTGTCGGAATTGTGTACACACGTTCGGAAATTTCCGACAATGGATTTTTTTGTCGGAAAATTTTGAGAACCAAATCTCATATTTTGTGTGATGGAAATTCTGATGGAAAATGTCTGATGGAGCCTACACACGGTCAGAATTTCCCACAACAAGCTCCTATCAAACATTTTCCGTTGGAAAATCCTATTGTCTGTAGGGGGCAAAAGAATGGGATGCCATTAAAGTTCACGTGCGTGTAAATGCAGGTGTCCCAAAAATTTTGATAATATGTATGCATTCTGCACAGCAATATGGTCTAGATACCTTTGTATCCACACATGTATAGGCCTTGACAATATGGCTGAGGAAACAGTGCCACCGATTTGACAATAGAAAGCTATTTTACCTGGGCCTGGGTAAAAACATCTCTTTAAAGTTAGGGACACATAGTCCACTGTTACAGAAAATGGGGATGGATGTTGACCATATTCCAGAAGACAATTCAAAAACACTGGCTGACTGTTGGAACTGGGAAATGCTGACGAAACTGGGTGCTGGAAGGCCCACCAACAATAGAAAAAGGAATCTGCTACTTAGCAGGATAAACTTGTCATATCAAAAAACTCATGGTTAATTGATTTATGGGGCATTAAAAAGGAAGTTAGCTCTGATGTGTTCTACTTACTTTTTTTTCGCTGCAAAGTAAAAGCATAATGTGCTAGTATGCATCACATGCTAGCACATTATGTGACCTGCAAACGAAGCCCACGCTGTCCCCGCTGCAGGCCACCTCCATGCTCGACCCTCTTCCTTCCGGGGCCCTGGACTCCGGTTCTGTGGTTGTCCGGAGTCGTGTGACGTCTCTCCCCTCCATGTGCGTGGGAGCCGCTGGTCACGGCACTCGCTATTGAAAAAAGGGCACCGGTGGCTGTTTCTTCACAGCACATGCACAGATGACATCATCGGCGCAGTGTACAGCAAGTATCTCCTAAAGGGTGCACGTTTAGGAGATATTTACAGTACCTATTTGTACCTATAGGTACAACTTACCAATGGAGGTTTACAACGTCTTTAAGGCCTGCAGTAACCAAGTAAAAAGCAACTAGGATTAAATGTATAGCGTAAAGACATTTTGGAGTGTTTTCTTTCAGTGTAGATTTCTTGCAGCAAGTCTGTGCTAAAGATATTTTATTGGTGCAGACATTTGTATTTTTAGGGAAAAGCTATTGGTTTGCTTTAATACCCCATCCCCAGCAGTATTTTTTTATCCTACACTCCGACCCCCCCCCCCCCCAAACACCACTGCATTCAGGACTGTCACTGGGGGGTCTACGTAGATCTGTGTAAGTTACAACTCTGACGATTTTCAACACTCCCAACAGTTTAACAGAGACAGAAAAGTAAAAGAAAGGGAAGTGTATGCAAGTGTGGAGGTCTGCATTAAAGTGAAACTGTTACTTTTCCCTGCATAAAGCACAGATTCATTGTAAAGGTTAAAGAGGAACTGCAGTCTGCTCACATAATTTTTAATAAAAACACGTTTGCCATTCTGAAGCTTCCCTCCAACCACTTTGCAGAAAATGTTATATATACTGTGATTCTGTACTTGCCAAATATACTGCAGAAATCTCTCTCCACTAAGTCTGGCTGCAGCCATTTTAACTGTGGGCAGCTGAAGCTGCTGCCTGTTCACTTCCTGGATTTACGCAGACACACACCTCCAGCTCTGCAGCTCTCATTGGCCGTCTTATGACTCATCTCCCTCCCTTCCTGGCAAACTCTCAAGAGAGTGAGTGAGAGAGAGAGAAAGAGAGAGAGAGAGAGAGAGAGAGAGCTGTGCATGATGTCATAAACCTAAGCTTTTTATAAACTGCACAGTGGAGGTAAGTATATGCTTATTTGGAAAAGAGGAGAATTGGCACAATCAGGAGCTATAAATGGCTGCTCACCCCGGGTTGAATGAAAAAAAAAAAGGAAAAGGTTCTCCCTGGGTGGTGGGGTTTTTAGGCAGCAAATAGTCGTCTGATGGACGTGGTCAGACGATTATATGAAAAGATAGACCAGAATCCATCCAAATCAGTTTATAATGTTTATTCAAAAGTATTTTAAAAGATGAAATTACACATAAAAAGGAGTGTAAAAACACAAGCCCATACAGAATAAAAAATACAAACACAGTACACAAAATAAAAAACCAGCGAAGAATCCCCTAACACCACTACCAATGGAATTGGGGGTGGTGATTGTGAGGTGTGACAAAAGACTGACGCGTTTCGACCTGTTGTCTGTATTGGTCTTCCTCAGAGTGTTTTTGTCAACTGGAAATAAAAGGACATTGTAACAACAACTTCTCAGTTATGTGTTTCTGTACATTTATACTCATGTCTATATATATTTTTATATATTACTATCGATATAGTTACCGGTATAGGTGTAGTGTGTAGGATAGTCTTCTGCATGGGTATTTGTAGGGGGGTCCCGTCGTTCCTGGTGGCTACCAATTCCCACTTCCTACCGATAAGTCCGGGTACAAGGGATCGTCCAAACCGTATGTATCTTACGAGGAGTCACACATTTCAACTTGCCTCATGGAGGAGACCCCTAGATGAGACCCCGGGGTCACGGGGAGCCGAGGGGGGGAGCCCCAAGAAGGGGTAGGGGGAGGACCAGACAGTAGGGCGCCCACAGGTAACAGACTCCTGGAATATACCAAAAAGTCATTATGGCACATATCTATATATAATAGGGGCAAAAGGGAGAGAAAGTACTCTTTATAAGAGAGAGTCACTCGGGCATGGTTGGGAGTGGCACCTTTCCATATGTTAGGTGTGTGGCTCAGAGGGTTGGCCTCAACCTCCTCGAGGTCATAGTTAGAGTATGTCTTATTTAATAGAAAAATAGATATTTATAGAGATTAGAGTGTGGTCAGAGGCGAATTAGGTAATGAGATAGAGATATGTCTAGTGGTGAAAAAAATTTAGGGAAAGGGGGGTACAGGTGGGAAAAGAGGAAGAGGAGGGGAGTATATGTTTATTTAAAAAAAAAAGAGGGTTTACAACCCCTTGAAGTTCTTAATTTTGCATGTTCAAGTGTTGTTACTTGTTAACTGAAACAATTGAAGTATCAGTGCAAAATATATATCTGTCCATGAAAATGTAGTTGTACATTGTTGCCAAAATCTCATGCATCAAACACGTTGTTGTCAATGATCCTATTCAAGAACAACCACAAGCTTTGTGGTGTGTTGACAAGCTTTGGTTCATATCAGAGAGGTGTTGCATTCCTACACAAGTTTATGGAAATGCAAAACCCACTTGATGGTTAAATACATGTCAGAAGGAGGTCATTTGCACCTGCCAATGGATTCTGATTGACCTTACAAGCATCCCAATCTGATGCCATCGACACAAGCCCATCATTGTCTCAGATAGGACTTGAACGATGAATTGGAAATATAGCAATTCTATATATACATTATTAAATGAAAGTGGAGTTTCCCTTTAACCCCTTTTCTATCAAGGTATGTTTATTATTGACATAAACAAGGGGTAATAGTATGCTCACATGATGTGTACCACACATGTGAGGTATCATCACCAACACCAATGTGAGAGCAACAATTCTAGGGCCATTATAATAAAAAGTAGAGGCTTTTAAAGCACTGCCTATGGAAAATTTTGGGTACCAACGTTTTTTTGCAATTTTACGGGAATGTGCAATTTTAAGGCTTGATGTGTTTGGTAATGGTTTACTCAACACAGACCCATCTTTTATATTTTACAAAAAAATTGGGTATAATGCTGTGTTTGTTTGCACTAAAATTTATTTTAAAGTAATTGCTCCTAAAAATAAGCTTTTGATAAATAGCTATGCAAATATCGTGCAACATAAAGAACCATTTTCTTCTCCAGGTCTCTTCTTTTGGGAAATACTGTATATACCAACAGATTTTAACAGGTGTGAGAAAAGTTTAAAAAATTTCCATAATAGACAAGTGGTTAAAGCAAACCTGTGCTTGGTCTAAGCAAGGCAAGCCGCAGTTTAATTCTAATGCCCCCCCTCCCCAGCAGCACATACCCATCTTTTCTTTGCTCCCTAGCTGCTCCATTCTGCTACTGCAAGCTAAGAAAACACCCAATACTTCCAGGTATAGAGGATCATGTGACTCACTCCTTTTCCTCTCCTGTGGCAGTGCTTGTGGATAGGTCCAATGCTTGCACATGGGGTGGGGGGAAGTCCTCAGCCCTGTCTAAAGCCCCATACACACGGTCGGACTTTTTCATGGATTCTGTCCGATCGGACAATGTTGTTGAAAAATCAGACCGTGTGTATGCACCATCGGACAGTGTACGTCGGATTGTCCGACGGACAAAGTCTTATCTCCTGCTGGAAAGATTTGCCGACAACACGGTCCGATCACACCAAATCCGATCGTGTGTACGGTTGTCCGACCGGACAAAGTGCTACGCATGCTCAGATCACATTACAAGACCAAAGCTATTGGCTACTAGCCTCTACGTAGTCCCGTCGTAGGCAACAAACGTCACCACGTTCAGAATGATCGGATTTTCCGACAACTTTGTCCGACCGTGTGTACGCAACACCAACATCGGACAAAGTATGACGGACATGGTCCGACGGACCTGGTCCTCGGATAATCCGCGCGTGTGTATGGGGCTTTAGAATTGACTAGAGCAACTTGGAGCCTATGTAGGACTATCTTTTCTTTCTCCACATAGCTTATGTAGGGCTAACTTTTCCCCCCCAGTTAAAGTATAACTACAGGCAAAACTTTTTTTTGTTTGTTTTGGATATGTGAGTAGATATGGATTAGAACACTTATTCGTTTTTTTTTTTTTTGTTGCCTGAGGAGGAGATTTGCCCTCTCTAAATGTCCTGTTTACAATTATCATTTAAAGTAAAAGAAAATCAAAAATTTTGGGTTGTCCTACGAAAAGTAATAGAAGGGAAATCTTCCAATGGGACACTAGTTCTAAGGAATTCCCTAAATTTGCAGGGATTGCCTCTCACTTCCTGTTGTGACTGTGGGACAGGAAGTGACGGTAAATCTCCCCAATGGGACACAGTTGGCAAAAAATATCTGACTTACTTTAAAAAACAGCGAGTATGTTGCTGGAGAGAAAGTCGATAAAGCAAACCTACAGACCAGTTGCAAAGGCCAAGCACAGTAGTGCCTAAACCAAAGCTTCGCCCTTGAAAACCTAAACGCTCCTACTTTACACCTGCATTGCATTTGTCATTGAGATAACTGTGCTAGGTGGCATACAGTTTGGTGAGCAGATGACATGGATCCGGATTAGAAGATAATAGCAAAATGAAGTCATAGACTACAAACCCTTGCAGGCATGAGTGACCCTGGGACTGAAGACAATGGCAACCATATTTTTCTCCTGTCACCTGGTAGATAACCAGTAACTTGAGTGTGTTTGGTGGCAGGGACAGGAAACATTCTGGCATAAGGAACAAAAGCATCATATAACAAGGCATGTCCCAAGATAACATTACATACCTTTCTTGTCCATACATCTATCACAGATTTCGCCGGGTCTGTACAGTGGATTCAAAGAAGACTTACCTTATAATACGTGGATGTGAAGAGAATTCCTTACTGGATTGCTACAATATATTTAATAATTGCCTGAGCAATTTGGATTTTTCCAGACGTGTTAGATTGCACCTTATTACACCCAAGTATATTACAGACAACAACACATTGTGCCCAGTTTATCTTATACAGCACAGCATTGCAATCTGAGATTTGGTCTAAAAGAGAACAAGAATAGGGATTTACTTACCTGATTTCAGTTCCTTTATGGCAGCCTTCCTCAACCTTTTCAACACAGAGGGACATTTTAAAATAACTTTACAGTCTCAGGGAACCTCTGCTAAAAATCACTATAAATCTACAACACATGATACATCAGTGTGATGGTCAGTGGGAAGAATGCTCCTTACACTTGTGGTCATTGGAAAGAATTACCCCCTTACAGAGAGTATTAAAGGTCAATGGTGGTAGTGGGTACTTATCTGAGAGGCAGAAATTGCTCATTGCTCAGGGAACCCCTAGCACCCTCTGGAGGAGCCATGGTTCAGAAACACTGCTGTATGGTTTCCATCACCTTACCATATAGTATCATTTAAAGCAGTGGCAGCTGGTGCTCAACATTTTGGGGGGGGGGGGGAAACTGAAAAATACTGAAAAAAAAAAAAACCATCAATTGCAGCCTCACTGTGCCCATCAATTGCAGCCCATTGTGCCCATAAAATGCAGTCACTTGTGCCCATCAAATGCAGTCACTTGTGCCCATCAATGCAGCCACTTGTGCCCATCAAATGCAGCTACTTGTGCCGATCATATGCAGCCACTCATGCCCATCAAATGCCGCCAGTTGTGCCCATCAAATGCAGCCACTTGTGCCCATCAAATGCAGCTACTTGTGCCAATCATATGCAGCCACTCATGCCCATCAAATGCCGCCAGTTGTGCTCATCATATGCAGCTACTCATGCCCATCAGAGCTGTTGGAAGTGGCAGAGATGATCCGGTCCTGTGGCCTGATGAGCAGGAAGTCAAGTGAGTGCATGATGTTCTCTACTCGACTCTTTGCTCTTGGAGGATCGGAGCGACGTCAAACGTCACTTCTTTCCAACGGCCTTCAAGGGATAATTTTATTTATTTTTTAATTGCTTTTAAGTGTAAATGTTAGATCTGAGGTCTTTTTGACCCCAGATCTCACATTAAAGAGGTTCTGTCATGCTTTTTTTTCTATTACAAGGGATGTTTACATCCCTTGTAATAGGAATAAAAGTGATCCAAAATTTTTATTCTTTAAAGGGACAGTGTAAAAAGTAAACAGCGAACGCATACGTAAGTCATGCCCACATATGTAAACGGTGTTCAAACTACACATGTGAGGTATCGCTGTGAATGTTAGAGCGAGAGCAATAATTCTAGCACTAGCCCTCCTCTTTAACTCAAAACTGGTAACCTGTAGACATTTTTAAACGTCACCTATGGAGATTTTTAAGTGCCAAAGTTTGTCGCCATTCCACGAGCGGGCACAATTTTTAAGCATGGCAGGTTGGGTATCAATTTGCTCGGCGGAAGTAAAAAAATATATATAATGTGTGGGGGTTCTAAGTAATTTTCTAGAAAAAAAAATAATTATTTTAACTTGTGTCAAAAATAGGCTTGGTCCTTAAAGTGGAGGTTCACACAAAAATTTAACCTCCGCTTTTCGGAACCCTCCCCCCCTCAGGTGTCACATTTGGCACCTTTCAGGGGGAGGGGGGTGCAGATACTGTTTAAGACAGGTATTTGCACCCACTTCCGGGCATAGACTCCCACGGGAGTCTATGCCTCTTCCTGTCCCGCCGCGCTGTCTGCTGGGACACACACGGGTCCCAGAGACAGCGCGGAGCATTCCCATTGCGCTGCGGGACTCGCGCATGCGCAGTAGGGAACTGGGAAGTGAAGCCGCAAGGCTTCATTTCCTCATTCCCATAGCGAAGATGGTGGCAGCAGCATCCGAGGAACGGTTCGGCCTCGGGTGCCGACATCACTGGACCCTGGGACAGGTAAGTGTCCTTATTTAAAAAGTCAGTAGCTGCAGTATTTGTAGCGGCTGACTTTTAAAAAATTATTTTTTGCAGGACTCCCTCTTTAAGGGGTTAAAACCACTTTAATTGAACCCTTTCACACTGGAGCCGCCCGTGTATTAGCAGTAAAGCACTGCTAGTTTTAACGGTGCTTTACTGCTGTTTAAGTAGCGCTTTTCGGCCACTAGCGGGGTGCTTTTTACCCCCGAAGAAGGTGTTAAAAACGCCTGTGTTGCGATGCTTTCAAATCGCCTTTCAGGTGCTTTGGAAGCACTACCCATTCATTGCATTTCCAGTCCGTCCCATGGATTCTGCTTGCAGGAGTGCCGCCCCAGTGTGGAAGCACTCGGGATTTCAAATTTGGGTGGCTTGGGAGGAGTTTCCAGGCCTCAGTGTGAAAGGGGTCTTAGAAGCTGATTGGCTACCATGCAGAGCTGCATCAGATTTTGCACTCTCCAGTTTTGGTAAATCAACCCCACTGTGTGTAGAGCGCATGTGCAGCCCTGGACACAGAAGCGTCCTTATTTTTTTTGTGTACAGTGCACATTTGCGCATGAAGATACAGCTGTGTCTGGGATCATTGAAAACAGCAGTGCTGGGTTTAGACTTGTGCAAAACCACATGCATGTAAATGCATTTTTTTATGCCCATGTGAATGAGGGCAGCGTGTTCCCATGTGGGAAATGCATATTTTGTTCCCTGAACCACAACTGGTGTGCATGGGTGCTAAAACTTGTGTAAAAATGTCTGTAGACAATGACTCCAGTCCCATTACACCCAGTACAGCCTCATCCCTGACTCCAGTCCCATTATACCCAGTACAGCCTCATCCCTGACTCCAGTCCCATTATACCCAGTACAGCCTCATCCCTGACTCCAGTCCCATTATACCCAGTACAGCCTCATCCCTGACTCCAATCCCATTATACCCAGTACAGCCTCATCCCTGACTCCAGTCCCATTATACCCAGTACAGCCTCATCCCTGACTCCAGTCCCATTACAGCCTCATCCCTGACTCCAGTCCCATTATACCCAGTACAGCCTCATCCCTGACTCCAGTCCCATTACACCCAGTACAGACTCATCCCTGACTCCAGTCCCATTACACCCAGTACAGACTCATCCCTGACTCCAGTCCCATTATACCCAGTACAGCCTCATCCCTGACTCCAGTCCCATTATACCCAGTACAGACTCATCCCTGACTCCAGTCCCATTACACCCAGTACAGCCTCATCCCTGACTCCAGTCCCATTACACCCAGTACAGCCTCATCCCTGACTCCAATCCCATTATACCCAGTACAGCCTCATCCCTGACTCCAGTCCCATTATACCCAGTACAGCCTCATCCCTGACTCCAGTCCCATTATACCCAGTACAGCCTCATCCCTGACTCCAGTCCCATTATACCCAGTACAGCCTCATCCCTGACTCCAGTCCCATTACACCCAGTACAGACTCATCCCTGACTCCAGTCCCATTATACCCAGTACAGCCTCATCCCTGACTCCAGTCCCATTGTACCCAGTACAGCCTCATCCCTGACTCCAGTCCCATTATACCCAGTACAGCCTCATCCCTGACTCCAGTCCCATTATACCCAGTACAGCCTCATCCCTGACTCCAGTCCCATTATACCCAGTACAGCCTCATCCCTGACTCCAGTCCCATTATACCCAGTAAAGCCTCATCCCTGACTCCAGTCCCATTATACCCAGTACAGACTCATCCCTGACTCCAGTCCCATTACACCCAGTACAGACTCATCCCTGACTCCAGTCCCATTATACCCAGTACAGCCTCATCCCTGACTCCAGTCCCATTATACCCAGTACAGACTCATCCCTGACTCCAGTCCCATTACACCCAGTACAGCCTCATCCCTGACTCCAGTCCCATTACACCCAGTACAGCCTCATCCCTGACTCCAATCCCATTATACCCAGTACAGCCTCATCCCTGACTCCAGTCCCATTATACCCAGTACAGCCTCATCCCTGACTCCAGTCCCATTATACCCAGTACAGCCTCATCCCTGACTCCAGTCCCATTATACCCAGTACAGCCTCATCCCTGACTCCAGTCCCATTACACCCAGTACAGACTCATCCCTGACTCCAGTCCCATTATACCCAGTACAGCCTCATCCCTGACTCCAGTCCCATTGTACCCAGTACAGCCTCATCCCTGACTCCAGTCCCATTATACCCAGTACAGCCTCATCCCTGACTCCAGTCCCATTATACCCAGTACAGCCTCATCCCTGACTCCAGTCCCATTATACCCAGTACAGCCTCATCCCTGACTCCAGTCCCATTATACCCAGTAAAGCCTCATCCCTGACTCCAGTCCCATTATACCCAGTACAGACTCATCCCTGACTCCAGTCCCATTACACCCAGTAAAGCCTCATCCCTGACTCCAGTCCCATTATACCCAGTACAGCCTCATCCCTGACTCCAGTCCCATTATACCCAGTACAGCCTCATCCCTGACTCCAGTCCCATTACACCCAGTACAGACTCATCCCTGACTCCAGTCCCATTACACCCAGTAAAGCCTCATCCCTGACTCCAGTCCCATTATACCCAGTACAGCCTCATCCCTGACTCCAGTCCCATTACACCCAGTACAGCCTCATCCCTGACTCCAGTCCCATTATACCCAGTAAAGCCTCATCCCTGAATCCAGTCCCATTATACCCAGTACAGCCTCATCCCTGACTCCAGTCCCATTATACCCAGTACAGCCTCATCCCTGACTCCAGTCCCATTACACCCAGTACAGCCTCATCCCTGACTCCAGTCCCATTACACCCAGTAAAGCCTCATCCCTGACTCCAGTCCCATTATACCCAGTACAGCCTCATCCCTGACTCCAGTCCCATTATACCCAGTACAGCCTCATCCCTGACTCCAGTCCCATTACACCCAGTACAGCCTCATCCCTGACTCCAGTCCCATTACACCCAGTACAGCCTCATCCCTGAATCCAGTCCCATTACACCCAGTACAGCCTCATCCCTGACTCCAGTCATATTAAACCCAGTGCAGCCTCATCCCTGACTCCAGTCCCATTGCTCCCTATTACAGCCTCATCCCTGACTCCAGTCCCATTACTCCCTATTACAGCCTCATCCCTGACTCCAGTCCCATTGCTCCCTATTACACCCTCATCCCTGACTCCAGTCCCATTGCTCCCTATTACACCCAGTACACCCTCATCCCTGACTCCAGTCCCATTATACCCAGTACAGCCTCACCCCTGACTCCAGTCCCATTACACCCAGTGCAGCCTCATCCCTGACTCCAGTCCCATTACACCCAGTACAGCCTCATCCCTGACTCCAGTCCCATTAAACCCAGTGCAGCCTCATCCCTGACTCCAGTCCCATTACACCCAGTACAGCCTCATCCCTGACTCCAGTCCCATTACACCCAGTACAGCCTCATCCCTGACTCCAGTCCCATTATACCCAGTACAGCCTCATCCCTGACTCCAGTCCCATTACACCCAGTACAGCCTCATCCCTGACTCCAGTCCCATTATACCCAGTACAGCCTCATCCCTGACTCCAGTCCCATTACAGCCTCACCCCTGACTCCAGTCCCATTACACCCAGTACAGCCTCATCCCTGACTCCAGTCCCATTATACCCAGTACAGCCTCATCCCTGACTCCAGTCCCATTACACCCTAATCCTTGACTCCAGTCCCATTACTCCCTATTACAGCCTCATCCCTGACTCCAGTCCCATTACTCCCTATTACAGCCTCATCCCTGACTCCAGTCCCATTGCTCCCTATTACAGCCTCATCCCTGACTCCAGTCCCATTACTCCCTATTACACCCTCATCCCTGACTCCAGTCCCATTATACCCAGTACAGCCTCATCCCTGACTCCAGTCCCATTACACCCTAATCCTTGACTCCAGTCCCATTACTCCCTATTACAGCCTCATCCCTGACTCCAGTCCCATTACTCCCTATTACAGCCTCATTCCTGACTCCAGTCCCATTACTCCCTATTACAGCCTCATCCCTGACTCCAGTCCCATTGCTCCCTATTACAGCCTCATCCCTGACTCCAGTCCCATTACTCCCTATTACACCCTCATCCCTGACTCCAGTCCCATTGCTCCCTATTACACCCTCATCCCTGACTCCAGTCCCATTGCTCCCTATTACACCCAGTACACCCTCACCCCTGACTCCAGTCCCATTACACCCAGTGCAGCCTCATCCCTGACTCCAGTCCCATTACACCCAGTACAGCCTCATCCCTGACTCCAGTCCCATTATACCCAGTACAGCCTCATCCCTGACTCCAGTCCCATTACACCCAGTACAGCCTCATCCCTGACTCCAGTCCCATTATACCCAGTACAGCCTCATCCCTGACTCCAGTCCCATTACACCCTAATCCTTGACTCCAGTCCCATTACTCCCTATTACAGCCTCATTCCTGACTCCAGTCCCATTACTCCCTATTACAGCCTCATCCCTGACTCCAGTCCCATTGCTCCCTATTACAGCCTCATCCCTGACTCCAGTCCCATTACTCCCTATTACACCCTCATCCCTGACTCCAGTCCCATTGCTCCCTATTACACCCATTACACCCTCATCCCTGACTCCAGTCCCATTGCTCCCTATTACACCCTCATCCCTGACTCCAGTCCCATTGCTCCCTATTACACCCAGTACACCCTCATCCCTGACTCCAGTCCCATTGCTCCCTATTACAGTCTCATCCCTGACTCCAGTCCCATTGCTCCCTATTACACACCCAGTACACAGCATCCCCCAGAAGGACACACACAAACAAGGTGCGCTCATCCCACGTTCTCGGCCACCCCGCCCACCTCCTCCCCTCTGCCTGACGTCACTTCCGTCCCCGAAGTCACTCGGGTCCAGTGCAGAGAGCGGGGACAGCTGTGCGGAGTGAGGAGGAATGTGAGAGAGGGGCGGCCCGGGGGGACACTGAGAGCCGGCTCTGAGGAGAGCGGGCCGGGGGTATAGAATGGCATTGGTAGGGGAGGCTGGCTCCTGGTAATGCTCGCTCACTGTGCCAGGATGGTCATTGCACTGGAAGTGACACAGGAACCTGGACAGAGCGGGGACACCGGGACAGTGTCACCATATTGTCAGAGACATGTGAGCCTTCCCCCCAGCCGGGACTGAGATGAGCTATGGACACCAGGACCAGGTGAGATAAATACTTACCTACCATGGGGGGGTCATGGACTGTCACCCATACAAGCTCTTCTAGGTCCCTGTCATATATAAAGGTCTGCCTCAGCTGTGTTCTTCTAGTGACAGGACTACACTGACACATCACACCGCTTACATCCTTCAACTTCATTGGTGCTTATTTACACCTGTGACAGTCTTTGGAAAGCGATCTGTAGTGGATCCCTTTTCAGAGAGCAGTACAAGATCGGCTCAGAAGATCTTCCAAATGCCTTTTTTTTTTGACAGCCAACAAGGTTTGTGAATGGGAATACTACGCCGCCACTGCCAGCCTAGCATTTGGGTCGTAGTTATGGCAGGGCCCCACTCACATGAATGGACCACGTTTGGCGGTGGTAATGTGACAGAAGGGATTGTTTTGTTTGCTGTGGCTTGTGTACAAACCAATCCCGCTGCTCTTCCCACCCCATGGTTGTAAGTGTAATCAAGCCCTCGGGGCTCATTTATACTTGCAGTTGGGGGGGTGGTAAAACCCAATGGTTGAGCCACCCCTCAGTTTCTCCCCCTGTTGGCGCTGAGGCAGTAGCTGGGGTGCACAGGTGCTTTGCTTCACGTCCACGGCAGGAATTCTACCCCCAGTGGTGTTCAGTGACAGGGGTATACATGAATAGGGTTGCGCTGTAACTTCCCCCCCACAATCACACAGTTGTCTGGTAATTAGGAGGTGATCCAACACTCCTCACTGCCTGTCTGTTGTGTCTGAAAAGAAATCCAAATACAGATCACACGTCAGACAGCAAAGCAAATCTTTACATACACCCAGTGAAGTGACTGGCCTCGGGTGATACAGAGATGAAACCCATCCTACTACATACGTTGTATCTGTTTATCTGCAGTCTTCTCTTCTCTGCGGCCATTTAAAGTGATGAATTTCAAAGCTTGTCTGAGCTGTCAGAAAAAAGGAGGCGCAGAGTGGGAATTCAATTCTGCTGAGCTCAGAGAGGAGAGCTGATTGGAGGGAAGGGACACACCCCCTTCACACAGGAACAGAGCTGAGACTCTCCATCTGCTGGAGGTCTCTCCCTTGTCACCTTGTTTGTTTAGTGTCAGGAAAACTTGTCAGAAGTGACTCATGCTGATAGTAGAAGAAAGAAGCAGGAGATGGAAATGACACTTATGCGGCGTACACACGGTCGGAATTTCCGATGGAAAGGGAGCTTGTTAACGGATTTTCCGACCGTGTGTATGCCCATCGGTCTTTTTCTGTCGGAATTGAGAACCTGTTCTCAATTTTTCCGACGGAAAACCTTTCTATCGGATTTTCCGATCGTGTGTATGCAATTCCGACACGTAAAATTCTGACGCATGCTCGGAAGCATTAAACTTCCCTTCTATAGTGCTGTCGAACGTGTTTTATGCCGCTGTGTTACAGACCGTCGGAATGTGGTGTGACCGTGTGTAGGCAAGACAGTTTGAGCGAAATTCTGTCGGAATTCCGACGGGAAAACCATCAGAGCTTTTTCCGATGAGAATTCCGACCGTGTGTACGCGGCATTAGTGTTCTGGATTGAGACAAGTACACACCATAGAGAGAAATGTTTTGTTTCTATTTCATGTCTGAGATTTACAACCACTTTAACGTCCATTCACACTTGTGCGACTCCAGAATCTTGTGATTTCCATTGCCACTTTACATTGCGACTTTGATGCAACTTTGGATGGGTGCTACTTGGATGTGATTTTGGCTTTGACTGTTACATAACTGTCACATTGACAGCATTAAGATGTGACTTTCATCCGACTTTTCAGAATTTACATGGTAGTCTATGACACTCAAGTCGTATCAAAGTCACATCAAATTAGTGTAGGAAACTTTTTAAAGTCGCTGCGACTTTAAATTGCATAGATATGAGCTTCTTCTATTGAAATACACAGGCTGTAACTTTGTGTTGTGTTGCACAAGGGTGAATGGAGCCCTTAACCGTCAGTTACATTTCATTCATCTTTATTCACCACAAAGGGTTGCGGTACTTTATAGTGCATTTCAACATGTTGCATCAAAAAAAAAAAAGTACAGCATGGCCTATGTTTTTCATCACAGTGATGTGTGAATGGAACTCGTAGGACATGAGGAATATTGCCTTGTTTATGCAATTAGACTGCATTGGACAAGGGGGCACAGTCCAGCCCAACACATATGTGAGCACCCATATTCTACAGCTTTCATTAAATGATACCTGATGATCCCGCCATACAGGTCCTTGTTCAGGCACTTCCTGTTAGAGGGTGACAACTGTCTCCCAGTTGTGATCCTGTGTTGTCACCTTGTCACATACATATACATGGAAAGTGGAAAGCCACGCTGTGGAACAATGTGCAGCATTTGGTGGAATACATTCATTCATGTAGACAAGAAGTGGCTACAGAGAGGCTGAAGGAGATCAGCAGTGCTGATATGTATTGGATATAATAAAAATAAAATAAAATTGGTGGTTGTTTATGAGAAATGGCGCTTTAGGATCTAAATGCCATTTTGTGTGAGCATATGTAGCGAGTAAATACAATGGAATCTTGTAGCTCCAGTATAGAATAAAAAAAAATATTCATTAATAAATAATCTTAAAAATAATATAATTGAATTTAGGATCTACATCTACTTTAAATAGGACCTCACAGGAGGATCTGTTCTTATTCATTAAAACTAGAGCATCCAGATAGAAGACATGGAGATGGGTGGATTCAGAGATGGTGGGCAAACCAGACAGAAGTTTGGACAAAAGTGGTTGAAGTGGATAGAGGCTCCAGTGGATTCCCGCCATGCAGACTACATTATTGGGTAGGTGGGCATATATAGTGATCATTCTACATTGTTAGAGCCAGGGCACATCATGGCTGAGTAAGGCCTCACACACATTCATAGGCATGCGCAGGGGGTGTGCCAGGGCACACCCTAATCACTATGTGCGGTGCGATTCCCCCTACTACCCAGGTTTCCCTCCGTGTTGGTCCCCCCACCCCATAGTGCTGCTGGCTTCCCTCCTCTCCCCCTTCTGCTGTGGTGGATGTCTCAGGATGGAGAGCAGGGGAAGGGGCTAGTAAATATGTAATTTACCAGCCCCTTCCTTTTCTAAATAAACACAGTGAACACAATCGCTCATGGTGTTCATTCACAACTTTGCTTCCGTTTGTGAATGAACCGGAAGACGCTCAGTACAGAGCACTTCTCATTCAATCACTGCCCCGTGCAACCGAGGCTGCAGAGAAAGGCTTGTGTGTTTGAGCTTTGGGGTGCAAAAGGCTGTGCACATTGCTGCTGTTAAACTCAAAAGTTTATTTTTAAGAGTCCCCCCCTCTGTAATCCTATGTGTCCATGCACACAGGTTAGTAGCAGGGGAGTTTAGAGGATGTTTTCTGAATGCCCTAAAATCCCGTTCAGGAAAGAGTTTTGACCACAAAAAAAAGCTGAATGCTGTTAAACGCACCTAATCTCTAGTATTTCAGTATTTATTTACTGTATTTCAATGGCCAGAATAAAATAAAATTCTGGCCAATGAAATAAACGCCCAAACCCCAAACTCTGTTAACTCTGCTAAGCTGGAAAGAATGCAGCTTAGGTGAGTTTATGACAGTGATTTTCTCCTGTCAGGATAAACAGCCTTTACAAGAAACCAGTCTGCTTGAGGCCTAATGGTTATAATCCATCATATGTATTGGTTGAAATGCCCCTGTCCACAGCAACCATAGCAAATAGGGGGCAATGATTACATGGGTGACCATATGGGGAATGGACCATCTCGGTTGTTCTAATGCTGACAAGGTGGAAGCAGAACTTGGATAGTGCTGTCATATATTATGGTCCTATAGTTTACCTGGATGGTGCTTTCATATATTATGGTCCTATAGTTTACCTGGATTGTGCTGTCATATATTATGGTCCTATAGTTTACCTGGATGGTGCTGTCATATATTATGGTCCTATAGTTTACCTGGATGGTGCTGTCATATATTATGGTCCTATAGTTTACCTGGATGGTGCTGTCATATATTATGGTCCTATAGTTTACCTGGATGGTGCTTTCATACAGTGCCTTGAAACTTTCCACATTTTGTCATGTTGCAACCAAAAATGTAAATGCATTTTATTGGGATTTTATGTGATAGACCAACACAAAGTGGCACATAATTGTGAAGTGGAAAGAAACTGATAAATGCTTTTCAACATTTTTTACAAATAAATATTTGAAAAGTGTGGCATGCATTTGTACTCAGCCCCCTGAGTCAATACTTTGGAGAACGACCTTTCACTGCAATTACAGCTGCAAGTTTTTTTGGTCATGTCTCTACCAGCTTTGCACATCTAGAGAGTGACGTTTTTGCCCATGTCTCTTTGCGAACAAGTCTTGCCACAAATTCTCAATTGGATTTATGTCTGCACTTTGACTGGGCCATTCTAACACATGAATATGCTTTAATTTCAACCATTCCATTGTAGCTCTGGCTGTATGTTTATGGTCCTTCTGGAAGGTGAACCTCCGCCCCAGTCTCAAGTCTTTTGCAGACTCTAACAGGTTTTCTTCTAAGATTGCCATGTATTTGGCTCCATCCATCTTCCCATCAACTCTGACCAGCTTCCCTGTCCCTGCTGAAGAAAAGCTTCCTCACAACATGATGCTGCCACCACCATGTTTCACGGTGGGGATGGTGTGTTCAGGGTCATGTGCAGTGTTAGTTTTCTGCCACACATAGTGTTTTGCTTTTTAGGGCAAAAAGTTACATTTTGGTCTCATCTCACCAGAGCACCTTCTTCCACATGTTTGCTGTGTCCCCCACATGGCTTCTTGCACACTGCAAACAGGACTTCCTATGGCTTTCTTTCACCATAGGCTTTCTTCTTGCCATTCTTCCATAAAGGCCAGACTTGTGGAGTGAACAACTAATAGTTGTCCTGTGGACAGATTCTCCCACCTGAGCTGTGGATCCCTGCAGCTCCTCCAGAGTTACCATGGGCCTCTTGGCTACTTCTCTGATTAATGCTCTCCTTGCCCGACCTGTCAGTTTAGGTTGACGGCCATGTCTTGGTAGGTTTGCAGTTGTCATACACTTTACATTTTCGGATGATGGATTGAACAGTGTTCAAAGCTTGGGATATTTTTTTTTTTTTTATAACCTAACCCTGCTTTAAATTTCTCCACAACTTTATCCCTGACCTGTCCTTGGTCTTAAGGATGCTGCATGTTCTCTAACGCACCTCTGAGGGCTTCACAGAACAACTGTATTTATACTGAGATTAAATTACACACAGGTGGACTCTACTTACTAATTAGGTGACTTCTGAAGGCAATTGGTTCGACTATATTTTAGCTAGGGGTTATCAGAGTAAAGGGGGCTGAATACAAATGCACACCACACTTTTTACATATTTATATGTAAAAAAAAAAAAATTAAAACCATTTATAATTTTCCTTCCACTTCACAATTATGTGCCACATTGTGTGAGTCTATAACATAATATGACAAAATGTTAAAGGCATTGTATGTTATAGTTTACCTGGGTGGTGTTAATATAAAGAAAAAAAAAAAAATATATATAATTGGTCCTATGGTTTACCTGGATGGTGCTATCATATACAGTAGATCCGGAAAGTATTCACAGCGCTTCACCTTTTCCACATTTTGTTATGTTACAGCCCGATTTCAAAATGGATTAAATTCATCATCATTTTCCTCAAAATTCTACAAACAATACCTTGTATGATAATGTGAAAGAAGTTTGTTTAAAATCTTTGCAAATTCAATTAAAATAAAAAACAAAAAAAAAATCACATGTACATAAGTATTCACAGCCTTTGCCATGACATTTAAAATTGAGCTCAGGTGCATCCTGTTTTCACTGATCATCCTTGAGATGTTTCTACAACTTGATTGGAGTCCATTCAAATTCAGTTGATTGGACATGATTTGAAAAGGCACACACCTCCCTATATTATGTCCCACAGTTAACAGTGCATGTCAGAGCACAAACCAAGCCATGAAGTCCAAGGAATTGTCTGCAGACCTCTGAGACAAGATTGTATCGAGGAACAGATCTAGGGAAGGGTACAGAAAACTTTCTGCAGCATTGAAGGTCCGAATGAGCACAGTGGCCTCCATCATCCGTAAATGGAAGAAGTTTGGAACCACCAGGACCCTTCCTAGAGCCGGCCACCCAGCCAAACTGTGTGATTGGGGGAGAAGGGCCTTAGGGAGGTGACCAAGAACCTGATGGTCACTCTGACAGGGCTCCAGTGTTTCTCTGTGGAGAGGGAAGAACCTTCCAGAAGAACTACCATCTCTGCAGCACTCCACCAATCAGGACTGTATCTCTGCAAGATGGAAGCCACTCCTCAGTAAAAGGCACATGGCAGCCCACCTGGAGTTTGCCAAAAGGCACCTGAAGGACTCTCAGACCATGAGAAACAAAATTCTCTGGTCTGATGAAACAAAGATTGAACCCTTTGGCCTGAATAGCAGCATCATGTCTGGAGGGAACTAGGCATCACTCATCACCTGGATAATACCATCCCTGGAGTGATGCATGGTAGTGGCAGCATCCCGACCCTAAGTACACAGGCAAGATAATAAAGGAGTGGCTATGGGACAACTCTGTGAATGTCCTTGGGTGGCCCAGCCAGAGCCCAGACTTGAACCCGATTAAACATCTCTGGAGAGATCTGAAAATGGCTGTGCACCAACACTCTCCATCCAACCTGATGGAGCTTGAGAGGTCCTGCAAAGAAGATTGGAGAAACTACACAAAAATAGGTGTGCCAAGCTTGTAGCATTATACTCAAAAGACTCGAGGCTGTAATTGGTGCCAAAGGTGCTTCAATAAAATATTGAGCAAAGTCTGTGAATACTTATGTACATGTGATTTTATTTGCAAAGATTTCAAACAAACTTCTTTATGAGGTATTGTTTGTAGAATTTTGAGGTAAATAATGAATTTAATCCATTTTGGAATAGGGCTGTAACATAACAAAATGTGGAAAAAGTGAAGCGCTGGGAATACTTTTCAGATGCACTGTATTATGGTCCTAACCTGGATGGCGCTGTCATATATTATGGCCGTATGGTTTACATGGATGGCGCTGTCATATATTTAGGTTCCTATGGTTTACCTGGACGGTGCTGTCATATATTCTGGTCCCTTTGGTTTACCTGGACGGTGCTGTCATATATTCTGGTCCCTTTTGGTTTACCTGGATGGTGCTGTTATATATTATGGCCCTAGGGCTTTGGCAACCAAAGCACTGCACTGCACTGTGTTTGTGGGGGGGGGGTTGACGTGTAATACCTCTAAGGCTCCGTTCACACCATGGTGTTCCAGATCGCGGGTGGAATCGCTGCGATTCTGATCTGAGGATAACACCTCTGGTTTTAAGCAAAGAATGTGTAAGCCTGTTGATCATCTACAACCCCAATTTCCAAAAAATCTACATAGGAACAAAATAAGATTTTCAAATCCCATAAACCTATATTTTATTCACAATAGAAAATAGAAAACATGTCAAATGTTCAAACTAAGAAAATTTACCATTTTGAGAGAAAAGGTTATTTTGAAATTGATAGCAGCCACATGTCTCAGAAAAGTTGGGTCAGGGCCATGTAGCATCCCCTCTTCTTTTAGCAACACTCTGTAAATGTCTGGGAGATGAGGAGACCAGTTGCTGAAGTATTGGGGAGACGAATGTTGTCCTATTCTTGCTTTGTTCTGCTGAAATATGTAAGGTCTTCCCTGAAAAAGACGTCATCTGAATGGGAGCATATGCTGCTCTACAACCTGGATACATCTTCCAGCATTGATGGCGCCTTTCCAGATGTGAAAGCTGCCCATTCTATACGCACTGATGCACTGCCATACCATCAGAGATGCAGGCTTTTGAACTGAGCGCTGATAACAAGCTGGAAGGTCCCTCTCCTCTTTAGTCTGGAGGACGTAACACCCATCCATGGTTGCCAAAAAGAATGTTACATTTTGATTCGTCTGACCACAGAACAGTTTTCCACTTTGCAACAGACCATTTTAAATGATCTTTGGCCCAGAGAAGATGGCAGCCTTTCTAGATCATGTACAGATATGGCTTTGAGATACTCTCACTCCCTAAGATGTTTTTTTTATACCCAATCACGCCATTAACCTGTTGCCTAATAACCTAGTTGCAAACATTTCTTCCAACTATTCTTTGTTAGTACAATTTTCTTTGCCAGCTTTTTGTTGCACCGTTCCAACTTTTGTGAGATGTGTTGCTGCCATCAATTGAAAATTACCTTATTTTTAAAATCGTACGTTTTCTCAGTTTGAACATTTGCAATTTTTTCTATTGTCTGTAAAATATGGTTTTATGATATTTGCAAATCATTGCATTCTGTTTTTATGTAGATTTTATACTGCATCCCAACTTTTTTAAAATTAAAGTTGTATATGTATGGTATGGGCTAAACTGAAGAATTTACTAAAGAAACTAGAATCATAATTATTTTTTTAAAAAACGATTTTACATCACCAATAAAGACTCTGATTTGGTGTAAAATGACGTTCCCTGCACTTGTTGTCTCTTCTTTGATGTTTTTTAGTGGGCTATCAAACTCAGGATCTATGTAGCCATAATAAACCAAGGACAAATAGGGTGACTCTTCCTGGTGGGGACACAGACAGCAATCAAGTCCTGACGGGGGGTTCTATCCTTGCTACTTTTTTATCCAAAACATAAAGAATGGCGTTTGATACATGTTACATATAATTACAGCTGTTGCCTAGCTTTTTCTCCTATTCTCAGTATAGGCCTATGTATTCTTTAAAATAACCTGCTGGCATGTCTGTCTGTTTGCTACTTTGTTCCCGCAATAGTGAAGTAATTGTATGAAATCACTTGATAAAAAAAGAGAATTGTATTTGAGAAATAGTCTCAACTGAAAAGTTTAAGAGATATAGTGACTGTTGTTTTTAACTGAAATTTGTACATAGGAAATGAGACGTAATTTCTTTGACTGGTACACAATTTCTCATGTCCTGTACTCTTATATGACAACAGAAACTTCCAGTTAAGGCAAAACATGCTCTACAACATGGGTGCTCAACCTGAGTCCCTCCAGCTGTTGCAGAACTACAAGTCTCATGGGGCACTGTAAGCCGCTGACAGTTACAAGCATGACTTTCAAAGCAGAGGCATGATGGGACTTGTAGTTCCACAACAGCTGGAGGGCCACAGGTTGAGAACCAATGGTCTACTACAGCACCCTTTACAATTTCATCGGTGGCCGCACTGAAAGTGTCAGTGCTTGTGGCTTATTCATGTACCTGTCATGGGCAAGTATATATTTCTGTCGGCAGCGGGCACTGAGAATGGAGTGTCCATAGTCCTTCCTTGGTGCTCTGTTTCCTTCCTGGTCACTGTGCCATCAGACTGACAGGGTCACCTATCTAAGAAGTTATGTAATAGTGGTGGGCAGAAGGGGAACTGAGAGACTTGTTCCCCATCAGGCACACCTGTTTGTTGAGTGATAGCACACAGCAGTGGGCAGATCCATAGCAGCTATTCAGTCGAATAGTGTCTTTTGTATTTGCCCATTGTTGTGCACTGGTAATCAACAGCCAGATGGGCCTAATGTATAACCACTTCAGCCCCCGAAAGGTTTACCCCCCCCCCCCCCTTCATGACCCAGGCCATTTTTTGCGATACTGCACTGCGTTAGCTTAACTGACAATTGTGCGGTCGTTCAATGCTGTACGGAAATAAAATTTGTTTTTTTTTTCTCCCACAAATAGAGCTTTCTTTTGGTGATATTGATCACCTCTGCGGTTTTAATTTTTTGCGCTGTAAACAAAACAAGACCGACAATTTAAATTTTGTAAAAAATGTAATTTCTTCATCAGTTTAGGCCAATGTGTATTCTGCTACATATTTTTGGTAAAAAAAAATCACAATAAGCGTATATTGATTTGTTTGCGCAAAACTTATAGCTTCTACAAACTAGGGGAATATTGTATGGAATTTTTATTTATTTTACTAGTAATGTCGGCGATTTCTCTCTTCTTTTTTTATTTTTTTTTTTTTACGGGACTGCGACATTGCAGCGGACAAATCGGACACCTATCTGACACTTTTGACACTAATACAGTGATCAATACTAATAATTTGCACTGTAACTGTACTAATGACACTGGCAGGGAAGAAGTTAACATCAGGGGCAATCAAAGGGTTAAGGGTGCTCCTAGGGAGTGCTTTCTTACTGGGGGGGGGGGGGGATGCTGTGACTGGAGGAACACAGAAATCCGTGTTTCTGCATAGCAGACTGCCATTCTTCCTCTCCTGTGGACAATTCTGGGGCACTGATTGGCTCCCGCTGGCTGGCGCGCATCCTAGACCCACTGCACGAAATTGCATACCTGTACGTTATTTGGCACGGGAGGTCCACCCTGCCACAGTATATCTGCGGGTGGGCCTTAAGTGGTTAATTTGATGAAAGAGGGTGTAGGGTGAGAATGGTTGGTTAGTGATGGTAGTTTTGTCTATACTTGCCTACCTATGCTGAGGGCACTCCGGTCCGGTAACATGATTTCTCAAGTGGCTGGCATCATTTAAGAAATTACATACAATGACTGCAGAGCCCAGGCAATAAAATCTTCCATAGACTTACTATGGGGCATCCATTGTTGGCTGTCCCTTGTCTACAATGAAGCTGGTGCCGGGAGCCGACCATGTGATTTAACTGGAATGCCCTTAGATTAGGTAGGTATACATATCTTTCCTTTACGGAATAATCAACATAGACCTTAGAATGGGGGTGGGAGCAGGTTTAAAAATAGTTAGGATTTGACTGGACAGATATACATACATTTTTATCACAGAAGATTGCAGCATGACAATGAAAACTGTGTTAATATCCACAATAATTCTGAAATCCTGACGAATCTTGGTTCCGGAGTTCAGTGAGCTGTGTGCTTCTCTCAGGTCCAAACGCCAAACCATCATGCCAAAAACTATTGATCCCAGTATAGTGTGGTTAAGTTATGATTGTTATATGCTCTTATTTAGTCTGCAGAATGTGTTTTGTTATAGAGAAGCTTGCTTCATTATTTGAGCCCTAAAGATGTTGTCCGGTTTAAAAATTGAGTCAGAAGCTACAAATACTATAGCTACTGATTTTTAATAAAAGGACACAGGGATCCAGCGCAGTTCTCACCCCGGCTGGTTCTTCGCTGGTCCTCGAGTCACCGACACCAGCATGTTTAGTTTGGGAAGCCGGCTATGACTCCTTGTGGCTTCACAGCCAGCTTCTCACCACGCATGCGTGGATGGTGCTGGAGCCTCCTGGGACCTGTAACGTGTCCCAGAATGTTTGGGGGGGGGGGGGTGTTTTTGACCAAGCGATTCAAACTGAAGTTGGTGCGGGTACCTGAGAACTAGGTATACCCCCCCCCCCCCCCAGATGGCTAAATGAGTGATTTATAAACCTAGGTTGACTTGCAAAAGGATTTGTTTTAGCCAACAATTTTTGTGACACACAACTAGAATGGACCACAAGTAAGACATGCAGCATTTTTCCCGATGCAGCACACCACAACTTGTGGAAGTGCATTACCCTGGGATGTGATATGCTGCAACGTGTATGTGTTGGAAGTGTACAGTGTATTGTGCTGGGAGGCCATTGGAAATAAATGTCTGTTACACACTAAATGCTTGGTGTGTTCTGGTAACGCCTGTGGTGATGTGACAAGAGGCAGTGGATAGATTTGGCAGTGTGTATAAATGACAAGATTGGCTGTACAGAATTACAATTACTTACTTTTACTGGCCAGTAAAACAGTTCCCATATGTATTTCAACTGTGCAGCTGTATGTCAGTAGTTTTGCTGTAGTTTTCTCAGTCCTAATGGTTTCAGTATACCAGCATCCCATATTACAATACAAACTGGAAACGATAAAACAGTCAGTGCTCTTCGTTTTTATTTATAGCATTTGTGCAGCTATTTGCCAGTAGCCTGTTACTTTTACAGGTTGAAATATTGTATGGAGACCTGCATTGCTTGGAATCTTTATTATTATTATTTGCTGCATCAGTTGGCAAGAGTATAGAGAGATCATTGGTAAGGATATTTTAGGAAGTCAGTTGGGGAATAATGGAGAAGTTTTCAAACCTACAGTCTTGGCATACTTTTGTGCCTATGGTACTCTAAAGTCAAAAGCAAGGTTAAAGATTGATTTCACAAACTAAAACTATAGGTGCATCTCATAAAATTTTGAATATCATCACAAAATTATTTTTACTTCAGTAATTCAACTCAAAAAGTGAAACTCGCATACAAGTTGTGCTCAAAAGTTTGCTTACCCTGGCAGAAATTGTGATATTTTGGCATTTATATTGAAAATATGACTAATCATGCCAATAAATTTCCTTTTCAATTCAAGGATAGTAATCACATGAAGCCATTTATTATTGCATAGTTTTTTGTCTCCTTTTAAAATCATAATGATAACAGAAATCACCCAAATGGCCCTGATCAAATGGCCTTCGTACAGACACAAAAGGTGGCACACACAGGTTAAAATGGTTAATTTCCCACATTTTTATTTTTATTTTTTAAATTTGCACTTCGTGTCTGTGTATAAATAGTCAATAAGTTTGTTAGCTCTCACATGGATGCACTAAGCAGGCTAGATACTAAGCCATGGGGAGCAGAAAAGAACAGTCAAAAGACCTGCATAACAAGGTAATGAAACTTTACAAAGATAGAAAAGGATATAAAAAGTTATCCAAAGCCTTGAATATGCCAGTCAGTACTGTTCAGTCATTTTAATAAGAAGTGGAAAATTTGGAGATCTCTTGATACCAAGCCAAGGTCAGGTAGATCAAGAAAGATTTCAGCCACAACTGCCACAGGATTTGTTCGGGATACAAAGAAAAATCCACAGGTAACCTCAGGAGTAATACAGGCTGCTTTGGAAAAAGATGGTGTGGTTGTTTTTAAGGAGCACAATACGATTATACTTGAACAAAAAAGACCTGCATGGTCAAGTTGCCAAAAAGAAGCCTTTGCTGCACACAAAAAAAACTGGTTACAATAGGCCCAACAACACCTTGACATGCCTCATTGGGCTTTCTTGTGGCATTGGTGCAGTAAAGGCTTTCTTTTGGCAGCTCTTTTTTGTTCAAGTATCGTTGAATAGTGCTCCTTTAAAATCAACCACACCGTCTTTTTGGAGAGCAGCCTGTATTTCTCCTGAGGTTACTTGTGGGTTTTTCTTTGTATCCTGGGCAATTCTTCTGCCAGTTGTGGCTTTAATCTTTCTTGGTCTTTTCCATCTTTATAAAGTTCGATTACTTTGTTACGCAGGTCTTTTGACTATTCTTTTCTACCTCCTCATGAGTCGGTGTCTAGCCTGCTTAGTGCATCCAAGTGAGAGGTAACAAACTCATTGACTATTTATTTATACACAGACACTAACTGTGATTTAAAAAAAGCCACATATGTGAGAAATTAACCTTTTAATTGCAATTTTAACCTGTGTCTGTACCAAGGTCAAACATTCCAGGGTATATCAACTTTTTATCAGGGCCATATGGGTGATTTCTGTTATTATTATTTTAAAAGGAGCCAAAAAACTATGTAATAATAATAAATGGCTTCATGTGATCACAACTGTATATATTATATAGATTCATTACAGACAGAGTGATATATTTAAAGCATTTATTTCTTTTAATTTTGATGATTATGGCTTACAGCTAGTGAAAAACCCCAAATTCAGTCTATCAGTAAATTAGAATATTACAGAAGACCAATAAAAAAAAAAAAAAAAAAAAAAAAAAAAGGATTTTTAATACAGAAATGTTGGGTTGGCTTACTGAAAAGTATGTCCATGTACAGCAGGGGTGCCCAACCTTTTGAAGAGCGAGGGCCACTTAAGCAACTTGGTAACCAGTCGCGGGCCACAATGAGCGGACGGATGACAGGTCGCAGCTACTCTATAGGCCCTACAATCCAATCCGCCCAGATGGAAGGGGATGAATTCCCTTCTATTTTTTTTTTTTTAGAGGATCGGATTGGAGGTAGGCGGGCATAAACGGACAAAAGTCTGTTTACCTCTGCCGCTCTGTAGAGGTGAATTGAGGATCCGATTGGGTAGGGCCAATGGTGTGAAAAGGGCCTAAGACTGCTTTAACAATGATGTGCTACGGTTTACCCACACCGTGGGTGCAGCGTAGTGCACCTGTCTCTATCATGAAGGTTAGCTGAACTTTTCCATAGACTCCACCTTTAGTAAAAGCCGGCGCTGTACAGGAAGTATTGGCTTATGGGGCTCTGCTCCACAGCTGCTTTCTTCCTCTACCCCCAGCTTCATTCACAACACTGATGCTGTGGTATATTGGGTCTGCAACCTGCAATCTGGGCTTGCCAACCCACCATCCCAGAGCAGGAGGTCGCGGGCCACATCAGAGGGCTCCGCGGGCCACTGGTTGGCCACCCCTGATGTACAGTATAGTATGCACTCAATACTTGGTCAGGGCTCCTTTTTTGCATAAATTCCTGCATCAATGTGGCGTGGAGGCGATCAGCCTGTGGCACTGCTGAGATGTTATGGTAGCCCAGGTTGCTTTGGCCTTCAGCTCATCTGCATTGTTTGGTCTGGTGACTCTCATCTTAATCTTGACAATACCACACAGATTTTCCATGGGGTTTAGGTTAGGGGAGTTTGCTGGCCAAACAAGCACAGTGATACTATGATCATTGAGCCTGGGTTCACACCAGTGCGGTGCGAATTCCAGCTACATTTACTCTAAGGCCCCTTTCACACCGGGGCGTTTTTCATGCGGTGCAGCGCTAAAAATAGCGCCTGTTCACCGCATGAAAAAATCCTGCCCCTTTAACTCCAGGGTGAAAGCCGGCGGGCTTTCACACTGGAGCGGTGCGCTAGCAGGATGACAAAAAAAGTCCTGCTAGCAGCATCTTTGGAGCGGGATAGGAGCGGTGTGTTCACCGTTCCTATACCGCTCCTTCCCATTGAAAAGAATGGGAGACCGCGGTAAAACCGCGGCAATACCGCCGCAAAGCGCCGCTACGGCGGCGCTCTGCGGGGGGTGTTTAACCCTTTTTCGGCCGCTCGCGGGGGGTAAAACCGCACCGCGAGCGGCCGAAAACCGCGGTAAAAACGACGGTAAAGCAGCGCTAAATATAGCGCTGCTTTACCGTCACCGCGGCTCACCGCCCCAGTGTGAAAGGGGCCTAAGAGTGTAGAGAAAATGTAGCTGTTCAGTGGTGCCGCTCCGTTCTATGAGCGCATCAGCTGAGCAGGGAGAGGAGGGGGAGGTGTAGTGAGAGCAAGGAGAGATTCCTTGTTCAGAACAGAATGCATCTGCGAATCAGATGCGTTCCCATAGAGGTTAATGTGCTTGTAATTCGCACCGCAATGCCCAGAAAACGCACACGTTTTTTGTGCAGTGTGAATGCAACGCACATATGTGAATAAGATACATTCATTTGAATGTATTTTAAAATGTTCTGCGAATTGGATGCAGTGTAAGCCACATCTAATTCGCATAGGTGTGAACGGGGGCTAAATCAGGTATTGGTACTTTTGGCAGTGTGGGCAGGGGCCAAGTCCTGCTGGAAAATAAAATCAGCATCTCCATGAAGCTGGTCAGCAGAGGGAAGCATGAAGTGCTCTAGAATTTCCTGGTAGAGGGCTGCACTGACTTTGGACTTGATAAAACACAATGCACCAACACCAGCAGGTAACATGGCTCCCCAAATCATCACGGACTGTGGAAAAGTTTGCATTTCACTTGGGAATCAAGGTCCCAGAGCTGGGAGGAAGAGTGGAGAGGCACATAATCCAAGTTGCATGAGGTCCAGTGTGAAGTTTCCACAGTCAGCATTCTAAGCCACGCCGCATTAATGCAGTAGTTCATGCAAAAGGAGCCCCGACCAAGTATTGAGTGTGTACTATACTGTACATGGACATACTTTTCAGTAAGCCAACATTTCTGTATTAAAAATCCTTTTTTTTTTTTTTTTTATTGGTCTTATGTAATCTAATTTTTTGCGATACTGAATTTTGGGTTTTCACTAGCTGTAAGCCATACTCCTCAAAATTAAAAGAAAGAAATGCTAGAAATAGATCACTCTGTCTAACGCATCTATATAAAATGTATGAGTTTTTTTTTTTTGTAATTGAATTGCTGAAATAAATTAACTTTTTGATTATTCTAATTTTGAGATGCACCTGTATAATTCATCTGAGCCTAGAACATGGATCTGGCATGGTGGATGAGCCAAATAGCAGACTACTGTAAACCATAAGCAAAGAGGATTTGTCAGTTTTATGCACTTTTTTTTTTTTTTTTTTTTTTTAGAACTTTTTGAAATGTTTGTATTGCTCTTTCTGTGCTAAGTATGGGGATTTTCCTTCAATTTCTGCCATGTCACATGGATAAGCAAAAGTTTAAAAATGAAGTGCTGTATACATTCTTCAGTTTTTAATGGGTCAGTTGAATTATCAGTGAGAACACTAGCTCTATTTTAGTGGGACAACACTTAAAAGGGTTGTAAACCCTTGTGTTTTTTCACCTTAATGCATCCTATGCATTAAGGTAAAAAACCTCCTTTGATGCAGCTGCCCACAGTGCCCCCCTTATACTCACCTGAGCCCGCTCGGTCCACACTGGAGACGCACTGTACCTCTCTTGCTGCCTTTCTCGGCTCTTGATTGGATAGATTGATAGCAGAACAGCTTACTGCTGTCAATCAAATCCAATGACGTGGGCGCCGGGGTGCGGGGCCTAGTCCAACATTCTGTGTGTATGGACGCAAATGCTGGACATGGGAGCACGCCCACACGGTAATCCCTTGGGAGAGTGCTTCTCCCAGGTGGTTTCCAGATGCCAGGAGGAGCCGCGAGTGCCGCCGGGGGACCCCAGAAAACGAGGTTCAAGGCCACTCTGCAAAACGAACTGCACAGTGGAGGTAAGTATGATATGTTTGTTATTTAAAAAAAAAAACAAGGGTTTAGTAACGCTTTAAAAATGATGGGGGGGGGGGGGACCCAGAATTGAGCATTTATGTGTAGCGGCCATAACCCTCGATAGGGCTGCCTTGACTTTTGGGCTTACCGGTTACCTCCGCTTGGCTTATTGAAGAATGCCCAGGGGTTCCCAGGGTTAGTACCCAACAACTTTGGATGCTGACACAATAAAAGTCATTTTAAAGGTTTTTATTCTTTCAGTGGTAACATCCAACAAAACAGATGGGAATAGAGGGGCAAGGATGAAGAAACTCGGGCACCTTTAACTGCTGACATCCGCAAATGTCTTTGCTTTGTAGCCACTCGCAGCTGGGTACTTCAATGTCAGACAAACCTCGAGCCAGAGGTATGGCAGCTGACAATGTGATCCGAAAACTTGTTAAAAGTCTCTGACACAGAATGAACTTGCAACCGAAGGTGAATAGGAACCCTTCTCACAGTACCTGGAACTTTCTCTGTCTCCTTGGCAGTACTGTGGAAGTGTGGATTCTTTAGTGTCCAAACAACTCGGCAACCAGGCTCTTCTTGAGATGCCAGCTTGTTGGCCCTCCTCCGAAGAGTCCTCCCCCCGGTCACCTATGCGAGCTGTGGTGCCCCTCCAGTAATGAGAGCACACTGGGACGCCTTGAATCCTCCTTCAGTTACTGGGCCTCGGGCTTACCGGCTCCAAGACTCGGGAACAGATGGATCCATGCAGGTCTGTGGGGCTAGTCAAACTGACCATGCTGCAGGACGGCAAACGTTCCCAGGCCCGGGCCCCCTCGCAGGGCTACCCCGGTCCAGAACCAGGAAACAGGACTGCGGCTGAACCCCGAACATGTGACTTCAGCACCTTAAGTACCCTTCCCCAGACTACACAGTGGGGCCAGACGCGCCCACTGATTGGCTCCAGGGAAGACTGATACCTAAGATGTCCAACCAGGCCTGGTTCTAGGCCCGTCGTGTACTTCACTGTACCCATGACCAGGCAGAACCCTCGTACAGCCCAGCCAAACTGATACCAAAGTTAACCTGTACAATTAACCCTCAGAACCCCACTACTGTTCTGAGGGAAAAACAAAATTTCCACATATAGCGTACACTTGTGAAAAGTGTCCCCGCTACATATGTATATACAGTCCAATGGGAGCATCAAACCTCTGAGAATCCAACGTTTTTTAATAATAAAATTGGTTCACCGCAGTAAAATATCCATTGTCTTTGAAAGCCAAACCAACTCCTCCTTCATCAGGACTCAGGAATTTTAACTGTGGTTTTAGAAAAGATACAATTATTTGTATGTATTTTTAATTTAAAAAAAGTACCTTCTTTTGCTCTCAGCTGACTCAAAATCAATTTTTTTTTATCTTTTATTTGCTGCTGTGATCCAGTGTCTTGTTAGGCCCCTTTCACACTGGGGCGGGGAGCCGCGGTGACGGTAAAGCAGCGCTATATTTAGCGCTGCTTTACCGTCGTTTTCACCGCGGTTTTCGGCCGCTCGGGTGCGGTTTTACCCCCCGCGAGCGGCCGAAAAAGGGTTAAACACCCCCCGCAGAGCGCCGCCGTAGCGGCGGTATTGCCGCGGTTTTACCGCGGTCTCCCATTCTTTTCAATGGGAAGGAGCGGTATAGGAGCGGTGAACACACCGCTCCTATCCCGCTCCAAAGATGCTGCTAGCAGGACTTTTTTTTTCATCCTGCTAGCGCACCGCTCCAGTGTGAAAGCCCGCCGGCTTTCACACTGGAGTTAAAGGGGCAGGATTTTTTCATGCGGCGAACAGGCGCTATTTTTAGCGCTGCACCGCATGAAAAACGCCCCGGTGTGAAAGGGGCCTTAGAGGGTGGCTGTGTTCCTTCCCCATGGTCCCACTGTATGCAGGAACCTATTGCTTGCTCCCGAGATGGACAAGGCACTATGGGATTTGTAGTGCTCAAGCATACACATGACCGTAGCCAATGCACACTGCTTATTCCAAACAAACAGAATTGAGGGGAAAAAGAAGAGGATTGGGATGTCACAGAGGACATTAAAAAACACACAGGCAGAAAAACACAGTAAGAAATTACTTGATGGAAAATAGATTACAAGGCCAAAAATTTGTGGATGTATATAGATTATTTTTGTAGAATAAGAATATTGTATAGTGTCACTTTTAATGAACTCGGATAAGCAGAAACCAGAGAGATCTGTGGTTTTCTAATTGATTTCAAAAGAGCAGCTTATGCCAGACCTAAAAGTGTTGCACTTTTGAAACTGTTCCAAACAGAAAACCAGATGTTTCTGATATCTGCTTATCACAATTGTTTTACACTCTCATTGGACTGTATGTGTCACAGGGACAGGAAGTGAGGGGAAATGTCCTCATTGATCATCACAGAGGCACCAGTAAAAACCTGAAAGAGGTTCACACCCTCCCCTACTATGCTAACAAGAACTTGTCTTGTTCCACTTTAGTATATGGATGTGACACATAGGGAAATGGCATATTTAGGGGTAGCAGTTGAAAAGGATGTTTTTGTGGAAAGTTGTTGCCTTATCTCTCTATTCATTTTCCACTTGTTCTGCACAGCTCTTGTTCTGCTGCATGCGCATTACTTTTTGAACTGTATGGTAAAGCGGTTGTTTGTACTTTTTAATAAAAGGACACTCGCCTGTCCAGGGATCCAGAGCTCTCCTCACCTGGGCTATTTCTTCACTAGTCTTTGGGTCGCTGGTACCGGAATCCTAGCGGTTGGCTGTCCACTGCACATGTGCAAGCTGCGCTGCACTTTGTGAATGATCCCGCAGTCTTCTGGGACCTGTGATGTGTCCCAAAAGACTGTGGTGAGGAGGGGGAGGGGGGGGGGGCGGAGAACTCCTGCTCATATCACCTAGGCAATCCGAGCGGAAGTTGGAGCCGGTGTTGTATCATTATCCGTCCCCCATCACCAAGTGTCCGAGGTGTACTGCGCATGCGCAGTACACAGAACGCCCATATTCCGAAAATTGCCGAGGATGAACGGCGCCTGCGCCGTGAGTCCACTTTCAAGCCCCACCATCCCAGTGGACATAGAGTTAGAATAAAAATGTGCCGAGCGCAGCGAGGCCGTGCCCGATGCGTGGCGAGCGAAGCGAGCCCGCGAGGGGCCCTCTCAATTTGACTAACCTTATGTCCGCTTGGATGGTGGGGGCTTCTCCTCGACTCACGGCGCAGGCGCCGCTCATCTTCCGACAATTTCCGAAAATCTTCTGGATCCGGACTGCGCATGCGCTGCGCATGCGCAGTAGACTTCGGACACCTAGTGACAGCCGGACACTTGGTGATAGAACACCGGTATCTGTCAAAACTTGGTCCCTGCTCCTCCCCCCTCAAAAAAGCAGACATGCCAAACTTGAGAGAGGAGGGGGAGAGGACAACTTAAAGTGGAACTTGCCCTTTTTGGGAACTTATGCTTTTATTTGGTTTACAACTCTTTTATTACATATTGGTTTTTGACTTGGTGTTTGTTTATAAAGGTTCAGATTATTTTTATATAACATACATGTTATACTTCCCTGCTCTGTGCAATGGTTTTGCACAGAGCAGCCCCAATTCTCCTCTTCTCGGGTCACCCGCAAGCACTCCTGGCCACTCCCCCCTGCTATGTGCCTTCCTCCATAGCAAGCTGCTTGTTCCAGGGGCACTTGTGTATGCTCGCTCCCGAGCCACCTCTGTGGTCCTATCCTATAAAACACACAGATCTCCGCTCAGCCTCACCCTCCACTCCCTCCTCACTGGCTGTGTCTCAGCCAATGAAGATGGAGAAACCCCGGGAGAGCTTCTCCTTTCGTGCACATTGCTGGATCGGGCTCAGGCTTACGTGAGTGTTAGGAGGGGTCTGAGGGGGAAGCTGCGCACTGAAGGTTTGTCACCTTCATGCATAGAATGCATGAAGGTAAAAAAAAAAAACTTTAGCCTTTAGAACCACTTTAACTGCAAGCACAACTAGACCGTCAGTGGAAATGCTCACAAACGTGTAGTTATTATGTACAGATCTGATTAAAGCTAAATTCCAGGCTTGGACCAATATAAGTGTGTATATTTCATGCCTGAGGGGCCACTGGGGAAACTGAAAGTCACTCTAGTAGTGGGCACTTTTGCCATTCATAGAATCATAGTACATTGTGTTATTTTTTTCAGTGAAAATAAATTGGACGAAGTGACAATCGTGATGTTACTGCCTCTCCTCTCCACCTTGTCCAATCAGAAAGTGCCTTGTATTCATTGAAAACATTTGAATTTGTCAAAATCACAGAGGTGCCAAGCAAGTGACCTCCTGTGCTCAGTGTGCAGAGGCGAGACTATTCGCTCAGGACATGGAGGATCATGACTATCACTGTAGTAGCACAGACTACTACAGTGATTAGTGCCCCTTTGGGTGTGAAGTATGCATACTTGCATTTGAAATTTGCTTGACTCCCCTATCGCACAGACAGTGTTGATGGGGGAATCCCTCCCATGGAGCCATTGTGTTCACTGGGAGAACACAGTGATTATTGCTAGTGGCTATAATAGTCGCTGGCAATAATTGCATGTAAAATCAGACAGGCTGGTTGTACCAAAGTTGAGTGATCAACTTGGGTACATTCAGCCTGCCCATACATGGTTTTACTCTCGATCGATTCTTGCTGAACCGGTTGAGATTTGAACGATCTATGGCTGGCTTAAGGATACAATAAAGATCGTTCTTGGAGCTCAGCTTTAAGACACTTGAATTACTTCTCCAGGGGGGTCTGTGTGATAAGACAATTGCTAAAGATTTCCTCCCAACTTTAGTTACCATCATAAAATCTCAAATCAACTAACAGGTTCAGTTACTTTCCTTTTAGTGTCCTCCCCACTACAGTTTCTTGGCAATGTCAGCTGCAGTTATTGCAATGTAAGTGACCTAACCAGAACAGTTCAGAAATGTGCACAGTGTCCCTGAAACGCAATATTATAAGTTTTGAGTTAGTGTATAAGTGCCGTATATAAAGTCAGTGATCAGTAAACTTAGATTGCTCAATGTACATAGAACTAGTTCCAAAGCCATGTTCAGTTACAGAAATAAGACATCTATGCATTGCCTTTCACCAATATATTAAAGGTGAATTCCAGCTTCCATAGAGATCCCACAAGTATTTGCATTGGTTCAAGCTGAACCAACGTGACTGCAAATATATCCAGACCTAAACCTCAGCTTTAAAGCCGTTCTAAAGCCTCAAGGTTTTTTTTTACCTTAAGGCTGGGTTCAAACTAGTTTGATGGTAGACATCGCATGTGATTCACACTACATTGCTGTGCACATCGCATGCGATGTCTGTGCAATGCAAATTCAGCGATACAAACTGTATGGCTGAAATCACATCACATTCGGACCAAAATGGTGCTGGACACTTTGTTTGGTGCGCACTGGAATTACATTCCTAAACCATTATCGATTCCTATACCAGTTCGCACTGCGATCTGCAAACCAAATTGGGGGTGTCAGTAACTTTACGTTGACACCCGCAGCGGTTTGCAGATGTCAGCGTGACCTGCCTGTGACTGAAGGCCGATGAGGGAACCTGCACAGGAATCGCAGGGTTTCCCGCATCGCACCAGTGTGAACCCAGCCTAATGCATTCTATACATTAAAGTAAAAAAACCTTCTGTGCTGCAGGAGCCCCCCTCAGCCCCCTCTTTTTCTTCCATGAGCCTGATCTGATCCAGCGATATCGATGCTGTCTCCCTCCTCATTGGGCAGATTGATAGCAACGACAGCCATTGGGTCCCGCTGCTGCCAATCAAACGCCGTGGCAGGCCAGAGTCACCCAGTCTGTGTCAATAGACTGGGTGGCTCTGAAGCAAGCATGCATGGGTGCCCCCCGGGAAAGTGACTTTGCCTGGGGGCGCTCGCTGAAGAGGAGGGGCCTGGAGCACTGGCAGGGGACCCCAGAAAACGGGGCTACTCTGTGCCAAACCATGGCACAGAGCAGGAAAGTATGACATGTTTGTTATTTTGTTTAAAAAAAAAAAAAAAGGTTTATAATCACTTTAAGAATTCCAGATTTTAATCTAGTTTAAATCCCTACATGTTTTTTGTGTTTTCGATGAGTAACATAGTCTTGGTTCTTGATATACTGTGAATATTCTCACATTTTATGAATTGTTATGCTGTGTAAAGCTAATTTTAAAATCTAAATCAAGACAAGATGTGTGGATTGCATCCCTTAAATGATGTCCAGATCCTGTACATTAATGTTTAGGCAATAAAGATATTATCAAACCATCCCCTTCATGAACATGTATGTCAAGTGCAGTTTATAAACACATTCCTTAAAAAAAGGTAAAATGATCTAAAGGTCTAATGAACGCTGTATTGTCTTGCATGAAGTGTAAAATGTACAAGTATAACTAAAATATGGATAGTATATTTAGTCCTTATGTACACTGCTGCTGGTAAACAGACTTTTGAGAGCAGTTGGGCATTTTTTTCAGCTGCCCCTGAACTCTCCTCTGTTACAGAGGGACAGAGGAGAGCGAGCGCATGCAAGGGGGTTGCCTTAGTAACGCCCTAGCAACAAGTAGGGTGGGATGAGGCAGTCTCTGGGAGTATTTTGGCCAGGCTTCAGGAGGTATGTAAATGGCCTACATCTATACCACAAGCATTATTCAACTTTTTTTTTAGAGTTACCTGCATAGGCAGTTTTTTGGTAAAGGTGAACTAACCCTTAAAAGTGTTATACCATTGTTTCATTTCAATTTTAGAGGAGTAGATCCAGGCTCACCTATTACAGTATTACCTATCCTTGTCCTTTACAATGACCATTTCTCCTTGTCCTGGAATGTTCCAAAGCTGCTGTCCCCTCCTGTTTGTGGATATCTCATTTAGCTGGCTGAGTGCTAAGGCGAAACCTGTGTGTGTACTTGCTCCCAACTGGGACCTGGGTGTTTTTTACTCGAATGCTTGCATCAAGGTAATAAAAGGTTACAGCAGTACCAAACCCAAAGCCAAAAACAGATTCTATTGCAACATTACTTTTTCTTTTTTTTTTTAGGCCCCCCCACTAATTTTTAGTACTGCTTTAACCACTTTCTGCACGCCATACAGCAAAATGACGTCGGCAAAGTGTTTACGATATCCTGACCAGACGTCATATGACATCTTTCAGGATATCAAGCCGCTGTGCGCCGATCGTTGTTGCGGTGTGTCAGTCTGATAGACTGCAACTCCGATTTAGGTAAAGAGTCTCTGGCGGAGACTCTTTACCAAGTGATCAGCCATGTCCAATCAAGGCTGATCACGATGTAAACAGGAAGGGCCATTGATCGGCTTTTCCTCACTCGCAAGCAGAGGAGAGGTGATCAGCTGCTCTCCTGACAGGGGGGGGGGGGGGGGGTCTGTGCTGATTTTTTTTATCAGCGCAGCCCCCCTTTGGATGCCTGCCCAGGACCACCAGGGATGCCACCAGGAATGGCCACCACACTGGACCACCAGGTATGCCATCCTAGACCACCAAGGAAATGCCAATCAGTGCCCAGGCAGCTGCCAATCAGCGCCAAAGAAAAATGCCTGCCAGTGCCACCAGTGATGCCTATCAGTACCCGTCAGTGCAGCCTTTCAGTGTCGCCTATCAGTGCCCACCAGTGTCGCCTATGAGTGCCATCTATCAATGCCCATCAGTGCCACCTCATCAGTGCTGCCTCATCGGTGCCGCCTTATCAGTGCCCATCAGTGAAGGAGAAAACTTATTTACAAATTTTTATAACAAAAAAATAACAATTTTTTTTTTTTTTTTAAATTTGGGGTATTTTTTTATTCGTTTAGCAAAAAATAAAAACCACAGAGGTGATCAACTGGCACCAAAAGAAAGCTCTATTTGTGCGAACAAAATGATAAAAATTTTGTTTGGGTATAGTGTAGCATGACTGCGCAATTGTCATTTTAAGAAGTGACAGCAATGAAAGCTGAAAATTGGCCTTGGCAGGAAGGTGTTAAAGTCCCCTGTATTGAAGTGGTTAAGCTTTTGCTCGCCATCGATGTTTAGAGTTTTCTCATTCAGCCCACAGAGAAATCACTTAATTCCCCTATCCATGCTAAAAAGTGTGGATGGAGGAATCTCTAGTATTGGGAAATTTATTCAAACAGGGATCAGCTGAAATGAAAGTTTGCATGGCCAGCTTTAGGGAAATTGGCTGATAAGTTTAACCGCTGTATACAAATTGCATTTCACTGGGCAGTACTGCAAGTATATAGTTAGTTTTTGGTATGAATTTCTTTTAGGGCTCTTTCACACGGATGGGTCCGTGTACAGAGCCCGCTCTGCTCAGCAGGGGATCGCTATGGAGTGTCCGTTCAGGTCCGCCTAAAAAATTGACAGGCGGTCCTGACTGAACGGACCGTCCATGTGAAAGGGGCCTAATAGTTGTTAATTCTCTACAGTAACAAAATGCACAAGTGTTAAAAATGGCATGCTGCAGGAAGTAACTCTGAAAATGGAACACAACAGCAAGAATGGAACAAGAAACGGAATGAAGCAGTAGAGGTGCCATAACTATTCAGACTAGTCAGACAATTCAACAACAGTGGCTTACATAAACAAGCAGGGAGGCACTAGAAGTCCTGCATTTATGAAGATATCAGACACAATTTTTTGGTCGGCCGAAAAGCACCTGAAGTCTCTATTGGCACTTCATCTGAAGGGAGACTACAACACACTAGCAGACTTCTTGAGCCATGACATAGTCTCTTAGGGGGAGTGGAGCTTCCATCCAGAAGTCTATTCCAGAATCCCTCGCCTTTGGGGCACTTCACATACAGACCTTTTTGCCTCTCGAGTAAACAGTCACCTCACCTTTTTCCCTGAACCCAGAGGATTCTGCTCTGGGTGTAGAGGCTCTCTAAAAACCCTTATACATTTAATTCCATGAATTCTGAGCAAATTTCTGCAAGAACAGACACCCTATTCTTAATTTCCCCCTTTTTGGCCCAAGAGGGCTTGCTTCTCTCTGCTGCTGTCCCTAGCAGCTGTTCCTCTATACATTCTACCAGCAAGACATGACATTTCAGGGTCCGGTCTTGCACCCTCAGATTCAAACCCTGAGATTGGCCGCTTGGGTACTAAAAAAGAAACCATTAAAATCTAAATTCTTTTCTGATCGAGTGACTTCCACTCTCTTGGATAGACACAAGCCGGTTATGAGGGCAATCTACAAGTAGGTATTGAAGAAATTTACTCCTGGTGAGCAGCACACCATTTTGGCGTGGTAGATACATCCACTATGAACATACACCTTGAGCATGTTAAAGCTACAGATTGCAACCCCAAGTGTTTTTTTCTCTAGAAATCACTTCAAGAGGATCTGCTTTTCTTCAGATTCTGCAAGGCTGTATGAAGAAAAAGACCAGTTAAGCCAAAAAGATGTCCTAGCTGGTAGATATCTGTGGTCCTAAAGGGTATCTGAAAGAGTACTTTCAAGCGAGAAGCCTCTTTTTGACATTGAAAACAGTATTATTGGTTTCTATCACGTCCACCTGCAAGATCAGTGAGTTTCGAGCTCTGTCATTTAGAAAGCTTTTCTTAAGAATCCTAGATGACCGTGTAATTCTGAAAAAGGATCTAGGGTTCCTGTCTAAGATTCCTACAATTTCTTGCGGATCACAAGAAGTTGTATTTCCTTCCTTTTCTGCCCGTCCTTTCTAATGAAGAGGTGAGTCTAAGTATTTTGGATGTGAGAAGACATTTATTAGTCTATTAGCTTAGTGCTACAAATTACTTCCAAATCTCAGATGTCTATTCTTTTTGCGGGTAAACAAAAAGGAAGGCAAGCTTCTAAAGCCACTGTAGTCAGATGAATAAAGTTAACCATTCATAAAGCTGACAAAAGCTGTGTTATGAGCAATGAACCTCAGTTCTTATTCATCGAGAGCTGTAGCCACATCTTGGGCAGAGAAAGCTTGGTCAAGCTTTTCTACTTTCATTCATCATTACCATCTGAATCTTCTGTCCAGTCAGCACCAAGCCTTTGGGAGGAAAGTCCTCCAAGCAGTGACCCCCCCCCCCCTCCCAGGTGGTAAGTACACGTTTTATCCTCTCTAGGGCTGCCCTGGAAGACAACTTGGGGAAATCTGGTGTTCAATTTACTGGTAACTCAATTTCCAGTAGTCTTCCAGGTCAGCACGATCCCTCCCATCCCTCCCGATTTATGTTTTGGATGGTATTTAATTTTTCAGATCCTCCATCGGTTCTCATTGAACTATGTGCCTGGAGGATAACCTTTTTATTCTGATTGGTCATTGTGTTTCCTGTCCCGAAAGGAGGAGCTCCATCCCTCAAGGGCTGTCCTGGGAGCCTATTGGAAATAAAATGAAGGTAGATGGATGATGCATTTTTTTTTTTTTTTTTTTTGTTCAGCCTGGGGGTTGAACGAAAAAAAAAGATTTGGTTCCCTCTTCAACACACTTGCTATTGATGGGAATTTTTCCCACAGAGATATTGTATTCTGACAGTGGGGAGAGTTCCCTGCTGTCAGAATATAATGATCAGTATTGCTGGTTATAGCCACCGGCACTGATTGAGAATTGAGATTGTACAGTAGTCACTCAAAAGAACCAGCCAAATTTCAATCCATCTATGGTCAGCTTAAAGGAGAAGTACAGCCAAAGCTCGTTTAGCTGTACTTCTCCTGTGGATCACAGGATTTCAGTTTGTTCTACACTCCTGTGACCAGTTTTCAGCAGACAGTGGGCTGAAGTCTGCTGACATCACAGAGCCAGTCCAGGCTTGGGCAAGATCGCGACCATATGGTCGGGATCCCCCCACATGCCTGAGCCAGGGGGGCAGAGCAGAGAGCCGATGACCGATGGTCACCAGCTCTCTACTCAGGGAGCTCTGAGAACCGAGTGATTGTTGGTGTTTTGAGTGCTCGGATCTCAGTGTTAGAGCCGGCAGGAGACAGATGCAGCATCAAACCGATGCTGCATTCAGCCAAGGAAGTATGAAAAACGGACTCTTCTCTTTTAACTCTGGATTTCTCTTTCGTTCATTGACGGACACAGCTCCATTAATCTTGACCGTAGGTTCTCCTAGTCTCTGTTGAAGAGACTTCCCATGTATACCTATCCTGACAGGAAGTGAGTCTCCCCAATTAGAAACTCAAATGGCAGAAAAAAAAATCACACGAGGCATGTTGTGGCACACAATAGAATTTTCAATCTGTTAAATAGTATCCCCACAGGTAGACCTCAGGCAGGACCATACAGCACAAGTGCCACTGTCAGAAGTATGGGGTCATGAAGAAACTCCAAAAAACTGAACCTGACATAAGACCATACAGAATATGCGCCACTGTTAGAAAAGTGAGTGAGGATCATGAAAAGTCTCCCCCAAAAATGGACCTGACCCAAGATCATACAACACGTGCTACGGTCAGATGTGAATGAGGATCATGAAACTTTTCCCCAAAAGTGAACCTGTCCCAAGACCATACAGAGCATGTGCCACTGTCAGATGTAATAAAGGATCATGGGGAGCCCTGAATCTCAGTCAATGCATGTGAGGACAGGTAGATCTCTCTGCCCTAGAGACTCTAGTCTTGAGACTTTCTTTGACTACTAAGTGGAGAGTGGAGATCTCCCCAATAAGGAGCACAAATGGCAGTAAAAAAAAATCACATGAGGCATGTTGAGGCATATGAGAAAATTTGCAGTCCTTTGAAGATTCTCCCCACAAGTGGATCTCAGGCAAGACCATACAGAACATCCAAAAGCCACTGTCAGAAGTAAGTGATGATCATGAAGTGTCAAACCCAAATGTGGACCTGACCTAAGACCATACAACACATGTGCCACTGCCAGAAAAGTGAGGGAGCATCATGAATAGTCTCCCCACAAGTGGACCTGATCCAGGACCATACAGCACATGTGCCACGATCAGATGTAAGCGAGGATCATGGAGAGACCTGAATCTCAGTTGATGCCTGTGAAGACGGGTAGATCTCTCTGGCCATCAATCTGCATATCTGTGGTCATCATTAGAGATTAGTTATGTTTCTAATACAAGTGGTCTTTAAATATACACATTTGTTTGTATGTGGATTGTCAAACTTTCAGCATTATAATGTTTTGAAGTTTATCTTAATGTCTGTGGCGCTTGTTCATTATTGTAAATTATGTTCAGAAAAAAGCAGAGGTGGTTTATTAGTCTTCGAGTTGTAAAAATGTGCTTTAGCCATATCTAATAATAACCACAGCATGAAGTGGAACTGATATAAATAGATTGTTGAATCAGCAGGACCACTTAATAGATTTCACTTAGGAACATTGACACTGCCACAGAATATTTTACTTATACATTTTGAAGTGATTACAAAATATTTTCACTAGATTGATATTTTATACATGACAAAATACATTTTTATTATATTTTAGCTATTATAGTTTAGCAATACTGCACTGACCACATTTTAAAGGGAAACTGTAATCTTTTAAATATATGTTTTAAAAACAGAATTTTCTGGGTAGAGTATGTAATTGCCCCCTGCATTGTGACGTTTCTTGGTTGTATTTTAGGGCTAATTCACACGGTGCTCATCCTGAGCTGTAAGCAGGCAGCCCATATTAGTGAATGGACACACATCAGCAGTATGGACTTACCCGCACAGCCAGGTATACTGGGACTTAGATGCACCTGCCCCTTTTCATACTCAATTGTGCGAGTGAGTCCTTACAGCCAAAATGTATCCATTCACTTACATGGGCTGTCTACACACAGTTCGGCACTAAGACAGAAATATAAACAAGACTCATAATGCTGTACGGGGCTGAGCACTTGCGGGGCTGTAACTGAGCCCTTACTGTTCCTCTTACTCAAATCAGCCAGGCAGGTCTGCCTGATAATATATGTATACAGTAAATTGCACACTATATTGAAAAGAAAACTTGAATCCCAATTATACTTTGTGCTCTTTTTAAAGGATAACTTAATTTTCAAACAGCTTTCTCAAATAGTTTACTATCCCTTCCCCCTGACTCTCTTCTATTGTGCTGACCTTACTCGGAACTGAGTCCGCCAGGGTTCTGTCACAAGGTCTACCTGTGGATGGTTTATGCTCATCTTCCACTGCCCTAGTGTGCACAGTATAACTATAGACTTTTACAAGGGCCAGGAAATGGATGATTCTCCACCCAGACTGATAGAAGTCTGAGATTCTAATTGCACAGTGGGAAGGGGGAAATAACAGGAAGCGATAAAGAAGAAAAGCATTACCACTTGAAGGGGTTATTTGGAGTGATAACATGGAAGCCTGCATCCTACAGGACTTGATGACCACCTTTTTGATAATAAGGAACCAAGATGTTCATGGATAAATTTTCAGGACAAGTCATAATTAAAACCCTCAAATGTTGGTTTTAATGGGCAATGCACACAATAGGTTCAGTTCACAAACGTTTACACAAGGATGAGTATACAGTGCCTTGCAAAAGTATTCATCCCCCTTGGCATTTTTTGTGTTTTGTTGCCTCACAACCTGTAATTTACATGGATTGTTTGAGTATTTGCATATTTTTTTTTTTTTTTTTTTTATTGTGAAGCAAACAATAAATAGGACAAAATAACAGAAAAAGTCAATGTGCATAACTATTCAACCCCCTAAAGTCAATACTTTTGTAGAGCCACCTTTTGCGGCTATCACAGCTCCAAGTCGCTTTGGAGAAGTCCTCTATGAGCTTGCCACACCTTACCACTGGATTTTAGCCCATTCCTCCTTGCAAAACTGCTCCAGCTCCTTCAAGTTGGATGCTTTGCGCTTGTGAAAAGCAATCTTTAAGTCTGACCACAGATTTTCTATTTGATCTGTTGGATTTGATTGCTTTGACTAGGCCATTCCAACACATTTACATGTTTCCCCTTAAACCACTCAAGTGTTGCTTTAGCAGTGTGTTTGGGGTCATTGTCCTGCTGGAAGGTGAACCTCCGTCCTATCCCTGTATTTAGCACCATCCATCTTTCCCTCAACTCTGACCAGTTTCCCAGTCCCGACTGCTGAAAAACATCCCCACAGCATAATGCTGCCACCACCATGTTTCACTGTGATGGTGTTCTTTGGGTGATGTGTTGGGTTTGCGCCAGACATAGCATTTTCTTTGGCCAAAAAGTTCAATTTTAGTCTCATCAGACCAGAGCATCTTCCTCCATACATTTTCGGAGTCTCCCACATGCCTTTATCGCAAACTCAAAACGTTCCATTTTGTTTTTTTGCTGAAAGTAATAGCTTCTGGCCACTCTGCCATAAAGCCCAACTCTATGGCCCAACTCTGCAGCTCTGTGCTGCCTCTCTGATTAATGCCCTCCTTGCCCAGTCCGTGAGTTTTGGTGTGTGGCCGTCTCTTGGCAGGTTTGCTGTTGTGCCATGTTCTTTCCATTTTGGTTATGATAGATTTGATGGTGCTCCTAGGTTATAAAAAAATATCCAAACATTTGATGATCCCTAACTCTGACTTGTACTTATTAACAACATTGTCCCTTACTTGTTTGGAGAGTTCCTTGGTCTTCATGGCAGTGTTTGGTTAGTGGTGCCTCTTGCTTAGGTGCTGCAGCCTCTGGGGCCTGGTGTGTATATCTAATGACAGATCATGTGAAACTTAGATTGCACACAGGTGGACATCAGTTCACTAATTATGTGACTTCTGAAGGTAATTGGTTGCACCAGAGCTTTTACGCACATGCCAGTTATCATTTTTTTTTATTTCTGAAAAATAGATTTATGTATATATTTTTCTAATTTTACTTCACCAACTTAGACTATTGTGTTCTGATCCATCACATATAGTTCAGATTAAAAAAAACATTGAACTAAAGGCTGTAATATAACAAAATAGGTAAAAAGCCAAGGCGTGAATACTTTTGCAATTTCACTGTATTTACTTTCAGCCTCATTACTAGAATTACTAGAATTTCTAGATCTTCTTATGAATAACTGCCAATTTTGTGTGAGCTTTGTGAATTTGAGACAAATATTTTTTTTGTCCAGATCGTTCATAGCAGCACAATACAGTTTCTGATATTTATGGGGCTTTTGCTCGCCCTACTGTGATTATAAGAGTGGGACTTGTATGCGTTGGTAGCGGACATTGGAGTTCTAGCTTTATGGTGGTTCACTTTCAGGTTAGCAGTTCCTCCAATAGGCTAGAACAGCCATATGTTTGAATGTAGAGTTTCCAGTGTTAAAATATGGTCATGGACATGTGAATTGCACGAACTTCATACCTGCACAGTGTTGAAAGGAACCTCTCATGAGACAAATATCCCAACGCATTTTGTGTCAATATGCGTCATCAGGGGGACAGGAGCAACAGTCTTTGGAACTGGCAAAGGCCTGTGGCACATCTGCTCAGTGCAGGGGGTATTCCCACACATGTGCACACGCAATGTGGCTTTCTGTATCTTAAAGTGGCCTGTGGTGTGTTTGTGTTCGTGTGCCCTCAACAAAAAAAACTGTCTCCTGGGATGTGTGACCTGGACATCCCAGAAGGCAGTGTGAGTGCACAATTTCATCATTCTTTCTTGTGCAAGAAAAATGGGAAGTGCTGTGGTGTAGCACAAAAAAGGTTACAAAGCCTCCTAATAATGAAGAGCCATTTTCAAATCATGTGAGGGTGGGTATGGGGGGGGGGGGGGGGGCAGAGAATTGGCCAAGGAAAAGATATGTTTATGGGTGAAGGTTCCTTTTTTTTTTTTTTTTTTTTTTTTTTTAATCCAGATTTCATCCAGGTAACTAAAATTTTCAGAAATATCTATTAATTGGAAGCCACATTTTTTTTTTTCATTTTAGGGAATTCATTTTATGTTCCCCCAAACCTTCACCATCAAAGTAGTACACCAAAGCAGATTTCTCTTCACAAACTAGCTTTTCACTTTTTTGGTTTCAGGGACTTTGCATTATTTTAAACAGCGTAATGCAGCCTTTCTCAGTCTTTTTACCCCAGAAGAACCCTTTAAATTTTCAGGTTTCAGGGAACCCCTGCTTAAATTAACATTTGGTGGTCAGTGCAAATAATGCTCCGTGTTATGAACTATGAAAAAGCAAATTTTATGTCAAGCTGCTAGAACTAAAACCTATGGAGGTACCATCAGATTTTGAGGTCAATCGGCCACAGATCAAGGAATCTCTGGAGGAGGTGGTTGAGAATGGCTGGTCTAGTGTAACCTGTAGCACATAATGTTCATAGACATCCATATCTGTTTGGTTGATGTGGTAAGCCTAGCTATGTGGAGCAGCGCTTCTGGAGAGCAGTATAACTGTGAGCACAGCTGAGCAGGTATCTCATTTTCACTGCTATGTGAGTGTGTAATATTTAGGCAGCTGACAAGACAGGTGCTCTGGGTACTTCAAACAAGTGCCGCATTTCACACTCCCCTCCTAGCTACTCAAATGGCTGCTATTAGTTCATGCAGGTCCAGCAGGCCAGTCATGTTTAAAAAAAACCTCACTTTATTTAGCAGCCTAAATTAAATGACTCCCATTTAATATTCTTTGCAGTGTAACCAGCATATTTTAATAACACTTAATGTAAAGGAAACCCATACTCGGAGAATAGCAGGGGCTTTCACTGCTGTGCTCCTGAAGATTCTGTTTGCCTGGCTGTCTCTGGCTTTGAGTCGCAGACCTAGAAAGAGTACATGAAAAGTGAAGTCACAATTCCTGATATAAATACTTGTTGCAACTCAGGAATCTGGCAGATTTGGGCGTTTTTCTTCTTTTTACATTTGTGACCTTTTGCTCTGCACAAAATCGCGGTAAAAAACACTGCAATTCGCGCAATTTTCTGCCTGAAGAAAAGGCTACGCTCAGGTGTTAATGTAGCCTAATGCGGCGTACACACGGTCGGAATTCTCGTCGGAAAAAGCTCTGATGGTTTTCCCGTTGGAATTCTGACGGAATTTCGCTCAAACTGTCTTGCCTACACACGGTCACACCAAAATACGACGGTCAGTAACACAGCGGCATAAAACATGTTTGACAGCACTATAAAAGGGAAGTTTAATGCTACCGAGCATGCGTCAAATTGTTTCCGAGCATGCGTCAGAATTTTGCGTGTCGGAATTGCATACACACGATCGGAAAATCCGATAGAAAGGTTTTCCGTCTGAAAAATTGAGAACAGGTTCTCAATCCAAAGTCCGTCGGAAATTCCGACAGAAAAAGACAGATGGGCATACACACGGTCGGAAAATCCGTTGAAAAGCTCCCATCGGACTGTTAACATTGGAAATTCCGACCACGTGTACGCGGCATTAGAGTATTGGGCTACGATAGCAGTGTTTTACAATGCAGGCTAGTACAATGTTGGCTCCGGCAGGGAGCACTGCTATACGAATTTCAGCTCCTTGCACTGTTTAACTTTTATATTTTTCAACTTTATCTGAACACTCATGTCATTATCTGACATTCATGTCACTGCAACAGCACTGCAGTGCAGAAAATTGCAAACATGCTCCATTTTTCCGCACAGCACATCGCACCATCATTGGGGTGTAAACGGGGCACATAGAAATACTTGTTTTCTATGTGACCTACGCTTATCAACTACAGAAAAACTCAGCATGACTGAGCCCTTTTAAAATGGAATTACGGGCTAAACCTAACTATATTAAAACTGCTTCTATCCCCTATCCAACACCTATACCAACTACCCCTTGGAAGAAAGATCTGTATACTTGGTCCAGTCACGTGATTTCCCCTGTGTAAGCCAGTGCCGGCTACAGGGGAAAGAAGAGCGCGCTTGACAATGGCTGGAATGTTTGAGCAGTGACATCACCCATAGGATTACTATGGGCCATCCATAGTTAGTATAGGTGTTAGAAGGGGGGTGGGAGCAGTTTTAGGATTAGTTGGCTTTAGTCTGAAACCCTACTTTAAAAACTTTAGATCAGGGGTGGTCAACCTTTCAGAGGTGCGGATCTACCTGGACAACATGGAGGAAATCAAAGATCCCCAGGGGGGGAAAAAAAATACTATCCAGCACCCAATAAAAAGGCGGCATGAAGAACACGTATTGTCACAGCAGTGTCCTCTGCCCACCTTCACATCATTTCCCACTGTAATTTACTCGACCACCCCACAGTAGTGTCCTATGTCCTTCCCACCAGTGCCCTTCACCCCTCCTGAAGACTCCTGGGATATATTGCATAATTTGCCGAGGATTGGAAACCAGGAAGTAAATAAGGAGATGTGCATAAAGTTTAAAACAAGTAAATATAATATACTTTCCTAGCTATTTACTAGTGCTAGCAGCATAAAGATTAAACATTGGCAATGTTGATTGAGAGAGTGAAGTTCCACTTTAAGGAGATCTCACAACAGTACACAGATGGCAAAGTTCCAGTGCCAGGAAACAGCCATACAGAACAATGGCCATATCCATTGTTAGGTTGGTGCATGCACCCTGTTCCGCCTTTACTAGGAGCTGTGTATGCCCTGAACATGCCCGCACTGTAAACAGGATCTTATTTTCAGATAAGGTAGATACATATACGGTATTTGCTGTGGTGTGTGTAATTGGGAAATCATTAGCCATGTTCCTGTTACCATTTTAAGTGGTTCTAAAGCCTAAACATTTTTGTTTTACCTTAACCACCCTGGTGGTATGATTATGTCAGATTTTTGCGTCTCAACGCGGTACAATTGTTTTGCATAGAAATTTGGCGTTTTACATTGTAGGCCTGTAAGTCTTAGCAGTAACACACTTAAAGCTGTCCAAACAAGAGTCTAGTAGATATCCCGGGTATGATAAAGTTTGAAACACAAAATCATAAATTATAATATAATAAATAACTATAAAAAATAATGAATTTCCCCACGATTCACTATTGCTCAATTCTGCAAGTGTTCTAATTTACTATTGCTGTTTTCTAGCTGGTCCTAAACCACTTTTGACGTAAAGGGCCACTTTTTGGTTGCTATGGACAATCTCAAGTTTCCAGGCAGAAAGAACCGTATATATAATATAAAACTGCATGCAGGGCACTGGACAAAAGGGAGGTGAAATTTCATACAGTAATGTAATCTGTAAGATTACAGTGTACTGTATGTGTTATGAATTTTGTACTTTTCGAATTTGCCGTCGGGCGCCCGGCCCCCGTGCGTTGCGACGCTCGCAGGGAACGGAGCTCGGCACACAGAGGCGTCGGGCAGAGGACAGAGCCCACAGACACAGCAGGGGGGCATTGCAGTATTCTGGGGACAAGGTAAGTAACCTGCACCAGGATCCTGCAATGCAATCCTGAGTGTGGCTCGGGGTTACCGCTAATGGTACTGAAATTTAACCCTGAGCCACACTCGGGAAAACCGCCAGGGAGGTTAATACATTCCCTGCATTAGGTTAAAATTTTGGCAAAAGTATGCCCCCTGACCCCCCTCCCCCCTCTCAACCAAAAGACCTCATGAACATTGGACATTTTTTTTAACTCTCCTAAAAGCTAGCAGCACTTTTGCAGAAAACGCATTTACAGGCATCAACCGCTTAGGCGGTATTTCATTTAATGAAAAGAAAAAGTCCCCCCAAAAAGGGTGAAAGGGGTTTTTTGGCAGCGAGTTTGAGAAAATTTAATAAATGTTTGATACAAGGTTTTTCCAAGTATAAATGTTTATTAAAGATGTCACAAAGGTGGCATGATGGGTATAAGACATGGGTCCCAAAAGGGAAAATAAAACAAAGCAAAAAAATATATAAAAATACACTGGCGGACAAAAACTTTCACAACAACATGTTTTAACAAGACCAGTGTTGATGTAAAAGTGAGCCTGACGCGTTTCGACCCGTATCTGTGTGGGTGTTCTTCAAAGGAAATTTGTCTGCTAAAAGAGGACAGGGTAAGAGAGGTATATTGCAAAGATATATGTATTTCATATAGTAATCTCTATGTAAACTTAGTAGAGAGAAACCATACGCAATAGTACATTATAGAATATTTACCCAGGCGTGTATCTTTTTGATGGAATATAATTCCCATATGGGGGTTCCCTGAAGAGGTTTCCTGTCCTCCGGGTGGCCCCGAGAGATCACTCCACAGAGCGTGCGGGCCGGACCGGGAGAGGTAGTTCGTGACTTACAAGAGGTCACATCCAAAAGGTGACCTCCTACATGCGGACACGTGGGCCGGTGGTTAGGAGTGGGGGGGGGGGGGGTCTTTCGAAAGCACACCTGCCATGAGTCCAACACCAACCAGTTACAAGTCTACCATATTAAGTGGTTTGAAACAGTTATTCAAAGAATAAATAGTATAATTTTATATTTTTTTATATATAATATATTATAGTTTTGAGAGGCAAAGCCAGTGGGTACATATCCCAATATATGGGGAAGGGGGAGGAAAAAGAAAAGAAAAAAAGGGGGGGGGGGGAGGGAAAGGCAGAAAAAGAGAGGGAGGCGGGGGAAAGGAAAAATGCGGGAGAAAAAGGGAGGGTTGTGGACAACAGTGAAAGAGTATGATGGTGAGAAAGGTGCAAAACAAGAAAAGGTGCCACATAAAAGTGATGAAAAACATATAAAAGTGAAAGCAATCGGAGGGTGGACAACTAGGCATGTGAAAGAGGGGGATTTTTTCTTTTCGCTATATCTTAGGGGTGAGCAGCAACCTAACCATCTCCTGTTGTGTCTTTCCCTTTTTGCTGTATTTCATTTAATTGGCCGGAATAAATAATTTACTCTGGCCATTTAAATAAATTAATGCTCAAGTGCTGAACGCACCTAGCGCTAATGAGCGTTTAGATGCGTTTACAAACGTCAAGCGGTTTCTCTGCCCAAACTCTGCTGCACCTGGGCACACAGGCAGTGTTTTTTTTTTTTCCTGCCTTTTGAACTAGCCTGCCACTAAACGCTGCTAAAAGCCTGTGTGTGTGCATGAACACATAAGCTAACATGCAGGGGGATTTAAAGACGGGGGGAAAAATAAACACCAGGTACCCCTAGGAGGAGCTGTGGTGTGCATGAGGCCTAAAACACCTCCCTCTGTAGTTGAGCTGTAGAGAATTTGTAGAGATGTACTGCATATGCTTTTTATTTTCCCAGACATAAAGTACAAGCAGTATGTCCAACAGAAATCCAAACATCCCAGATTGATGTCAAGATCCAGACATATAAGTAATGGAATTTATTTGGTAATGTTACCTTTTCCTGTAAACCTCATGCTTGGCCCCACCCCTCCCGACATCCTGAGGCCTCTTAAGCCCCGTACACACAGGCTGAAAGCTGGGCGAAATCGGCCGGCTCAATAAAATCCAGCCCGTGTGTATGGCAGCCGGGATGAACAAAACAAACAAACTGTGTACCAGGTTTTAGTTGTCCTTGTAATTGCTGACTTCACTGACTTTTAAGGGAGGCTTGGGATATCAGAGGCAGCTGATTAGTACAGGAAAAGGTATGCTTGGCACATAACCGCTTTCCATGTGCTAATATTCAAAGATCATTTTGTTATTTTGCACTATATGCTTAGTATGCAATACTGAATTTTACTCACATTCTTACTTGCAGTTTCTTCTCATTCACACATGTAATACAAAACGTATTACATTATTTATTTATTTCAGATACCTACATTGATTATTGATTAGTTAGCGTCTTTGTTGGGATCATTTTTATGTTTTGAATGTGTACCTGTTTTAATTTAAAAAAACAAGTATGTGATCTTATAAAATTTTATTTTGTATTTAGTCATATGAATTATATAGCAAATACTTGGAATTACAGATATGATTCTTCTTCTTTTTCTAAATGATAAAAGGAAACTGGCTAGATTTGAGTGTACAGATGACTAATAGGTGATCTTACTGTGTAGATATGTTAACTACAGGAAGTCCACGGCTATTTTTAAGGAAATAGACAAATTGATTTTTCAGTGTACTGCTAAGGTACACAATTAACATTTTCTGGATGTTTCTTATAACATAGCACATCATATCAAAAGATATATTTGATGTGTCGTGACTGAAACAACTGTTTATATTGAACAATATTAAATTGTGTGATGTGCTGGGCTGCAGTAATTGCAGCCAAAGGAAGTGCGATCAGTTATTAGGTAGTATGTAGATATTGTGGTAGTTTTCCAAAAAAATTATTCAAGTTAAACATACAGTAAAAATAGAATTGGTTTATATATCTAATAGCAGCCAGCACAACACTACAACAAGTGTAAATCAAAAAATAGGTGAAAGGTACAATTTTAATGAAGGTACGACATTTAGCAACTCACATTGGCTGACGATTAAAAACAGGCACATCTAAGTATGCAGGCATCCGGGGGTAAAGCTGTCCACATAGACCGTCCTCCGCACTGCCATCAAAGTTATCCCTTCCTCAAGCGCTTCAAGCCTCGCTTTCAGATCGCTCTACTTCAGGGTAGTCTTCCTGATAGGGGTGCAACGGATTGTGACCGATCCCGTGATCCGAACGGGCCGGCCTGTCCGGATCGGCACCCCTCGCGATCCGCGGCCTTTAGGAAAGGCCGCGGCTTTGGCCTAGCTATGGAGTGGGCGGCCATCTTGGTACACTCGGCGGCGACGAGCTGCGCGCTGACGTCACCCCCAGCCGCAATTTCATTCATTCTGTCAGCCACAGGAGCCCATGTGACTGGATTCCGGAGCAGTCACGCTGGATTCCTTGCCTGGCCATTCTGCAACTTGATTTAAGCAGGTACCACACCACTTCCCTACTACTAAACAACCCCACCCCCCTCCCCAATAAAATGCAGCTTATTACAAACATTAAAAAAATAGTCAGCATATTACTGATGATTTGTGCCAAGCTCACCACAGATCAAAGTTCCTCCAAACAGACTGCTGTGATGAGTGCCGGGATGACGCTAATCATGTCGCAACCCATCAGCACGACACGATTAGCGGCATCCCGGGACTCATCATGGCGGTCTGTTTGGAGGAACTTTGATCGGTGGTGAGCTTGGCACAAATCATCAGTTATATGCATTGCTGACTATGTTTTTATGCTTATAATAAGCTGCCTTTTATTGGGGGGGGGGGGGGGGGGGCAGTGTTTAAATAAAAAGGTATAACACTGTGTGGCACATTGTTTATTTAAATCTGTGATGGGGGACTCTATGTCTTTGGAGGGAGGGGGCTGCCTGTGATGGGGGTCTCTGTATCTCTAGGGGGGGGGATTGGCTCATGGCTGTGATGGAGATGTCTGACATTTCTCGGGGGGGTGGGTGTCTGTGTTTTGGGTCAGTGGGGGTTACTGTGATTCTGCCGCGGAATGGTTGTAAGGGAAGGTTTTTACACCATTTCATGTGTTTACGTCATTTCCTATTGTAATATTACGTTTAGCCTATTTTTTCTATATTTTATTCGCTGTATTGGGGTTTTGTGCAGAAGGATTGCTGCTTCCACTGAGTTTTAGACGATTTTTGTGGTCGGCCACACAAGATCGCTTCTAGGTCACCGTCTTAGCGCAGTTAGAGATTATGCCTTGTGCACTTTAAACTTGATTTTATATATTTTCAAGTAAATTTAATAGTGTTAATAAACAAAAAGATAAAACTTTTTATGTTTTTTTTTTTTTTGCTGAACCGAAAATTGATCCGATCCGTGACTCTGATCCGAGGAACGATCCGATCCGTGAGTTTTTTGATCCGTTGCACCCCTACTTCCTGGTCACGATTGCAGACTGACATCGGTGAGTGCCGGCAGTGCGGAGTGCGGTCTATATGGACCGCTTTACCCCGGATGCCTGCATACCAAGATGTGCCTGTTTTAGTGGTCAATCATGTGAGTTGCTAAATGTTGTACCTTCATTAAAGGGTAACTCCACTTTCGTGGGGAAAAAAAAAAAGCAAATAAAGAAAAAAAAAAAATAATAAAATAGTGTGTGTGTGTGTGTGTGTGTGTGTGTGTGTGTGTAGTGTGTGTGTGTATGTATATGTGTGTATGTATATGTGTATATATATATATATATATATATATATATATATATATATATATATATATATATATTTATATATATATATATATATATATATATATATATATATATATATATATAGATAGATAGATAGATATATATATAGATATATATATATATAATTGTGACACTAATCATATTGTAATTAAATGTTATTAAAAATTACCTTTCAATCTGCTGCCACTGTAATTTTCTGAGAATGCATTGCAATATGTCTACCTGGAGTTGTTCTGTACAGAGTGTGTACTGACCACTCCCCAGAAACATAATTTCCTGCTTGTGTGATTGGCTCACCAATTTTCCCAGAAATCTCCCTAAGATACAAGTCAGATTTCAGGCATCCCCTGCAGAAAAAATCTAAATTTTGGAGAGATACTTTCAATAGGAGCCAAAAGGGATGCCGGCCCAGCAGATTCCTCATTGGTGCCCTGCAGCTGCACACCTGACAGTTAATTATGAAACCCCTCCCACTAGACCCGCTCAGTACAGAGGCACAGACAAACACACTTCGATTTCTTCAAAATAACAAAAGGTAGGAATCTGCAACAAAGGTTGTTGTAATCCTTGCAATGTACAGAGATCACCCAGAGGGGAATTTTTTTTTTTCTCAACAAAAGTGGAGTTGCGCTTTAAATGTAACCACATTGCTACACATAGAGGCGCCTCTCTTTTATACTATGTAGCTCCTGCTGGATTTTGCTTCTAATCCCCTTGTGGAGGCTGACATTAGTGAATTGACATTTTATGATTACATAAACTATCACATTGCTATAATCTTTTTATATGGACTAAACTGAAAGTTCTATGCATAAATAATTGTGGAACGAATCATCTGAGTTTCCATTATTTCTTATCGGGAAATTCGCTTTGATATACAAGTGCTTTGGATTACAAGAATGTTTCCGGAACAAATTATGCTCGCAATCCAAGGTTTTACTGTATTTGTTAATTGCAGTGTCCTGTATTAAAATACTTTAGTTGAAAATCTGAAAACCTTAATTAATTAATTTACATACCTCAGACCAGCAAGAGCATAGGATGGGACATTCTCTGAAAATGTGAGATGGCATAACCAGCCCAGTTTGGCATCACCAGTAGGTGCTTTGAATCTGAGGGGATCTGTTTATGTAGGAGGTCAGGTGTACTATACCATTGCGTAGGGATGATTTACGGAAAACAAGGAAATGACACTGTGTATTTTGTATTTGAGTTCTGGAAAAGGAAATTTGAGGTTCACTATCCCATTTTAGAATGTAGTGTGGGATATAATTATTTAGTGGGGCAACTAACAATTGTATGTGTGCTGTTGTGCTAATATCATTTGCAATTGCCACCAATCCACAGGGTCTCTGCTGTCAGGCCTATAATATGAGTTTAACCACTTCAGCCCCGGAAGATTTTTACCCCTTTAATGACCAGAGCATTTTTTGCGATTCAGCACTGTGTCGCTTTAACTGACAATTGTGCGGTCGTGTGACGCTGTACCCAAACAAAATTGACGTCCTTTTTTTCCCCCCACAAATAGAGCTTTTTTTGGTGGTGTTTGATCACCTCTGCATTTTTTTTTTTTTTTTTGCTATTTATTTAGAAAAAAAAACAAATTTTTTTTACCTTTTGCTATAATAAATACCCCCCCAAAAAATATATAAAGTTTAGGCCGATATGTTTTCTTCTACATATTTTTGCTAAATAAAAAAAATCACAATAAGTGTATATCGATTGGTTTGCGCAAAAGTTATAGCGTCTACAAAATAGGGGATAGATTTATGGCATTTTTATTATGAATTTTTGTTGGATTTTTTTTAATTTTTTTTATCGGGACTGCGACATTGTGGTGGACAGATCGGACACCTTTTGACACTATTTTGGGACCATTTACATTTATACAGCGATATCTCCTAAAAATACAGTTTAGGAGATATTCACGGCACCTACAGGGGAGCCTTATTTTATTAGCTTACCTGTAGGTAAAAGTGGTGTAACCGGGTTTACAGCCACTTTAAGAAAATACATAAAAACACTGAATGGATACGATTAATTAGACTGGCCAAAAATTGTGTGGTCCTGCCTTGATCCGACAGTGAAAAAAACAGGCTAGGCTATTTGTAAAAATCCTTCCAAGACAATGAGTGTTTCACAAGAGTTCACTTACACACGCAGGGCCCCTTCTGTCTTCTAACCTATCAGGAAGAAAAGGGAAGGAAGGTACAAACCACAAATCTACCACTTCAGCCTGGGCTAGTTAAATGAAGGCGCAGTGGGTTCTGGTGTTAGAGAGGGCAGGCAAATGTTTTCCTGTCCAGTTCTGTATGGAAGATATCTATGGCTAGACGTAGACTTCTAGAACCTCAGTAATGTCATTGATTTTTCACACATTCTTTATTCTATAAACCACTACAAATCACATTTCTTTTACCGCACGTTATAGTGTTTTTTTTTTTGACACTTCAAACATAGTTCAGAATGTTAATTCTGGTGTTGGGCAAAGCTGACTGCCACGTTTATACTAGTCTTAAAGTGAACCTGTTGAAAAATAGTTTTAATAAAATCCCTTTTAAATGTAAAAAAGACAGTAAATATCTTTTCCACTGCCCGTGCTGCCAAACTCTGCTTCATGTACAAGTTCTTATCCCTTGCAGTACAATAAAAAACTGACACTTCTGGATGTGTCAGTCTCCTGGGCCTCCCACGGCTCTCACTAATTCCTCTTGGTGACTTCCATATCATTATAGAACACAATATTGACTTGGAGGTCATTAGGAAGAACCACTGAGCACTGCGTTGGACTAAGGAGATCAACACTCTGGAATTGTTGAGTTCCCAGTGGATGAAGCATTTTGGACAGATACACAAGTATTTACTTTCTTCGTAGATGAGCAGATGCTTTGCCCATTTAAATTTTTTTTATCTATTAAAAGTGATTTCCTTTACCTTAGTCAGAGCCATTGTGGTCTCTGGTTACCTCTATGGTCATGCGGTGGAAACGCCGGCTAGACGCTCAGGTCTCCCAGTGGGGCGGGGAGCCCGAGAGAGCCATGGATGGCGTCAGGAGGGAGGGGAACGTCTCCTCCCACTGCTTGTGAAGACAATCCAGCGGTAAATTAGCATTTAGGATTGCTTTTACAAGAAAGCCAACCGTTGGCTCTAAAAAAGAAAAAACAATACCAGGATGATGCCTGCCGCTACAAGCATCATCCCAGTATACCCACTTGAAGCCCAGGTATGTTACTGGTCATCAAGTGGTTAAGAGAAGATATGACAGCAATATACAAATGTCTTGGTGATTCTAGCATAGGTAGAAAACTATTCAGTATCGGGTCGCTTAACATGACACATAGACACTCAATGAAGTTGGAGAAGCAGCGGTTAACTACTTCAGCCCTGGAAGGATTTACCCCCTTCCTGACCAGGCCATTATTTGCGATATGGCACTGCATCGCTTTAACTGACAATTGCGAGGTCGTGCAGCATTGTATCCAAAGGAAATTTGAGCTTTCTTTTGGTGGCATTTGATCACCTCTGCGGTTTTTATTTTGTGAGCTATAAACAAAAAACAATATATTTTTTTACTTTCTGCTAGGGGTGCACTGAATGGAAATTTAGGTACCGATACCGAAAATGAAGGGTGCACTAGGCCAAAAACTGAAAGCGAAACTGAAAATAACAGTTTTTTAAAAATATTTATATTATTTTTATATATAATTGTATAATATTCAACTTTTTAATTAATATCATCAATTTAAATTAAATCTGAATTTATTGTTTGCCATTATTGGCAACTTTAGTGCAAGGAAGGTCAAGAAAAATGCAGTCTGCAGTCTTTAACCATCTCTTGTATCGTGTCCTCAGACTCTAACCATCTTTTGTATCATGTCTGCAATCTCTTACTTAAACACATTGCTAATAGTATTGGCAAAATTTCCATTCGATGCACCTCTAGCAGACATGATATAGGAGATGGTCAGAGACTGCAGACATAATACAGAGGATGGTCAGAGACTGAGGACATGATACAGGAGACGGCCGGAGACTGCAGACATGATACAAGAGATCAATGCAGCCTCACCATCAAATGCAGCCTGCTTGTGCCCAGCAGCATCACCAGTGCCCATCATATGCAGCCTGTGCCCAGCAGCCTCACCAGTGCCCGTCATATGCAGCCTGCCTGTGCCCAGCAGCCTCACCAGTGTCCATCATATGCAGCCTGCCTGTGCCCAGCAGCCTCACCAGTGTCCATCATATGCAGCAAGCCTGTGCCCAGCAGCCTCACCAGTGTCCATCATATGCAGCATACCTGTGCCCCCTTTCAGTATCTGCTGGTTTTTGCCAAATGAAAAAGCACAGTTTTCGGCCGATAATTTTCGGCGCCCAAAATTTCGGTGAACCTCTACTTTCTGCTATAATAGATATCCAAAAAATAAAATTTTATTTATTTATCAGTGTAGGCCAATATGTATTGTGCTACATATTTTTGGTAAAAAAAAATGCAATTAGCGTCTATTGATTGGTTTGCGCAAAAGATATAGCGTCTACAAAATAGGGGAAAGATTTAAGAACTTTTTTATTTTTTATTGTTTTTACTGCTAATGGCAGCGATCTGCGATTTTTTTTTTTTTTTTTAGCGGGACTGCGACATTGCAGCGGACAAATCTGACCCTAATGGACACTTTTTGGTGACCAGTGACACCAATACAGTGATCAGTGCAATAAAAATGCACTGATCACTGTATAAATGGCACTGGCAGGAAAGGTGTGAACACTAGGGGGAATCAAGGGGTTAACTGTGTTCCCTGGGAGGTGTTTCTAACTGTATGGGGGATGGGCTGCCTGGGAGAAGAAAGAGATCGCTGTTCCTGATCAGGGATATGTTTGTTTTACATTGACAAATCCCCGTTCTGGCTCTTTCCTGTGTTTGCGGATGGCTCCCATGGCACGTGCCTATGGTGCCACATGCACAGACCAACGTACAGGTACGTCGGTTTGCGCAGCCGAGCTGCCTTGTCGCAGTATATATGTGGAAGGTGGTCAGCAAGTGGTTAAACTTAAACTGCGTAAGGAGTTATTTACTGTCAGAGCAGTAAGGATGTGGAACTCCTTTCCACAGTGGGTTGTGTCTGTTGGGATTATCGAAAAAAAAAAAAAAAAAAATCCTAGATGAGTATCTTGTCAAACACAATATACAGGGATATGGAAAATAGTATTCACATAAACACTCTTAGGCCCCTTTCACACTGGGGCGGTGAGCCGCGGTGACGGTAAAGCAGCGCTATATTTAGCGCTGCTTTACCGTCGTTTTCACCGCGGTTTTCGGCCGCTCGCGGTGCGGTTTTACCCCCCGCGAGCGGCCGAAAAAGGGTTAAACACCCCCCGCAGAGCGCCGCCGTAGCCGCGGTATTACCGCGGTAACCGCGGTATTGCCGCGGTTTTACGGCGGTCTCCCATTGTAATCAATGGGAAGGAGTGGTATAGGAGCGGTGAACACACCGCTCCTATCCCGCTCCAAAGATGCTGCTAGCAGGACTTTTTTTACCGTCCTGCTAGCGCACCGCTCCAGTGTGAAAGCCCGCCGGCTTTCACACTGGAGTTAAAGGGGCCGGATTTTTTCATGCGGTGAACAGGCGCTATTTTTAGCGCCGCACCGCATGAAAACCGCCCCAGTGTGAAAGGGGCCTTACACACAGGTTAAAATGAATAGACTGGTGTCTTTATTCAACCTTACAAACTATGTAACTACATAGTCGCATAATTGGTGGTTTGACAGTTTAATATCCCCAAAAAGATTTGCATTTGAAAGGCTTTCCTTGTAAGCATTTGGTAGACGAATAGTTAAACTGTGTGAAACCAAAACCGTGTTTTTCATTTTGGATAGTGTGAGAAAGGATTAGAACTCCTGTACGGTTTTCACTGTTATTCATTGCTCTGTTAGCTCCTCGCTTTCTTGGGAAAATAGTCAGCAAATGAGTAAATATTGACAGGGGTTCTAGCCTTCCCCAACTACATAAAAATTAGGCATTTTTTTTTTCTGTTGAGGAGCGCCTCTCATTTATTGTCTGGAAAAACATTGTCAGCAGGACAGGAAGTGAGGGTAAATTTCTGACTCCCTGATAGCAGTAAAAACATGACAGGTGTTCTAATCCTTCCCCACTCTATTCAAAACTGTGGCAAAATGTTTTAGCTGTACATACACTTGAAACCTGACATTCCTTTTTTAATGACTTATTTTCTGCTTTCATTGCAGGGAAAAGCCTGAAAGAACCTTTGATTTGGTGCTGAAAGTAGAGTGCCCAGCCTCTGAGAATGAAGGTATCTCTCACTGCCTTATGATGAAATACGATTTCCCACAGAAGCCTTTATTTGTTTTTTGTTTTTGCTTAAGACTTTGTGTAATATGTTTTTTTTTTATGTTTAGAATTATGTGAAATATATTTTTGCCATACATTTCAAATCAGAAAAGCAATCTTTTCCTTTGCCAAGGTTCACAGAGACCACTGATTAAATATGAATATTTAAACTTATAAAGATGGTCATATATATATATATATAATATATTCACTTCACTATTTGTGATTTACATTCACTCACTAATCCATGTGATTTTGTGCGATTTATTTTTTTATTTAAATCGCTTCACTTATAATGTACACAAGCTTGGTTAAATTTTTCACTATACATTTTTTTCTGGTATATGATTGTATCTGCAGTGTATACACCCCTCAGATTTACATATTGGATATATTCCTGCGTTTAATACACATCATTAGCGCTACACATTTACATATTATTTTACAATAAGTCTTATTGTTGTGTTGGCTGCTCACTTCCTAGGTTGGTCGCAGTATTTTTACAATTTTTCCACACATACCAATAGTTTTATTCAAAATTTTCAGTTTCAGAATGTTAGTTTGATATTCTAATAGTTAAAAACTAAGTTCACCTTTATATAAAAAAAAAAAAACAATGCAGACATTTTTGGAAGAAAAAAGAGCATTTATTATTGTATTTTTTGTTTTGCACAGGAGCCTGCAGAGCTTTGCACCCACGATCAGTGGATTGTGGCTGTCGAAGCCTGTACCTGTGTATGGGCCTTTTGAGTTTGCAGACCTGGAGGAGGTGTCAATGCCACCATGGTGGATAGAACTCTATTGCACAGGCCACTTGCGACATTTCAATAATGTTCTGTGAAAAAAAAAAAAAGTAAACTGTAAACTGTGTGATGCACTGGGGTTGATGCATCAGCACTGCTTCTTACAGCGCACACATCAACGGTCCTGTGCTCAGCGCAGCTCGCTGGTGTGAACAAGCCCTCAGTCTAACTTGAGCCTCATGAACATGAACAAGTGGACAAGTCTTCTAGAGTAAAATCCCATGTACTTTTGTGCACCCAGGGAGCTGCGTTGGCTGCATTTGTTTTTTTCCTTTTTTAGGCTTTTTTTCTTATATTTTCATCTGGTAAGCTGGCCAGTAAGTCTGGTGTTTTTCAAAAGAACAGACTCCTCAGCAGACAGTTACAGAAATGAGACAGATCATTTAACCCTGGCAGGAGTGCTTACAATGGTCAGCTTTTATTTAACCACTTGGCCACTGGGCACTTAAACCCCCTTCCTAACCAGACCAATTTTCAGCTTTCGGTGCTCTCACACTTTGAATGACAATTACTCAGTCAACACTGTACCCTTATGAAATGTTGGTCCTTTTTTTCACATAAATAAAGCTTTCCTTTGGTGGTATTTAATCACCGTTGGGTTTTTATTTTTTGCGCTATAAATCAAAAAAGACTGAAAATTCTGTAAAAAAAAAATAAAATGCTTTGTTTCTGTTAAAAATTTATTGCAGAGTATTGGCAGAGTATGGGCACTGAGCAGCGCTTTGGGCTGGATCTGTAGTGCCCACAGCGCTGCAAACAATCTCTCCCTCTCTCCTCTCACACTGTACCGATTGGTACAGAGAGGGGAGAGAGGAACAAACATGACGCCAGTTTGTTTACAAGTGATGCTCCGTCATTTGCTATCAGCGGCCATTTACTGTGATCCGTGATGCGCCGGGTCCCCTGGACCTGGCGGTCATGGATGTTTCCGGGTGCGCGCCCCAGATGTCCGCCCAGAATAAGTCGACCGCGCTGTAGCCGTCTTTTGGCTATGGCCCGGTCGGCATGTGGTTAAACCTTTCTCCCAAAAGGAAAAGCACTGCTGTTGTAACTGCTTATAAAGTATTGGCTGGAGTTTGGCTTCAATTTGTTAGTGTATTTAAAACTGGTATTCAATCTAACATATCCCATCCCCCAGACTAACAATGCTCTTGTCCATAGGTGCCCCCTATGCTCTTTCATCCAGAGTGGGGGCACTGTAATACAGAGCGTGTGTTACTGGCAGATCACTATGGTAAAACTGAGGGGGGAAGCCTAAAAAGGAAATTGAATGCAGCCACCACATCTAATGATTGGTAAACTGCAATATATTACATTTTTGGTTTTGGATTTAATACCGGTTTAAACTGAGCGCTAATTCACTTCAGGCACATAGAGAGATCCTGGTGGGCAAATATGCTTCTTGAATCTGGGCTGCCAAACTAGATTCAGCCTTCAAGGACACATTTGAATTGCCTTGTTTGCTGTGATAATGCAAAACTTTTGCAGAGATTTGATGGATCAATTATTCTGTATATGGGAGACAGCAAGGAGCCTACAGTCGTTTTTGTATGCACCTCTTACTTTTTAAATAGATGAGCAAAAGGGTATAGTGGATTACATCCTGACTTTTGAGCAGTACTGAGAAGCGGGGCTGATCTCTGAGTTTGCATTAGCTTTTCATTATCACTACAGGGTGCCTCTAATATGACTTTTTTTACTTTAATTTTTTCTCTTTCTCTCCATGTTTTATTCTTGTTTCTGTTTTTTTGTTCTATTTATTGAAGACAAATCTCTAAAGATAAAACCAAAACTGACTAGATGTCTTTTTTAATTGGTATACAAATAATATAGCTTCTCTTTGCCTGTTTTAAAGGCCATTCATAAAATCCCTTGCCTTGTGGCCCAATTTACAAATCAGACTCGAGTCTCGTATTCATAGTGCTTCCCATGCCTGTCTATTGCTTGGTTGACAAATTGCTCTCAGGAGTTTTATTACCATATTAGCCGTCTTCTGATGCTCTAAATCAGGAGTGGCAAACTTGATGTCATTGCGAGCCACATCAGAATTCTGGTTGCCCTCAAAGGGCCAGTTGCATCTGTATGACTAGATGTCCAGGACACCCCACCCATCAGAAGTCAAGAGTCCCCCATCATTCCTTACATCACTGTGCACCCCCCTTACCTTGTGCTGCTGCCAGGAAGAATCTGGGGTCAGAGCTGGGAAGAGGAAAGTGCAGGGTCCAGAGGAGGGTTTAAGTCAGCTACAGTAGTCTGCTTATTCTTGAAACCAGAGGAAGCGGAGATGAAGGGGTACTGCATGGAGCACAGGATCTGATGGAGGAGTTCTGTCCTCCTCTCAGCTGCCGACTGCTGACACAAGGTGGGGTGGAAAAGAGGAAGTTGCTGTAGAAGAGGCGCAAGGGCCACATGAAATGAATGGCCTGGCGGGCCGGATTTGGCTCACTGGCCTTGCTTTTGACAAGTGTTGTAAATGGTTACTATGCATGTAGTTTCTTGTACTGTGCCTCCCGATTGTAGTCTAATTTCACCTCATAGACTTAGAGAATGGACATGGCTAAGATGTATAGATGCAGTAAGTGCAAACTCCTATGCAACTCCCATTATATTTTGCTTTATTCAAATTTTCTATTTTAAAGCTTAGCTAGCATCACATATATACTTTAAGTTTAGTGCTTTTATTACAAGTTTTTGTTTAAAATGCAATGTAACAGTTACCGTATTTATCGGCGTATAACACACACCCCAACTTTAGGAGGGAAGTTTAAGGAGAAAAACTTACATTTGAAGTGTGTATCTGTAGCCTTACCCAGTGTCCATCTGCAGCTTTGCCCAAAATGACAGCATTATCGTTTTTAAATTATTGTGCTGCCGAGATACGTCTCGTCTCGCAGTCCCGCCCCTTGGCCCGGCTTTTATGATGGACACATCACGGGTCCAATGGCGGGACGTAAAGGCTAGGAGGTGGGACTGCGAGCCGAGCTGAGTACACAGTACACTCGGCTCGTTTTTTTTCAGCGGCGCTCGCTCCTCTTCCCCTCACAAACAGCAGGGATCAGCATATAACATGCACCCACGATTTCCCCCTGATTTTAAGGGGGAAAAGGTGCGTGTTATACGCCAATAAATACAGTATTTATTACCGCTTACATCTATTGCAGTACTTCCCCTGACAAGCACACTTCATGTGCTTTACTCTCCATATGGATGGAGTCACCTGGTTAAGTCAGAATCTACTTTCTAGACTTAGATACTGGTACAGAGATGGCACAATTATCATGTAAATCTTAGTGCCTTTTCAGTCTTGACGGTGTTCAGATTTGTATGACACATATCAGCCCCAGCTGCAGCCTCCCAACTTTGCTGCAAAATGACAGTGTTGCAGTCTGATCACTGGAGGTGAGGCGACTGAGAAAATTCTTCTTCCTGCTTGCGAGGGACTGATGACAACATCTCAATGAAAGTCCCTTGACTGAGGATCAATAACTGCTTTTTAACGCTAATAAATAAAAAAAAAATTTTGTACAGTGTAAAAACTGGTCTTTTTTGAGTGCAAGGGAGAAACGGGTGCAGCATATAGTCTGCTAGCAGCCGGTCAAAATGAATGACGGGATAAAGTATGTGGTAGCTGTGGGTGGCTGGGTGCTATTTAGGGCTGTATGTGTTCAGGGTTGTATGCCCGTAGCCCTAAACGTAAGTACCGATTTTGACAGGTGGCTGTACACTTCTCCTGTGCCTTCCTTGCACCCCCAAAACCTGATTTTTATGATGCAAGAGTCTAACTGCCTGTGTACATGAGCCCCTAAAGTAGGAAAAAAATTCCAGGTGAAATCAGTGCATCTTTGACCTTCAAGAGTCTGTCTGGTTTTGGAAACCGAAAGAGGAAAGTAGGAATTTAAACATATAACTAGTGTTATCATTTAAGGTTCACCCCATGTCATTTTTGTAATAACCCCTAGGTTGGACGTTATCTTTGGAAGTAATAGTGAATAGACCTTTCTTGCTGTGTTTCCTCCACCTGAAGAACATGCCCCTCTGTCCTGGCATTCATTGCTTCTGGATGCATTTTCCTTGAATTCATACATTAAAAACTAGTAGTTCTTCCAACATTATCAGCATGATCCTCAGGACTAACACATCTCAGACTCCCAGTGGATCTGCATGTTTTCTGTGTGATGTGTTCACAGCTAAATCAGAAATAATACACAGCTGCCCCCTGCCTTATGATTTCCTGCTAGTGTCATTAACACCAGAGCCTTGGCAGGGCTTCAAAAGAAAACACAGCTTAAACCACAAACACAGGAACTCATCGGCAGTCGTTGGGATCCATTTAAAATTTTACACTAGAGCGGCACCGCTGACTAATGGAAAAAATAGCTTGTATTCATTTTATATACCAAGAAATACTACAGTTCTGAATGCATGGATGGCTTTCAGACTCTGCAGTGTTTCCTTTGTGTCTGTATTATTCACATGTCTTTTATACCCGATCTGCAAATGTATAAGTGAATACATTTTTTGTAAAAGAAGGTATTGACTGAATTCTTTGGCGCAATCATTAAATCAGGACTTTAGATGGCTTTCTTATGCTTAACAGAGAAATATAGTCGCATCATACGGTATTTTGTAACATAAGGTACCCAGATTTTCAAAATGAAATCTGGGGACACCCCACTGACAACACCCACTTTTATTGGGGCTATTATCTACATGCAAAGCAAACCACACCAAATGTTGGGTGTGGCCAAATTGTGCTAAAAGTTCAAGGATTTTAAAGGGGTGTGGCTTACTAACATGTCTGGAGTGCAGTGATTGCAGGTAGGGATAAATGACAAACGCCTCATTTATTATACAATTCTGATGCGTTTGTGTGATCAGTTCTATATATTCTGTATAATGAAGTATCTGGGCAAAGCAGATAAACCTTGTATAAAGAAAAAAGTGTGCAAAATAGTCGGTATGCATGGGTAGAAATATTTCCATCATTCCCTCTGGACCGATGACATTGCTGAACTCTGAGCAAGAACAATATTGGGGCTTTAGCTAGGTACCAGTAATATACTATATTCTTTATTCTAATGATGTGTGCCCCACTCATGGCTGCTACTTCCTTCCTTAAAACTGTTAGATTCATGCACCCCCTGACAGCAATGTAAGCGCTAAACTTCTGCCACTGAAACAATTGGGGCTGAAGCACAGCGATGACAGCTACTGTTTTTTGCTCAATTTTTATTATAATAGAAACCGTTATTTAGCATAAAGCATATTTATACCTCCTTACAATAAACACACAGGGGTTGATTTGCTAGAACTGGAGAGTGCAAAATTGGGTGCAGCTGTTCATGGTAGCCAATTCACTTTTAACTTCAGCTTGTTTAATCAAGGTTTGGCAAAAAATACCTGGAAGCTGATTGATTTCTTTGAAGAGCTTCACCAGATTTTTCACTCTCTAGTTTTAGCAAATCAATTGTATTATTGGAATCGTATTACAAAGAAGACGAATAAAGTACCGTATTTATGTAAGTATAACACGCACCCTAAGTTTTTAGGAGGGAAGTTTAAGGAAAAAAACTTACATTTAAATGCCCATCAATGCAGTCTTGCCCAGTGTCCATCTGCAGCCTTGTCCATCATTGTAGCCTTGCCCAGTGTCCACCTGCAGCCTTGCCCAGTGTCCACCTGCAGCCTTGCCCAGTGTCCACCTGCAGCCTTGCCCAGTGTCCTTGCAACCTTGCCAGTCTCAGAACTGCCCTCATTTAAAGTTTTAAATGAGATTTCCGCTGACTGTGAGCGGAGAGCAGCGTGCGGAGCCGAGATACACAAAGCCGAGTGTACTTCGTCTTTACTCGACTCCTCTCACAGTCACGCCCATCTCCACTGATTGCGAGAGGAGCGAGTGTCGCTGACATACAGAAAGCCGAGAAAGCCGAGTGACTAGGGCTGCAACTAACGATTATTTTCATAATTAGCCGATTATGGTTTCGATTAATCGGTTAATAACCTTAAAAAAAGGGCATGGTGTATAATTTTGTTAATATGTAAAGTTTAAAAATAAGGGCAATTTATTCTTAAATGTCTCTATGCCATGGTAAATATAAACAATTAACTATATGGTTAGGGAGCAAAATATCAAATCCACTCTGAGCATAACAGACAGAAGAGATATACTGTATACACTATTAGAGGAGATATACTGTATACACTATTAGAGGAGATGTACTGTATATACTATTAGAAGAGACATACTGTTTTTTGGCCAATTTGTTGTTGGGCAGATTAAAAAAACAAATTGCTGCAAAAACGTATTACATGCTTTTCTGCAGCTTCTCTATTGAAGTATATTGAACCAAAAAAACAGTTTTGCGTTTAAAAAAAAAAAAAAGTCCCTGACCCTTTCCAAATACGCAGCCGCTGAAAAAAGCATAGATGTGAATGTGTCCCATAGGGAACCATGTAAATGAACTGTAGTACGTTTCTGCAAAAAGCGCCAAAAAACACATAGATGTGAACTAGGTCTAAGACGTTTGGTAACATAATGGGGTAAAAAAAACAAAAACAAAATGAGCCATCCACAGTACAAAAAAAGCGGACAATCACCACCGCAAGGGTTTAATTTTTTTTTACTGTAGAACTGTGAAAGTAATATTTACAGTAGCGATTATCTTCTCCCCCCGCACCACAAAGGGCCCACCCCAGTCCTCCTTCAACCCCATTATGTTACCGGCCGATTAATCGATTATGAAAATAGTAATCGATTAATTTCATAATCGATTAGTTGTTGATGAATTGATTAGTTGTTTCAGTCCTAATCACGACCCTGGAGGCCGGATCCGCTCAGATCCCTGGACCAACACCCAGCTCAGCCTCTAAATGGGCCGCTGAGAACCTGAGCCGGCCGCTCCAGGGGACGACAAATCGGAAAGCTGCTACAGCTCTCTGCTCTGGGAGCTGTGAGAACGGAGTGATCGGCGTTGTTCAGCTCTCAGTGTTAGAGGTGCTGGGGGACAGATGAAGCATCGGACCGATTCTGCATCCACCTAGGTAAGTATGAATCTGAAAAAAAGAAAAAAAAAAACAATTTTAAAGGTAATCTTTGGCAGGAGCAATAAGTGTTTCTGTGAGGAGTGTTCTAGTTTAAGTCATATGAATGGTTAAATGGTAAAATGAACCCGAAAAGGTTTGGATTGCTGAGCAAGTGCAACAAATGGAAGGATTGCTTCATTGGGAAAACTATCTGGTGTGTTTATATCTGAGAATGAGCAATTTAAAGGAAGCCTCTTGGGTATTTGGCTGAGCATTTGTGCGACAGGCTGCAAGGTATTTCCCATTGTTGGTCTGTAACCTACATTGGTAGATCCCTTTGGCACTCTGAATTTAGGGGATCATTTTTCTGGGGATCCCATAAGCTCCTGTGTAAAGGTGAGTTTGCTTGTCAGGTTCCAGCTGCCTATTTTGCAGAAAAGAAAAAATGCCTAGAAACGATGTCAGTGATTAGCAGTATGTACCGTTCGATTTGACTGTTTTTTAATATGTAGTTGCTCGTTTGCTAGTGGGACCACATTGGCATCTGCTTTGGGTTTGATTCTGTGTTTCGATCATGGAAGCATTGGGAATAAAATAAGTCTGGGAGCAACTTTATGGGACCAATTTAAAAGAAAATAACAACTAAGATTTGGAGGGATTCCTTCTGTGTGGTTGGTGGCTAGGTTGTGAGGACAGTTTGTTACCTCTGTTAACATTTTAAATTTTATTATTTTTTTTTTAACTTGATCCAATGGTTAATTCCACGTTTGTGATTAAACAAAAAAATAAATAATTTTTAATGATATCTCAAACCAGGGCATACATAAAATGCATGAAAAAGCTCAAACATGGATGTGCATTGCCTTCCATTTACATACGTTGATGCACATTTTTACGCCTGATCATGTGCTTTTAAAGTGCATTTTAATGTGTATTAAATTACCATGCATCTTGCAGATTATTTCTTTTTACATCACATCATTTTCCTGTTCATGGGTTGAGAGAAGGAGTAAGGAGAAAGGAAGAAAATGAGAGTGAGAGACAAGGAACTCATTTTTTGTTTTTTAACCACTTGACCTCGGGAAGGTTTACCCCCCCCCCCCCCCTTCATGACCAGGCTGCTTTTTTGTGATACGGCACTGCGTTACTTTAATTGACCATTGCGTGGTCTTGTACCGCTGTACACAAATAAAATTAATGTAATTTTTTCCATTTTTTTTTGCACTATAAACAAAAAAGGGCCGACAATATTGGAAAAAAAATATATATTTTTTTTACTTTCTGCTATAAAACATATCCAATAAAAAAATCTAATTTCTTCATAAATTTAGGCCAATATGTATCCTGCTGCAGGTTTTTGGTAAAAAAAAAATCTCAATAAGGGTATATTGATTGGTTTATGCAAATGTTATAGCGTCTACAAACTATGGGATATGTACTGGAATTTTTGTATTTATTTATTTTTATATTAGTAATGGTGACTTATAGTGGGACTGCAATATTACGGTGAACAATTGGACACTGACACTTTTGACACTTTGTGGGAACCAGTGACAGTAATAATGTGATCAGTGCTAAAAATATGCCCTGTCACTGTACTAATGACACTGGCAGGGAAGGGTTTAAACATCTGGGGTGATCCAAGGGTTAAATATGCGCCTAGCCAGCTTGTGTTTACTTTGTGTGCTGCTTTTACTAGGGGAGTAGATGTGTTTGAGTCCCTGCTTTGGGAAACAGAATCCATCTCCCCCCCCCCGTCAAAACGGAACTCCGCCTTGGTTAAGAGCCATTGGCAAACAGGATGTCTAGTGTAACAGCCCTAATTATTGTGATTGTGCTAGCTATACTGAGGAGGAGGAAGTGGATGAGGAGATGGAGACAAGCCAAATGGCGAATCCATTGCTCACACAATGTGAGAGTAGATGGCAGTTGGATCCTTATGGCTGGATTTACGATGTCACTAATCTATTTCTATAAATCCTACCTCATTAGCCAGCTTTTCACTGTATACTCTACTTTTTCCTCTGATTTCTGCTGTATGGGTCTTTGTAAGGTAAAAAATAATAGAAAGATTGTTTTCCCCCTCAATAGACTTGTGTTGCGTTAATGTGGATTTATATGAGTTTGTGTGTTGCATAAAAATGCATACATGTAGCATTTTAGTGCAATGCCCCGCACTGCATGTGACGCTAGCATTGTGGTGTGAATAGGACACATAGAAAACAGTTGTTTTCTATGCGTCCTTTCAGTGACCTGCATTCTTCCTGTGCAGTAAAATACTGCCCACTGCAGTATGTGTAAACAAAGCCTAAAGAGTTCTATTGGGCCAGCTTGTTCCAACTGAATGCTTACTGTTACAGAATGGTCTGGCCGCTGTGGAGCCTGTAATAGCTGTGTTGTCTACAGCCCTACATGCTTCTCTTTGGCGCTGGGAAAGAAACAATTGGTCACTGAATACAAGGCATACTTTGTTTGGCTGAGGTGGAGATTGTGACATCATCCACTTTCATCTTCACCTCAGAAAACTCCATAGATCCTCTGATTTGCCAAGGTGAAAAAGGCAGGCTGACTTTCCTTCCAGGTACAGAAAAGCAGCACAGCTTACTTTATGCAGCACAAGCTACTGCCATGTATTACAACCTCCACAGCGATCAGACTGTTCTGTAACAGGAAGCTTTCGATGGATATGCTAGCCCTTGACAAGGAAACATGGAGATGTTTAATTTTCCTTACAAGTTTTTGTCAAAGGGTCTATCTATGACACTGATGGCAACCTAGAGTTAAGAAAGCTGTATTATTTGATGGTTCCGATTCTGCTAGCAGAGATCGAGGAGTAGTGTCTCTTCTCCAAGTCATGTAACAGTTTGTGTTTTTTTATCATACATCACGGGGCACAGATCTTGAAGTATTTAAAGGGCTATATATAATTGGATCCACCCGGACGGTGATACACTAAAATGGATGGTACCCCGAACCTCGTTTACACAAGAAGATTACGAGGTATTGCCTGTAATGTGACCCTTTGGGCGCTGGACCTTAGGATCCGGACCCTTGGTAAGAAAAAGATCCCAAAGGAGTTCCGGCAGGGTGCTTTACAGGTCCAAGGGAGTGGCCCTATATTAAGGGGGACCCGGTCCTTAAAGGTCCAAGAGACAGAGACCCGCCATGATGGGGGGAAGATTGGAATCTAGCTTTTTAGCAGAATCCTGCGGCGGGAGTGGTAAGTGTTTTAAAAAACAATTTTTGCACTTGTGTAAAACAAAAAATGTTTTTGCAGTCTCTTACTTTTTTATAGGACCAGGTGTCATATATTTTTTCTGTCCACTGGGGGTAGTGGTGTTGCGGTGCTTCTCTGTGGAGGCTTCCAGCCGGGATGATCCTAACAGGTGGCGGGCGGCTCTTCGGATTCCTGCATCCCTGTACACCTAGTTCCTATGCCGGCACCTTCGGTGGCCTTTTCCCATCGCTATTAATGCTGTCGTAGTGGGTGAGCACGTGCACGGGAATGGCGCGAACTAGCGTGCATGAGGGGCGTGCACGTAGAAGGAACGTGATAGGTGTACAGGATGCTACGAGTGTGCACGTGGTAAACAGCACGCCAGACATGCACATTAGGAGAGGAAGCAGCCATATTAGGAGCTGTTCCAGCCCTAGGCTTCTGTAAGCAGGCTAGAAGGGACACAGAGCGGCGTCAGCTGGGCACGTGACTCACTGTGGGTGGATGGACTAGGGCACCACAGGTCCTGTAAGAGCTGTATACTGAAAAGACTTAAGTGTAATATTTGCAGGGAGGTTGAAGTGCATAAAGTGGGGTTTTTTCTTACCTCATGTTTTTTTGTCTCAGGCATGTCATCCCGGAAGAGGAGTGGGGGAGGCACAGCAGGAAGGGGTGCAAATGCACCACCATCGGTATTGGAGGTTGCTAGCCTTACATCTGCTGTGTTTAACTCTCCTGAAAGACCTGAGGCAACTGGCCAGTTTGAGCCATTATGGTTGTCAGTCATTGTAGCGACAGCTAATGCTTCTGCCTCAACCTACATTACAAAGGACGATTTGGCATCCGCTTTAGCTGGGCTGGAGGGAAAAATAGCAGGTATGATTGCTTCAGTTTCCCAAGGTGGAAGGAAACGGGATAAGATCCCCTTCACCTGAGCCCCCACCTGCACTGGTACAGCATTGGGTAGAAGAGGTGGAAGAAGTGGTAGTAAATGAACGAGAAGAAGGTCAGGCCACAGACTCCACTTCTGAGTGTTTCAGCCTCTCAATCCCAGAGACTGCTAATCCAGTCCCTCACGGAGATGGTCCAATTAGTATTTAAATTGCTGCCTGTAGAGGTCCCTGAGGTTTCCTTTTCTTCTTCAGGATCTCTGCGGCCTCCACAGACTTCGCAGGCATTTCCCTTGCATCTGTTGCTAGAGCAGATTGTGGATGCTGACAGGGATAACTTTTTATCCCTCCTAAAAGGTTTGCACTTTTGTACCCTATAGAGGAAAAGTTTATTAAAAAAATGGAGTATGCCTTCTGTGGACGCAACCATTTCCTCTGTGAATAAGAGTCTTACCTGTCCTGTAGATAATGCCCAGGTGTTTAAAGATCCAGCAGATAAGAAATTGGAGTCTTTATTAAAGACTTCATTTGCTATTGCAGGGTCTGCTGCACAACCGGCAGTGGCAGCTATTGGTATCTGTCAGTCTTTAACCACTTCAATACCAGACACTTAGACACCTTCCCGCCCAGGCCAATTTTCAGCTTTCAGCGCTGTCGCAATTTGAATGACAAATTGTGCGGTCATGCTACACTGCACCCAAACAAATTTTTTATCATTTTGTTCCAACAAATAGAGTTTTCTTTTAGTGGTATTTGATCACTTCTGCGATTTTTTTTTTTTTTTTTTGCGCAACAAACAAAAAAAGACCGAAAATTTTGCAAAAAAACAAGTTTTTCTTTGTCACTGTAAATTTTTTTTGTAAATAAGTGCGTTTTTTTCAATGACGGGCACTGATATGGCTGCACTGATGGGCACTGATAAGGCGGCACTGATGGGTACCGATGAGGTGGCACTGATGGGCACTGATGATGGGCACTGATAGGTGGCGCTGGTATGTGGCACTGATGGGCACTCATAGGCGGCACTGATGGGCACTCATAGGCGGCACTGATGGGTACTTATGGGTGGCACTGATGCATACAGATAGGTGGCATGGATGGGCACTGATGGGCACCGATAGGTGGGCCTGGATGGGCACGGATAGGCACTGATAGGTGGCACTGATGACACTGATGGGTGGCATTGTTGGGCATCCCTGTTTTATAACATAAATATGTGCCAATCAGTGCCCATTTGTGGGCACTGATTGGCATATTTTGGGCATTTCTTTTAGCATGTGGCTGGCCATGGGGGATGTACCTGGCCATCCACATGCTGGGGGCTTCCCTGGTGGTCCTGGGGGCTTCCCTGGTGGTCTAGTGTGGGCATCTGAGGGGGGGCTGCGCTGATAAACAATCAGCGCATACCCCCTGTCAGGAGAGCCGCCGCTCGGCTCTCCTCTACTCGCGTCTGTCAGACGCAAGTGAGGAAAAGCCGATCAACTGCTCTTCCTGTGTACATCGTGATCAGCCGTGATTGGACACAGCTGATCATGTGGTAAAGAGCCTCCGCCGGAGGCCCTTTACCAAGATCGGTGTAGCGGTGTGTCAGACTGACACACCGCTCCACCGATCGCCGCGATACGAGCGTGCGGCGGCTGTTATCCTGAAGGACGTCATATGACGCCCAGCCAGGATAACGAAACCACTTCCCGGACGTCAATTTGCTATTGACCGGGCGGGAAGTGGTTAAAGGACCAGGTGAAGCCGGTAACTAAGACCGATCAAGGGGTATCTGCGGAGGATTTGGCAGAATTACCTTGGGCCTTATATTTTGCAGTAGCTGCCCTTAAGGATTGCATACAACATGTGTACTGGTTGGCCCTGCTGTCAGTACATATGCGCAGGATTCTTCAGCATTTTTCTTCCTCCAAACACTGAGAGTCCCCCTCCTCAAGAAGGCATATGTACATTCATGCCAATGAACATATAAATGATTCAGAGAATGATTAGGTGAAAGTGCTGTGGTCGGATGAGACCAAAATTGAGCTCTTTGGCATTACCTTGACTCGCCGTGTTTGGAGGAAAAAAAATGCTGAATTTGACCCTAAGAACACCATCCCTACAGTCAGGCACGGAGGTGGAAACATGATGCTTTGGGGTTGTTTCTCTGCTAAAGGTACAGACCGACTTTGCCGCATTAAGGGGCCAATGGACGTGGCCATGTATTGTAAAATCTTGGATGAGAGCAACCAGAAAACTGAAGATGGATGTGGATGGGTCTTTCAGCATCACAATGATCAGAAGCATGCCACCAAGGCAACAAAGGAGTGGCTCAAAAAGAGGCACATTAAGGTCCTGGAGTGGCCTAGTCAGTCTCTAGACCTTAATGCCAATTTATGGATGGAGCTAAAACTTCAAGTTGTCAAAAGACAGCGAAGAAAATTTAAAGTGGAAGTCCATCCTAACGCTTACATTCTCACCCTGCAATCATTAATATGAGCCAAGTTCAGCCTTATGCCTCAAAATGAAAAAATCCCAGCTTTTCTACCTTTATTTTGCAGTATACAGTGCCGTCAGATGACTTCAATTCTACTTCCTTCTGAGTGTAAACTCAGCCAGTGGGTGTGGTTCCTGAAAGCTAGGGACATCACTTCCTGGTAGGGACATTGTTCCTGTGTAGCCAGTGGGGATATACAGGATGGGAGGAGCCGATCATAGGTTTCCGCCCAGTGTTCTCTCATCAGTAAGGATGCATCGTACATCCTAATTCATGAGAAAATTAAGAAATAAAAAGCCTCATCCACACAGGACACAGGGGGAGGGGTGCACATATACATTATAGCAGTGCACAGGAGAAGGGAGCTGGGCGGGGGGGACTGTTAGTGTAGCTAGAAGTGCTCTGTGATCTCAGCTCACAGTCTACAATGATCATAGTACAGGCAACCACACTAAGGATGTGTTTCCACTAGTGCAACTTGTCATGCGACTTTGGAGATATAAAGTCGCATGACAAGCCACAGTTCAATGATTTCAATGGCACCCGTTCCCATCTATGTGACTTTGAAAATCAGCGACTTTGAAACGGTACCTGCAATGCTTTGATGTGACTGATTCAGAGATCGTGAAGTTGCATCAAAGTTGCACTCTAAATCGTGCAACTTTGGGGGTCGCAATAGTGGAAACGTGACTTGTCATGCGACTGTGTGCAAAGTTGCATGACAAGTCACAGCCCATTGATTTCAATGGCATCTGTTCCCATCTATGCGACTTTGAAAAGGTAACTGCAATGCTTTGATGTGACTTTGATCCAGACTGTAACGTTGGATCAAAGCTGCACTAAGTTGCATCAAAGTCGCACTTTAAATCGTGCAACTGGGGTTGCAATAGTGGAAACTTAGACTAAGGCCCCTTTCACACGGGGCTGTCGGTGTACGGACTCCGCTTTTGCTCAGTGGGGATCGCTGTGCAGAGACAGACCTGTCAGAGCTCCGCTCTCCTCTATGGGGGATCAGATGAAAACGGACCGCCTGTTCATTTTCACCCGATCTGATCTGCCAGACGAATGGAAAATTAGGGTTTCCATCCGTCTGAATTTCGTGTATCGGATGTCAGCGGACATGTCACCGCTGACATCCGTCGCTCCATAGACCTGCATGGATCGTCCGTTCAGGCCTGCCTAAAAAACTGACAGGCAGACCTGAACGGTCCGCCCATGTGAAAGGGGCCTAAGGCTCCGTTTCCACTAGTATGAATTGTCATGTGACTTTGGACACACAGTCGCATGACAAGTCACAGCCCATTGATTTCAATGGCACCCGTTCCCATCTATGCAACTTTACTCATTACTCGTAGCTCCCTCAGCATGGCGTGTGCCACACCATGCACACAGTGCCCATCACAGTGCCATGTAGAAACAACCACGTGGTTGTACACTGTAGAAATTCTGCAGCATGTTGCATTGTAATCTGTCTTACACTTTCTAACAAACATAACGTCCTTCCAAAGCCTGCCCCCCCCCCCCCTTTCAGGAGAAACTGCTATTCAAAACAAGGCTATGAAGACGGGGGGGGGGGGGGGGATCTGAGAAGGAGGGATGGGGTGGGGGTGGGCAGATCTAGGCATGTTTGTCTAAAAAGGAGAGGGATGAGGGTGGGGGTATGTAGAAGAGAAGGACAACGTTTTCAGGAAGTGAGCGGCCCCCAGGCAGAATTCAGAAATAAGGAAGTAAGGTTGTCCCTGAAGAACAGGAAGAAACTTATTGTCTAGCTTTGATTAGACTTTCTAAGCGTCACAAACCGCTATACAGAAAATGAATAATGTCAAAGATAATGGAAAATTGTTACCAATACTTACCGTAGTTTTCCTTTCCTGGCTCTGCCTCATGCCAGTAACCTTGACCCAGTATAGGACATCCCTGAATAGATCAATAAAAAGGCCACCAGTACCTGGTGAAGGTGTTCTGTAAATAGCCCGCGACAGACTAGGGAGGGTGTGTACTGGCATGAGGCAGAGCCAGGTAAGAAAAATTACAGTAAATATTGGTAACAATTTTCCATTTTCCTGGCTCAGCCTCATGCCAGTAACCTTGAGACTTAGCTAGCCAGACACAGGGAGGGAGTAAAACAAAACCACCACCACCAGGTGCTGCTTAGAATTGATTTATTATTTGCACAAAGCAAAAGCCAACACAGAAGCTCCCATGATATCAATTGGGAGGAAGCTACATCTAGCTTGTAATGCCTGATAAAGGTATTAGGGAAACCCCAGCTGGCCGCCCCACAGACCACATCTATCGAGACCTTGGACCAGGCCGCCCAGGAGGAAGAAAACTACCAGAGCAGTATGCCCGAATTTCTTGAGGGGGAAGAGGCCTTCCTGCAAGTAAGCTGATTGAATACACCTTACCACCCATGTTGAGCTAAACTTAGGGAGAGCTGCCATGCACAACTTAAGACCCTTCGGAAATACGAAGAGAGCGCTAGACTTTCGGAATGATTCTGTTCTCTCCGTATAGGTTGTAGAATTGAGTTTAGATCCAATTTATGCAAATCCAAACCTTTGGGCTCGGTGTTGAGGGTTTAAAAAAACTGGAAGGGTCGATTGGCAATTAAAGTGGAACTTCAGAGGAACCTTAGGCAAGAAATTTGGAAAAGGCCGTAACACCACTTTGACTGGAAAAAAGTGCAGTACGGCTCCTTGCAGGAGAATGCAGCAATGTCAGAGATCTGCCTAGCTGAGACGATAGCTGTAAGAATTATTGTCTTCAAAGTGAGGTAATATAATGGACTGCTCAAATCCAGAGCAAACGCAGACTTCAGCGAGTTCAAATCCTCAGAGCCAACGGAAAATCTCATATTTAAAATATCGGATGTATTGGAGGTCGTATTTTTTAATTGCCGCTTTCATAAGTCTGACCACTGCGGTTCCTTGGACCAGGAAGTGTCAGTCAATGCCGACATTGCTGAACAGGAGCCCACTACATTTAAGCAGTTTTCAGTGCCTCATCCATTGGGTGTGGCAAGCTAATCCTGGGCTAGAAATATATAGGCAGGAACCAAAAAAGGAAGGCAAAAGAAAGACAATCCCTAGGAAGAACCCCCCAGAACTTGCTCACCCACTGCAGCACCTACTCACAGGAAGGTATCAGGAAGAATCCTTCAGGCAGACTACCAGGCAAAACAGCTGGAACATGACAACCATTAGACTGCATAACTGCCAATTGTGTGAGGGAGCAGGAGGACAGCATAGAACAGAGCACTCACAGGACCAAACCCAGGCCTTTCAAACACTGTGCGCCCCCTTTCCTTGCAATGGGAAGCAGTGCATCTCTGCAGCAATCAGCGGCCAATCAGAAGAGGCCAGGTGACATCATCACCCCACGCTGCTGCCGATGGAACGCAGCAGGAGCGTAAAGCTGAGGAGAGAAGAAGGCCGGGACCAACAGCAAGGGATGACGTCCTTGATCGGCACCTAGCTTGCATGGAGTCTTGCCGCCTCTGCCAGCCTTGCTACAGGAACCCGCAGCCTACGCTACAGCCACAGAAACTAACAGTGAGAGGTAAGAGAGAGAGCGAAAAAGACACGGGATGGCTGCTCTAGATACAGGGTGTGAAGCATCTTATGCCTGTGCCTGCCCCAGCACCAGGGGCGCCCACTATCAGGGAGATTTACCCCCAACAAGGGACCATCCACCGCGGGGACTAGCGGCAGGGTAACACGAAACAGGAACGTCTGGAGCGAGGACAGAATAAGAACACCTGCACCAGGTACTGGTGGCCTTTTTATTGATCTATTCAGGGATGTCCTATACGGGGTCAAGGGGTGGAGTTGACCCAAGGTTACTGGTATGAGGCTGAGCCAGGAAAAATATATTTTGCATATATTTAATAGAAAAAAAAAATCATTTTTGACTGGACTTTAAGGATTTAGAGAAGATCTGTAAAGAGTGGACCAAAATCCCTCCTGAAGTGTGCAAGCCAGGTCACCAACTACAAGAAACATCTTGCATCTCTTTTTTACCAACAAGGGTTTATTCACCAAGTACTAAGTCATGTTTTGCTTGGGCTTTAAATACTTATTTTACTCACTGAACTGCAACTTAATTTATAGCTTTTATTTTTTTGTGTTTTCTGGATTTTTGTTTGATATTCTATTTCTATCACTTAAAATACACCTATGATAAAAATGATAGACCCCTTTTTTCTTTGTAAGTGCACAAACTTACAAAATCTGCAGGGGATCAAATAATAAGTTTCTCCACTGTATTGTTATGGCTTTTATGTTTAATCCCAGTTTTAATAAAGTTTTAAAAACAAAGGAAAAAGGGATACGATCCAAATGTATCAGGAATACAGAGGTTAAAGAAAAGGTATAAGTACCGTATATACTCTAGTACAAGCCGAGTTTTTCAGCCCATTTTTTGGGCTGAATCATCCCACCTCGGCTTATACTCGAGTGAGTTAAAAAAAAAAAGTCCGAAATGAAGGAGGAAAAGGGGTGGGGCCGTGCCGCTGGGTGACGCTCGTGAATCGGCCCGGCGCCCCTCCCTCATGTTTCAGATCGCCGTGTAGCCAGCCCAGCATAACGATGTCCTGCCTCCTCTTGTGACAGACGGCACAGTGATTCAATGCTAGGAATCATTGTGCCATGTGTCATAGGAGGCGGGACATCGTTCCCGCGGCTGCACGGCGATTAAGATCCTCTCCCTGAAATCAGCGCAGCCCACTCTCTCCCAGCTGAGCCAGGACACATCCCTGACTGCCAGAACGGAGCCCCCACTGGGAACCCCGATCTTCAGCAACCCTGCTGCAGGCAAAAATGCGCCTGGATACCTCTGCAGTCAGCCATGAGGTGAGTCTCAGTGTTGCATTAACCTCTTCCCTGCCGATACAAAACCCTCAGCCTGACTCCATAGCTGCCTTCCCCACTGTGGGATAACCAGCGTGACATCTCATTACCAGGCACTGATAGGCTTTACCTGATGGGCACTGGCAGGCTGCATGTCATGGGCATTGATAGGCTGTACATGATGGGCACTGACAGGCGGCATGTCATGGGCACTGATGGGCTGTACGTGATGGGCACTGACAGGCGGCATGTCATGGGCACTGATAGGCTGTACCTGATGGGCACTGGCAGGCTGCATGTCATGGGCACTGATAGGTTGTACATGATGGGCACTGACAGGTGGCATGTCATGGGCACTGATAGGCTGTACATGATGGACACTTTTGAAATTTACCAGTAGCTGCTGCATTTCCCACCCTAGGCTTATACTTGAGTCAATAAGTTTTCCCAGTTTTTTGTGGTAAAATTAGGTGCCTCGGCTTATATTCGGGGCGGCCTATACTTGAGTATATACGGTACATATCGGAACAGTACAAGAAGAATGAAAATTATAAATATTGCTTGTCCTATTTGGAGAGTAATAATAAAGATGTCATATACTTAAAGCCAAACATGTGGAGAGTGATTATTTTAACGATACATGTAACATCAATTAAAAAAGTTGTGGGAATAAATTGGAAATAGGGTGAAAAGGATAATAACCATGCTATAAATAGCAGTAACCATACCCGATATCATAAGTTAGAAGCATACACGAATCATAGAAGAAAAATTAAAGCTATAACCTGAGGATCGCTTAAGGCAAACAGGAGAGGAGAAAAGGAGAGGAAAAAAAATAAGAAAAATGGTTTCATAAGAAGAAAGGGAAACACGAGAGGGAAGGGGAGTAAACAGAGTGAATAGTGCCCCATATCAACTCCAGAGGGCCTGGACTGACAAGTAGAAAAAAAAAAAAAAAAAAACGCCTATAAATGAAGCCGTCACGTGGTTTGTCACAGACAAGATTTAAAATTTGAAGAGTGTCTGAAATGAGTCCACACGGCCCATGTTATGTTGTAAGTATCATACTTAAAATATTCCCATGAGATTAGTCCATCCATATGGCAGATGGAATCCATTTTGCACACCCATTCAGCTAGTTGCAGTGTGTCAGGTCTTCGCCAATATCTGGCTATCACAGTGCTTGCTGAAGTAAAAAAATGTCAGAGTTAACTCTTTTTTTTTTTTTTCCAGGTTTAAGGTAGCAGAGAAAGAAAAGTGTATTTAGGAATTGTTTGGGATCTTATCTCCTACGAGCCTATAATAAAGCTATAGCATTTTATCCCCAATAAGGAATGATCAGGGGACAAGTGCATATATGAGTCTTGGTACCAGGGGCTTGCAAACACCTCCAACAAGTGTCAGGGATGGGATGGATCTATATTACGTAAAACTGTAGGGCATAAATACCATCTGGATAGAATTTTATTATTCTCTTGTGCTAGTGAGGAGATGGAGGTCCTGTACATAAACATCAGCATTTTATCCCAATCCAGCTCATCAGGGGAAATGCCTTATTCATGTTCCTATTTAGATATAAAGTTCTGTTTGTGGGTAGAATTCCTTCAATAGAATTTGGTATATTAGTGATGGAGGATGTTCCGGTTTAGTGGACTGGGTTTTTAACGGCTCAATGTCTATGTGCGAGCTGGAAAAATGTTTGTAGAGAGTGTGGTCCCATGATAAAGTTCCAATTGGGAGTATTCAAGCCAAGCCCTAGAGGGGTTTTGGCAAGGGGGAAGTAACTGTGGAAAGGGAAGTTTTTCTCTTACGTTAGGTGTGGTATATAAAAGTGTCTTGTCATCTCTTTTCCAGGAGAGAAAGTTGTGGTGTTAGGGTATTAAGGGATAGATAAAAGTTAGCCTTTTGCTAATATTTCTGCCACTTTGCAAATGTGGAACACATAAGTAAAGGTAACGAGTCCTTAGAGGGTCTGTGTGTGGAATTTATCCAAGGTAGAAAAGTAAGTCTGGGGCAAAAAGATCATCCTCCAAGGTGGTCCATCGTTTGGTAGAACTTTCATGATACTAGTCTAGAATCCTAAGGAGTGAGGCTACGTGAGCATAAAGGGATATAGTAGGTAATGCTACCCCCCCTTTACTCTTGGGCAGCGACACAATGGTATTCATTTTGGACTTCTAATACTGCCATATGAAGTTACATATGGTTTTATTAACTTAAAGTGATTGTAAGTTCTTTTTTATTTTAAATAACAAACCGGTTTACTCTTAGCTGCTCTATGCAATGCACAGAGCGTCCCTGAACCTCCTCTGCTTGGGTCCTCCACCGACAATCCTGACTCCTCCTTTTCTGTGAGTCCCCCAGTGCAAGCCTTGCTGCCTTTGTCCATAGATATAGCATGGCCCGACCCTCGCTCCCTCCTCACTGAATTCGACTGACAGAAGCAGGAGCCAATGGCTCCAGCTACTGTCTGTCTTTCCCCGTGTGAAGAGGGAGAGAGTAGGGAAGACTGCAATCAGGCACAGTGCTGGCTCAAATGTGTAAGTATAAGGGGGGCAGTTCTGCTACCTAAACCTTTTTTATTTTAATGTAAGGGATGCATTAACCAATTCAGCCCCGGAAGATTTTACCCCCTTCCTGATCAGAGCACTTTTTGCTATTCGGCAAGTTTCATAGTTAGTAAGGTTGAATAAAGACATCAGTCCATCCAGTTCAACCTGAGTGAGTGTGTACAATTCCCTGTACATTGCACACTCACATCGGTCCCTACCCTCAAGGAGCCCACGATCCAAGGTCCCCATTCATATACTAGGGCCAATTTTTTGGACAGAACCCAATTAACCTACCTGCATGTCTTTGGATTGTGGGAGGAAACCAGAGTACCCGGAGGAAACCCACGCAGACACAGGGAGAACATGCCAACTCCAGGCAGGTAGTGTCGTGGTTGGGATTCGAACCAGCGACCCTTCTTACTGCTAACCACTACACCACTGCGTCGCTTTAACTAACAATTGCACGGTCGTGCGATGTTGCACCAAACCAAATTGGCATCCTTTTTTCCCCACAAATAGAGCTTCCTTTGGTGGTTTTTGATCGCCTCTGTAGTTTTTTTTGCTCTATAAACAAAAAAAATCGTCGGTTTTGAAAAAAATAAATTTTTTTACATTTTGCTATAATAAATATCCCCAAAAATATATAAAAAAACTAATTTTTTTCCTCAGTTTATTATTCTACATATTTTTGGTAAAAAAAACCTTAAGCATATATTGATTGGTTTGCGCAAAATGTATAGTGTATACAAAATAGGGTAGATAGTTTTTTTTTATGGCTTTTTATTTTTTTTTTATTAGTAATGGCGGCGAGCTGCGATTTTTTTTTTTTTTTTTTTTTTTTTTATCGGGACTGCGACATTATGGCAGACAGATCGGAAAGTTTTGACACTATTTTGGTACCATTGTTGTTGTTGTTTTTTTTTTTTTTTTTACAGCGATCAGTGCTATAAAAATGCATTGATTACTGTGTAAATGACACTGCCAGTGAAGGGTTTAACCACTAAGGGGTGGTGAAAGGGTTAAGTGTGTCCTAGGGAGTGATGCTAACTGAGGGGGCTGGGCTTCAACACACAGGACATTGATCACCGCTCTCGATGACAGAGAGCAGTGATCTCTGTCCTGTCACTAGGCAGAACCGGGAAATGCTTTGTTTACAAAAGCATCTCCCCGTTCCTCCTCTTCATGACATGATCGCGGGCACCCGGCAGACATCGTACGTGCAGTCGCTTCAGTTAGACTGTGCCGTTACCGGCGGCTCCCACGTGCATGCGCGGGAGTGACGTCATCGCGGCTCCGGCCAATCACAGTGCCGGAGCCCGCGATAACCGAAAGTAACTCCCGGCTTCGATCTAAGGTAAGTAATACATAATGAGCTAGTATACTATGTAGCTCATTATACCTTTTTTGTCTTGCAGGTTTGGGGTTTACAATCACTTTAAGGTAAAAAATGTTTAGGCTTTAGAACTACAGTACTTTGAGAAAAAGCCTGAGGGTAAAGGTACAGCGATTGTTTGAAAAGTATATAGCAACTTTGGTAGTATATCCATTTTAATGATGTTCATACATCTAAACCAGAAAATATTTAGTTTATCATACAATTGAGCACATGTTCGTGCTAAGTGTATCAGTGGTTTGTAGTTTTTGGTTCGCAAGGTTAGAAAGTGATGTTGGAACATGTATGCCTAAATATTTAATGTCTACCCCTTACCATTTGAACAAACAGTTGAATTAAAGAACAGATAGTTCACAGAGAGTTAGGGATATGTTCAGGGCTTCTGTTTTATCATAATTCACTCTAAAGTTAATCACTTGGCCTAATTCATTAAATTCCCTGATAATGGAGAGAAGTAATACAAATAGATTTGTGACATACAGAAGGGGGTCATCTGCCTAAAGTGACAATTTATAATGATGGTTTGCTATTTGAATACCATTAATATCTGGGTTATTACACAGAGCTATGGCAAGGTGGTAACGATGTACAATAAGGGAGAGAGAGAGCACCCTTGGCGAGTACCATTGATGTGGCTTTTAGAAGAAACCTGCACTAGGAGAAATAAAATGCTGTGCATAATTATTTACCCTTTTGGAATTTCAACATGTGATTTAATTGGGAAATGTACCATTTAATATTAACAACATATTTAACACTTTAAAGGTGCAAAAGTATTTTTATTATTACACAAATGTTAATTATGCTAAAAAAAATGTAAACCCACACATGGCACCCAAGGAAGAGAATCCTAGTGGGCTGCACATTTTGATTTCAAAGCTGTATATTAAAACCACTTTGATAGCATATAGTTAATTTCATAGCCATGAATTTGTGCCTCTACTCTCCCTATGCACAGGCCAGTCATGGTTGTTGTAGTATCTCTGTCCGATATTTTCCATTTGTTAACTGAATGACAAATGTGATGCATTTTATGGCTGATAGAATTTCTCATGTGTCTCTGTGAAAATCAGTAGAACTAGGTAAGCTGGCAGAGGTGGAGGGCGCAGCCGCATTTTTAATCGGTGACCGGAGCTGTCACATTCGGTAACGGAAGTGACATTTCTTTGAACATTCCGACGCCCACCTTGATACACCCTGCACTTGGCCGCAGTAAGCCAGCAGTGGACATCTTGTTACAGCCAGCCCATATAGTTCGGGCTGGGTGTAACAAGATGTTCGCTGCTGCTATAACGAGTCACAATGCTAATTGTGCCCAATTTGGACATTTTCACTTAGGGGTGTACACACTTTTGTTGCCAGTGGTTTAGACATTAATGTCTGTGTGTTGAGTCATTTTGAGGGGACAGCAAATATACACTGTTATACAAGCTGTATACTGCACTACTTTACAGTGTAGCAAAGTGTCATTTCTTCAGTGTTGTCACATGTAAAGATATAATAAAATATTTACAAAAATGTGAGGGGTGTACTCACTCTTTGTGTGTGTGTGTATGTATGTGACTGTGTGTGTGTATGTTTGTTTGTACGTACATACATTTTTTTTATTTATTTTTTTATCAATGGCGTATTAAACAGTATGTGAGCTTTAAAGTGACCCTATTGCTATTAAAGATATTTCCCAGCAAACCATACCTTTTTCTTTTCTATAGATTCTTATTGGATTCTCACATTATATAAATAACCTGGTACAAGATTAGACAAAAAAAAAAAAAAAAAGGGACAATCTCCAGCTGTACATGGGTAGCACACATAAATGGCTAAGCATGCACGGTGTTCCTGGCGTGAAAACTATAAGGAGACTGAGATGACGAGTGAATGCATCACACAGTTAACTTTGAAAGACTGTACCCAAGTATATCTAGGTGTTGGAAAGGCTAGGAAGCAGTATGCAAATGGATAACTAGGATAGAGGTCGAATGCACTCAAGGATAGGGAAGGCAGAAAGAAAGGATGACCATTGCCTGTTGGGGAAAACCAAGGCCATAAGAAAAGAAACCCTGTCAATTTATTATTGTATGAATCCTTTGTTAAACATAGGTGGGAGGAAGTGTTTGATCCAAGGGATCCCAGATCTTGTCAAAGCTGGCCATTTTGTGCAAGCCATACCTTTTCAAGCAAGCCATACATGTAAAAAAAGATAGTACACGCTCTTCTTTCCTGCTGCTTATGCCTTCAAACTATGCTTAGATTCATGTGCTGAAATCTACACCAAAACTGGCACTTCTGTGAGTGTAGCTGTTTGGGGTACCATGCAGATCTCACTAGCCCTGTCCCTTTGGTTATTGGGAACAGTTTACTTTGTTTTGTTGGTTTCTCATTTAGATCTTCTGATCTATTGACATGCTGAAGAGATAGATAGTATCTAATTATTAAATCCATAAACAGAACTCTTATAGAGAAATGTTGGTTTTCTGAAATTGGTTTGAGGGTATGTTATTTTTTCAGTTTAGGGCAAATAGGGCTTGGATGTAATAGTGTGTGCCTACAAACCTTTAAACTGTTAGTAAAATTGTAAACCAGGCACTGAGAGAATCCTGTAGGCTCATTTACATGTTTTCTATTGTGAACTATTTCCACTTAGGATAATAAAGCTGAGCTTTAATTTCGTTCACATGTTTCGTTAGAGTCGGCCCCATTGACCTGAAAGGGTTGGCTTAACCTCGAGTTTTTGAACCTAGCGGTTCCGAAACTCGAGGCTGAAGAAGAAGCAGCAGAAGAAAAAGCAGAAGCAGAAGGCGGCGGCGACAGCAGTGACTAAGCAGAAGACCAGGCCAATGCTAGTAAAAGAGCTGGAAGAAGAAAGCGGAGGCCCGGCAAGAAGAACCGAAGAGCGGGACAAGTCGGAAGAAGACCCCCGGACGGCGGCGGCGACGGAGAAAGCCGGGCTCCTCCGCTAGTAAAAGAGCAGAAGATAGCGGAGGAGTCCGGCGAGAAGACCCCGAAGACGGAAGAAGAGAAGACCCCTGGGGCTGTCTAATAAAGTATTTTAAAAACCTGTGTTGTGTTTTTTTTATGTACACTTTTTTCCCCCCCAGGTGAATGGGTAGGGGTACATGGTACCCCATACTCATTCATATAGGGTGGGGGGCCGGAATCTGGGGGCCCTCCCGGATTCTGATAAGCCCCCCACAGACCCCGACAACCAACGGCCAGGGTTGTCGGGAAGAGGCCCTTGTCCATGTTGAGGGCACGCGGCCTGGTACGGCTCAGGGGGGGGGGCTCGCTCGTCCCCACCTCCTTTCCTTACCGGCCGGGCTGCGTGCTCGGATAAGGGTCTGATGGATTCGGGGGGGGGGGGGGGCCCACGCCGTTTTTTCGAGTCAGGGATTCCCCTTTAAATCCATACCAGGCGATGGGGCTAGCAAGGTTTCAATCTCGCCGATCCTTCGCTAGTCCCATCTACCTGGAGTCACGTTCTAAATTAACAGACTTTACTCCGTGTGTGGGCAAGTCCGCTCATTTCAAAAGTCCAGCGGACGTCCGCCGTACCTAGTCCGCCGGAAAAGTCCGGTCGTGTGTGGGCAAGTCCACTCGTTCAGAAAGTCCGGCGGACCTCCGCTGGAAAGTCCGGCGGACCTCCGCTGGAAAGTCCGGCGGACCTCCGCTGGAAAGTCCGGCGGACCTCCGCTGGAAAGTCTGGCGGACCCCCGCTGGAAAGTCCGGCGGGTTGTCCGCCGGATTAAGTCCGCTGGATAGTCCGGCCGAATAGTCCGATCGTGTGTACGCGGCATTAGAATGTGGCTGCCATAAGATTTTGCATTAGTTATTTTTAGGCTGAAGACTATTAATATTAGAGATGTATATAAAAAAGATGGATATCTTGCAGTATCAACAACTTAAATATCAGCATAATATATTAATTTTGACTGTAAGTACTGAAAGAATGACATTTTATTGTGAAGATAAATTAATGCATTAACACATTCCGGTAAGAAAAAACAAATTTTAAATATTTTTTTTTTATAATTAATTATAAGTTCAGTCTTTAGTAGTGCAAAAAATGGCAAAGTTCCAAGTCATCTGTGCTTGTCCAAAGTGACTCATGCCTGTAGCAATTGAGGTGACTTCCGTGCTCCCCTTCAGTTCCCCACCCACCAGATCCATGCACCCCTGCTGGGGTAAAGCACATGCAGTGAGTGTAGTGGCAGTCCTCAGAGCATTCACCTCCTCCTTAGCTCAGCAAACGATAGGGTATCCAAATCCTTCTGCCCCTTGTGTCCGCCTCAGAAGACGTCCTATGACAAAACGCATAAGGCGGAGCTTGGTACACACTCGCGTCACTTCCGGTTGCGGAGGTCCGGTCTGTAGAATGCACGCTGTTCCGGAGCTCCTGTACTGCAACCAAGTTATTCCAGCTAATACACCTGACTGTGTCAAGTGGTGTTTTTAACTTTACTTTCTTAATAAAATCACCCAGATTTACACTGAGTACCCGCCTCTTTCATCTATGAGGATATCTTGTGGCCCACCACAGAGGAGGTAATTACTGCAATCTTATCTACTGGAAGCGGCTTACCTCCAGAGGGGCACAATGATTTGGATACCCTATCGTTTGCTGAGCTAAGGAGGAGGTGAATGCTCTGAGGACTGCCACTACACTCACTGCATGCGCTTTACCCCTGCAGGGGTGCAAGGATCTGGTGAGGTGGGAACTGAAGGGGAGCATGGAAGTCACCTCAATTGCTACATAGGCATGAGTCACTTTGGACAAGCACAGATAACTTGGAACTTTGCCATTTTTTGCACTATTAAAGACTGAACTTATAATTAATTATTACTAATTATTATTACTAAGAATTACTTAGGCTGGCATGTTTCTGTAAAATCTATTTAAGTTATCTTTCTTAGGCTCCCTGCTGAATGCAGTGAGGGAGATTTACTAAAATTGGTGCACACAGAATCTGGTGCAGCCGTACATAGTAATCGATCAGCTTTTAACTTCAGCTTCTTCAATTAAGCATTAACAGTAATCCCTCGTTCACACTGAATGCAGGTTTGAAATCGTGCGAGTTCAGCCAAACTACCACAATTTCAAACTTGCATTTCAGTGCAAGTCCAGGGGCGATTTGAAAGACATCAGTGCGGTTTCATGCACAAATGTCTATGAAAATCACTCCAAAGTCACCAAAAGTAGTGCAGGAACTACTTTTGGAAATCACTGCGGTGCTGCGACATCGCACCGATTAGGACAGTGCCTTTGACGGCAATAGGCTGCGATTTGGCATGCGATTTGAAATCTTGATGTGAATGGGGGATAAAACCTAGAAGCTGATTGGTTGCTATGCACAGCTGCACCAGATTCTTTGTGCACCAGTTTTAGTATATCTCCCCTAATGTTTACACACTGCGTAAAGTGCAGTAGTAATTACAACAGAGTCTTAACTTGTATCTGATCAGCAGCTGGCAGGGGGCACTTTCACACAGAGCCTGTTCTGTTAGGATTCCGCTTGCTCGGCGGGGGATCTGTCTGCTGATCCCCACTGAGCAGGTGGGTGGCTGGCCCGTGTTTGCGCCGCTTATGCACAACAGACACAGTCTCTTCTATGAGTGGTTGAATGTAAACTAACCAGTGTCCGTTTACACCCGACAACTATACAATCCGATCTGCTAGATGTCTTTTTTTTTTTTTTTTTTTAGATTGGATGTCGGCGGGTGTAAACGGACACATGTCTGTTTACACCCTCCGCTCAATAGAGGGCAATGGAGGGTCCGATCGAGTCCTCCTGAAAAACTGACAGGCGGACCAGATCAGTTTACTCATGTGAAAGGGGCCTTACAGTAAATTGATGCCTCTTGTTCAGCTCTTAGTCCTGTCAGTACCATATATATGCCAAGAGCACAGTATTCCACATCATGCTGTGTAGTCTAGCTCAGTGGTCTACAAACTTTTCAGTACAAGGGCCACATCCTTTATTTTATACGTTTTTGAGGGCTGAAAAAATTCAGTCCATGTAAATGAACGAAATTCAAATTGATGAATGCTTTTATTTGTATCTTTTCTGTAATCCTCAAGATATGATTAAGAACAAGAGAGAAGGAATTTTAGTAATACTAAGTAAAGTCACCTTACATTAGTGTTCCCACCAGAGTCTGCCTTATATCAGCATCCCCGACAAAGTCCCTCTCTACAACATAGTCTCCCCTTACATCACTGTCCCCAAAAATGGAGACTATGCACATTTTGCTGTGGGCCAAGTAAAACTTGTAGCAGGCTGCATGTTGACTGTGGGCCACAGTTTGGAGACCCCTGGTCTAGCTTCTTGGCTGTATTGAAAGGTACAGAACCATAATTACATTGCATTACTATATGCAATATAGTAGTGTAGTAGTTGTTATCACTTTCGCCTAGCAGCAAAAGAGTCGCTGGTTTGAATCCCAACCATGGCGCTACCTGCCTGGAGTTTGTATGTTCTCCCTGTGCGGGTTTTCTCCGGGTACTCCGGATTCCTCGCACACGCCAAAGACATTCTGGTAGGTTAATTGGATGTCTACATTGGCCCTGGTATCTCTGAATGGGAGTTGGGGACCTTATATTGTAAGCTCCTTGAGGGCAGGGACTGATGTGAATGTACAATATATATATGTAAAGCACTGCGTAAAACTGATGGCGCTATATAAGTGCCTGAAATAAAGAAAATAAATCTAATTTTGATTTTCCTACTGTTTAGCATTAGAAGTTTATGGAAGGAATAGCTTTTGTGTTCTGAGCTGCTAAATGGTACTTATTACAATCCATAAATGATTACAGTACTAAGATGTGGTGGTGTACTTAGAGAAGAATCATGAATCAGAGTAGGCTAATTTATAGTGAACCTGGGCTTTGCCCATGTAGTGAAAGTTCCCTTTATTGCTCCCTTCCCCCACCTGCAATTATTTCCTTTTCTTCCTCTCCTCTGCTGTTACTTTCAGCCACTGGGAGCAAATGAAGCAAGCCGCATGTAAGGTCTGAACTTACAAAGGGCTCCATGTGACATCTCTGGGTCAACGGCCAAGCACCAGCACTGCCATATGGAGTGGGTAACATCCTCCTTCATACCCAGAAGTACTCCCAGTGTTTGAACTGATTAGTGGGGAAAGGAAAGAAATGGGAGTATGTGCTACTGCAGGAGGGGCAATAAAACAAGCCTGTTGCTTTGCCCTACATGTGCAAAGGTTTGTTCAGCTTTAATCACCAATGATCTATTTTGTTTAGCTAAAAATGAAAAAATGAAACAAAAACAACTTCTCCCTCTGCAATAAAGGAATATTAGATGATATACAGGTGGAATACAATATCCAAGTGTATGATGAATGCAATCCTAAGGCTGCTTTTCATGTGGCAAACAGATGCGTTATATCTCTGCCAATCATAAGGACTGATCCACACCAGATGCAGTCCAGTGCGTTTTTTATTTTGCATCAAAAATACATACAGTGTTTACCCTGAATTCCAATGGCTTTAGTTCATACCAGTGCAATCAACAAAAGTAGAACATGGTGCCTTTTTCTGTATGGAACTCTGCGAAACACCTCAAAAACGCAGTGGAATGCACATGTCCTCCATTAAGATGAGGTAAAAAAGAGGAGAAAAAGCGCATTGAAACGCATCAAAAACGAACAAAAAATTTGCATGCATAAATGCATATGGAACGCAAAAATTGTGGTGTGAACTGTACGGAAAAGTTATCTTACTGTCCAGCCATACCAAGGGAACAAAACAGTTTGCAATTTAGCTGCCAGAATGTATTGCAGGTTATGATGGATAGCAGAATCAGTAGGAGGCAGTACTAATATGTGTATGTAATGCCTGAAAATGTATATTCTTCTTTGAAGGATTTTGTTTTGCATTTGCAAAGAGATTGTATATCTGTAAGCACTCCAGTCCTGAATAAATGCTAATGGCTTTAGGTATATTAATATTAATGTAAACTCATGGTGGTCCGTCCAGTTTTATTTTACTATTCTCTTTCTCTTATTTAAACAGACAAGGGCTACACTTGTTGACTTGCTGGGGTTGCACACCACAGTGAAGGGGCCAGTTTTACAATTCTGCCATTTGTTGTGAATAAAATGCATTATATTTATATTGCTATATTGGGATTATTGCCAAGAAAAGTTTGTTTGGAAATGACTGCAAGAATAAGGCAGCACTATGCCAAGTTAATCCTTGAGGCTTTATTCTGACCCATCCTTGACTCTCAGCAGGGTGTCAGTGCTAATCCCCATTCACATGGACCTTTTAAAGCTTGGTAATTCCTCACTCTGTGACTTCCTGGTACTCAAGGGTCTGAAGTACATATTTATTTCACTTCTGTTTTCTTCCCACCAAAATATTGTTCTCTGGTGCAAAATGAGTAGTATTGGTGATACACAGTACCTTCCCTTTAGAGAAATCACGCAAACACGATAAAGATATTTTATTTTACTGTGCTGTTGCATTGCATGATAGTCTGCATAACTATGTGACACTGTGCATACATTGGGCTAGTTGGCGTGCTACAGCCATGATTCCAGAGTCCCATGACTCATGACTGTTTAAAGTCTTTATCCAGTCAGAAGAACAATGGCCAGTCTTAAAATATGCCCCAGCGTAGAGATGATCAGGCACACTGCAGGGTCTTTTCCACATTTCCACTCCAGTGGATGAGCGGATTCTCTTGACCCCCTCAACAGGGTGATTGAGGAGACGCCGCCAGTCCAAGCTCCCCTACTGCATAGGCATTGTGAGAGCGGGCTACTTTGCCATGCTCAGACAAGCAGCACAAAAGTCTCTCCTTTGTTTGGCTCAACAAAGGCACAACAAGTGTGACACAATGGCAGAGTCTTATCACAGAAAGGCCAGACTGTGTGGGGCATCGTACTGTTCAGCCCTGCCCAGAGCAGTGAACTTGCTGCTTCTTTATATAATAAACCAAAACCTAGAACTGTGTTTTCTTAAGTGATAAGGGCCTATTACTAGTATGCAATTATATCTCCTAACTGCAATTATTACTGAGGTAAAAAGCCTTTAAACTGCTTGTACTTTGCTATACAAAAGCTGCCTTTAAAAATAAGAGGACGGTCAGTCATGCAGGCGCAATCTAAATGCGCTTTAGGTAGCAGACCTTCAGAGCGCCGCAATGCACTCTTCTTTCTTCCTATCAATTGTAGGTCTACAGATTGGAGATAGGGAGAAGGAGAACAGTGTCGATAGACGCTACTAGCGTATCAGTGCCTCCACTAAGCATTTGCACAAGTACTTGTGCAAATGCTCCGATACTAAAAACGCGGTTCACATGTGTGGGCCAGTTTGCAGTGCGATTTCAAAGCCCGGTCGGGGCTTGAATTGTAGTGTATGAGATTAAAAATTGCACCTGAACCAGACTGAAATCACACAGGATTTTTTTTTTTTTTTTTAAATCGCACTGCGGTCGGCCCGCACATATGTAAACAGACTGTGAAAAACTTAATGTTAAACTGATGTCTCTAAGTGAAATGTGTGCTTTTTTTCATGTGTTTTTCATGCATGTATGATGTGAATGAACTTTAAAAAAACTGTGTCACATGACCCTAAAAATAGGTATCAGTTATTGGTATCGGTACTCATTAAAAAACTGGTATTGGTGCATCCCTAGAATTTTTAGGGGAGAAAAGCAATCTGGGCAGAGTTCTTTGTCACCAGTCATGTTTTGCTGCCATATACATTAGATGTCATCGCGTGTGGGCTGCTAAAGTGTCCATTATTAAAATAAACTTAAACGTGTAAATGCGAGAACATTTCTGAACTTGGGGAAAAGCTCCAATTTAGCACATATGTACAGCAGCTAGGTGTGTCATAGGTAACGAGGGAAAATAATCTTCCATTTCTGCAGCATACCTTTTCAGAATAATTCTATGGGTTTACTGCAGTCTGAGGCAGGTGGTTTGCTGATACTGTTCGTTCCTTGCGGGGATACCCCTGTAACGCATTTTGAATGAGCTGCCAACACACGGAAAAAAAAACATGCACCATTTTTTGGATGCATGATACTACGGTGTGTTATTGGTGTATTGTGATACATGTGTGTCGGAGATGTTGTCTTAGCGCATAGGGGTACTATTCAAAATCCAAGGCACCTCAGTGTGCCAAAGCACAATGGACTACAGTGTTAATGTTTTCGACCCTTAATAGCACTGTGCTTTACATATTACTGTTCATAACATTTTTGGAAGCTCAGTTTGTTGTCAAAATGATGTGAATTACCTTCTCTGCTTATCACAGTGTTCTGTGCAACATTATGCATAGAACAGTCTCTGGGTTATGCTTTGAAGCAAGAGCCAACAGAATTCAGAGCATAGCAACCAATTTGCTTCTATCTTCAGCTTGTTCTTTTGAAACGTACTTCCATGTTTATTTCACTTTAACTACTTAAGGACCGGAAGATTTTTCCCCCCTTAATGACCAGGCCATTTTTTGCAATACGGCACTGCGTTGCTTTAACTGACAATTGCGCGGTCGTGCGACGATGTACCTGAACAAAATTGATGTATTTTTTTTACCACAAATAGAGCTTTCTTTTGAGGGTATTTGATCACCTCTGCAGTTTTTATTTTTTGCACTATAAACAAAAAGAGCGACCATTAAAAAAAAAAAAATATATATAAATAAATATATATATATATATTTTTTACTTTTTGCTATAATAAATATCCCCAAAAAATGTAAAAAACCGAATTTCTTCATCAGTTTAGGCCAATATGTATTCTACATATTTTTGGTAAAAAGAAAATGCAATAAGTGTATATTGATTGGTTTGCGCAAAAGTTATAGCATCTACAAAATAGAGGATAAATTTATGGCCATTTTATTGTTTTTATATTTTTTTATTTTTTACTAGTAATGGGAACCAGTGATTTTAAGCGGGATTGCGGCGGACAGATCGCACACCTAACTGACATTTATGACACTTTTTTGGCAACCAGTGACATTATTACAGTAATCAGTGCTAAAAATATGCACCGTTATTGTACTAATGACACTGGCAGCGAAGGGGTTAAATGCGTTTCCTCAGTGTGTTTACTAACTGTATGTGGGACTGGGGAAATACACAGATCAGTCTTCCTGCATAGCAGAAAGACAGAATCTGTGTGATCTCCCCTGTCAGAACAGAGATTTGCCTTGTTTACACAGGCAGATCCCCGTTCTGTCACTGCAGGAAACAATCGCGGGTGGCTGGCGGACATCGAGTCCGCCCCACCTGCTGATTTTCTTCCCGCTGGCCAGTGGGCACACGCTCACAAATTGCTGTGTAAGAGCCTGCGTACAATGATGGCAATGCACAGGAACCAGCCACATTGCTGTAGTACAACTGCGGCAGCTGGTCCTTAAGAGGTTAAATAGTTTGGGCCAAGCTGGACCAAAATACCGTATATACTCGAGTATAGTCGAGGAGACCCGAATATAAGCCGAGGCCCCTAATTTACCACAAAAAAACGGGAAAAACGTATTGACTCGAGTATAAGCCGAGGGTGAAAAATGCAGCAGCTACTGTAAGTGGGAAAGAGGGTCAGCAAATGCCCATCTGCAGCTGCATGTCCCCTGTGTCCTATACAAACCCCCCCTGTGTCCCCATTGCAGCCTACCTGTGCCGATCTGCATGTCCTGGGTCCTGTGTAGTATCCCTCCCTGTGCAATCTGTCTGCCACCATTGCAGCCTTTATGTGCCGATGCAGTCTCGACCTGTGTCCCCCACAGCGTGTAAGGCGCCATTCAAGATACAAAAGCCGCGCCTCCTCTTCCTCCTCTTCCTCCTCGTCCGTGATAGGAGGAACACTGTTTTCCCAGCAGTCAGTGTGCAGTGTTCCGCCTATCACGGACATCCTCTCATCCTCGTCCATGAGATGAGAATGACAGGACGTCCGTGATAGGCGGAACACTGCACACTGACTTACTGCTGGGAAAATTAGTGTTCCTTCGATCACGGACGGGGAGGAGGAGGAGGCGTGGCTTTTGAACACTGCCGTCTGTCTGCATGACACGCTCTTCATGTAGGCAGACGGCGGTGACTCGAGTATAAGCCGAGGGGGTAAATTTCAGCCCTAAAAAAAGGGCTGAAAATCTCGGTTTATACTCGAGTATATACGGTAACAATTTTCTTCACTAAGTTGCACTGGCTCTAAGCACTGTATGTACTGCATGTAGCTTCACACAGTATATAGTAATGGGTTCTGGTTGTGAGACAGAGACTTCCCATCTCACAGCCGGGACAATGCAGAGTCGGTCTGAGTGGCGCTCAGCCATTCCTCTGCAGCTTTGTATTCTGTGTCACAATCTCCGACTCGGCCAATCAGAGGAAGTAATTTGCAGAATTCAAAGCTGCCTATAAATAGCTGAGCCCCGCTCAGACCTACACGATATTGTTTGGGTGTGAGATGGGAGTCTCTGTCTCACAACGGGAACCCAGTGCTATGTACTGTATGAAGCTGAAGCTACAGTATATGCAGTACATACAGTACATACAGTGCTTAGAGATGCTGCAGCACTTAGTGAAGGAAATAGTTTGTCTGGATCAGCTTGGTCCAAAAGAACAATTTGAAGGCAAAAGAAAACATGGAAATCTGCTTTAAGATTTGAATATGAAAGATAGAAGATAATTAGTTGCCATGCACAACTGTTCCAATTTTGATTAATTTCCTTGTTTTCTAGAGGCCGTATGTTTTATACAATTTTCTTATTCAATTTCCTTTAGATTTACCTTCAGCTACGTAGTGCCTGATAACAATTTAAAAAAGGGTTTAGGTTTGGCCTCATATTATATGATTTTGGTAATTCTAAAGGAAAATTGGATAATGTATGGCCAGCCTAAGTGGAAGTTTTTTTTCTTCATTTGAAAGTGTTGAGGATTGCATGTGTATTGGCAAGGACCCAAACCATTCAGTAGCTCTTAAAGTTGCATTTTGAAAAGCTGGATTGCTATCATTTATATGTATTTGATCATGGCATTACATTTTTAAACCTTTTTTAATTTTTTTTACATATTCCCTTGGGATACCTGAGTCAAGAAAGTTTGTTTGTCCTGGATGACACATTACTTTAAGGTCTCAAATTCACTTCACTGAAACCTTTTTATTGGTTAGAAATGAGCATAAATGCAAATTAAATAATGTTGGGTATCCTTTCTATGTCGCCAGCAGTATTTTGGTTATATCTCCAGTATCCTCACACAGGTGAAGTGTCTTGGGTCTCTGATGGTTTTTATCTCTCCAAACACTGTATTTTGTGGTAAAGTTTCAAGTGGTGTGATAAAATGTGATAATACCTTCACTGTGTATGTGATAACACTTAATTCTCACTTTGAGTTTTCTATGACATTAATAGCAGTCTGTCTGTCAGTCTAATGCCCAGGAGGGTTTGCTTTATACCGCTCTGCTTTGGCATCTCCACGTGTACTCCTGGTCCATCTCATCATTCCAGAGTGGATCGCATATTTGTATTAAATTCATGCGAGAAATCTTTAGTGCCTCATAAAAGCACTGTTGTTGATCTGTTTTAGTGACATATACATGATATTACAGATTTGTACATGTAAGACTAAAAACATGTTTTAAGTCACATTGTAACTATAGTTCTGGGTCTACTGCTTATTCTGGCACCAGGCTTTCATGTTACAAATTTGCAGTTTTTTTTAAGCATCTGTCTGTCTGATATAGGATGTCATAGGCTTTTCTTGTGTCTGGGATGTGCTGTTTTTTTTTTAACCACTGACGGACCGCCCGCCGTCATTATACAGCGGCTCTTTGAAGTGGAATATCGTTGTTATGGCAGCAGCTAGCTGCCATAACCCCAGTATCCACTTCTTCAGCGGGCGTTCCGCTTTCAGATAAAAGTGGTCTTGGCGGTGGATTCGTCGTGAGATCACTTTTATCGGTGCCCTCCGCTGCTTACCGGAGCCGCCAGCAGCGATGGAGGTGACCAGTTCCTTTCCCCTGCTTGACATTGAGTTGAGTGAGGGGAAGATGACCCCCACCCGCTCTTAAGGGACATTTTTATTTTTTTATTTTTTCAAACTAAATTTTTTATTTTTTCATTTTAGTGTAAATATGAGATCTGAGGTCCCTTTTAACCTCAGATCTCATATTTAAGAGGTCCTGCTGTGCTTTTTTTTCTATTGTAAAATTGAGTAAAACCAAAAAAACCCGCCCTTCTGGTTCACCCCTCCGCGCTTATTGGATAGAAACCTCTTAAACCATGGATAAAATCGAATGTATGTAAGTATAAAAATATAAATAATATGAATATATAAAATTCTAATTGGATCACGTTTATATAAATATATGAGTTCAGTTCACCACTGATATCTTAGCAGCCGCTTAAAAAATCGCAATCATATGAAATATGGCAATATTGTATATTATGAACAAGAAATGCTATTGGCTCAGTCTGTATACTATTGCAGCAGCGCTTTAGTCCTTGTTATCACCCAGGACCATATGGTAAAGAATACAGTCTAGCTTTAAAGAGATATTTCCGCGTAGTGCTTCCTTGGATAAAAGTAGTGACAGCTCCCACCGTATACTTCAATAAATCCTTCACCACGTGTGGAATAAAACTCCCCTTTGGGGATACACTCACCAGACCACTGGTCAAAATAAGCCTTTCAATAAATCACTTATGCATTAGCGTTCCTCCCACGTTCTGTCTCCTCTGCAGTGCGTGGCTGGATCATGTACACATAATTCCTCGCAAAAACAAAGGGGTATTGCAATAGTGTGATATTGTTTTAAAAGCTTTTTATTTAGATGCAGAAAAAACCTCCCCCCCTAATACAGAATGCGTACCATGAAATGGTTAATCATATGCATTAAAAACGTGTGTGTCACTATGCCTGTTTCTGTGCGAATTCCTCCGGGACTGATCCTCCCTGCTGCATAGAACAGCAATTCAGTATCCTGTTTGTTTGTTTGTCCTGGGACGCATATCCAAGGCGCACACACTTCACTTCCGGTCTGTAGATCCCTGCCCTGACGTTTCGTCGTTATCTGACTTCCTCTGAGGGCTTTTTTTTCTATTACAAGGGATGTTTACATTCCTTGTAATAGGATAAAAGTGACACACTTTTTTTTTTTTTTTTTTTTTTTTTTTTTAAAAGGACAGTGTAAAAATAAATAAAATAATTTTAAACACGCCCTATCCCGACAAGCTCTCCCGCAGAAGCGAACACATGCGTGCTTAGGGCCTGCATATGAAAACGGTTTTCAAACCACACGTGAGGTATCATCGCGATCGTTGGAGTAACAACAATAACTCTAGCACTAGATCTCCTCTGTAACTCAAAACATGCAACCTGTAGAATTTTTAAGGGTAAAAGTTTGTCACCATTCCACGAGCGGGCGCAGTTTTAAAGCATGACATGTTGGGTATCAATTTACTCGGCATAACATCATCTTTGACAATATAAAAAAAAATTCAAAAAAATTTATTTTTTCCAAAAAAAGTGCGCTTGTAAGACCACTGCGCAAATACATTGTAACAAAGTATTGCAACAACCGCCATTTTATTCTCTAGGGTGTTAGAACCCCCAAACATTATACATATATAATATAATATATATAATTTTTTTTTCCTAAGTAAATTTCTAGCAAAAAACTTGTAAACAACAAAGTTTGAAAGAATAGGCCCGGTCCTTAAGTGGTTAACCTTTTTATGCCTGCTTTTGGACATCCCCAAGATGTCTCTTGTGCCTAGTGTCTCCCCAAATGAGTAATAAAAGCCAACTACCATCATTTTTATCTTCTTAAGGAGCAAGTCCCCTTTCGGGGGGAAAAAAAAATTGCAAATTAAAAAAGTAATGTAGCACATACAATTGCTACACAAGTCATACTGTAATATTGTAATTGAATATTAATAAATTACCTTTTCCAATCTGCAGTGATGTAATTCTCTGTACAATGCAATGCAACATGGCGACCTGGAGGTGTTCTGTACATTCTGTAGATGGTGTACAGAATGACCCCCCTAGAAAAGTAATTTCCTGCTTGTGTGATTGGCTCACTGATTTTTCCAGAAGTCTGCACTAAGATACAAGTCAGATCCTCTGCAACAAAAGTGTATTTTTTGGTGAGATAATCCCTAAAGGGATGCAGACCCTTCCACCTTCCTCATTAGCGCCCTGCAGGTGCAGCAGCTGATTTATAATTATAAAACCACTTCTGTTATATTCACTCAGCACATGAACACAGACAAACAGCTATTTCTTCAGAATAACAAAATGTGCCACAAAGTTTAACATTCCTGTAATGTGCATAGATCACCCAGAGGGGAATGTTTTTTATTTATTTTTTATTTATTTATTTTTATCAACAAGAGTGCAGATAATAAAAGGACTGTAATGTTTTTTGTAGATATTTTTTGCTTTATTATAAAATGTTTTATTCTTTTGTTTTTTTTCTAGTCAGACAAATGTAATATATTATATAAAATTGTGCATTCTTCTTTTGCGCCAACAAGTATGGCTGAAGTTCCTTTTCACATATTTTTTGGCTCCCTGTAACAAAATCATATAGAATTGACCTAAACCGTTCTAGTTTACCTTCAATAATTATTAGGGAGTAACGTATCCTTCTATGATTTAGATTGTTCTACATTTTGCCATTTGTCTTCCAACTCCTTGCACTGCTAGTTAATCACTAAGGCTTTCATTTCTGTCCTGAATGTGTGGTTGAAGGGGAGGATCTTATTGTAAAAGTTCAGAAATGCTATACGCTTTGTCACAACCATACTCATGCAGACTTACAATGCTGAAGAAGACGAGGGCTATGTTTGACCAAGTCTTTTAGAATACAGAATGTTTTGGGCAGTGTGGTCAACTCTTGCATCTATGTGACTGTACAGATGGATGTACAGTATTTAGACACTGTGCAAGTGATATAAAAAAAAGTGTAGCCATGCGTTGCTTTAAAGCGGTTGTAAAGTCTCATTGTTTATTTTACTAAAATAAAAAATGTCATAGTTACCTGCTCTGTGCAAGGGTATTGAACAGAGCAGCCCCAAACCGTCTCTTCTTGGGTCCCTTGCTGGTGCTTTATGCTACTCCTGTTCTCCGTGTGCCACCACAGAAAGCTGCTTCTTATGGTGGCACATCTGTGGGCTCGCTCCCGAACTGGGCTGTGTGCATTCCTAGATACACACAGCGTGGCTTGGCCCTGCATCCGGCTTCCTCCACACAGGATTTGATTGACAGCTGCAGGAACCAATGGCTCCCTCTGCTCTCAGCCAAGCCTGTGAGAAAGGGGAGAGAAGACTTGCAGATGGGCACAGTGCTTTATCGATACACGACTCAGTATTTAGAGGGGGGAAAAACAGCTACTGAAAGGTGTGTGTGTGTGTGTGTGTGTGTGTGTGTGTTTGTGTGTGTTTTTTTACCTTAATAACCACTTTAAACACCTCAATGCATGGCAATTTGGGACCGATTTTCTTTTTTTCTTTGGTTTTTGGGGTTTTTGTGGTATCCCCGTACTCTTTTTTTCTTTTTTGCACACAGGGCACAGAACAGGCGCTGTGTTGCAGTGCATTGCAGCACGTGTGTCTTGAAGGCGGTTTGAAAAAGTCACAATAGGGCTTCTCTGGGAATCTGAATAATCAATCCTAATTTACTGCACTGATTTCTACATCAACCTCTTGGAACTAAACCCTCTTATACTTTACAGCCTAAAGAAGCTGCAGGCATCATTCTGGTATAACCATTCAAAGTCCAGCAACATACTTGTAATCTTTTTTTTTTCATGCAGCCTTGGCTGAACGAAAAAAAGAGATTGATTGGTGGGTATGCCCACCATTAGAATACCTCCCTTCATCCACCCACTTCTAATGATGGGCATACATGCAGCAACAATAGAGAGAGAATAGAGTGAGAGAGAGAACAATAAAACGACAACTATTTTATTTTTTTTTATTTTTTTGAGATTCACAGGTAAAAAAGCTCCTGACTGAAGCGACTGAATCAAAACGCTACCACAAAAAAAATGTTAGCGATCGCAGGGATCAGGCCTGACTCTGCGAACGCTGCAGTTATGTGTGCTTAGTGTTTTGTAAGTGACAGTGATCGATCGATACTGCACTTGGGTGGGCTGGGCTGGGCGGAGGGGGAAAACGCAGGTGCTAGCAGGTATCTGGGCTGATCCCGCTAACAATGCGTTTTTTTTTTTGGAACCCTAAACTGCTGGGACGCTAGTATAGATCTGATCAGATCAGATATTGATCTGTTCAGATACTGTGCCACTAAGGGAGGTGTATGCTTTGTGCGTGGGTGTTTGCGGTACTGGCACTAACCTGGGGCGACGCAGACCTTATTTGACCCTAAAACCTAATTGATATCACCCGCCGGGCGATCAGGGGGTTAAACCGTTATTGGGTAATAAATGGCGGGTGCCCTGACAGTATAAAAAACAAGCTAACTAACCAGCGTCACCCGTAACAGTAATACAAAAAATGCATCTGCAGTTGCCAGTGCTACACATGTGATCAGCTATGACATCAGCCATTTGATGGATTGACAGTTAAGTGGAGAGCTGCCATAAGAACACTAGTATGTGTAGAAGTTCTCTTATAAGGCATGTCTTGAATATAAAGATTGTGGGAAACAGTTAAATTGGTGGGTTTAGTTCCGCTTTATGCCTTACTTTCTCTTAGCCTGACACTCTTTGGATTGTCAGAGGTCATCAGAAATCTGAAATTTGTGTTTAACTGCCTGACCTTTACACATCCCACACTTGAGGTGACATCTGGCCCCTCTGATTACTCAGCAATGGCAGCTCCCATATTTCTATCTTGACAGGTTCCTTTTTAGGAGCCTTTCAGTTAAAATGTTTTTCCAAAGGATCTTGAAAGCATGGAACGCTTTATCGATTTGCTTTCAACTGTACTGATGTAGACCGTTTTAAAATGTTGAAAGTTTGGGTGAGCATATAGTTTCTCTGGCTGCTGGTCTTATGACAGGATACGAATCCAGGAGCCTTCCTTAATCTACCCAATAAATTATTAAATGAATATCAACTCAAAAAATCCCAAACTGTGCTCTTATAAGTAGTTATCTTGAAATCACTATAACTCATACATGATGAATCTGTGCAAGCATACTTTTCATAAATAATCTAGTAAATATTCTGTGCAAAGATCTGTGCAATTTGTATGTAATGAATTTATGCAAACTGAATTTCCAGAAATAATATATACATGTTCTGTGTGAATCGGCATAAAAAAAAATGCATAGTCCAGTGCATCAAATCTACTATGTGTCCTTCTAAACCTAAATCTTCAGTCTTCACTTATGATGCTGTGTTAAGTACCACTCCACAGTACTTTACAAATCTCTCCATTTTGTGTCGTCTTCACCAGCAGTCAAGCCTACTCACCAGAGAAACCAACCCTATATTGCTACCTGTCATACTCGCATCTATTAGTGATCTCTTTCCAGAGGAAAAGACCATACCTTAGGGTCATACATGTATTTATTAGTATAGAACAGAGTCGCGCTTCATAAACAATTTAAATCTCACAGCACAAAGAGTATTAAGTAAAACAAACAATAGTCCTTTTAGATGGGAAAGGATGATAATTAGGCAGCAGTAATATTGATCTTGCAAGTAGTATTACACACGTGGGTCTCAAACGCAGAGACACAGTCCACTCCAATTCCCTGTGTGACAAACGCCATATGACACCACCACCAATAGTATAGAAAGATTGCCTGCTAACAGCAGTACTGGACCTTTTTAGAAAAAAGGCCAGTAACACTTGTGGCTGATTACCCCACCAGGGCGTTTGGATGGCAATCCGATTAAAGCATGATGGGTCCTGTAGGTGAATCGCCTCTCCAGATTATCCAGCTCAAAAATAAGGAGGCTCCACATGGTGTAAAATCCAACGATTTATTGTAATAAAAACCTCACATAAATGGGAGTATAACTTGTAAAAATAACACCAGCCGGCATAAAAACAAACGAGCACCCGTGCTTCCGGGACTTGTGAATAGCAATGACGTCAGCACATCGTCCTGCCTGTGCGTTTCGTCAGAGGTTGACTTCGTCCTGGGGCACGGGCGACGTACTGCACCATCGCCTCATAACACAATATTTCAACCAAGCCTCGTTCTGATTCCAAAGGACTCCGCTAAACATCAAGCATTTAAAACGCTAATTAAAAAGTGTAGACTACCCTAACATGTCTGCACAAAATGTATTGCTCCATATGTCAGGAGTACCTAATATGCTAATATCTTAAACCCGAAAAAAGGTAAATAAAATTATATACTAAAAAATATGTATCCTGAATGGTTCAACCCGCAAGTATGAGAAATGTCAACAGCGCAGACACTCTAACATACTGCCCTCTACAGGAAAAATATATGTATTACACATAAGTGCAGAACATATAAACTTGATTGAAAATGTATATCCTCCTGGGGTCCAGATAATCCAAGCATTCTATACAATGATACTTGAATAGTCAAAGGTATATCAAAAACCAACAACTGCATCTGTGGTTTAATTAATACACAACTATAATCTGATTTAATCCACACATATTTCCTACTAGTTAAGAATATCAACAAAGGCATTAACCTCTACGTCCACATTAAGGACCAAAGGGGAGAAACGTCCTATTTTGAAAATCCATTTCATCTTGAGTTGAGAAATCCCTCTCTCACTAACGAGCTCCCCTCCAATGTGGGCTGTATCTGTCAATGCCCATAAATATAGTATTCCTAGGGTCCCTATTGTGTACTAATGCATAATATTTTTAAACTGATTTCCGAGACTCTTCCTAATATTGTAAATATGCTCATTCAGTCTCACCTGTAAGGCCTGTTTAGTCCTGCCCACATACTAAAGTCCACAGGGACATTGTAGTACATAACTCCTGTCATGGAGCAGGTAATAAATGGTTTTAGCTTAAAATTGCAGGAAGAACTAGTAGCTGTAAACTCTCTAATATTCCTATGTCGACACCCTTGACATTTCTTACATTGATAAAATCCAACCAGATTCTAAAAAGAAGTTGGTTTAGAGGGTGGTTAGCTTTCCTCCTCTCCTGAGTATCCCAGCAGCATAACCGGCATTCAAACGTCAAAATAAAACCAACTCTTCATTGTGCCACACATTTGTTAAAAAGATGTCATCAATGGACTGATCCCTCCACTGATGACATCTATATGACGAAACACTTAAGGCTTGGCTTGTTGGACATGTGATGTGATGCTACCTATGGAAGGATCCACCGATAAATTTACTGCGGTTTTGACATGTTGATGTTAGTGTGCCAAGAAAGGCACTAATAAATGTGAGTGTAATGATTTTGGTTTTAATGGAATACATTTTTAATGTGTTGCGCAATGAACAGTTTGGCTTTATTTTGCCTTTTTGAATGCTGGTTATGCTGCTGGGATAATCGGGGGGGGGGGGAGAGATAATAAATACATGTATGACCCATAGCAATGCATTGTCTGTTCTGCAGGTGAGTAAGCTTAAGTACTGGTGAAGGAGACAAAAATGGAGGGATTTGTAAAACACTGCAGAGTGGTATTTAACACAGCACCATAAGCGAAGATTGGTGGTTTGGGAGATTGAAAACTGTTGTTTGGAAGGACACTGGGGGAGATTTACTACAGCTGGTGCAGCTGTGTAGAGTATCCAATCAGCTTCTAACTTCAACTTGTTCGATTAAACTTTGACAATAAAGCCTTGTTCACACTAAACACGGGTTTGAAATTGTGCGAGTTCAGCTGAATTCGCACAATTTCAAATCCGCATTTCTGTACGAGTTCGGGGGTGATCTGAAACAAGATGTCTATTGAAGTCATCAAAAGTAAAACTACTTTTGGAAATGGGGTGCGGCGGTGCAAAGTCGGCGTTGCACCGATTGGGACAGTGCCGTTGCCTGCAATAGGCTGTGATTTGGCATGCGATTTGACATGTCAAATCCCTGATGTGAACGGGGACTTAAACCTAGAATCTAATTGGTTACTAAGCACAGCTGCACCAATTGTTATCCTCCAGCTTTGTGTGCTGCTTCAAGTCCACATGTGATCATGCTGGGATAAAATGGTCCATTTATATTGGCGCAAACATATTTACTATAGTTGTAATCGAGAGCCTTGTCTTAGAATTCATGTTTGCTAAGATAAGATTTTTTTAGATAATTATTTGTTACATGATAAAAGGACAATATGAGTAATATGAATTTCTTTATAATGCATGGTATATTCTGAAGAGACTAGGCGCTGCAGTTGCATAAATCAATATAGATTTTCACTAAAGTGTATTCTGTAGATCACCAGAAATGTGAACAGAAATAAATGTTTTTAAATTCATGCATTTAGAGAGGGTTCAGCATTTACACCAGCACAACATCAAGAATTGGCCAGGGCTTAGCTTAGCAGTAAAAAGATGGGACTTTTCTTCTCCACATCTTTGACACCTCAGTGATTTCTTGAATTTTGCATTTGTGCTCTTGATTGTAGCCCCAGTGAACAGCCAGTGGATACCATAGAGAAAGCCATGCAGTGTAACTGACTTGTTAAAATCTTTGGATTGGAAAACCTGTTACTTTTATTCATGATGTTGGTAAAGCAAGTCATTAGGGCCAGAAGGCTACTCTCTGAAGCCCTAGTTCAGAAGAGCAGGTAACTCTATACGAGACTTCCCCCCAGTATCTATGTATAGTTTTGTGTATTTTTATAGTAATAATAAAGGTTTTATTATTTGGAAACTCCATGAAAATTAATCTTCCGTTTAACGGTTATAAATTTGCAGTACAGTTCAGAATTTACCAGGACTGCAAATATGTAAGATAAGGAAGTGATTCAAAAGGAAACATTTGTTCTCCTCAACCACACAACTTCTTGTTTGTAAGCCAGTAGAAATATACAGTGGGAGCTTAATTTTACATTAAAGGAGAAGTATAGCTAAAGCTATTTTGGCTATACTTCTGACGATCTCAAGAGTGCAGTTTGTCCTTCACTCTTGTGACCTGTAACTCTTGTGACATCACTCAGTTGGTCCAGGCTCTGGATCGAACCTGACCGAACCTACAGTTGGGGTCCACCCAAATGAATTGACCGCCAGCTGGCTCCGCCTCTCAGTGAGCTGCTGGGAGACTGAGCCAGCCACCCCTTCCCCCTCCACAGCCTGGTGCTCCAGTGAGGGCAGGGGATGGGGGGCAGAGCAGAGAGCTGGTGACTGGATGTGGCCCTTAGCTTGCTTTTATCTGGCCCTTGGGGCATTATTCCTCCCACTAATACGATGCACAATTCCTTCCACTGACACCAACATTGGGGCATAATTCCTGTCACTGATACCAACAATAGGGCTCTAATCCTTTCAATGACCCCAACTATGAGTCACTATTCTTCCCACTGACATCAATGGCAGGGCACTATTCTTCCCACTGGCTCAATTGATGGGGTACTATTCCTTCTCCTGATAACCATGATGGTGCAATATTCCTCCCGTTGACACCAATGAACAGGCACTATTCCTCCCCTGATACCAACAATGAGGCAAGATTCCTCCCACTAATACCAAGTATGGGGCACTATTCTTCCCACTAGTATCAATGATGGGGCACTATTTCTCCCACAAATACCAATGATGAGGCATGAAGTATGTTTGGTCATATCCATATTCAAAAATATGGTGTATATGGCTTGTCAGCAGAAGTTTCACTGCCCCACACATCTAAGTTCCTCCTTTACTTGGCACCTACCTTTGTCCTGGTCACCTGAGTGACCTAGGGGTTGGCAGCAGCAAGCCCAAACCCCTATAAAGGGGTCCCTGATAGAACACCAGGTTTCTCTTAAGCCTTGTACACATGGTTCGATTGTTGTACGACTGAGCATCTGATTTTTGTCAAATGGGCGTGTGCAGGATTTTGTCTAGCATACTAACTATCTGCAATTATAGTTCAACAAACATGAATGTAGTGACGTACTTTGAAAGTATAAAGAGGAAGTTAATTTCTTGAGCGCCACCCTTTGGGCCCCTTCTGCTAATTTCATGTTAGTAGAAGTTTGGTGAGAGTTGATTCACACTTTTTTCTTAAGTTATTTTTATTTGGATGGCAGATAGCATCTCTAATTAAATTTCTGTTTTTTTTTTCCTGCACAATAAAAAAAAATTGTTTTTCTTCAAATGACAGTTTGGGAGTAGGCAGTTACATTAAAAACAACACAATGGAAAATTAACAAGGGACACCAACATGGGGATTAACAAAAAATGAACAAGGGACACCAACATCTTTGATCTTAAAAACTCAGGGATAATGGTGTTGTGGTAACTTCCCCAAAAAATCAAACCACAACCATAATATTAATATTATTTATATCACTACAAAACAAATGCCTTTTAAAATACGTTTGGCATAACTACATCGGTATCGCCAGCAAAGCAACTTCATTATTATCCCCATTAACCACTTCACATCCGGCCGTAGCCGAATGACGGCCACAGCGCGGATGTGAAATCCCGGGAGGCCGTCATATGATGGCCTCCCCTTTCCTCGTTCCCTGTGCGCGCTCACGAGCGCGCAGCAGGGAAATTCTGTGTTGGCCGTGTCCCTCGGACACGGCCAATCACAGATCGCTGTAAATGGCCAATCACAGCTGCCGTTTACAGCGCGATCGCCCTGGCCAATGAGAGATGATCTCATATGTAAACATATGAGATCATCTGTCAGCGCCGCTCCCCCTCCTCACACAGAGACAGCGTGTGAGGAGGGGGAGATGAACGGCTGCAGCGCCGTAAGTTTTAAAAAAAATAAAAATGAAATGCCATCTGTGCCCACTGCCACCACTGCAATCTGTCCCCAATGCCATCTGTGCCCAGTGACATCGCCATTGCCATCTGCCAGTGCCATCTGCCAGTGCCATCCCCAGTGCCATCTGTAGTCAGTGCCATCTGTAGTCAGTGCCATCTGTCATCAGTGCCACATATTAGTGCCATCTGTCATCAGTGTCACGTATTAGTGCCATCTGTCATCAGTGCCACCTGTCAGTGTCACGTGCCATCTGTTATCAGTGTCACCTGTCATCAGTGTCATGTGTCATCAGTGCCACGTATTAGTGCCGTCTGTCATCAGTGCCACGTATTAGTGCCATCTCTCATCAGTGCCACATATTAGTGCCACGTGATATCAGTGCCATGTATGAGTGCCATCTCTCATCAGTGCCACATATTAGTGCCATCTGTCATCAGTGTCACGTGTCATCAGTGCCCCGTATTAGTACCATGTGTCATCAGTGCCACGTCAGTGTCATGTGTCATCAGTGCCACGTCAGTGTCATGTGTCATCAGTGCCACGTCAGTGTCACTGTCATTGTCCTGGTGCTCCAGGGCCTTCAAAAGTGTAATAGGTAGTCAACAATTTAGATGTGTAATTTATGCTCCCAGAACACGTGATGGCGCTCCCTGCATGTTGGGCCTCTCTATGTGGCCAGGCTGTGTAAAAGTCCCACATATGTGGTATTGTAATAATCAGGAGGAGTAGCAGAATTTATTTTGGGGTGTCATTTGTGGTATACACATGCCATGTGAGAGAAATAACCTATTATTACAATGACAATTTTGTAGAAAAAAAATAAAAAATAAAAAAATAATTCATTTTGCAAAGAATTGTGGGAAAAAATGACAACATCAAAAACCTCACCATGCCTCTTACTAAATACCTTGGAATGTCTACTTTCAAAAAAGGGGTCATTTGGGGGGTATTTGCACTTTCCTGGCTTGTTCGGGTCGCAAGAAATGAGATAGGCCACCAGTGCATCAGATGTGATCAATTTTGTATAATTCGCACCACAGATTGTAGAGTCTCTAACTTTCACAAAGACCAAATAATTTCCACTAATTTGGGTTATTTTTACCAAAGATATGTGGCAGTATAAATTGTGGCCAAAATTTATGAAGAAAAATTAATAATTTCCTAAATTGTATCACAGAAACAAACAAAAATGCGTTTTTTTTTTTTTTTCAAAATTTTCGGTCTTTTTTCAATTATAGCGCAAAAAAAAAAAAAAACCCAGAGGTGATCAAATACCACCAAAAGAAAGCTCTATTTGTGGGAAAAAAAGGACAAAAAATTAATTTGGGTACAGTGTTGCATGACTGAGTAATTGTTAGTCAAAGCGTGAGAGCACCGAAAGCTGAAAATTGGTCTGGATGGGAGGGGGGTTTAAGTGCCTGGTAGGCAAGTGGTTAAAGAAGATGAGAGAGTGGGGGGATTTGGGACTTTAAATGAAGCACAATTAAGTGCCTCCATCCCGATAATAGGTAAGTACAAAAAGGAAGTTGGGACTTTAAATGAAGCACTTGGATAGTGGAGGTAAATTTTCACCATGGAAAGTTTATTAATTGTTAAAAATAGAAACAATAGAAGATATCAATTTCATATGCCTATAGAGGCGTAAACAGAGTATAAGCATGGTAAAAAGTATATACATAACAGCGCATAATGATAGTAGGTAAACTGAATAATGTAGCATAATAGTGCCCATATCCACATGCCTGACATGGACAAATATACCCACATGGTGAGTATGCATCCACTGAAACACTAGGAAAATAGTTTTTTCAGTATATACTTAAAAGAATCGCATAGTAATGAAGTAAATATGGTTCCGTATACGATGTAGCTGGGGCATCAAATCAAAAGCTTGTGTGACGATATCTGTACTGACCATCCGAAAATCAGACATTGAGTTCACATCCGACAAAAATTTTATAGCCTGCACATCCAGCTTTTGTCTGAAGAAAAAGGTGTAATTGGCTGTTGAAAGCACCTTACTAACGATCCGAAAATCCGCAGACAAAGATAAATATGATTAAAAAAGTGAGCCATGTATATATTGAATATCATTGCCAAGTTCTGTGTTCTAGCACTGCAGACATGGTTGTCAGTCTGACAAGTCAAATGCCTGTTCATGCTCCTTTGTCACATTGTAACCACTTGAAGTGTCATGTTCAAGAACACAGCATCTATAGAGCAGATTAGCTATGGCTCCCTAGTGTATTGTTTGAGCTTTCTGAATCAGCAGGATGGGCTCTCAGTGATGCTGGGATACACACACCACTCACTCCTTCAGGCACCAGACGGTCACTTCATCAGCCTTCTCTTCACACCTCTCATTCACTGGTTGCTGGATAATTCAGTTCTACACATCCTACTCAGAGTGAATCTGTCTTCACAAAATTGTGAATAAACGTACTGTACAATTTAAAAAAAACCTAAGATGACCGTACCAACATTTTGTTACGGTATCTGACGTTCTTGTGCAAGCAATGAGATTTGTGGGCTTTTAATGAGGACCATATATATGCATGCAAGAATCTGTATATTCAGTATTACCTACTTGAATTGTGCAGATATACTTGTATAAGCCGGGTATTTGTGCTGTTTTGCTTTACTCACTCTGATCCTGACACTAAATCTTTCTTTGGAGACATTTTTATTAGGTTTTAGAAATAACTACAGTAGAAGAATAAAATAAAGCAGGCAAAATAGGTTGGATAACCCTGCAAGTAGGATTTAAAATAATAGTAGAAAGTACAAATAAAGGGTATAGTACTTTACTACATATATTAAGAATACAAATGTGGCCAGGAGAGGGAGCTTTCACTGTTGGATGTAAACAAACCTGGCCATCGGATCTCAGTGAGTATCCATCTAAGGAAGGGAAGGGGGGGGGCGTCATTTAGGTCAGTGCCAGGGGGCAAAAAGAATAAGTGCACGCCTTCTGAAAGTGTACAAGTGTACTTTATTGTTATTATATGGGTAGAGTAGTTGGAGGAGTTTGTCTTCAGTGAGGACATATAGCTTGGGTGTCAATGACTGGGACCTTTTGTATGAATTTGCTTTCCATTTAAAAAATTAACTTTTTTTGTATAAATCATACTAAGGTGGGATATGGACATTATTATTATTACAGGATTTATATAGCACCAACAGTTTACGCAGCGCTTTACAACATGTATAAATACATAAGTGATCCATATAGTGAACTTGGTGTTGAGTTATTCACTTTAAGGTCATCACAGAGGACAAGGGGGCACTCAACATCTAGAGGAAAAAAGATTTCATCTCCAAATGTGGAAAGGTTTCTTCACAGTAAGAGCTGTGAAAATGTGGAATAAACTCCTTCCAGAGGTGGTTCTGGCAAGCTCAGTTTAAAGAGGAAGTAAAGCCTCAGAAAAAAAAATAAAAAAACCCTGCAAGACAAAGGCATAATGATCTAGTATGCATAGCATACTAGCTCATTATGAATTACTTACTATTATGAATTTTCTGAATTACGACTTACTATTATGAATTACTTATTATGAATTACTTACCTGAGATCGAAGCCCCCGCATCGGCCCCCGTTCCCCTCCTCCGGCGCCACCATCTATCCCGGAGTGACTTCTGTGTATCGCGGCTCCGGCGCTGTGACTGGCCGGATCCGCGATGACATCACTCCCGCGCTGGCACGCTGGTGCTGCAACTAACGTCACGATCACCGTTGGGCAACTTCACGCTCAGTGCGCCTGCACACCGTTGTCTATGGCGCATGCAGCGTAGACAGCGGTGCCGCTATTTCTGCAAATATCTCCTAAACCTTTTAGGTTTGGGAGATATTTCTTGCACCTACATGTAAGCCTTAATCTAGGCTTACCTGTAGGTTAAAGTGGTTGTAATGGGTTTACAACCACTTTTAAAAAAGGCCTGGATTCTTTCCTTATTGTACATAATATAACTGGATACTAACATTTTATAGGTAAAGTTGATCTGGGGAAAATCTGATTGCCTCTCGGGGATCAGGATTTTTTCCCCTGCTGTAGCAAATTGGATCATGCTTTGCTGTTTTTTTTTGTCTTCCTTCCTCTGGATCAACTGTGGGTAAAGGATTGTGTATATGGGATTGCAGGATTTTTTTTTTTTTTTTGGTTGAACTAGATGGAAAAAAAAGTAACAACTTCGTACTAAACTACACAGGTGATTTATATCACTTGTTTGCTGAAATTGCCTGCAGTCAAACACTTTTCTTTAGCAAGTTTCTTTTCTGTTTGGTCAGCTATATAAGCAGTTTTTAGTAACAAGATTGTGCGTGTCGTTGTGCATGAACTCGCATTGCTCATGATCAGGCACATTGCATGGAGTCACTGTAATATTAGATCTGTTCTTTTCTTTGAGAAGAGCAGTTTATTGCATGTAGTTGGTATTGTAACAATTTGGCAACAAGCAAATGTTGTCTTAAAAAAAAAAGCAAGGGGAATTGGGAATATTTGGACAAAGAAGAAAATGGTGTGTGCACCCCATCTTGTAAAAACATCGGAGGTGCATGTTTGTTGTTGTGGCAGTTTCCATCCAGGGTGTAGGAAAGGATCCCCATTCAGAAACGTTAGGGAGAGGCTGAAAGGGAGTGCCTACCTAGGATGAATGAACTACTGGCCTACCAGCATCGTGATCTAACTCTAATTATATACATTAATGGAAATGTATATATTTATAAAAAGTATAACGATATATTTTTTTTCAAATAAATTTTTGAAGATTTTTTCAAAAAATTATTAAATTGCATAGGCTTCCTCTGCAGTCAGTAACATTCATACAAATGGCTTACAATGTTGATAAAAACAAATTCTAATACCAGTAAATGCTAAGTTTTATTTTAATACAGTAAAAATTTAAATGGTATGCAAAGATATGTCAGCATTTGTCCAGTGCCTTGTGATGAGGAGGTTATAACACCAGCGTACACTCCACTCAACTTGCATTTTCTTTTGGTTTCTTTTTGTGTACTTCTATTTCTGGTAAGCCTCTATGGGATTTGGCAGGAAATGCTGCACGCAAACAAAAGAAATTGGAATACACACATCACAAACTGGTTTAGGAAGCAAAAAGGGGTTGATTTACTAAAGGCAAATAGATTGTGCAGTTGCACTTATTTTCCCCAGAACGAGTGTGGTGAAACTTCACTTTGTAAAGAATACCCAATCAGTTCAAAGAAAATATATTAAAAAAGCGCATTTTTGCTTGCACATGATTGGATGATGTAATTGAGCAGAACTTCACCACAAATGCAACATTTTGAGAAAAATTAGTTCAACTGCGCTTGTAAAGTGCACAGCCTATTAGTAAATCAATCTCGGTGTGCATTTTAACCGCTTCCCGACCGCCTCATGTAGATATACGTCTACAGAATGGCACGGGCAGGCAAAACCACGTACCTGTACGTGGCCCTTTAAATGCCTGCCCGTGGGTCGCGCGCCGCCAGCGGCGCGCTCGCGACCCGGTCGGGAGCTCCGTGACCCCGGCCGCGGGACCAGCCGACCCGATCGCCGCTGGTGTCCCGCGATCGGGTTACGGAGCTGAAGAACGGGGAGAGGTTTGTGTAAACAAACCTCTCCCCGCGCTTCCTACTCTGCCTGTCATTGATTGGCTGTTCCCGTTCATCGAGAAAGCCGATCAATGACGTCAGACGTCAGCCCCGCCCCCTAATGTAAAAAACACAACACACGTCACAGCCCATAACCCCTCCCCTCCCCCTAGTGGTTAACTCTTTCACTACAACTGTCATTTATACAGGAATTAATGCATTTAAATAGCATTTATTGCTGTATAAATGACAATGGTCCCAAAAATGTGTCAAAAATGTCTGATGTGTCCGCCATAATGTCACAGTCACAATAAAAATCGCTTATCGCCGCCATTACTAGTAAAAAAAAAAATATTAATAAAAATGCTATAAAACTATCCCCTATTTTGTAAACGCTATAACTTTTGCGCAAACCAATCAATAATCGCTAATTGCGATTTTTTTTTACCAAAAATATGTAGAAGAATACCTATCGGCCTAAACTGAGGAAAAAAAAATGTTTTTTTTATATATTTTTTGGGGATATTTATTATAGCAAAAAGCAAAAAATATTGTATTTTTTTCAAAATTGTCGCTCTATTTTTGTGTATAGCGCAAAAAATAAAAACCGCAGGGGCGATCAAATACCACCAAAAGAAAGCTCTATTTGTGGGAAAAAAAGGACGCCAATTTTTTGTTTTGGAGCCACGTCGCACGACCGCGCAATTGTCAGTTAAAGCGACGCAGTGCCGAATCGCAAAAAGGGGCCTGGTCCTTTGGCTGCCAATTGGTCCGGGGGGCTGAAGTGGTTAAAGGATACATTCACCTTTCGTACACATGTTACACCCTTATTCAGGGTGTAACATGTTAGGAACGGACCGGCCCCCGCACCTCCCCGATCCCCCGCTGTGACAGCTAGAGGGGTTCAGCTCCCACCCGCTAGCTGTTACAATTAAAAAAATTATAAAAGGAGGCCAAGTGGGGCTCCGCCCGCCCGGCAGCATCACTGATTGACATGGCTCTATGCATGGAAAACTACCTTTGTGGCTGTCAGCTTGTAGTTTCAATGAACTACCATGGCGCTCCACAGCGCCGTGGTAGTTCATTCATGCTTCCTGTCAGTTTTTATCTGCTTGCCCATACATCCCATATAAGATCTGCCAGTGTATGACAGATACATTGGCAGACCTGCTGAAGACTTCCATGGCACCAGCAATCTGCTGATTGCTGGTGCAATGCTTTACAGGATCCCAAAAAAAAATGCACTTTTTTTTTTTCCTGCAAAAGAAATGTGCATTTATTATTTTTGTTACAAAAAGTGAACTTATCCTTAACGTGGTTAATTTGAGTGACTGAACCTACCCAGACTAGCTGAAATAGTGTGACCTGATCTTAAGCAAGACATCCCAAAAATATATACATGAACTGAAACAGTTTATTATTTTTTTTAACACAAATGAGCCAAAGTACGTTTTATCAGTAACAACAGGAAGTGTTTGACAGAAGTGTGTCCTAATAAAGAAGGTTTCACTGGTTACTAAAGATGGGCATGCATTGAAATTAATTTTATTCAAGAAAAATATGTTTTGGAACATTCTTTTCATATTCCAACAGCTAATGGAGTCAAATCCACGATTGTTTTTTGACCTCAAGCGAGCAAATTTCTGTAGATGATTGTGGTTTTCCTTCAGAAAATTCCATTCATGAATGTTAAAAGCAAATGAAATTTTGAACTACTTTTGCACGACATTCAAGTCTCTGATGAATTATCATCGAATTATCGATTGCGCTGACATGATTTTTTATATGAGCATTTGTATAATCCTCTAGCAGTCTATGGCAAGCTAGTTCACATAGTTTTCCAAAACACATCCTGATATTCAAATTAAAGTGGTTCTAAAAGCTCAAGGTTTTTTACCTTCATGCATTTAATGCATGAAGGTAAAAAACTTTCTCTGTGCAGCAGCCCCCCCCCCCCCCCAATACTTGCGTGATCCAACCATGTGCACAAGAGCTTCGGTTCTCAGGGGACTCTCCCTCCTCATTGGCTTAATCACAGCCAATGAGAAGACAGAGGGTGTGAGGCCGAGCAACGGTTCTGTGTGTGAATGGACACGCAGAGCAGCGGCTGGGAAACGAGCCTGCTTGGGTGCCCCCATAGCAATCTGCTTGCTCTGGGGGCACTCTGTAGTAGGGAAGGGCCATGAGCGCCTGCGGGGGACCCAAGAAGAGGATTAAGGCTGCTCTGTGCAAAACCATTACACAGAGCAGGCAAGTATAACATGTTTGTCATTTTTTTAAAAAAGTTTTTTTTTTTTCATAAATAGAAGTGCTATGGGTTTCTGCTGGTACCCATGTACTGACAAGGACCCCTGGCATGTCTGTGCATGCACAGGATCTCATGCTGGAGCACTTCAACACTGCCTCTTGGGTTGTGACTAGTACTAGCCTAGTACACACCAATAGTTTTTTTTCCATTCAACCTAGCAGGGCTGAATGAAAAAAAAATTGACAGCTCAGGCGGAGCCGCCGTACTATCTATCTGGCATTAGTCCATCAATCTTACCTGCTGTTCTATTGTGTTCTGACAGGAGGACGTCCGCTCCCCCTCCAGAACATTCTGGTCTGCACTTTCAGCCATTCGCTGAGAGCTCTGATCCGGGGCTGATCGACAGACCTTTTTCTGTCATTCCCCTTCGACTGAAGCCAGCTGAAAGGAAAAGACCGACTGCAGTACACATGGGTTTCTATTGAACCGGCCGATGCCATCCGCCAATTGACCTGTGTGTACTAGGCTTTAGGCATTCTAGTAGGCAGCAGGTTACTGGAAATATGTCATCCTTGCCTGGGTGAGGATTCGGAAAATTGAACTTGGCAAATCAAAAAAAAAATAAAGGTATTTACTGTTTACATTTTTTCTTTTCTTCTTTTTTTTTTTTGGTGAAGGTCTGCTTTAGGCTTGGTAAAGCATAAACAGGTTGAAAATGTCCATGTGCTATTAGAGCACTCAAGTGTGGAAAGTGCCTGGTAATGAGTTAACTCCCATTTGGCCCAATTCTTTAGAGTGATTCTGAAATCAGATTTTCATTTTTGCCTGTGTGAATTGTAGACACCTCAGTACTGTTCTCATCACATGGGAAACATTTCTGTTAGCTAAAAAAAGTCCGATCCAGCCACTAGGCTTTTCTGCCAGAACCTGTTGGGTGGGTGTCTGCTAAAGACTGATGGTCTTTTTGAAAGACGTACAAACAGCCTGCACAAATTGCTACATGTTTGCCGCTTACTCAAACAGCACTTATGTGTGACGCCCAGTTGGCAACCTCTGATAATTTAGTATACAAAGAACTTGGCAGAAGATGATCACAATTGTGAAAACAATAACCACAGTACACATAAAAAGAATGCTTTGAGTGATCTGTATACTGCACGATCTGAGGAGGTGACCAGCACTTTACATTACTGTTCAGTTAACACATTTTGTGAAGTAAGCTTATTTACCGGTACTTTTTATTTACACATAAATACAAATGAAATATGCACATCTATTTGGTAGTGTCCACCAGTAATGTCAGCACTGCAAAACATTGGACTTAGCAATATGATCCACCCATGAGGTCCATTGGGGACAGAAGTTAGTATTTGCTCTTTTCTTACACTTGTAACTGAAGATTACTGTATTCTATCAGTTTTGAACCTTGCCCAGGTTGTAATTTAGCACAAAAAGATTTACATTCGCATTCTTTAAAGCTTAGTTTATACAAGGATCTAAACAATGGTGCCTACGGCTCCTTAAATGCTTAAATACCGCAGCCCCGATTGCTGTCAGTGGCTTCCCTGTGCATGTCCTCTGTTTACAAGAGCCCTGACACCCCTGCCAGTACATGACATTTAAAGACTGGAGAGTGAGGGAAAAAGCACTGGTTTGATGGACACTCATCTGACACAGTACTGTGTTGTTGACAACAAATCCATTGCTAATATTGTGAGCCAGAGCTTTTTCTTGCATGTGAAGTCATGCTAACCTGATCTGACTATTCCACGTTCATACAATCTCACTTCCTTTACAGACATTTAAAAGGGAAGAATTTCCATTTATTAAACGGTATACTGCTTCTGCAGTGATGGCTATAAAATGTCTATAAGGTCCATCAAGTTTGTCAATCCCTGTATGGGAAAAATTAAAGAATTACATTTTCTGATGCTTAGAATCCAGAATTAAAACTTGAAGAAGCCAGCCATTTACATTAGCAGAAATGGCTGCTGGATACATTTGTTTAACCACTTCAGCACCAATTGGCAGCCAAAGGACCAGGCCCCTTTTTGCAATTCGGCACTGCGTCGCTTTAACTAACAATTGCGCGGTCATGCGACGTGGCTCCAAAACAAAATTTCCTTTTTTTCCCACAAATAGAGCTTTCTGGTGGTATTTGATCGCCCCTGCGGTTTTTATTTAAAACAAAAAAAAGCGACAATTTTGAAAAATATGCAATATTTAATAAAAAACAAAAAATTTAAAAAATTTTTTTATCAGTTTAGGCCGATACGTATTCTTCTACATATTTTTGGTAAAAAAAAATGCAATTCTGCAAAAGTTATAGCGTTTACAAAATAGGGGATGTTTTATAGCATTTTTATTAATATTTTTTTTTTAAAATGGCGGCGATCAGCGATTTTTATTGTGACTGCGACATTTTGGCGGACACATCGGACATTTTTGACACATTTTTGGGACATTTGTCATTTATACAGAAATCAGTGCTATTTAAATCACTGATTCCTATGTAAATGACAGTTGTAGTTAGGGGGTTAACCACTAGGGGGCGGGGATGAGTCAGTGTGACGTGTTGTGTTTTTTTTACAGTAGGGGGGCGTGGCTGACGTGTGACGTCATTGATCGGCGTCCCGATGACAGGGAACCGCCGATCACTGACAGTCAGTGTAGGAAGCGCGGGGAGAGGTTTGTTTACATAGACCTCTCCCCGTTCTTCAGCTCCGTAACCCGATCGCGGGATACCAGCGGCGATCGGGTCCGCTGGGTCACGGAGCTCCCGACCGGGTCACGAGCGTGCCGCTAGCGGCGCGCGCGCGACCCACGGGCAGGCACATGCACGATACGTACAGGTACGTGATTCTGCCTGCCCGTGCCATTCTGCTGACGTATATATGCATTGGCCGGTCGGGAAGCGGTTAACCACTTGGCTTAACCGGTTCCCGACTGGCTCCTGCACATTTACGTCGGCAGAATCGCACGGCTGGGCAAAGTAACATACCCGTACGTTACTTTAATTTTCCCGCCGTGCGTGCGCCTGCCGAGATCTCCGTGACCGTGGTGCACATCTGTGTGAAACGCATCCACTGAGCACCTTTTCTGGATTGATGTTTGTCATGTTCGCTTGATTTTATGGACTTTCAATAAATTCTTTTGATTTTACTTCTGGATGTGCCATCATTCTTCTTTGTTTGAACAAGTATGATATGTTTGTTTTAAAAAAACAAAAAAAAAACTAACCTTTAGTTACCCTTTAAGGGGGTAAATCCTTCTGGGGCTGAAGTGATTCTTTGTTTCCATTGGATTTCCCTGATTGCGGACCAGGCAGGCACCCGGATCTCTAAAGCAGCTCATCAGATCCTCACAGGTGGCTTTGAGCAGTGTGTTCCCAGCTTTTTCTCTCAAACATGTCATACTTACCTCCTCTGTGCAGAGGAGCCAATGGCTGCTCTGTTATCAATCTATCCAATCGGGCCCCAAGACACCGGCTGGAGCTGGTGTACTCATCCCCGTCGCTGGAAAGACCAGGTTCAGGTAAGTAAAAGGGGAGCTCTGGGGTGCAGCTGCATCACAGGAGGTTTTTCACCTTAATGCATAGAATACATTAGGGTAAAAAACCTTGAGGGTTTACAACCCCTTTAATGACCAGGCCATTTTTTGCGATAGGGCCTTGTTTGGCTTTAACTGATAATTGTGCAGTCGTGCAACGTTGTACCCAAACAAAATTAATATCTTTTTTTCCCCCACAAATAGAGCTTTCTTTTGGTGGTATTTGATCAAATCTTCGTTTTTTATATAAATAAAAAAAAAACTATATATATTTGAAAGGTACGCTTTTTGCCGCCAAGATAGCTGCTTTTTGCCACAAAGACAACCCTGACCTATGAAGACATGGAAAGCATTGGAGCTCTGAAGGTATACTGTGGTATTTGGCACCAAGTCATCACTGGTTGATCCTTTATCTGTAAGTTGCGGGGTAGGGCCTACATATGTCAGACTTGTTCTTTTGGAACCTCCCACAGATACTCGATTGGATTGAAATCTGGAGTATTTGGAGGCCAACAACTCGTTGTGTTCCTCAAACCATTCTTGAACCATTTTTGAAGTATGACAGGGTACATTATCATGCTGAATGAGACCACTGCTATCAGGGAATACCATTTCTATTAAGTAAATAATGACTGTATCAACACAGAGTGGTACTGTGGATACCCACAGATGAACAGTGCCACGTCCCATTAGGATTGAAGAAAATTGTAAAGAAGGCATGGACTTTTTAGGCACAGCCAGACAAAATGTACAAAAATATATTTTTAATTATATAAACATAGTACACAACATATATATATTAAAATGACACATTAATGAGTCAAATACTATTTTTAGAGTAATGCATCTGTATGTAACTACGTGGAGTCTGAAAGATGAGAATATAATTTCATTGTGGTAATAAATCCAAGAGTGCGGCTATATTACTGTAAGAGATCCTGACTGGATTTTGGCTCTACATGTTACGCGCCTTGCGCTTCTTCAGGAACATCAAAATGACTAGCAAATGTGGAAAAGAAACAACATGAATAGAACACAATAAAATATAAATGTTAAAAATACACAATACAATATAGATCATAACGAGGCATTCCATTTCACATATCCCAAAGGTGATCGACCCAAAGGGCATTCATGGGAGCAGGACGAGCAAATTACATTACATTACATTACATTTTACACATATTTATATTTTATTGTACTCTATTCATGTTTTTTATTTTCCACATTTTCTAGTCATTTTGATGGTCCTGAAGAAGCGCAAGGCGTGCAACATGTAGAGCCAAGATCCAGTCTACATCGCTTTACTGTAATAATGCTGCACTCTTGGATTCATTACCACAATGAAGTTATATTCTCATCTTTCAGACTTCATGTAGTTACAAGTTGGTTATATACAGATGCATTACTCTAAATAGTATTTTACTCAATAATGTGGATTTTAATATATATGTTGTGTACTATGTTTATATAATTAAAAATATATTTTTGTACATTTTGTCTGGTGGTGCCTAAAAAGTCCAAACCTTCTTTACAATTTTTCTTAGAACCATTTCCATTAAGGCGTGTTCTTGGTCAGCAACAATGTTTAGTTAGGTGGTCCATGTCAAGTAACATCCACATGAATGGTAGGATTCAAGGTTTTTTGGCAGAACATTGCCCAAAGCATCACACTGCCTCTGCTGACTTGCTTTCTTCCATACTGCATCCTGATGCCATCTCTTCCCCTGGTAGGTGATGCACACACCACGCCATTCACATGATGTGAAAGAAAGCATGATTTATCAGACCAGGACACCTTCTGCCATTGCTCCGTGGTCCACTTCTGATGCTCACGTTCCCATTGAAGGGGCCTTTGGCTGTGGACACGGGTCAGCATGGGCACCCTGACTGGTCTGCGTCTATGCAACTTCATATACAACAAACTGTGATGCATATTTATTCTGCTTTCAGCATATCAGCTTCAGGGACATGTTTACTTGCTGCCTAATCTATCCCACCCACTTTCAGATGCCATTGTAACAAGAGAATTATTGTTATTCCCTTAACCTGTCGGTGGTCATAAGGTTTAAGGCTGGTAGTTGTGTAAACCTCATTTAACACACGACCTGGCAATTTCCTATTGTACATTTGAATGCAGGGCATTCATTTAATTGAAGTGGCTTTCATTGTGTGCTCTCCATTGTGTTTTGACATAGAAAAATACATTCTGTATGTTTTAAAAAAGCTCAGATCATTGAACTGTAGAGTTGTGGGCATTTGCAGTGATTTTAACATATGTTCTGGACAAAAATATGGAAACCATTATTATAGTAAAAAGTGTTAAGTATTTAAACACTGCATTTTGCGCTAAATATTTACTTGATGGTAATGTGCATTTCTTGGCTTTAAAATCAGTAATGTGCCCCCAGCCCCTGCAGCAATAAAGTAAATATAAAAGTGTACTTTCATTCAGCAGAAATGTGAATTGCCATTGCTCTGCTAACCCAGGGCCAGAGCAGTGTTTACCGGTTATGTAGCCCTTCCTGTCCTTGTACATGTAAGAAACTTTGGGGATGGGGTCTGACCAGAGAGAATGATGACATCCTAACCAAGCTCTGTATTTAGCTATGTGCATGTGATGGGACAAATGAGGACTGGGATAGTAAGCACTGCACTGCCTTTGGGCAGTGTGGCTTATGTTTGCTTGAAGAGGAACTTCACCTAAAAGGGAAGTCCCACTTTCTCTCCTAGCATCATGGCAGGGGTGCAACCTGACCCCACCAACACCGATCTGCTTCCATGCTTGACATGGGCCGATTAAGGGCTCATGCGTACGGACTTAGGCATTTTTTATACCTAGCATGAATCTCCCAGTGGATCTTGCGCATTTAGGACAACTGTTGAAAACATGCACATGTAGGTAACCCCAAGGCAACAAAGCATCCGTGTTTATAGCAGTTGGCCATGTACAGCCATTCACTTCAATGGCAGACTGTGGCATGTGTGGCCACCAGGAAATTGGCATAAAAAAGTGCTAGAATATGAGGTCATACCTAGAGAAAAATGGGACAAAGCAATTATATTAACACACAAGATGTCACTCTCCAATAGGCACCAGGAAAGAAATTATAAATTATTAGTGAGATGGTATAAATGCCCAATTGACATGCATAAGATTAATATAGAAAATGACAACACCTGTTGGAGATGTCAGAAAACAATCGGGACTATGTCTCAATCTGGTTCTTTTGCCCAGGAGTCCATATATTTTGGGAAAAAATATTCAAAATATATTGTGAGATGACAGACACAAATATACAACCAGATATAAAGATTTCTATACTATCAATGATACCAGGAACGATTAAAAAGATAAAAAAAGGGATATTAAAACACTGTCTAACCGCAGCCAGAACAGTGATAGCAAGAAAATGGAAAAATGATATAACACCCTCAATAGAGGAATGGATAGCAGAAATGGATGAAATGCGTTCACTGGAAGAGAGGATCACAAAAGAAGAAGGCCTAAAAGACCACATAAGAGAAACGTGGCAAAAATGGGAGAAATATAGGACACCATCCTCCCTACTGCGGACTATATGAGAGGGGATGGGGGACGTGGGGGGGGGGGGAGAAGAGAAGACCCAAGAAGCGGGTCTCCCATAGGGGAGGAGCGGGGGAGGTGGAGAGAGAGGGAGAGATTTCTTTTTTCATTTCCATTTTTTTTTTTTTTTTTTTTTCTTTTCCTTTTTTCTTGTGTGTATGGGCATATAGAAGGTGGCTGATTGACTAAGAAGTTTTAATGAGAATATGGCTAGAATAGTGAATGAAGGCAATATTAATAATATACAGGCAATATACATGGGTACAGGAATAAATCATTATAAATCTGTAAATAGATACAACTGTAAAATGCATGTATAATATAATATGAAATTGCAATGTTTAATGTTGATAAAATGTGAAAATGAAGATAAAATAAAGATTTATTAAAAAAGTGCTAGAATAGTCCACGTGCATGAAGAGAGGGGAGCTGACAGGATGACCAAGTATTCTATAGGAAATGTTTATTAAGCAACTGTCCAGGTTTACAAGAAACTGTATTAATACACCATTGCAAAAGTTTAATATTATTTTTAGAGTTAACATTTATTTTAAAGCAAGCTAACTTTTTTAAACAAAAGTTGTTCCTGTTTAACACCGTTTTTGTTTTGTTCAGTAATGTTTTTAAGTGTTCCATAATATTTTATATATTTTTTTAAATCAAAATTAACACCATTTTTTGTTAAACAAGGAATCTTTAAATTAGAAAAACATATGGTTTATGGATTGCATAAAAAAATATTTTTGCTAGACAGTTTTACCAAAAGAAAACCTTGCTTTTCCTAATAAATAAATAAAAAATTTCAAAAATACACACGCGTGTATATATACTGTATATACTGTGTATTGCTATCTTAAGTAATGGCAGTGCTCTTGCTAAATAAACATGCCCATAATAAACAATTGCTCTGACTTACAGGGGGTATACAGGTGGAACATGTAAAGCAACAACGAAAAATTGTTTGCTATATTTATATTACCTACTTTAAATCTAGAGAAATACATGTTATGTTGCTTGTAAGAATTTTCATTCTTTGGTGGGGAAATGTCAGTATTATTGCCTCTAGTGGTTACATTCTATTCTCACTCCTCTGATTAATGCTTTGTGTCAATTATTTACAGACCCTTCCTTACTGTGGAAGTTCCCGGAGGATTTCTCTGACCAGGTCAGTAACATCACAAGGAGGCTTGATTTTGTTAACATTAAAGCCCTAGTGAGCACTGCTGGATGTAATGATGTGTACAGACCTTTGCTACTTGCAAAATCTCTGGGCAGCCAGGAAGAATCTCAGATTCTGAGTGTAGTACATAACTGACTTTATGTTTTTTAAATTGCTGGATCTGACTCAGTAAAGCTAACCATACATGGCTCGAGATCTGACTCAGTAAAACTAGCCATACATGGCTCGAGATCTGACTCAATAAAGCTAGCCGTACATGGCTCGAGATCTGAAGCTAGCCATACGTGGCTCGAGATCTGGCTCAGTAAAACTAGCCATACATTGCTTGAGATCTGACTCAAAAAAGCTAGCTCTATATAATATATATATATATAATAAATAATATATATATATATATTATATATAATATATAATAATATATGTGTGTGTATGAAATATAATATAATATATATTTGTATGGTCTAAGGGATGAAAGTGACTAAGCTCAGGGAAATCCTAACGACCCTGTTATCACCCAAAATAATCAACAGAGAAGGCCTCTGCAGAAGAAGAGATATATTATATTGGTCTCTCTTTGGTGATCTGTTTCTCTTGTCTTCACTTTGTTGAAGTTCTGCAGCCTCTGTAGACTCTCCAACATTCATGACTTCTATGGGGGGTTGGATGACTAGGCCTCTTTTAGGTATAGTAGGAAATGGTTAAAACCGCTGTCATGTTTTTTTTTTTACCATCTGTGTCCCATTGTGGAGATTTCCCTTTGCTTTGTTTCTTGTAGACTAAATAGGGCGTTTGAGTATATCCTTTCCAAGGTAAAGGAAATTCCCTCTTAAAGATTTGTCATGTTCACAAGTTTGCCCAATTGAAGATTTCCCACCTATCCCTTTTTTGGTGGCAACTCGACCTTTTTAATTTTCCGACTGTGTTAATCCTGGTGCCAATGTTTGTATGGGGTATAAATATGCAATGGGACATGTAAAATAAATAAAATCATTCTGTTCTGTGTGGTTAGTAAATTATTCAGAAATGTGCATCTTAGGCTGGCCATACATTAAAGAATTGTCTTACAATTTTCTTTAGATCTACCTTCAACTGTAGTGCAAGGGCCTGCCTAATTGGATACAATTGACAGTGTTGTTTAGTTTTGACCTCATATTATTTGTTTTTTGGTAAATCTATAGGAACATTGTACAAGACAATTGGACATGTATTATTAGCCTTACTCAGTTACTCGTGTGAATTTATTTCTTACTGTCAAAGTACCAGGTCTGCATTCCATCTAGTTCACCTGCTTTGTTTGCTGTGGCACGTGTGACATCCGTATTGAAGACACACAAGTCTTTACCACTTAATCTGGGGTTAATGGATACATCTGCATTGGTATTTAAAGGGTAATCCTGTTTCCTAATTTTCATCTTAATTTCTTGCATCTGAAGGTTTGTTTTCTAAACTTTCATTCAGATGATTACATTATCAAGCATAATTATTCTCTTTTGAACAATTGTAGTAGCTGGTGTCCAAGTCCTATACACAGAATAATGCTAGGTTCTTGCACTGTTTAACATGGTCGCCTCTTTTTTTTTCTAAATGCCAGCAATATTTAAAGCAAAAAAAATCCTGATGATTTAGAGTAAAAGTAATCAAAAATATTATTATTATATATATTTTTTAAGATTAGTTATATTTAATTTACAATTTTGGCTTTGTTAGAAATAATCTTGTAAGGTCACTGTTTGCGGTGCAGTAAATTGTGTGTAATCCATTTAAAATCACTTGCAAGTAAATAGTCTTTGTTGTATTGAAGGGTTAAAAGAGCAGGTCGGGGATTAGGAGGAAGAAACGTTTTTTCTTTTGCTGGAAGGATATTTTTTGGAAGTCTAACCAGCATATGGCACCAGCCAGGCACCTCCCTTCCCATACAAGCTCTTTTGGCTGCCAAGGCCCTTTTGTTTGAGGTCCATTGTTACCAGGACTTATTGACAGTTGTAGAACGCAGCTCAAGACACGAGGGACATCTCCCACCTCGGGGAAAGGCACAAGCATGGATTATGGAAATATGAATTGATCTTTAAGAGAAGGGCCCTCCTCTGTTCTGCAGAAGTACAATGAAGTGGGGGAGAGGGGCTGTGACACAATGTGAACACTAAGAATGGGCTAGAAGCTCGCCCTTCCCAGCTGTTGGCAAAAAAAAAATAAAAAAATACTGCGTTTGTACATCTTAGGGACTTGTGAAAATGTAGAGGATAATGAAGCTACTTGTTAGACATATTTTGAAATAATGTATGCAGCAGTGTTTAATCCCCTTACATCCAGGCAATGGTTTAATAATGCAGAGGATGTTACCAGCAGGACTCAAGATAAAGTCTGACAATTTTACTTGTGGGAAAAATAAGCTAATGTATGTGGGATTGACTGTGGTGCATGTGTATAGATGAATGGATATTTTAATAATTTTATTATTTATTGCTGCAAAGTATGTCTGAAGCACAGTTATTGTTCTGCTGCATCTTTTTGATTAGCATGTTTTTCTTTTTGCTTTCTTTCTCTGTAACACTACTTTTCTTATTACTGTTTTTTGTTACTCCAATGCATTTTACTATTTTTCTGCACATCATCTCTCTTACTATAACTGCTCTGTTTTCCCCACCCATCATTCGCTGTTGCGTAGAATCTTCACTCTGATTTTCACAGTTGGTATGACTCCTCTTCCAATATTATTTTGTATTGCTTCTCTCAATACTTTTTTTTGTCTTCCTTATAATTGAGAAACTGTAATGTTGTAACTGTTCCTGTAGTCTGTACATTGGACACATTACAGCGTCTTGCACCAACTACAATGCAATGGGTAAAAATGGCCATAGCAGGAAGAAGTCGAGTTGCAGCAGTGGGAACTTGGCACCTGGACTCTGACACATGATTTAAATGTCAAATGACATGCACTGTTGTTGAGAAACTATACAGCTACACTGACATTATTCATATATTTCTGACTGCAATAACCTCTTTTATTAAAAATTGGAGATTGAAGACCTGACAGTTCGGTATATAAGGCTAATAATTATTACCTAGAAAAGGACGATTGCAACAAGAAAACAAACATAAAATGAGTGTGTTATACAGCAATAATTTTGTTTGCACCTATTATTTTTAAAAGTTTGAAACAGACAAAATTCTGAGATTAAAGGGAAAGTGTAATGTATTAGGTGAGCGTATACAGTATAAAGCAATATACTGTACAATATATTCTTATTTCATTGTTTACCTTAAAGTGGAAGTAAACCCATCCATAAAACAGTTTCATTTCCGGCACGTGCCAGAAATGAAACATTCCCATTGGTTGTGCTCTCAACCAAACTGTCAAACCATCCAATGGCTGGTGTCATAACTGATCACGTGTGCAGCATCATGGCAGTTGTAGATTAAACAGAGGCAAAGATGGCAGCTTCCTTGGCTGAAAATGATAGGGGGGTTTAATTAAACTTTAATCAAGGCTTTGGACATATACATCCCGCAGTGCTTTTCTGCTGATCACATGCCCATTGCTGTATGTATTGGTCCTATTGTCAGTCATTGTCCTTGTCTGTGTAGTAAAGGGGCTGAGTTGCTCTTTCGGCAGTGTTTGCTAGAACAGCTACTACTATTTCAGTGACTGTTTACTAGCACTGTTGTTACAATGTCAATGATTGTTTAAATGCAGTCAACATTTGATAAATTGCAGTTAGATTACTGCTTAGGTTACTACTTTGATTAGTTTAAAGTGGTTGTAAAGGCAGAAGGTTTTTTTTTTTTATCTTAATGAATTCTGTGCATTAAGATAAAAAGCCTTCTGTGTGCAGCAGCACCCCCTAATTCTTACCTGAGCCCCATCTCTATCCAGCAATGTCCACGAGTGAATCTGCTGTCCGGGACTCTCCCTCCTGATTTAGCTAAGACACAGCAGTGACGCCATTCAAACTCAGCCAATCAGGCGAGAGGGGGGCTTAATCACGGATCCGTGTCTGAATGGATGCCGGAGCTGCAGCTCGGCTTGGGTGCCCCCATAGCAATCTGCTTGCTGTGGGGGCACTCAACAGGAGGGAGGGTCCAGCCAGGGACCCGAGAAAGGAGGACCCGGGCTATCCACTGCACAAAGCAGCTAAGTAAAATATATTTGTTATTTTAATAGAAAATAAAAAAAGACTTTACAATCACTTTAACTGTTCTTACTGGCCATTTTATATTTTTCTCAAGCTTTTTTCTTCAATCAGGACTTCCCTAGTCTATGTACTTTTCCAGGTCAGCCCTGTGACAAAACCTCCGATGTGACTCTGTCTCTGAAATACGTATTTATAAATTGGCCACGTGGGCTGAGTATCGAGAACTATTTAGTTTATTAGGATCAATGTTTTTATTGGTTTCCAAGGAAAGGGTTTAATCCCTGAGGGAAATAAGTGCTAAATCACTAGGTGGAGTGTGGTGTGTGCACTCCATGCTCTGGTCCCGCCATTCAGCATGAGGTAGAACCTTTCCGTGACTGCTCCAAATTACATGAAATACATGGTTTCACCTTGGTTAGGCCTTGCTGCTGCCTAATAGTGATCTGCTCACCTCTGGCCATTGGAACCTCTCTTGCTCTTGGCAACCTGTTCATATCCAAGGGTTTACCTCGTATTTTGAGTAAAGATGTCCCTGTTAAGCACTGCAACATGTTGGAACCCAAACCTAAGAAGAGTAGCCCTGATTTATCAGGGTCCTCTAGCTCACAATCCACCAGGAGCTCCAGGCCTGCAATCCTCCCTATCAAGGGCCTGACACTGACAGTCTGGAATGTTGTCCCTTGCTTGATTCTATACATTCCCCTCAGTCTTCTTTAGCTCCATCTGCTGTGAGCCTCTCCTCTCCCATCTCAAAGAAGGATTTCACTGTAGTTATGCAATTCTGCTGACGCGAACCACAGTTTGTAAGCATACCTTGATGCCTTCTGCTCTAGAATCATTATTTAATTTGCCTGCAGCTTTAGTGTCTTCTGAGCCTCCTGCTGCCCTAAAAAGAGTCTCAAAAGTCTGTTCTGTTCTGAATATTATTCCTGAACAGTTTCAGGTACCTGCCATAACTCCCATGAGTTTACTGAAAGAATACCACATGCACTATTAAAATTTTCTTGGAATTTTATTATTACTGTGGTTGAAAACAAATTTTGATGTGGTCTCCCTAATAACTAAAAAATCAAGCAAATGTTTTTAAATGAGAAATGTTGAGCAAAATTCTACTTGAGTACAGCCAGCTTTAATCTACCAAACATTAGAACATTGGATTAAACCCTGTTAAAGTATTTTGATTCCATTCACATTGCTTCCCTGTTCATAGAGCACTTAGTACTTATTCTGGCTGCACTACTCCACTGTGCAGATGAGTTGGTGCATATCTCCCGTGCTATTTCCTGCATTACTTTACTATTAGTAAATTTGTGGTGAACCCTTTGGTTGAAATCTTTGGTCTGCAGAGCAGGTAGATTAGCAGACCTAATGAATCTCTTGAAGGTCTTCTGGATTGGGGGTTATTGACCTAGTTCCTGCATCAGAAGGGTTTAGGGACTTTAATTCTAACTTTTTTACAGTTCCCAAACCAAAAGGGGCTATCTGTTCCATCTTGGATCTCAAGCCTCTAAATGTCTTCTGTCAGACCCAAAAGTTTTGCATGGAATCCTCCATGTCTGTTATATCCTCCCTCCAGCAATGAAGCTTTCTGGCCTCTGTAGACTTCAAGAACATGAACTTGCATGTCCCATCACTTTCAGTTCATGGCCCTATTATTCAGCCAGTGTGTTCACCAAGTTTAAAGCCCTTGTGTTATGCTCCCAGGCCATCCTTATTGTGGGATATCTGGATGACATTCTGTTGTGGGAGCAGTCTGCCTAAGTTTTGAGTGATGTGATATTGACAGTTTAAACCCTACCTATGGATCCTGGACCTCCGTCTTTAGAGCTTGGAGTATCTAATTCTATCCTACACAACTCGAGCAAAAGTTTTCTTTCCTGGCAGAAATTTCAAAACTCCCAGACTTCTGTAGAAGAGTCGTACAACTTTTAACTTTTGCATGAGAGTAATTTGGCTGGTGGTAACCACCGTCAAAACAGTTCCATTTGCCCAATTCTAAAACTCCAGGAGATTTGGTTGTCTCTACAATGCTGGTAATTCTAACTGGTGGGTTATCGCATCAAGACCCTTTCCATGTGTCGCAGATGGGGATGCTTCCTGGCCTTGTTCAACAACGGATTGGACAGATATGTCTCTAGTTGCAGAAATAGTCTAAAATAATCAGTGGGTGTTCTGGTGGCCCTATGGGATCAGTGCCACCTTTTCCTCTCCTGAAAGTCCTTTCCTGTCTGCTATGCAAGATTGGGATAGATGGTAGTCCACTGTACCCCATAGCCTGAGACTGTCCCAGGAGGATGTGGTACTCTGACCTGATCAGCCAGCTGGTTTACATTTTGTGGGCTCTTCCAGATCTTTTGTCACATAAAGCTGGGTTGCCACCCTACTTCAGTTGCTTCCTTTAATGGTGGGGCTGGACATCCACAGAGGCTTCACCGCTATTCTAGCGGCCACCACCTGCACCACTGTGACCCAGTCAGGTTTCCATCTTTTCCGAACTGCATCTCGGACCGCCAGATGACCCCATTTCTCTCTTGTGAATAGCCATTTGGCGTATTCTGCTTATTAAATGATTACTAAAATACTACACTGAGTCTGGCGCACCTTGTCCTTTTCTTATCTTTGTTTTCCAGAGTTGTGCTACACTCTCTATCTCAAGGTTGCAGCCGCCAGTGCAACTTGTAACTTATACTAGAACTGACTTTTTACCAGAACTGTTTTTGTATTGAACTATTTTCATAATTATCTTCCCACACCTCTCCCCTTCCCTTCATACTTATTGTAATTTATCTGGAATTTTATTTTTATATTTATTTTTATCTTTTATTATTTTTTATTTCAATTGCTGCCCAGTTGGTTCTGGCGCCATCTACCCTTTTTCTACTGATATTCTGTCTTTGTCATGCCAGATGGTCAAAAGGTAACCAGCTTCTCACTCCACCATTTCTAGGTGGCTCAGACAGATGGTTGTGGTTGTAAGGATCCAGGTTTCACCTTACCTATCAACACAAACCCTACATTGCATGCTTTTTGGCACCAGGCAACCTGACCTTCTGTTTACACATTCCTTTAAGTTCTACATTGTGCATGTTCAGGCCTCATCAGATGCTAGCTTTGGGTGTTAGTTTTTTTAGGCAGCTCTTCGAGCTGCAGGCAGTCCCCACTTTTTTTTTTTTTGTGGGGCTATTTTTTTTATTTACATTTTTTTGTGGGGCTATTGGCATTTTTTGGCTGCGTTGCCCTCTTCTCAGTTGGACTGCTTTTAGACATCCCAAATGATTCTGAATGTCCCTCGTTCTCTGTTTTGCATACCCCTTTTAACCACTTGCTTACTGGGCACTTAAACACCCTTCCTGCCCAGACCAATTTTCATCTTTCGGTGCTCTCACACTTTGAATGACAATTACTCAGCCATGCAATACTGAACCCAAATGAATTTTTTGTCCTTTTTTTCCCACAAATAGAGCTTTCTTTTGGTGGTATTTGATCACCTCTGGGTTTTTTATTTTTTGCGCTATAAATGAAAAAAGACCGAAAATTTTGAAAAAAAAAACGCATTTTCTTTGTTTCTGTGATAAAATTTTGCAAATTATTAATTTTTCTTCATAAATTTTGGCCACAATTTATACTGCCACATATCTTTGGTAAAAATAACCCAAATTAGTGGATATTATTTGGTCTTTGTGAAAGTTACAGACTCTACAAACTGTGGTGCAAATCATACAAAATTGATCACACCTGATGTACTGGTGACCGATCTCATTTCTTGTGACCCGAACATGCCAGGAAAGTACAAATACCCCCCAAATGACCACTTTTTTGAAAGTAGACATTCCAAGGTATTTAGTAAGAGGCATGGTGAGCTTTTTGATGCTGTCATTTTTTTCCCACAATTCTTTGCAAAATTAATTATTTTTTTATTTTTTATTTTTTTTCACAAAATTGTCATTCTAATAGGTTATTTCTCTCACATGGAATGTGTATACCACAAATGACACCCCAAAATAAATTCTGCTACTCCTCCTGAGTATTACGATACCACATGTGTGGGACTTTTCCACAGCCTGGCCACTTAGAGAGGCCCAACATGCAGGGAGAGCCATCACGTGTTCTAGGAGCATAAATTACACATCTAACTTGTTGACTACCTATTACACTTCTGAAGGCCCTGGAGCACCAGGACAATGACACGTGACACTGACGACAGGTGGCACTGATACGTGGCACTGATGTGGCACTGGTGACAGATGGCACTAGTATGGGGCACTGATGACACGTGACACTGATGACAGACGGCACTAATACGGGGCACTGATGACATGTGACACTGACAGATGGCACTGATGACAGATGGCACTAATACGTGGCACTATCATGTGGCACTGATGAGAGATGGCACTAATATGCGGCACTGATGACAGATGGCACCGACACGTGGCAATGATGACACGTGACACTAATGACAGATGGCACTGATGACAGATGGCACTAATATGTGGCACTGATGACACGTGACACTGATATGGCACTGATGACAGATGGCACTGATGTGGCACTGATGACACGTGGATGGGGACAGGTGGATGGGGACAGGTGGATGGGGTGGATGGTGACGGGTGGATGGGGACGGGTGGATGGGGACAGGTGGATGGGGTGGATGGGGACAGGTGGATGGTGACGGGTGGATGGTGACGGGTGGATGGGGACAGGTGGATGGGGTGGATGGGGGCAGGTGGATGGGGGCAGGTGGATGGGGGCAGGTGGATGGGGACGGGTGGATGGGGACGGGTGGATGGGGTGGATGGTGACGGGTGGATGGGGACGGGTGGATGGGGTGGATGGTGACAGGTGGATGGGGACAGGTGGATGGGGACAGGTGGATGGTGTGGATGGTGACAGGTGGATGGTGGCAGGTGGATGGGGACACAGATCGCACATTTAGTTTTTTTGTTACTTACGGCGCTGCAGCCGTTGTTCTCTCTCTCCCCACACGCTGTCTGTGTGAGGAGAGAGAGAGCGGCGCTGACAGATGATCTCATATGTTTCCATATGAGATCATCTCTCATTGGACACGCCGATCTCGCTGTAAACGGCCGCTGTAATTGGCCGTTTACAACGATCTGTGACCGGCCGTGTCCGACGGACGCGGCCAGCACAGAACTTCCCCGATGCGCGCTCTCAGGAGCGCGCATTAGGGAAGTAAACAACAGGACGTCCAGGGACGTCCTCCCTGCAGGGAGCGTCCGCGCTGCAGCCGTCTTTCGGCTATAGCGCGGGCGCGAAGAGGTTAAAAAACCATGCACATTTTAAAAAAGCCTTAATTTAACTTTTCAGATTTTTCATAATTGCTCTTCTATATATTTGATAATATGTTTAATCTAGAGATTTGTAGATTAGTTTGTAGAAGAGATTTATAAATCACAATCACTCTTTAGTCTTACAGCTGTTGAGATATGACATCAGCCATACAGGGAGTACATTATTTTCAATGAGTCAACCAACTGATAGACTTGCATTGTTAGAAGCATCAGAACAGCAGAACTACTGTGTAGCATGGCATAGAAGGATGCAAAGCCAATGTTTGTAATAAACAAATATGGTTGCCCCAATATACGTATATCATTACAAATTATACATAAAAACAATGTTTCTAAGCACATATTAGTGCACCAATCTGAGCTTTTACATTTGTAAAACAAAAACATTTACTGACAAACCTTGCTGCTATTTGAAGGTTTGCTAGCAATTGGTGAAATATAAACTTCATCCATAAAACAAGCCATTAAGTTTAAAATAGAAATGAAAAGACAAAACATTTTTGTATAGCTATAAAAAAAAAACATAATTACTTTTATGCCCCTTTTTTTTTTTTAAGTGATCACAGTCCCTCTGTTCTCAGCTGCAAAAGAGCTGGAGGGAGGAGAATCAGCAGCACACGGAGCTTCCCAGTGACAGGCTGTGCAGGGGGGCGTGGGGGGTGGGGTGCGGTGTCAGGACAAGTCTGATCATTGTAGGAGAGCAGTCTGAGTTCCCAGCATAGCTAGAGAACTGACCAGTGTGTTCTCTTGCTTAGTGTGGCCAGTTTTTAATAGGACAGCAGAGGGACTGGCAGGAACACCAGTGATTTCACACAAAGGAAGCAATGCAAAGAGAACAGCGGTAATAAACCAAAAAAAACTAAAAGTTGTTGTATTGCAGCATACGGATTCTTCCATGTCAGCTCTGCTTTAGTTTTCTTTTTTAGGCTTTTTTTCACCTAGTGATTAGGTCAGTAAGTCTGCTAATTATCATCTTCCTTTAACAGACCAAGCCGTCCAACAAAACTGGCAGTTGGAAGACAGTTGAGACAAACCATTTAACACTGACCGGAGTACTTACAATGGTCAGCTTTTATAATTTTTTCTATTTATCATTAATTTAATAAGAATATGGTGTAGTAATTGCAGGTGTTTAGCAAGAGAATGTCTTAAATTTTTTTTGTTAAACATCTAAATTTAGTGCATCTAACATTATCCTCTCCTCAGATTGAAAGTGCTGCCAAAGGTGCCACCAATGCTTCACCATACAGAATGGAGACGCCTTAGGACAGGAAGTGTTACTGGCTGGATCACACAAAGTGAACATAAATTAAATAAAGCCTAAAAAAGAAAACTAAACCGCTGCCAACATTTTAAAAATGAATAAACTTAAATATATAATTTTTGTTTTTGGATTGAATGACATTTTTAGTGATGCCATTGCCACCCTTACCAATGCTCTATGCAGGGGGTCCCCTACTTACAAACATCCGACTTACAAACGACTCCTACTTACAAACTGAGGGAGACAACAGGAAGTGAGAGGAAATCCACCCCTAGGAAGGGAAATTCACTCCTGTAATAGTTAATATGGGGAAAAAGGTGTCTCCACTGATGCTTTATCACCAGTCCATGTTTCCCTAACAACCCAAAATTTTCAAAATCCAATTGTCATTGGGACAGATGGTGAGGTGAAATCTTCTGAACAGGGGCACAGACGGCAAAACAAATGTCACAGGGGTGATAACATAGAGAAGGGTTATCTAAAAAAAAAAACATAAAAGTAGATTTTTTGGCTGGAGCTACACTTAAAAAATGTGCCTGTTCCGACTTACAGACAGATTCAACTTAAGAACAAACCTACAGTCCCTATCTTGTTTGTAACCCGGGGACCCCCTGTACTCCTATTTAGTGTTAGAGCAGCCTTAAGCCCCATACACACGGTCGGACTTTTTCATGGATTCTGTCCGATCGGACAATGTTGTTGAAAAATCAGACCGTGTGTATGCACCATCGGACAGTGTACGTCGGATTGTCCGACGGACAAAGTCTTATCTCCTGCTGGAAAGATTTGCCGACAACACGGTCCGATCACACCAAATCAGATCGTGTGTACGGTTGTCCGACCGGACAAAGTGCTACGCATGCTCAGATAACATTACAAGACCAAAGCTATTGGCTACTAGCCTCTACGTAGTCCCGTCGTAGGCAACAAACGTCACCACGTTCAGAATGATCGGATTTTCCGACAACTTTGTCTGACCGTGTGTACGCAAAACCAACATCAGACAAAGTGTGACGGACATGGTCCGACGGACCTGGTCCTCGGATAATCCACGCGTGTGTATGGGGCTTTAGTCTGCTCACCCCAAGGTCTCCTGCATGGAGCCCCTACAGTTGCCCAAACCCGTTAGGACCTTCCCAATCCCCTGAAAAGCATTTTATGGTCCTTCAAAATGTTTTTCTATAAAATATCCTATCAAGGACTAATTCATGCAAAAGTGGACTCCCCTGTAGTGGACCATATTTTGTCTTTAACAAGATGCTGTAGAGCGGGGGTTGGCAACTCGCTGATCGCCATCAACCGCTGGCAGGTGTTCCTGCGCTGCCGACGCCCACATTTTATGTGCCAGTCCTTGTCTCCCCTCCCAGCCTCCTCCCACGGCTGTGCCCCACCATCTATGTCCTGGTGTCTTTCTCCCTCCACCTCCATCCTCCTCCATTGCTGTGATCAGTAACAGCGGAGACGGAAGGAAGTGCAGCTCAGGACAGAGGGCAGGAGGAGGAGCTGGCCAAACAAAGAACAAACAACCGCTGGTGATTGGTTGCTAGCACACAGGGTGATCCTAAATGACCAATCACCAGCTTGCAAATATGTAAAGTCACTCTGCCTGCTCCCGTCCCTCTGTCAAGGACCGCCGAGGCATTAGAAAACACGCCAAGGGAAGGAGTTGAACGAGCGGCGCCTCCACACACGCTACACACTCTGAGTGACGGTGGAGGAAGGGCAGAGAACAGACGGAGGAAGCATAGAAGAAAGCGGTAAGACGCCAAATTTTCCGGCTATTAGCTATTAGTGATGTGCTGTTACTGTGTGGTCTGAGCGAGTGGACTTTTTTCTCCCTGTGAACAAATTGGAAATACAGTAGTTTAAAGTGCACTGTCTCTACGCTACATACTGGAAGTATTGGATGTGAGCCCTAAGCGAACCCTATAGCTATATGTGGATGCTGGGGAGAGTACAGGCTGCGTTATACAAATAAAGAACGGTCTCAGAGTGGAATAAGGGGCTAAGGGTGGTGAGGGTGGCTTTCATGCCGAGAAGAAGGGGACTTGGTAGAGTGGATAGCCCACCGACCCACTCATACATCACCAGATTCCTTACGAGGAAAGACGCTGGACTATCAGTGGATGCCGGTGCCATAGTACACCCACAAAGACCCACCCGAGCAAATTTAAAACAACCGTCAGTTGAGGAGGAATCTATTAGCAGCATGGCCACTAATTTGGATGGGAGCATACGGGTTGAGCTTTCGGAAGAGGTGGATATAAGTCTACCAATTACCCCCCAGACTGCAATTCCGTTGGAAGGAGAGAGGGGCCTCCTCACTAGGGGACAAGAGCGTGAGAAGGAGCCTGATATTAGGCAGCTCATACAGGCACTTCCCTCTAAAGATGACATCCTAGCATGGATGAGCGATTTAAAAGCTACAGTAAAAGAAGAACTGGGTGAGGTATGTGCCAAATTTGAAGCCATAGACAGTAGACTCGCTAGATGTGAGGCCACACAGGCAACAGCCGATAAGCGTCTTGACATTCTTGAAACCAAGCTTTATACACAGCACCAAAAGTTGATAGACTTGCAATTACAGGCCGAAGATTTTGAGAATAGGAATAGAAGAAATAATTTACGTATCAAAGGGATCCCAGAGGTAATTAAAACACCCGACTTGAGGAAGGTGGTAACCTCAATCCTTAATCTATACTTAGAAAAACCCCCAGAGTCTCACATAGAACTGGATAGAGTCCACAGGAGTCCAACAGTACAGAACATGGAGCGGGGAAGCCCCAGGGACGTGCTATGCCGAGTTCACTTCTTTAAAATAAAAGAGGACATAATGAGGGCAGCATGGGCGAAGGGGGTACTGCCACATGTAGATTACGAAGTACAAGTGTTCCCGGATATTTGTTGGCAGACAAAGCGCAGGAGGCGAATTTTGAGGCCCCTGCTAGAGCTACTGCGATCCACAGAAGCAACATATAGATGGGGGTATCCACTATCTCTGATTATTAAAAAAGGAGAACGAAGTTTCATTTTACGCAATCCGGACCAACTGTCAGATCTTTTTGAATTTCTGGGCACAGATGAAGTGGAAATACCAGATTGGATAAACGTTTCGATGGAGCCTGGGGGTGGGGCAAACTTCAGGGACAGAACAGGGATGATAAAGAAGAGTTAATCTGGTTAAACAACTGGCTAAACAATTTTGAGACCGCCATGGTCCCACAAGTTTGGACTATATCTATTGAAGGCAACTATCTCCTCTCTTTTTTTTTCCTCCTTTTTTTTTTTTTTTGTTTGCTCTTTCTCTCCCCCGGCCCCCTGGCTGCCCTCCCAGCCTGCTCACTTTAGTGTCGCAGAATGAGCGGAAAAGGATGGAAAATGGAAGGAAGAAAAACATTTGACTACCCGGGGAAAAGGAAACTTTTTTTTATTTTTTTCTTCTGGACTTCTTGAGGGCAGAGGACTAGCTCAGATACCGACCCAGACCCTCCCCCTCCTTCTAGATATGATTAGTATGAATTTGGAGTGGTTTTTTTTTTTTCTTTTTTTTTTTTTTTTTTGGGTGTTTGTTCTTCTTTTTGATGTTTTTGTGGTTTTAGGGGGATAAAGGAGGGGTATAAGGAGGGGTATAAGAGGGACTTAGGGGCACCTAGAGACTGTCCTAATAGTAGGGACACATATTTAAACGACACACACAGTACACACTTGACATAATCCATATCACACTGAAGGTAACAATGACCAAATACACATGTTTTTTTTTTTTTTTTCCTTTTTTTTGGGGGGTTGATGGAATGAACTAGGCACTAAGGACACGTGACATAGGGACACAAGGCATGGTTTCACAGGAAGGGAAGGGCAACAGTGGGGGGGAGAAAAAAGGGGGGGAGGAAGGGGAGGAGGGATCCAGATGAAGAAGACAGAAGTAAAGGCAAGGGTAGGAAACAGATATGTTAAGATCGTATTAGGTGGGGCGGTTGGGGGGGGGGGGGCGGGGGGGGAGGGGGTGGTGAGAGAAATACAGGGGAAATATGGGAGAGGACTATGAGGGGGGGGAGGAGAGGGGATGAGGCAACTGTTTGCATTTTTTCTCTATTTTTTGTAATGGTGATGTTAAGATGACGTTAATTGCATAAATGGTTTAAGATTGCCCGATAGGAAAATAACAAGGAATATAGGAATGTATGATATGAATAAGTAATATCGGACTTACTACCAAATGTGGGGCCTATATATGTTATATATGCTAAACATGCGAGGTTGGCTCAAGAGGTGAAAATAATAATGTAAGGGATCTACAAATATACTCAAACCCAAGAAACGTGTAGCCGCCGGGGCCTGCTACGAGCTCCCGACGTACTCGGGGACAAACCCCCATATTGATCGTTCCTCCTCTGAGTAGAGGACAAGTCGGGGACGATCGAGAAACAGGGGAACCCTGTTTCTCTTTTTCTTTTTGTGATTTTTTTTTTTTTTTATCCTCCCTCTATGAAGGGGTGCACGCTGGTATAGGAAGGCCGCACCAGGGTTGTTTTACCCCCGAGAGTAGTGGATACTGCCTTTTTTTTTTTTTTTTTTTATCTCTCCCCTCACTGGCCTCCCCCCTCCCCCCCTCCCACCTCCCTCCCGTGGGACCCCGCCTCCACATCCTGAAGGAAAAAAAGGGGAAAAAAAAAGAGAAGAGGAAAGGAGGGGTAAAATAGGGAAGGAAGAGGGGAAAGAAAGGGAAATTTTTTTTTTTAAAAATGTCCAAAATAAAGTTTACTTCTTACAATGTGAAGGGATTAAATATCCCCGAAAAACGGATCAGATTACTTGCCGAACTGAGAAGATTAAAAACACATATAGCTTTCTTACAGGAAACACATTTTAGTGGGAAAAAAATACCAAATTTGGGAGACTACGGATTCACCAGTGTATACCATGGGACATCCCAGAACTCTAAATCAAATGGAGTGGCCATTCTGATACACAAGCAGACTCCATGGAAGGAATTAAAAGTAATAAAGGACGAGGTGGGCCGTCTCTTGATTGTGAAAGGCCTAATAGGACAACAAAAGGTTACACTGGTGAACCTGTACCTCCCAAATACCGACCAGATTAACTATCTGGAGACTAGTATTCAGGAAATACATAGACATAAGGAAGGCCTGTTAATTATGGGTGGAGATCTAAACATGGTACTAGACCCCCTTATGGATACATCAAGAGGAGCTTCCCATATGACATACACAAAAATAAGAAAGATTAAAAAATTATTATTTGATGATATGCAACTGGTGGATGCATGGAGGATATTGAACACCCAAGAAAGAGACTATACGTTTTTCTCTGCGAAGCATAAGACATATACCCGCATTGACTACGTGTTCGTCTCGCAGACAGGACTGACGTCCTTGACTAAGGCTGACATAGGCTCTTTTTCTTTGTCCGACCATGCACCGACCAGTTGCGAAATGGACTTGGGGCAAGTAGAATACCGGGAATGGCAGTGGAAGATGAACAAATCACTACTGAAGGACAAAGAATATAAAAAAATACTAGATTGCGAATTGGATTCTTTTTTTCAAACCAACGAATCAGAAGAAATAACGCCATTTGGTATCTGGGAGACGCATAAATGCGTTATGAGAGGAGTTTTTATCTCCTTAGGAGCCCACAGGAAAAAGAAGCTGAATGAACAAATAGAAGCCCTACTCAAAGACATTAGAGAAGCAGAAATGGTCCATAAAAGATCCCAGGCACAAAATATAGAGGAGAAATTAAATATTTTAAGGGGCGACTTAAATTCCCTGCTGATTGAGCAAGCTAAAGCCAAAATAAAGCGAAATAGACAAACAATATATGAGTACGGGAACAAGCCGAGTAGAATGCTAGCGAAAGCATTAAAACAATCCAATGTAAGGAGACAAATAATGGGTATCAAATCTCAAAGTGGCGAGATACTGAACTCTTCAGTGAAAATAGCGCAGGCCTTTAAAAATTATTATGAGTGTTTATATCAGTTGGAGGGAGCGGGAAAGGGAGGAAAAAGCAAAGAAAAGGAGGAGGCAGCCAGAGAATATCTCCATTCATCAGGAATGCCCAAACTTACAGAAGAAGCTTTGAAGAAACTTGACAAGCCAATAACGGCAGAGGAGTTCAAGAAAGTTATGACTTCCTTACCCCTAGGTAAAGCACCAGGCCCTGATGGGTACTCCCTGTCTTATTATAAAGCGTTTGAAGAGAAGTTAGTCACAAGGTTCTTAGCAGCATTTAACTCACTACAGGAAGGATACAAAATACCGGAGGAGATACTACTAGCCCACATTGCAGTTATCCCGAAGGAGGGGAAGGACCCATCTCAGTGTTCCAGCTACCGGCCAATATCATTACTAAATGTGGACCTAAAAATCTTCTCCAAAATATTAGCTAACAGATTGGTTGAATATATCCCAGTACTTATTCATCCCAACCAAGTTGGGTTTACCCCAGGGAGGGAAGGCAGGGAGAACACACAAAGAGTAATAAATGCAATATATTGGTCCCAAAGTCAACATAAACCCTTAACAATAATCTCAGCAGACGCAGAAAAAGCTTTTGATATGGTGGATTGGCTGTATTTGCGGGCTACACTACAACATATTGGCCTAGGGGAGGGAATGCTGAGATGGTTCGAGAACCTGTATTCGGTACCGACTGCTAGAGTGAAGGTAAATGACAGACTCTCGGACTCTTTTAGAATTCAAAATGGAACTCGCCAGGGATGCCCACTATCTCCCCTTATTTTTGTCCTCACAATGGAACCATTTCTAAGGAAAATACGTTTAAATCGAGATATTAGAGGCATAAATACAGATACTGAGGAACACAAACTAGCTGCCTTTGCAGATGACCTGATCTTCTTCATATCCTCTCCAGCCATATCCTTGCCTCCTCTCCTGGGGGAGCTACGGAAATTTGGGGATATAGCAAATTTTAAGGTGAACTATAATAAGTCAGAAGCCATGGGACTAGAAATGAGCGAGTCCTTGACCCACCAGATAACCTCCCAATTCAAATTTAGATGGACAGACTCACACATTGACTATTTAGGGACTAAGATACCTAAAATCTTAAATAGGATGTTTGAACTAAACTACGCCCCAATGTTAAAACAAATAAGGTCAGACCTGAAAAGGTGGGATAAAGAAATCTTTACGTGGTTTGGGAGGACGAACATAATAAAAATGAATGTAATGCCAAGGCTCCTATACTTATTTCAAACTATGCCAGTAAAGATCCCCCAAAGCTTTATGAATGAACTGCGGTCAGGATTCTTGAGTTTTATATGGGCTGGAAAGCCTGCAAGATTACGAAGATCTATCCTGACCCTTCCCAAAGAGAAAGGTGGCATTGGATTCCCAGACCCATGTAAGTACCAGGAAGCCACACACTTAGTTAGAATAAAGGAGTGGTGTGCTAAAAAAAAGAAGCCATGGGTAAATATGGAGCAAACGCTGAGCAAAGCCCCCTTGGAGGGGTTGGCATGGATGGCTGGAAAGGATATCCCAATGGTAGTTAAAAAACACCCACTGATCGGGGCAACCCTAAATATAAGTAAAAAGATTTTCAATAAAAACAAGATTTCAAGTGAACCAAGCCCTATGCTACCTATATTAGGTACATATGACTTCGAGCCAGGGCTATCGGATCAAAAATTCTCTGATTTGAGAAATAGGGGGATAAATAGGATTATACATTTTTCAAAAGAAGGAAAAATAATGACAAGAGGGGAGATAGAAAACCAATTCACCCCAGAACTAGACTATTTTAGAGCAATGCAGTTGGGGGCCTACATTCTCTCAAAAAGTAAAAAATACCCCGAAATTCGAGGGCTGTCGGAGTTCGAGCAGATTTGTCTGGACGGCGAGACTTTGAGGCACCCCTTATCATATTTTTATGAAATGATTACAAGACATGAAGCACCCGAAAAGTTAAGCTATATATGTGCCTGGGAAAAAGATCTGAAGGTCACGTTCTCCCAAAAACAAAAAGAAAAAATACTGAGATCTGTGCACAAAGCATCAATAGCAAGCAGATTCCAGGAGGGGGGGTATAAGATTCTCACACGGTGGTGTGGCGGTGGTATAGGACCCCAAGCATGTTACATGACATATTCCCACAGACGCCGAATACATGTTGGCGATGCGGGAAAGCAGAGGGTACAATGTTGCACATTTTCTGGGAATGCGATAAAATTAGAGAATATTGGAAGATGGTGGAGGAAACAGTAAAGCAAATTACAGGGGTGTCTCTTGGAGAAAACCCGGCTGCATTTTTACTAAATGATGTTCCAATGTCGGTTGAAAAATACAAAAAATCACTACTAAAACATCTTCTCACAGCGGCGAGAGCCTGTATTCCTGCTCTCTGGAAAAAGGATGTACCTCCCACGAGGGCACAATGGTGGGCCAAAATGGGAGAAATTCAACAAATGGAAAACCTGACAATGACCATAAGAGATCAGGAGGAGAGGTACGAGGCTACATGGGCACCCTACTTTTTATATAGGGGAGAGGTGGGTGAGGGCGGGGTCGGGTGACGCCTGGGGGGGGAGAGACGAGGGGGGGAGATTTTACTTTGATATGAAGGGAAATCCCTTCTCTCTTTTTTTTTTTTTTTTTTGGTGGTGTTGTTCTTGTTGTTTTTTCTGTTTTAGAAGGGTAATAGGGGGATTAGAGGGAATCCCAAAAGAACAGTGGATGTTAATCATAAGTCAGAGAATATGCTCTTGATAGTTGTGATGTTATAAAATGAGCTAAATGTAAAAGACGTAATGTGTTGTCTAAAATTGTTAAAATAAAGAGTTTAAAAAAAGAACTGTGCTGCCTCCAAGGCTCCACTGTGGAAACAGGTAGGACACTGTGCTATGGGAGAGGAGGGAAGGGAGGTGGGGTGTTACTGCTATAGGGGAAAGGGGGGGCAGAAGACACCACTGTGTGTATGTGGGGTGGGGGGGGGGGGTTATGTAAAGTGGGCAGAGGACACTATTATAGGCAGGATCATCCCCCTAGCAGTGTCCTCTACCACACTTCACACCCCCCCCCATTCCCTGCATTCTGACCGCAATGCACTCCTGAACCCTGCATTCTGACCGCAACGCACTTTTGATCCTTGCATTCTGACCGTAACGCACTCCTGATCCCTGCATTCTGACTGCAACGCAACTCCTGATCCCTGCATTCTGACTGCAACGCACTCCTGATCCCTGCATTCTGACTGCAACGCACTCCTGATCCCTGCATTCTGACTGCAACGCACTCCTGAACCCTGCAGTCTGAGCGCGGGGCACCCCTGGACCCTGCAGTCTGAGCGCGGGGCACCCCTGGACCCTGCAGTCTGAGCGCGGGGCACCCCTGGACCCTGCAGTCTGAGCGCGGGGCACCCCTGGACCCTGCATTCTGGGCGCGAGGCACCCCTGGACCCTGCATTTTGGGCACCAGGCACCCCTGAACCCTGACCAAGAACCCAATGGTCACTCTGACAGAGTTCAATCGTTTCTCTGTGGAGAGAGGAGAACCGTCCACAACCATCTCTGCAGCACTCCACCAATCCGGCCTGTATGGTAGAGTGGCCAGACGGAAGCCACTCCTCAGAAAAGGCACATGACAGCCCATCTGGAGTTTGCCAAAAGGTACCTGAAGCACTCTGAGACCATGAGAAACAAAATTTGCTGGTCTGATGAAACAAAGGTTAAACTCTTTGGCCTGAATGGCAAGTGTCATGTCTGGAGGAAACCAGGCCAATACCATCCCTACAGTGAAGCATGTTGGCAACATCATGCTGTGGGGATGTTTTTCAGCGGCAGGAACTGGGAGAATAGTCAGGATCGAGGGAAAGATGAATGCAGCAATGTACAGAGACTGCTCCAGAGCGCTCTGGACCTCAGACTGGGGCGAAGGTTCATCCTCCAAAAGGACAACGACCCTAAGCACACAGACAAGATAACAAGAGTGGCTACGGGACAGCTCTGTGAATGTCCTTGAGTGGCCCAGCCAAAGCCCAGACTTGAACCTGATTGAACATCTCTGGAGAGATCTGAAAATGGCTGTGCACCGACACTCTCCATCCAACCTGATGGAGCTTGAGAGGTCCTGCAAAGAAGAATTGGAGAAACTGCCCAAAAATAGGTGTGCCAAGCTTGTACCATCATGCTCAAAAAAACTTGAGGCTGTAATTGGTGCCAAGGGTGCTTCAACAAAGTATTGAGCAAACACTAAATACTTATCTACATGTGATTTCTTTTTCATTTTTTATTTTGAATAAATTTGCAAAGATTTTAAACAAACTTTTTTCACGTTGTTGTTGTGGGGTATTGTTTGTACAATTTCGATTACATTTAATGCATTTTGCAATAAGGCTGTAACATAAAAAAAAAATGGAAAAAGTGAAGCATTGTGAATACTTTCCGGATGCACTGTATTATGAAGTTGACATTAACACATCCAAATTTTTTGTTTTTCGGAGTCCCACTTAATATATTTTTATTCTAGTTTTATTATATATACTGTTATTTATAGTTTTGTCATAAATCATCCCACCTGTAGGCTTAATTTTCTCTGGTCTGCAGAATAATCACTGCAATGTCATCCTCCTGTAGACTGGGTAGTCTACAGTGGACATATAGAGGTTGATTTACTAAAGACAAATGGACTGTGCACTTTGCATGTACAGTTACTCCAGAGCTTAGTAAATGAGGGAAACCTTCACTTTGCAAAGAATACCCAATCACATGCAAAGAAAATAATAATTAAAAGAAATCACATCTTTTTCTGCTTGCACATGTTTGGATGATGGAAGTCAGCAGAGCTTCCCCTCATGTACTAAGTTCTGGAGCAACTGCACTTGCAAAGTGTACCGCCTGTTTGCCTTTAGTAAATTAACCCTTATGTCTAAGCCCTCGTTCACGTTGAACGCCATTTGGAAATCGTGCGACTTCATCTGAAATCGCACAATTTCAAAGCCACATTTCAGTGCAACTTCGGGTTGCGACTTGAACAACATCTGTGCAGCTTCATGCACAGATGTCTATTGAAGTCGCACCCAAAATCACCAAAAGTAGTTTAGGAACTACTTTTGCAAATCGGTGTGGCTCCGCAAAATCCGCATCGCACCGATTGAAACAGTGCCATTGCCGCCAATAGGCTGCCACTTGTCATGCGATTTAAACTGTCAAATTTCTCCACTATGAACAAGTGCTTAGATTAAGTTTTAGACATTCATTTAGCTACTGAATTTTATCATTACAGTTATTTGTTCACACAGGGCATACTACAGTGTATGCTAGTTTGTGGCTATGTTTACCCTCGCAGAGATGCATAAGTGCTATGTGCATCCCCATGCAGACAGTCCCTTTGATGTCACTTGGGATGCAGCAGCTACACAAACACAACTGCTGCTCCCAATTTGATAACCATGTGGGTGCAGGTAGGTGTGCCTGAGTTTGAGGCCGTGCACCTGTGCTAGTAAACATGGCCTTGCACAGACATACACTGTTGTATGCCCCGTGTGAACGAGGCCTTACCAGAATGCAATGTTTTTTCTCTATAGTAATGTAGCATTTACATGTACAAATTAATGCATGATTACCTTTTTATATTCTGTTTTTCATTATTGTCAGCCATATTGATTTACAGGTAGGCTTCCTCAGGACTGTAGTACTGGTTTAGTGCAGGTCTAGTGCATAACCTTTGCCCTTTGCCAAATTCCTCACCCCCCCCCCCCCGATTAAATTTATTCAAATATTGTGCATTCATCCAGCAAGCACAGTCAGTATTCCATGCATCTGAGGTGGTCTCTCATAACTCATAGCCTACAAGGTTATCTTGCCACAGACAATCTGACAGTGCTAAGAATGTCTGTTCACTGACAAATGTAGGGTTGTAGAGTAACCTTGTTACTGGGACGCCTGTTCCTTTTACACAGTACAGTATGACCTTATAATAGGTTTTGGTGCACTAGTATTGACATTTTAATTTGAAAGTCCATTTTCATGTAGGAATTGCGAAGCTTACTAGTCAGTGCAAAGTTTTTGACGAAAAACAAAGATTTGAAAGTTACCTTATTGGTTTCTCTAAATGGAAGAAAAGAGACATGGTTTCATCCAACAATAACAAAAGAACAAACCATGCTGATTTATTCCTCCTGAGATTTTTATATATACAGTGCTCAGCATAAATGAGTAGATTTGTCAGAAAACCTTTACTTTCCTTTCAGAATCAACTTTTTCTATGGGACACTATACTACAAAATACTCCCACAAATGTGGGACATTCATTACAACCAAGATTTGTTCATTTGCACACACAAAAAAAGTATTTTTCCTAACAAATTAATTTACGACCATGTTGCAAAAATGAATACACCCCAATGGAAGTCTTAGGAGCAAAACTACATTTTAGACAACAAAATTCTAATTAACAAGAATTCAACTACAAGTGAGTCTAATTATTCATTAAACAGGTGTCCAGCAGACAGTTGATTATAAAAGAGTGTTAGGCCCCTTTCACACGGACGGACCGTTCAGGTCCGCCTGACAGTTTTTTAGGCAGACCTGAACGGATGTTCCATGCAGGTCTATGGAGCGATAGATGTCAGCAGTGACCATGTCCGCTGACATCCGAACCGCTAAAATCAGACGTATGGCGATTCATTCGCATCCGTCCTGGCGGATCTGATGAAAATGGACATGCTGTCCGTTTTCGTCCGATCCCTCCATAGGAATCAGCGGCGCTGTGACAGGCCCCTCCCCGCTCAGCGAGCAGAGACGGACCTGTCATCCGCCGGCTCAGCGGAGATCAACGGAGATATCTCCTGCTGAGCTGGCGGACTCCGGCCAGCAGTGCTGGCAGCACTCAAACGTCTATTTCCCAAAGACAACCTCTGGATATGATGCTGAGCATGTGCATACAACTTCTTTGGTCGAAGCCTGTTCTGAGTGGAACCTGTCCTGTTAACCCGCTGTATGGTCTTGGCCACTGTGTTGCAGCTCAGTTTCAGGGTCTTGGCAATCTTCTTATAGACTAGACTATCTTTATGTAGAGCAACAATTCTTTTTTTCATATCCTTAGAGAGTTCATTGGCATGCAGTGCCATCTTAAACTTCCAGTGACCAGTATGAGAGTAAGAGCGATAACACCAAATTGAACACAACTGCTCCCCATTCACACGTGAGACCTTGTAACACTAATGAGTCACATGGCACCGGGGAGGGAACATGGCTAATTGGGCCCAATTTGGACATTTTCACTTAGGGGTGTACTCACTTTTGTTGCCAGCGGTTTAGACATTAATGGCTGTGTGAGTTATTTTTAGAGGACAGCAAATTTACACTGTTATACAAGCTGTACACTCACTACTTTACATTGTAGCAAAGTGTCATTTCTTCAGTGTTGTCATATGAAAAGATATAATGGAATATTTACAAAAATGTGAGGGGTGTACTCACTTTTGTGAGATACTGTGTGTGTGTGTGTGTATGTATGTATGTATGTATGTGTTTATACATACAGTTGTGCTTATACGTTTACATGCCCTGACAGAATTTATGATTTCTTGGCCATTTTTCAGAGAAAATAAATGACACAAAAACATTTCTTTCACTCATGGTTAGTGTTTGGCTGAAGCCATTTATTATCGATCAACTGTGTTTACTCTTTTTAAATCATACACAACATATCATCAACAACATAAACTAGCCAAATGACCCTCATCAAAAGTTTACATACCCCAGTTCTTAATACTGTGTGTTGCCTCCTTTAACATCAATGACAGCTTGAAGTCTTTTGTGGTATTTGTGGATGAGGCTTTTTTTTGCCTCAGATGGTAAAGCTACCCATTCCTCTTGGCAAAAAGCCTCCAGTTCCTGTAAATTCTTGGGCTGTCTTGTATGAATGCACGTTTTGAGATCTCCCCAGAGTGGCTCAATGATATTGAGGTCAGGAGACTGAGATGGGCTCTCCAAAACCTTCACTTTATTCTGCTATACCCAATGACAGGTCAACTTGGCCTTGTGTTTTGGATCATTGTCATGTTGGAATGTCCAAGTATGTCCCATGCACAGCTTCCTAGCTGATGGATACAAAAGTTCCTTCAGTATTTTTTGATAACATATTGCATTCATCATGCCATCAATTTTGACCAAATTTCCTGTTCCTTTTTAGCTCACACATCCCCAAAATATCAGCGATCCACCTCTGTGTTTCACAGTAGGAATGGTGTACCTTTCATCATAGGCCTTGTTGACTCCTCTCCAAATGTAGTGTTTATGGTTGTGGCCAAAAAGCTAAATTTTGGTCTCATCACTCCAAATGACTTTGTGCCAGAAGGTTTGAGGCCTGTCTCTGTGCTGTTTGACATATTGTAAGCTCGATACTTTGTGTTATTTGCGCAGTAATGGCTTACTTCTGGCGACTCGACCATGCAGCCCATCTTTCTTCAAGTGCCTTTTTTTTGTGCATCTTGAAAAAGCCACACCACATGTTTTCAGAGTCCTGTATTTCACCTAAAGTTATATGTGGGTTTTTCTTTGCATCCCGCACAATTTTCCTGGCAGCTGTGGCTGGAAACCTAGTTGGTCTACCTGACCGTGGTTTGGTTTCAACAGAACCCCTCATTTTCCACTTCTTGTTTAGATTTGGAACACTGATGATTGGCATTCTCAATTCCTTGGATATCTTTTTATATCCCTTTCCTGTTTTATACAGTTCAACTACCTTTTCCCGCAGATCCTTTGACAATTCTTTTGCTTTCCCCATGACTCAGAATCCAGAAACTTCAGTGCAGCACTGGATGAAAGATGCAAGGGTCTGTCAGGAGACCAGAAACTCATTGACTTTTTATACACAAACTAATTATAAGCAAACAGGTCACAGGTGAGGATGGTTACCTTTAATAGCCATTCAAACCCCTTTGTGCCAACTTGTGTGCATGTTATCAGGCCAAAAATACCAGGGTATGTAAACGTTTGATCAGGGCAGCACAGTGGTTTAGTGGTTAGCACTTTCACCTAGCAGCAATAGGGTCGCTGGTTCAAATCCCGACCACGACTCCATCTGTCTGGAGTTTGCATGTTCTCCCTGTGCCTGCGTGGGTTTCCTCCGGCTACTCCGGGTTCCTCCCACACTCCAAAGACATGCTGGTAGGTTAATTAGATCCTGTTGAAAAAAAAAAAAAAAATTGGCCAAATTTGTGTATGATGTATGTGTTTGTAAGTGTGTCGGGACCCCATGGGGTAAAGGAGCGCGCTATACCGCAGATGGACACCAGCTGCAAAAGCGCCCTGAGGCTATTCAGTTCGCATAGGTAGCGCTTCAAAAAGCTAAATAGTGTTACCCTATGTGGCCATGCACACTACTTTAGGCTATTAGCATTTTTTTAATTCAGCGTGTAGGAGCAAAAAAAAGATTTGCTCTTGTAGAGTTTCTTGGAGCATTTTTCCAGCAGAAATAAACCCTGAATGCTCTTAAATGCTGCTAAATGCTACTAATAGCATTTTTTTTTAAAGGAACTGCAAAAAATGCTAATAAAACCAACAATTAGGAAAGACAAATATATTTACTTTTATATATATTTTTATATACTTTGGTTAGGGAGATGGGTGTGCAGATATATTTTTTTATTATTTTTTCTTTTACTTAGATTTTATAAATTTTTAACCAATCAAGAGTATCGTCAATTGCACATAATCTCTACCCTAGGTAAAGAACAGTAAATGCAACACTTAACCAAACATTTAGGTCGTATTCGTTTGTTAATCAGAAGACTGATGAATGTTTAGACGCGTTCAGGTGCATCAAGTATTTGTGCATTCATTCTGTTCATTGGCCAGAATAGTTATTTATTCTAGCCATTGAAATGAACACTCAAGTGCTAAATGTGCCATTACAGTTAGGCGCGCTTACACACGTGGGGCATTTTTTCTGCCCAAATGTTTCTCTTCTGAGCATGATTTTGGTGCATTTAGATTTCTGCCCCTGCCTCTAAATGCCAGTAAATGGACAAGTAAAGTGCATGGACACACAGGCTAACACAGAGGGGTAGTTAGGGGCAGAAAAAAGCCTGCTTAAAAAGTTGTTTGACAGCTGCAGTGTGCATGAGGCCTGAAGACATTACTAGTAATAAATAGTATGTTTCCTTTATACTATTACTTTTTCACTCTGCCCCAAAGTACTGTATATTTGTCAGGGACGCTGTCAGTCTATCAGCACTAACAGAAGTTTGAATTTGAAGATCCCAAAAATTACTGTACAAAAAAAAATACAAAAAACATATACATACATGTACATATACATATACAATACAAAAAAAAATGACCATTATACTGCGGCAGGTTGGTATGGCTGCACAAATCACTGTAGCTGTACATTAGCCATTTTAAGAACAATAGCAGGCGTTGGCCAAAGTGCGGGGCTGGTAGCCGCAATGGCTCCACAGAGAGCCAAAACAAGTCAGTACACTCCCCTCAGTACACCCCCCAGTGCCATTTATACAGTAATCAGTGGCCATTTTTAACACTCATCGCTGTATAAATGTCACTGGTCCCAAAAAAGTGTCAAAATTGTCCGATCTGTCCGCCACAATGTCGCAGTCCTGCTAAAGATCACTGCCATTACTAGTAAAAAATAAAAATAAAATTAATAATAAAAATGCCATGAATATATCCACTATTAGTATTTTGTAGATGCTATAACTTTTTTTGCGCAAACCAATCAATATACGCTTATTGCGATTATTTTTTTTACCAGAAATATGTAGAAGAATATATATTGGCCTAAACTGATGACGAAATTAGTTTTTACATTTTTGTGGGATATTTATTATAGCAAAAATATTGTTTTTTTTTTTTTTTTTTCAAAATTGTTGGTCTTATTTTGTTTATAGCGCAAAAAATAAAAACTGCAGAGGTGATCAAATACCACCAATATAAAGCTCTATTTGTGGGAAAAAAAAGGAAATTCATTTTGTTTGTGTACAAAGTTGCATGACCGCGCACTTGTCAGTTAAAGCGACATAGTGCTGTATTGCAAAAAATGGCTTTAAGGGGGTAAATCCTTCCGGGGCTGAAGTGGTTAAATAATGAAAATATTGTAATCTTACAAAATGTTAAGTCTTCTTACAGAATACACTCAGAATTTATCACCTGGCTGTGTTTGTCACATTGGCTTGATATAGTGGTAAGATAGAACTCCACAACTACCATAAAAATATGTATGTTTACACTGCTGGTGTGTTCATATGAGGGCCTGATTTTTTTCATTTGGAGAGAACAGTGTGATGCAGATCTGTACTTTAAAGCGTTTGTGTACTTTTTTTTTTTTCTTTTAAAATAACAAACATGTTGTACTTACCTGCTCTGTGCAATGGCATGGCACACAGTGGTGTCCTGATCCTCCTCTTCATTGGTCCCCCGCTGGCACTCTTGGCTCTCCTCTTCTCGGTGTGACATCATAGGAAGATGCTTACTTTTGTGGCACACCCGCAGGCTCGATCCCAAGCTGCACTGCCTGTATCTGTAGAGACAGACAGAATGGCCCTGCTCCCTCATCACAGGATTTCACTGACAGTAGCTGGAGCCAATGGCTCAGCAAAGCCTATGAGAGGGGGGAGAAAAGGCGAGAGTTGCTATAAACGGGCACAGCGCTGGATTGGGAGCGAGCTCAGGTAAGTATGAGGGGGTGATACACATACCGAAATTTTTTTTTTTACCTTAATGCAGGGAATGCAAATGTTTAGGCTTTTCAACCATTTTAAGCCCTGACTGGGAACTTTCATCTTGCCTCCGGGGGGAAGAAAAAGTGAGGGGAATTCTCAATTCTCAATATTGAATTGTGGGATGGGGGAAACCAAGCAGTCTGTACTCCAATCTTCTCCTCAACCAAAAGCCTAGGATGGCCATGTGATACACATGGCCAAATGCCTAGGATTTTGGTTAAGTGAGCAGATCTGAGAGCAGACCAGGAGAAAATCTGATAGAGTCATTTTTAAATGTTGCTATAGAGCTGTAAGAATGACATACAGTTGTAGGCTTGCTTTGCTTAGTTCCCCATTTCCCAGGGGACCAGAAAAACACATTTCCTCTGCTCTTGGTAAAAGACACCTCTCCAAATCCACATCTCTAATTCCACTATTGTTAATGTTATTGGATAGGTCTAAGGCTTAATGTACACGGGACGTTTTAAAACCTCTCCTGAACGATTCACCTTGACAGATGGTAACCGATGTTTAAAAATGTCCATTTTGCTGCGTTTAGAATCGTCTTTAATTATTTATTTTTTTGCAAATAGTCGAGTTACCACGTTTACAAGCTTTTACAGGCATTTGGCCTCTGAACATCTGTCCCGAACGCATTTTTGTGCTTTCCAAACATTTTTTCTAAACTCAACTGCCTAGAAACAACTATAAACACTGTGTGTACTGATAAGATAAAATAGAGGAGAGTTTAGGGGCAGCTGAAAAAATGCCCAACTGCTCCTAAGGCCTCTTCTGAACTATTTTTTCGACAGCTAGAAACCAGCGTTTAAAAATGCCTGTTTAGCCGCGTTTGCATGCCGCGTTTAGCCGCCTTTTGTGTCTAGGAGCGTTTATTTAAGATAACATCATAAGACCCTCCCAAAGCATGAAAAACAGTATTATTTAACTATTTCAGCCATTCTGTGAGACCAGAGTGAGAGAGCAGCAGTGTACTTGTATCTACCTCAGTTTCGGGGCTTTTACTATAGATCCCATAATTGGCATATGCGAGGAAATGCTCCTGGCGTTGATGAGGCTGGAAATACGTCGGAAATTGTGTGCTAGGACCAAAGTTTCTTTGCTACTGGACTCATCTATTGATTGTGCAGCGCATGTCTATCCGATATTTATGTATATGTATGTATGTACAGCAATGCTAGTAGTGTATTGGATTGTATCATGGGATGGGCTCATTAGGGGTATATAAATGGTCTATGAAGCATTGCAAGCAATTGCATGTTTTTAAAAAAATTTTTTAGTGTTTTTTCAGCATTTGCTATCATTTTTTAAGTTTTGTAATGTAAAAAAAATAGGGCACCTTTTTAAAAACACTTCTAAATGAAAACGCGTCTAAACGCCGATGCCGCGTTTGGCGTCGGAAACATCGGCGTCTGAACTCATTTTTTTGCCTTCAAAGAAAAGCCTCTAAACGCAATTGCCTAAAAACATTAAACGGACCTGTGTACATCTACACATAAGATAACATTGGATGAGTTCAGGGGCAGCTGAAAAAAGGGTCCAACTGCCTCTGAACATCCGTTTACCAGCAGCAGTGTACATGAGGCCTAAAAGATTCCTCCAGCCACACAAAGAACAGCATTGGTTTCTGTGAAAATGACTTTACATTGACCAAATCTGATAAGATGTCCTCACTGCTTGGCCAACAATTTTTTATTGTTTCCTCTGACTTTTTGTTTGACAGTGCCCCCGACAGCATGCATTTCGTTGTTAAAGAAATTTTATTTTAAAGAACATAATATTAAGACAAGCATGAGTACTAAAAATATAACTATATTATGTGTGACCTATTGAATTTGAAAAAAATTAGACTATATGTGGAAATTGCCTGCTCACTTTTTGAGGAAAACTTTGCAAAACTGTTCAGACTGAATTTATTGGTTAACCACTATAAACTGTGTAGAGTTTAGAGAGTGAGGCTAAGGTACTTCGATATACAGTGGCTTGCGAAAGTATTCGGCCCCTTGAACTTTTCAACCTTTTGCCACATTTCAGGCTTCAAACAAAGATATAAAATTTTAATTTTTTTGTGAAGAATCACTAACAAGTGGGACACAATTGTGAAGTGGAACGAAATCTATTGGATATTTTAAACTTTTTTTAGCAAATAAAAAACTGAAAAGTGGTGCGTGCAAAATTATTCGGCCCCTTTACTTTCAGTGCAGCAAACTCACTCCAGAAGTTCAGCGCGGATCTCTGAATGATCCAATGTTGTCCTAAATGACTGATGGTGATAAATAGAATCCACCTGTGTGTAATCAAGTCTCTGTATAAATGCACCTGCTCTGTGATAGTCTCAGGGTTCTGTTGAAAGCGCAGAGAGCATCATGAAGACCAAGGAACATACCAGGCAGGTCCGTAATACTGTTGTGGAGAAGTTTAAAGCCAGATTTGGATACAAAAAGATTTCCCAAGCTTTAAACATCACAAGGAGCACTGTGCACGCGATCATTTTGAAATGGAAGGAGTATCAGACCACTGCAAATCTACCAAGACCTGGCTGTCCCTCTAAACTTTCAGCTCAGACAAGGAGAAGACTGATCAGAGATGCAGCCAAGAAGCCCATGATCACTCTGGATGAACTGCAGAGAACTACAGCTGAGGTGGGAGAGTCTGTCCATAGGACAACAATCAGTCGTACACTGCACAAATCTGGCCTTTATGGAAGAGTGGCAAGAAGAAAGCCATTTCTCAAAGATATCCATAAAAAGTCTCGTCTGAAGTTTGCCACAAGCCACCTGGGAGACACACCAAACATGTGGAAGAAAGTGCTCTGGTCCGATGAAACCAAACTCGAACTTTTTGGCCACAATGCAAAACGATATGTTTGGTGTAAAAGCGACACAGCTCATCACCCTCAACACACCATCCCCACTGTCAAACATGGTGGTGGCAGCATCATGGTTTGGGCCTGCTTTTCTTCAGAAGGGACAGGGAAGATGGTTAAAATTGAGGGGAAGATGGATGCAGCCAAATACAGGACCATTCTGGATGAAAACCTGTTGGAGTCTGCAAAAGACCTGAAACTGGGACGGAGATTCATCTTCCAACAAGACAATGATCCCAAACATACAGCAAAATCTACAAAGGAATGGTTCACAAATAACCGTATCCAGGTGTTAGAATGGCCAAGTCAAAGTCCAGACCTGAATCCAATCGAGAATCTGTGGAAAGAGCTGAAAACTGCTGTTCACAAACGCTCTCCATCCAACCTCACTGAGCTCGAGCTGTTTTGCAAGGAAGAATGGGCAAGAATTTCAGTCTCTCGATGTGCAAAACTGATAGAGACATACCCCAAGCGACTTGCAGCTGTAATCACAGCAAAAGGTGGCTCTACAAAGTATTAACGCAAGGGGGCCGAATAATTTTGCACGCCCCACTTTTCATTTTTTTATTAGTTAAAAAAGTTTCAAAAATACAATAGATTTCGTTCCACTTCACAATTGTGTCCCACTTGTTGGTGATTCTTCACAAAAAATAAAAATGTTATATCTTTATGTTTGAAGCCTGAAATGTGGCAAAAGGTTTAAAAGTTCAAGGGGGCCGAATACTTTCGCAAGGCACTGTATTGTACACAAACTATAATGAAACGCAGTATGTTGTCTGCTCAATCACATAAGGTTACTGCAGTGTAGTATGACATGTATAGAAACACTGTTTTGGCACTTCTTAACTAAAAAATGATAGTTTTACTTTCTGTATGATACGGATTGTGGAACAAGTCCCAGTCACCTTATGCGTTTTACATTTTCTAAAATCCCTTCTTTCTAAAATTGATAAATAATACAAAATAAACATGCTTACTAAATGCAAAACATTGCTGCAATAAATCTCATCAATTTGTAACATTTGTGTTACATAGACTGCTCTTCTTCTGTATTGAAAATGGGTATAATGTTATGACATTTATATTCAGGTGTAGATGGTATGAGTGCAGGTATTGCAGCTAAAGCAATCAAACAGATGCCACATTTCCATATATTATACCTCTCCTTATATTATGGTGGCATTTGCTGGAGGATGTTGGAACCACATGTTCCACGTATTTTTACATTTTTTTTATTACCCTCTTAAAATGCTGCATTGTATTGGTGAAGAACAAAGTTCATAAAACGATTTCCGTATGTGATGGTTTGTAGAACCAAAGCTTTACATTTAATTACTATTATTTTCTTAGCATTCTTCAACCAGACCTTGTAGATTTGCTGGGAGAAGGGGTTAGCGAGTTGTAGTGACCTAAATTACAAAAAACTTGCATCACCCACAAATGTAATTCCAGGGCACAACCTGGTGTGAAAAGAAGGCCTCCTGCACACTGGACGTTTTTGGACGTTTTTACAGCTGCTGTTTTTGGCTTCAGATGTTTTTTTTCTACAGCCAATGTTTTCCTATGTGTACATGCACACAAAGGCTGTTAGCAACTGTTTTTGGCTGTAAAAACCCCCACAACTAGTGGGTTCTCAGAGGCAGTTTTCAGCTGTAAAAACATCGAAAAACGTGGCTCACAGGTGTTTTTTAAAGTTTTTGATCTATTGAGAAAAAACGCTAATGCTAAAAAACACTATTGCAAAAAACGTTGGCAAAACTCACTTCAAAGCTACTGGCATTTTTATAACGTCCAGTGTGCATGAGACCAAAGTGTGGAAGATCAGTGGAGTGTTCATGGGCCATGCTTTTGGGTTTTTGTTACTTTTTTTTTTTTGCCAATTCCCTCTAGTTTACTAGAATTGTTACATTGTAGCTCTTGTTACAAAGACACATTTCTTATGCTTCTCAGTGCCATCTAGTGGCCATAATTTGGTATTTTACTACTGCCCATGATAAAAGAACATTCAGTCAGACGAGAAATTAGCCTAGACAACATTTGTTTTTGCCCATTTCGTACAGAACAAATATACATGAAGATTCACTAGATGAATGGCTATGAATTTATTTATTTATTTTTTTATCCTCTTAGTGCACAATCCTTAATCTTGGAATGCTTTTACATTTTTCTGTGACTTTATCATGGTATCTTTAGATGATACCCACATTTTTGATCAAATACACTGCTGTATAGCGCCTTATTTGCTTGTACATAGAAGCAGCAAAAATAACAAAATCTGTCTTGTTGTTTGCCTCTTGCAATCTTAATCTGAACTCTCTGAGCCAGTTAAGACCCGGTGCTTCTAAAGATGGAGGGGAAGAGAACAGGGGTGATCTCATCAGTATGCTTCTGCTCCTTCATTGTCCAGGTAGCAGGCTGGGGGTGAGCCCTGGACCAGTCAATTCTATTTAACTGTAGCTCTGGAGCGTGAACTTCCTTCAGGAATGAATGGACAGTGCAGAGCGCATACACGGGCCCAGGTGGGAATATTTTGACAAGCAGCTTGCGACACAGACAGGACAGCCAATATCATTCTGGATCGAGGACAGATGAATACAAGACTGGCAGGGGGGCTGGGGGCACTACAACACAAGTGTATCTGCACCAAAGGTGCATTTACACTTGCGGAAGTTTAATAATGCTAACTGCTAAAGTTCAAAAAAATATGTTATTCTTTGGTAAGTAACTACAACAATAATTTGTGTTATATCTGTGCTGGAATATTAAGCAAAATCGAGCAAGTCAAGAACATATTAATAGCAGTTTCTTAAAATGGTTGTAAACCTCGGCAAAGAAAAATGAACAAAGCACATCCTTTTATAGTGTGTATTTGCTTCAAGTGTAATTTCTGTCTCCTGTACCATTCCTCTGCATGAGTCACTTCTGATCATTTATTTAGACATCAGGGAATCCCCCCCAGCATACATCAGGTAAATGACAGCCTCAAAAATCTTTACAGAATATGGGCGCTAGGTATCAAAATCACTGTGATACAACATATAGATGTAACAAAATGAAAATCGACCAGAAATTAAACCGGTGTCAATATCATACACCATTATAAATTCAGTGTCCATTTAACAGTCTAATTCAAAATAAGAAATCCAACTATGTGATCAGTGGTGAGTTTAATAGTCTTGACATCCACACTCAATGATCACTACACCAGGCAGAAAATGCAGGATGCACTTTGCCAAAAACAACTTCCGATCTCTAAATTATAAGAGATTATCTAAAGCATGAGGTAAGAAAATGCCCAATGCCTGGCTACATCCTCTGTGTGTCTCCCAACCTCTGAGATAAATGGATGGATCTGACAGCTCCAGGCTCAGCGTCCCAACACCCTTTGCCTGGATGCTACTGTGGCTGCGAAGGAGGACTCTGCCCCTGGCCATACTGTGATTAACCAGAGCTCAGATAGGAAGGAGGGGAGCGGAGTCAGAGTTTGCCATTGTCTTTATAGAGCGCAAGCTGAGCCACAAAACATTTGGGTCAAAGTGCCTGTGTGATGAGAGGGATGTGTGGACCACGAAGGCACATGTTATACATGATCAGAGCACAATTTAGAGGCGTAAACTCAACCTGGATCACATAGTTGGATTTCTTATTTTGAATTGGAATATGAACACTGAATTTTATATTGGTGTATAATATTGACACTGGTTTAATTTCTATCTATATGTTGTATAGAAGTAATTTTGATACCTGGCGCCCATATTTTGTAAAGATTTTTTTTGCCCGTCTGTGTTATTGACACAGGATTTTTTGGTTTAGTGGCAGGGGTACCACAAAAAAGAAAAAAAAATGTTTACATAGAAATCTTTGACACATTGATTGCAGTTTATTATTAATGACAGCCTCAGCTTGGCATTTTCTCTGAGACTGTATAGAGGGGAGGGAGGTCCATTCCCTCCACTCAGGTTTCAGATTACACTCTCTGTGCTATGAAGTTTTTAACATCAGATACCCGCCCCCTGTCTTCTGAGAAATGCTGTGTAAACTATGCACTTTGAATGGCTGTAGAGGAGAGAAGACTGCAAATATACAGGTACAACCACCTGTGTAGGAGGATTAGTTTCCTCTCTGAATATCACCTGAGTTCAGTCACTTCTTTGGGTATATGTAAGGGTTTACAACCACTTTAATACATTTCCTTGCAAATACTGGTCTGTCTTCTAAATAATTAAAGAATGGAATATTGGAGCATTGACCTTTTTTGTTACTTTAACCACTTTAAGACCAGCCTCATTTTTGGATTTTAGGTGTTTACATGTTTAAAACAGTTTTTTTTTGCTAGAAAATTACTTGGAACCCCCAAACATTATATATTGTTTTTTTTCTAACACCCTAGAGAATAAAACAGCGGTCGTTGCAATACTTTTTTTCACACCGTATTTGTGCAGTGGTCTTACAAGCGCACTTTTTTTGGAAGAAATTCTCTTTTTTGAATAAAAAAAATAAGACACCAGTAAAGTTAGTCCATTTCTTTTATATATCGTGAAAGATAATGTTACGCCGAGTAAATTGATACCCAACATGTCACGCTTCAAAATTGCGCCCGCTTGTGGAATGGCGTCAAACTTTTACCCTCAAAAATCTCCATAGGCGACGTTTAAAAAATTCAACAGGTTACATGTTTTGAGTTAAAGAGGAGAGCGTTACAGAGGAGGTCTAGGGTTATAATTGTTGCTCTCGCTCTACCGATCGTGGCGATACATCACATGTGTGGTTTGACCACCGTTTTCACGTATGCGTTCGCTTCTGCATGCCAGCTCGTCTGTACGGGGCGCCTTAAAAAAAAAATGTTCTTATTTATTTTACTTGATTTTATTTATTTCTACACTGTTTAAAAGAAAAATAAAATTGGGTCACTTTTATTCCTATTACAAGGAATATAAACATCCCTTGTAATAGAAAAAAAGCATGACAGGTCCTCTTAAATATGAGATCTGGGGTTAAAAAGTCCTCAGATATCATATTTGGACTTAAATGCAAAAGAAAAAAAAAAAAGTCATTTGAAAAAATGACATTGAAAAAATGTTCCTTTTAAGAGGTATGGGTGGAAGTGGCGTTTTGACGTCGCTTCCACCCTGTTATGGTATAGCGACGGGTGGGGGCCATCTTAGCCTCACTCGTCTCCATACCCAGCAGTGTGAAGGACCCAATCGCCTCCGCCGCTACCGACGGCTTCGGTAAGCGGCCGAGGGCACGGGAGAGCAGCGGGAGGGGTGGGGCACCTCTCCCGCCTCCGATAACGGTGATCTTGCGGCAAATCCGCCGTGGAGACCACCATTATCGTAAATACGACCGGCACCTGAAGAGATGGATATCTTGGTTGTGGCAGCAGCTGCTGCCGTTACGGAGATAGCCCTCTTCAAAAAAGGGACGTACGTGGTCATGCGCTGGTCGTAAAGTGGTTAAACTTCTGTTATAGTTCGGTTCTTCAATGCATTTTTTTTTTTATTCTTGATGTCACTAGGGCTCATTCCGACCAGCATTGTTTTCCTGCATTTGTCAGCAAAATGCCATTGACTTTAATTGAGCATTACACATGACCGTTCAGTTGCATTTGAACTGTTTTGCATTGTGCTGCGTTTCTTTGGATGCAGCCTGTCCTGTTGAGGTGTGTTTGAACTGCAGGGAAAGCAGGTCAGCCTTTCCTCATCAAATACCACATTTGCCATTCAAACACATGTATTTGCATTTCAATTCCAAACAAAGTTTGAAAAGAACACGGTAAACCAATAAAATGTGTAATGTATGGTGTACTAGCACAAAGATCTGCCCTATAAAATGTAATTCAAGTAAAATTAGAGGCCAGTATGTTACAGATGGCTTTGAGTAAATGCCCTTATTCAGGAATCCTCGTCACTAAATCTTTCTAGAACAACAAACAGCAAGTAGGTAATGAAAAGGTGACTGGCATGAACATTCAGCTACTTTCACACAAATGCTGCGAGTTTTATCCAGACTGATTCTTGGTCCCAACTCTCGTATTCTGTACCCACTGGATGATTCTGTAGCTTTTCCAAATGTAATAGTTTACCAGGGGGTGAAGTGGTGAGGGTTCTTTAAGCGATAGGGTGGACCCGTGAATATTCTGTAACTCACCTGATTATTGTATTCACTTCCTCTGTTGACATACTTGGTTATTGCATTCACTTCCTCTACAGTATTGACAGTGTCTATGAAATGTACGTTTTCTGAAATTCTGCTAGACTTGGCGTAAAATGTTTGTTTTTAGATATATTTCAGTTGATTGCATGATCCACCACCTTCCTAATGTATCGTGGGATGTTTTCACTTGAACTCCCAGGTCTGCCATAACTTATTTCAATGCTATTTAAGGGCTCATTCACACTTGTTCAGAGATCGGAGATTTTTGCACTAAGAAAATGCTGGTCTCCTCAAGGGCACACAGAAAGAAGGTTGTTTTCTATGTTCCTGGTTCACACCAGAACACAGGCGGCAGCTGCAGAGAATTGCAGTGCTGAAAAATGCAACATGTTTGCACCTTTCCGCAGCTGTTACACCTTTAGTTTCTGTGCAGTTCATAGTCACTTTGTCACATTTCCATAAAGTAAAAAAAAAACAAAAGTAAACCGTGAATTGTGTTGTAATAATGCAAGGCATGACCTCCTGAAGTCCATGCAGCATAGACACCAGCCCTCACAGGAAAATGGAATGTGCAGCTAGTGTGAACCAGCCCTTGTCATCATATGTGAATGCAACATACGTTATTGACCCCACATTTGAAATATTTTTCCTTTTTTTTTTTTATCAGATCTAAAGTGATATTATTATTATTATTATTATTATTATTATTTATTTTTTTGCAAGATTTTTTATGAGATTCTTATTGCAGGACTTGCATGCTCTTACTGATTTCTTTCAATCTTTTTATTTTCTGTGTTCGCTCTTCATACTGTCCCCATCTGCACTGCCTGCTTTCAGCTATGTAGGTGGCCCTGCACCCTTGAAGGCCTATGGAATCTTCTTGTGTTCTCCACGTGCTTCTGGTTTGAACTGTAAGCTTACATGCAACCGCTCCCTACACTGCGTACACAGGCAGTGCCAGAGACACAGAACCAAAGTGTCTCCTTCTCCAAGTAAGTAACCGCAGATCTTGAGCTTTGGCTCTCTCTCATGCTGCCTGTGTGTGGATCCTGGGAGTGGCTGCACGTAAGATTGTAGCTCAGAACAGATGTGCGCACAAAGCGGAGATCACTGTGAGACCCCATAGGTCCCAGCAGGTGCAGGGGGCATCCACATACCTGAAGTTGGCAGGGGGACAGTATGGAGAGAAAAAAAAGCATGTAAATGTACAAATACCGTACTGGTGACCCCACAATAGGGCTAAAACTTTTCCTGCGAAAAGGGAATTTCAAAAGACACGCAGCCATTCACTAAAATTAGAAGAGAAGCGGTTTAACCTTAAACTGTGTAGAGGGTTCATTACTGTAAGAGCGGTAAGGCTGTGAAATTCTCTTCCATAGACAGTGGTTTCAGTGGGGAGCATCGATAATTTCAATAAACGATTAGATAGGCACCTGAACAACCACAACATCCAGGAATATACAATGTAATACTAGCATAAAAGCACACACACTGGTTGGACTTGTGTTTTTTTTTTTTTCAACCTCACCTACTATGTAACTATGTACAGTATCTCACAAAAGTAAGTACACCCTCACATTTTTGTAAATACTTTTTTTTTTTTTTATATCTTTTCATGTGACAACACTGAAGAAATGACATTTTGCTACAATGTAAAGTAGTGAGTGTACAGCTTGTATAACAGTGTCAATTTGCTTATTTAAATAAAATGTAACCAGTTCCAAGGATGTATCTCACACCCACATCCTGTGTTGGATGCAAATAGAAATAACATTCCCAATTTTAGTGTAAATTTGCTGTCCCCTCCAAGTAACTCAACACACAGCCATTAATGTCTAAACCGCTGGCAACAAAAGTGAGTACACCCCTAAGTGAAAATGTCCAAATTGGTCAAAAAGTGTCCAAAGTGTCAATATTTTGTGTGGCCACCATTTTTTTCAGCACTGCTTTAACCCTCTTGGGCATGGAGTTCACCAGAGCTTCACCACTGGAGTCCTCTTCCACTCCTCCATGATGTCATCATGGAGCTGGCAGATTTTAGAGACCTTGCGCTCCTCCACCATCAGTTTGAGGATGCCCCACAGATGCTCAATAGGGTTTAGGTCTGGAGACATGCTTGGCCAGTCCATCTTTACCATCAGCTTCTTTAGTAACGCAGTTGTCATCTTGGAGGAGTGTTTGGGGTCGTTGTCATGTTGGAATCCTGCGGCCCAGTTTCTGAAGGGAGGGGATCATGCTCCAAAAATATATACAACAAACCAAATGTAGCGCTGTCCCCATTTTTCACATTCCAACAGTGTTCAATATATGACGTATAAAATCAACTCAGGGTGTTGCAGCTCTCCCACAAGTCCACTGGGTGGCGGACATGAATCTAGAAATGCATGAAAAAACACAAGAGAGAGCGCACGCCAACCCTAGTGTATTATTGTTTAATTAAAAGTTCAAATGTATAGCATACAATGGTTGCACTCGCTTCAGGTAACCTGAAGAGGTAACCTGAAGAAGGAGGCCACGCCTCCGAAACATGTTGTCTATGGCAGTAGTTTTAATGAGAGGAGTCAGCTGCACCACTGCGCTCCCCCTCCCTTGATCCTGAGTGACGTCATACAAGCGCCGGCTGGTCCGTGCGAGCGTCCAGAGTGGAGAGGGGTTGAGGCATATGCAAACAACTCATCCTATGCAGGAAGTTCCAATGAGCCAGCCAATTAGAACGGAGCAGGAGAGGAGTTCACTGTGGAGCTATACATGCGCTAGATCATTGGATGGCAGTGAGTGCAACCATTGTATGCTATACATTTGAACTTTTAATTAAACAATAATACACTAGGGTTGGCGAGCATTTGGGGATCATGCTCTGCTTCAGTATGTCACGGTACATGTTGGCATTCATGGTTCCCTCAATGAACACTCATGCAGTCCCAGACCATGCACTCCCACCACCATGCTTGACTGTAGGTAAGACACACTTGTCTTTGTACTACTCACCTAGTTGCCACCACTCACGCTTGACACCATCTGAACCAAATAAGTTTATCTTGGTCTCATCAGACCATAGGACCTGGTTCCAGTAATCCATATCCTTAGTCTGCTTGTCTTCAGCAAACTGTTTGCGGGCTTTCTTGTGCATCATCTTTAGAAGAGGCTGCCTTCTGGCATGACAGCCATGCAGACCAATTTGATGCAGTTGCAGCGTATGGTCTGAGCACTGACAGCCCACCCCTTCAACCTCTGGATATGAAGGTGCGTGCACTCAACTTCTTTGGTCGACCATGGCCTGTTCTGAGTGGAATCTGTCCTGTTAAACTGCTGTATGATCTTGGCCACCATGCTGCAGCTCAGTTTCAGGGTTTTGGCAATCTTCTTATAGCCTAGGCCATCTTTATGTAGAGCAACAATAATTTTTTTCAGATCCTCAGAGTTCTTTGCCATGAGGTGCCATGTTGAACTTCCACTGACCAGTATGAGAGAGTGAGAGCGATAATACCAAATTGAACACACCTGCTCCCATTCACACCTGAGACCTTGTAACACTAATAAGTCACATGACACCGGGAGGGAAATTGGCTAATTGGGCCCAATTTGGACATTTTCACTTTAGGGGTGTACTCACTTTTGTTGCCAGCAGTTTAGACATTAATGGCTGTTTGAGTTATTTTGAGGGGACAGCAAATTTACACTGTTATACAAGCTGTACACTCACTACTTTACATTGTAGCAAAGTGTAATTTCTTCAATGTTGTCACATGAAAAGATATTAAAATATTCAGAAAATTGTGAGGGGTGTACTCACTTTTTATGAGATACTGTATGTCCCACTATCAGCATCACATTTTATGAAAAAAAAAAAAAGGCTTTAATATCAATTTAGGTTCATGTTATTCTTTTGGTACTGTTCCAAAACCTAATTTACTTAATCACATGTGACCATAGTTTATCATGCAGGGTATTGCATTTTTTTTAAATTATGTTTTCCAGCCTTGTTTTACAATTTTTTTAATTTTTTTATGCCTTTTGCACTCCTATCAGTTTTTTTTCATTTGATTGTCTGTATTCACACCTTCTGCAAGAGCTGAGGTAATTATGGGAGAGTTTGCAGCTTTTGTAGATGCACTAGACAGTTTTCTATTGATTGCTGGAGTCTGAACTTGCACTGTCAGGGGAGGAACGTCAGGCTGTGGGCTGCTGCTTTATCTATGACATAAGTTAGATGAGGATACCCGCCCTCCCCCATCCATGTCTGTACTGTTTATAAAATGCTCCACAGACCTGCTGGCTAAATGAATTTTAAAGACTTCCAAGATTTTAAAGTGGGTTTTCCCCAGAGAGTAGCACCAGGCAGCTTGCCAACACAAAACACTCTGACTTGCGTGATAGAGACTGCATGTGTGTAAAGCACATATATTTGTGTGTATGGTACACATTTTCATGTGATCGCTTTGGATTTTTACAAGTATGTGTATTTCTGTCAACAAGTATGTGACCGTGTTTTAAAATGTTTTTTTCATGACCTGCACCACTATATTAGATCAGGTGGTGCAATGCATTTGTTGTGTTGTCATACATTTTCATAAAACAAAAGGCTAGTTCACATTAGAGTGTGCTGGTGTGCGATGTAAATGATGGTGCGATGCGTAGCTGCAATAAATTAAACTGTTTACATTTTTAAAAACTTTATTGAAATGTCACAAAACATTCATTCAAATCTATGCACCGCAGTGTTGCATCGTGCTATGATGAAGTGCGTTGTGTAATATTGCAGATGAACCTCATAGCAGCATTATATGCTGTGAAGAGGATACAGAAATAATGTGCCACACCAACTCACAAGGTATAGTGGTACCATGCTGTTCAGTTCCCACAAAGGTACTGCTTTTATGATCTGCCTCTGGGGAGCCGTTAACATAACATTGTCTCCTGCAGCAGATATTAAAGGCAGTGTGTTCTAGTGCGGTGCAGGAAACGCACACTGAACGCGCCTTTCCCTCACTGCGTTCTGGTGTGAACTGGCCCTCAAAGAAGAGTCCCATTTGTGGATATTTAATATATTGTTACATTGATCCAGCTTGGACCAATGTTACTATGCATATAAGACATTTTCCCTTTCTTTTTATTCTTTGATGGTTCATATGGCTGATAGTGGTATCTGAATTGCATAGTTCCGGTCCTGAATATTCTTCTGGTGACACTAACCTTGGAGCCAGTCAGTGGAGTCATCTTTTTTACCATAAGCCTGATAGTGAGGTTATCTTCTGTGTGGAGTTAAAGAGCTTCTGATCTACTGTGTTGAAATCAGTTTGTTGGTAAGAGGCTCTGCATGTCGATGGCACTTTAACACTGGGGCACTTTTCTGGCGCTACAAGCACTTCAGGTGCCATATCACCTTGCATTATTTGGTATAATATTGTGTTCTGGACTTGGACCTTTTTCACCATGTATATGGACTAAATTTCAAACACTTCAGTAATTGACAGAGCACATTTGTATTTTATGAACTTTTATAGCATATGTGCACTTTTAGCAATATGGATTAATTGAGTTTATATTTTTTCATTGGTATTGAGAAAGCTTATGTCAATTTGTATTTACAGTCATGGCCAAAAATTATTGGCACCCCTGCATTTCTGTCAGATAATGCACCACTTCGCCCAATGTTTATTTCTTTTGTTTGTGTTGGTATGACACAAAAAAAAGTGGAGACAAATCTGACAAATTCCATGCAAAAGTGCAAAAATGGACTGTACAAAATTATTGGCACCTTCTCAAAATTGTAAGAAATAATTGCATTCCAAGTTTGTGATGTTCCTGTAATTTGTATTTTAACTTGCCTATTTCAATAAACAGGTGCTGACAATATAGAAATCTCACCAGAAACCAGGTTAAATGGTGAAAAATTGACTCAACCTTTCTGTTATGTGTCTGTGCCATGCAGAGCATGGAGAAGAGAGAGAGCAGCAAATAATTGTCTGAGGATTTGGGAACAAAAATTGTGGAAAAGCATTTACACTCTTAAGGTTACAAGTCTATCGCTAGAGATCTTAGTTCCTGTGTCCACTGTGTGCAACATTGTCAAGAAGTTTACAGCCCATGGCACTGTAGCTAATCTCCCTGGATGTGGACGAAAGAGAAAAACTGTTCAAAGATTGCAGCAAAGGGCTTTATTTACTAAAGCTAGAGAGTGCAAAATCAGTCTCACCTCTGCAGAGACACCAATCAGCTCCTAACCTCAGCTTGTTCAATTAAGCTTTGGCAATAAAACCTGGAAGCTGATTGGTTTCACTACAGAAGTGAGACTGATTTTGCACTCGCCGACTTTAGTTAAAAAAAAACCCAAAGGGTTGTTTAAATAGTGGATAAAGAACCTCTATCAACTTCCTGACAAATTCAAGCTGGCCTTCGGGCACAGGGTACAACTGTGTCAGCTCACACTATGTCTCAAAAACATAAAAAAGCCAGACTGGAGTTTGCCAAAACTTACCTGAGAAAGCCAAAATAATTTTGTGAGAATGTGCTGCGGATGGACTTGAAAACAAAATTTCAGTTTTTTCGTAAAGCCCATCATTCTATTGTTTTCTGAAAAATAAATAAGGGCTTTAAAGAAACATTGTGGGGGTTCAATAATGTTTTGGAGTTGCTTTGCTGCTTCAGGCACTGGATGTCTTGACCATGTGCATGGCATTATGACATCTGAAGGCTACCAGAGAATTCTGGGGTACAATGTAGGATCCAGAAAGTTGGGTCAGAGGTCATGGGTCTTGCAGCAGAACAATGATCCAAAGCACACATCAAAAAGTCAAAGCGCTGGAGAGTACTGAACTGGCCAGCAATGAGTCAAGATCTAAATGCTATAGAGCGCCTGTGAAAAGATCTCTAAACAGCAGTTGGTAAAAGGAACCCTACCAATCTGAGACCCGGAGCAGTTGGCGAAAGAAGAAGAGTGGTCCAAAATTCCAGTAGAGAGGTGTAAAAAAAAATGAATTGATGGTTACAGGAATCGATTTATTCCAGTTATTTATTCAAAAGGGTGTGCTACCTAATTAATATTAAATTGAGGGTGTCAATTTTGTCCAGTCCATTTTCAGATTTTTTTTTTTTTTTTTTGCATAAAGATTTTATTAAAGATTTTAACAAACAATACAGAAAACACCAATATAAAAGGACATGGTTTCTATTTGCAATACAGAACATAGCTACATACAAATGATGGAACCAACAAGGATCTCCCAGTACAAATTATAATTAATATTCCTGACATGAAAAATACATAAATTGCTCCATGAGATGTCAATGCATAACCATTCTTGTGTATGATATTGTAGTTATAAATAAACATGTCAGAGTTATCAAGAATTCAGGGCCTTCAAAAGTACTTGCAATCTGATTTTTGATTGTTCCGCAGGGAATGGGAATAGGAGCCGACCACCCACGTCACATCGCAACCCCATGGCCTCCGTTTGCTAGGACTTAGTTAAGGGGGTACTAAGGAACAAAAGAAAGCGTAGGGAACAAGGGTAGGGGAGGGTGTACACTTAGGATAATGTAGGGAGAGGGGGTGGGATGACCACCAACTACCCTCTCCATCCACTTCTGGTAACGATATATATGGTATATAAAATCCACAATGCTCTCATATTGCCCCATCAAAAAGAATAATGAACCGTAGAACACAGGTTAAATGCTATCTTGTACCAGTTCTTAATACAACTGAGAGTTTCGATATTCAAACCATGCTTCCCATGTATTTGAAAAACTGGAAATTCTATCCTTTGTAGTGTATATCAGCTCCTCTATCGCTGCTATATGGCTGATCCTTGACACCCATTCTTTCATGGAAGGGGCCGATTTGGACCTCCAATGGACCGGTAAGCATAGCCTAGCAGCGTTAATCATATGCATAGCTACCGACTTATAGTATCTCTTTTTGTGTATTTTGGAGAGGTGAAGAAGGTACTGTGCTGGAAAAAATCAAGTGGAAGTGAAGAGATCGTAGTCATTGCGTCGTGCACCTTACGCCAGTACGGCTGAATCAGTGGGCACGTCCACCATATTTGGATAAAAACGCCTAAGTCCTGTTTGCATCTCCAGCATCGATCTGAGACTGTCGGAACAAATTTATGGAGCAACTCCGGTGTCTTATACCACCTCGTTTTAATTTTATACCCATTTTCCTGAGCGTTCACATTCAGAGAACCTTTGTGGATATACAAGTGAATGCAGTCCCAACTAGTTTTCTCTATCACTGTAAAAATAAGGAAGGTACTCAGCGCTGTCGTAAAATCAAAATCGAATAAAAACTAGTGTAAGATGCCTTCTGACACTCAAGGTTAATTCAGAATATCTCATAAGAACATTAAAATACAATAGTGCAGCGCAAAAAATAAATGGATAAATAAATAAATAGGGCAATCACAGACAGTCCCAGAGAGTAAGTCAATATAAAAGTTTCAAAATAAAGTGCATGTGCAGAAAAACAGGAACTAATAAAACTTCAAGCGGAGTGATGACAAAGTCCAGGTAGTAAAAAGCTCTTTGATAGTGATCCCTTCACCATAAGTAAGGGTGGCCTCTCACCTCCCTGCTTTGACCTACAATAGGTCACAAAGCAGTATGCAGCAATGTAAACACTGGTCTCCAGCAATCAGGGTCTCCTCTCCAACGCAGGGAAAAACCAAGTCCAAACCATAGCATTAAGTTGATCTTTTTCTTATGTAAATCCAGGATTCTTCCACCGTGCACTATTCGGTGGAGGCCACCCTTACTTATGGTGAAGGGATCACTATCACAGAGCTTTTTACTACCTGGACTTTGTCATCACTCCACTTGAAGTTTTATTAGTGCCTGTTTTTCTGCACATACACTTTATTTTGGAACTTTTATATTGACTTACTCTCTGGGACTGTCTGTGATTGCCCTATTTATTTATTTATTTATCTATCCATTTATCTATTTATTTTTTGCGCTGCGCTGTTGTATTTTAATCCTCTATCACTGTGTCCAGCTCGGTTTCCCAGAATGCATGCTCCAAGCACAGAGAAGCATAAGGCTCCCCAAACATTGAGGGGTAGAGCACTGAGATCACATGACTCTGGGGAGACAAGCAAGAGCACAGCGATTCAAAGACAGTAGGGGATTTCGTGTAGCCTTCTCTGCTCGCTGGATTGTCTAAATAGTGTTTTAGTTCGATATAGGCCCAAAAAGGAAAAGACTTAGTATTAGATAATGCTGCGAGCTCTCCCTGCCGGGGGAACCTGCCTCTGCAAAAAAAAAAAGTGTTTAGTTTGCATCACTGCATATGGCCACTCAGCTGATAAGTAGGCCTTAGCCATACCGGGAAGAAAGTCTTGGGTACCCTTGATAGGCGTAATCATGCAGTCTTTGGCTGAGAGCACATGAAGTTTACAGGCCCTTTCAAAGACATGGAGAGTTTCCCCAATAAGAGGATGTGAATGAATGATAGGTGGTATCTGCTTTTTAGAGAACCAGGGAATTAAGTGAAACTAAGATCCAGAGATCAATTGCTCATGCAGCACCCAGCCTTTGCATCAGGTATGTATACTCCAATCTACTACCCGAGTCAGATGAACTGCCCAATAATATAGCGCTGCAGATCAGGGAGGCCAATTCCGCCACCAGATTTTGCTAACACCAGCTTCGCCCACTTAATTCGCACTGCCTTGGTTCCCCATAGGAAAGCCCTACACATCCTCTTGTATGCCGCAAAGAAGGAAGGCGGTAAGCGGATCGGGATAGTCTGCAGTTTATGCAGTAGGCGGGGAAGAACCGCCATCTTTAGGATTAAGGCACATCCAAACCAAGAGACGATGGGCACATCCTACCTTTTAAAGGTCCCTACTGTATATTTTTCAATTCTGACAACGTTTTTTTCCCGTAAAGATCTGTTAGTTTACCAGGGAGTTGGATACCTTAAATAGGTGATGACATTTGCTTTCCAGCGGAAAGGAAAATTTGTCTGGCATAGTTGTGCTAGTTTAGGGGGTAGAGAGAGGGGGTTCAGTGCAAAACATTTTAAATAATTATTTTTTTTCATTTAAAAAATGTTTAAACTGTTCTAGGACCGGCATAAGATTGGGTAAGGATGTCAGTGGGGATGAGAGGAAGAGCAGAATATCATTGACAAAGGCAGCAATCTTGAATTCCTATTGATGAACCTCAATTCCTTTTATGTTCAGATTGGCCCGGATGCAACCCAAAAGAGGTTCCAAAGTTGGAATATACAGTAGGGGAGAAAGAGGACATTCGATATGTGGCCATTGACCCGAACCCTAATAAAGGCATGCATACAGCGTCCCATGGCTTTAAAAAAACGCATCCATATAGTCCCAGGCCACTCGGGCTAACGCCTTCTCCGCATCCATTGCCAGAAAAAACCTTCTCGTTGGGTAGAGGTAAGCCAGTGAGCCAAATTTAGGGCTTTAATGGTGTTGCCTCTGGCTTCTCTGCCAGGGACAAAACCAACTTGTTCTAGACCCACCCAGGCAGGTACATGGTAAGAAAATCTGGTTGCCAGAATCTTGGAGAATAGTTTTACGTCCCCATTCAGGAGGGCAATCAACGGTAATTGGCTACATTGGTGGGGTCTTAATTCTCTTTAAAGTAATTGTAAAGGCAATTTAAAAAAAAAAAAAAAAAAAATAACAAACATGTCATACTTGCCTCCACTGTGCAGCTCGTTTTGCACAGAGTGGCTCCGATCCTTGACTTCTGAGGTCCCTCGGCGGCTCTCGCGGCTCCTCCCCGCATCAGATAACTCCCTAGGAGAAGCACTCTTCCGGGGGGTTACTTTGCGGGCACGCTCCCGAGTCCAGCATTCGGTGTCCATAGACACGAATGCCAGACACGGCCCCAGCGCCCGCATCATTGGATTTGATTGACAGCATCGGGAGCCAATGGCTGCGCTGCCATCAATGTATCCAATCAAGAGCCAGGACCCCATGCAGAGAGGGACAGCGTGTCTAAAATTTAAAATAACAAACATGTCATACTTGCCTCCACTGTGCAGCTCGTTTTGCACAGAGTGGCTCCGATCCTTGACTTCTGAGCTCCCTCGGCGGCTCTCGCGGCTCCTCCCCGCATCAGATAACTCCCTAGGAGAAGCACTCTTCCGGGGGTTACTTTGCGGGCACGCTCCCGAGTCCAGCATTCGGTGTCCATAGACACGAATGCCAGACACGGCCCCACCCCCCCAGCGCCCGCATCATTGGATTTGATTGACAGCATCGGGAGCCAATGGCTGCGCTGCCATCAATGTATCCAATCAAGAGCCAGGACCCCATGCAGAGAGGGACAGCGTGTCTAAAATTTAAAATAACAAACATGTTATACTTGCCTCCACTGTGCAGCTCATTTTGCACAAGGTGGGGAGAGCAGACATCACCCCAAGGCTTAACCGTGGCCTTGTTTGGTTCAGTCCCCTTTAGCAATTTACAGAAGCAGGGCACATAGCATGAAGAGTGTGGAAGCCTTGGAGATGAAATCCTACCTTTGCTCCTTGCTGTCACAAGGCCCTGTGATGAGAACACCTGTCATACAACCAGGCTACAGTGATACCTGGTCATGTAAATTTACTCCCCAGAAGCATGGGAGGGTTATCCAAGTCCCCAGTGGCAAGGCAATGTGAGTCACAGATCAGTGCAAGGGAGACATCATGTGCAGCTGCCCAGCAATCCCTCAACAAGAGCCGGCCATATGCTGGAGCGGGTGTCACAAAAAGGCTGTAGATCTGCCGGTGTTCTCAGCAGTGCCGTGCGATTTCCAGTAGTCAAAGGCAATTTCCACAGGTAAGGAATACGTCTTTCCCACAAGACATGAAGGAGAGCGCAAGTCTCTCCTGTGCTGAAGGGTAATGGCTGAAAGATCTTGAAACAACTGGATGTGTGCTCCTTCATGTTCCAAGTGAGCATGGCTCCTTCTGTGTAAAGTTCACCAGGCAACACACAGCATATCTGGCTGGGTCATTGTCTCTGCCCCTAGGTCTAAGAGCTCTGTGAAACCTTCCCATTTCAACAGGGGCATCGGGTGGCCTACTCAGGGGATCAAATAATTATTTTCCCCACTGTGTGTATGTATATCTAGGTTTTGATTTATCATATCTATGTGGCACAACCACTAGTTCTTTACCTTACTGGGTTGCCATTTTTAAACTCATGAAAAATTTGTCTGGCTGTTTAACTGAGAATTTGGCTTCAGTACATTCTAATGCATAGTACACATGAAAAATACTGCTTTCGAAGTGATCGTACAATAATGTGATTGTTAGTACACAGCTTTCAAGAGCTGATTGCGATGATTCATGCTAAATTATGCGAAGGGACAAACATGAAAATTTCTAATTTCTCTCCGAAAAGATCCAGTTACCAAGACCATGTATGCTCGAAAACTAAAGAATACATTACAATACATTACATCACTTCCAAAGTTGCATTCTGTCATAAAAGAGAATTTTTGTAACTTTAGTAAACTCTTCATTTTCTAAATGAGTTTAGAATGCAACCCCCCCCCCCCCCCCAAATATGGATGATCATTCATCCAATATTCTCATTGTGTGTTACGAGGCTTAAGTCTCAGACCTCCAATACAGGTATCAAGTCTGAGACTTTGTACCTGGTGCAGAGGTGGACTCATAAGCTGGTCATATACAGTACTAATGTTTGTTTGATTTCCTAATCATTAGTGGGGTCATACTGACGTTTGTTTTGAACTGCAGTAAAAGTTAGAAGGGTGGAAAAATGTTCTCAAGCATAAAATGTCAAGCAGTGTATGTGGTTTTCATTCAGGAAAGTCCATTCTTTCCAAAATCGAATGTTTTTAAGTACTTTCCAACAACATATTTGTCAAGTCATCGATTCTACTGAGAATTCTTTAATGAATTTTTGTACATAAAATCTACTAGTATATAGCCAGTTATCATAGGCGTGTGTGCAGGGGATGTGCCAGGTGTGTCTGGGCACCCTAATCACCCCAAGCGCAATAGCATTATCGATCTGTGTGTTGGGAAGGAGATGGAAAATATCTCCCGCTAACCATTTCTGCCATTAATGAAGTGCTACCTTACTTCTCTTTCACTGTACCGGCTCTACCATAAAAGAGTGAGTGTGTGTGTGTGTGTATAATGTGTGTGTGTATATATATATATATATATATATATATATATATATATATATATATATATATATATATATATAATATAATTTTAGAGCTGCACGATTCTGGTCAAAATGAGAATCACAATTTTTTTGCTTAGAATAAAAAGATCACGATTCTCACGACGTAAAATCTTTCACATTATACATAAAAAAATTGGGCTAATTTTACTGGTTTTTATTTTTTTTTTTTTTTAATTCATGGAAGTATTTTTTTCCCCAAAAAATTGAATTTGAAAGACCGCTGCGCAAATACAGTGCAACATAAAATATTGCAACAATCACTATTTTATTCTCTAGGGTCTCTACTAAAAAAATATATATATATATATATATAAAATGTTTGGGGGTTCTAAGTAATTTTCTAGCAAAAAAAAAAATATTTTAACTTGAAACCAACAAATGTCAGAAAAAGGTTTAGTGTTTAAGTGGTTAAACTTTCCTCACTTACACACAAAATCTAATTTATTGACAAATTGTTACAATGTTTAGACTTAAGCTGGCCATACACTATACGAAAAATCGGCCGAATTTTCGGCCATAAAACATTCGTTCGATTTTTCGGCCAGTTAACCACTTCAGCCCCGAACCAATTGGCAGCCAAAGGACCAGGCCCCTTTTTGCGATTCGGCACTGCGTCGCTTTAACTGACAATTGCGCGGTCGTGCGACGTGGCTCCCAAAAAAAATTGGCGTCCTTTTTTTCCCACAAATAGAGCTTTCTTTTGGAGGTATTTGATCGCCCCTGCGGTTTTTATTTTTTGCGCTATAAACAAATATAGAGCGACAATTTTGAAAACAATGCAATATTTTTTGCTTTTTGCTATAACAAATATCCCCAAAAAATATATAAAAAAACATATTTTTTCCTCAGTTTAGGCCGATAAGTATTCTTCTACATATTTTTGGTAAAAAAAAAACGCAATTAGCGATTATTGATTGGTTTGCGCAAAAGTTATAGCGTTTACAAAATAGGGGATAGTTTTATAGCATTTTTATTAATATTTTTTTTTACTAGTAATGGCGGTGATCAGCGATTTTTATTGTGACTGCGACATTATGGCGGACACATCGGACATTTTTGACACATTTTTGAGACCATTGTCATTTATACAGCAATCAATGCTATTTAAATGCATTGATTCCTGTATAAATGACAGTTGTAGTGAAGGGGTTAACCACTAGGGGGAGGGGATGGGTTATGGGCTGTGACGTGTGTTTTTTTTACATTAGGGGGCGGGGCTGACGTCTGACGTCATTGATCGGCTTTCCCAATGACCGGGAACAGCCGATCAATGACAGGCAGTGTAGGAAGCATGGGGTGAGGTTTGTTTACACAAACCTCTCCCCGTTCTTCAGCTCTGTGACCCGATCGCGGGACACCAGCGGCGATCGGGTCCGCTGGTCCCGCGGCCGGGGTCATGGAGCTCCCGACCGGGTCGCGAGCGCGACCCACGGGCAGGCAAATGCAAAATCACGTTTATATGCGGGATTTTGCCTGCCCGTGCCATTCTGCACACGTATATGTACATGGCGCGGTCGGGAAGCGGTTAATGGACACAAAATCGATAATCGTTTGGACGTTTTTGAGCCGAAAAAACGAAGGACAAGTTTGGAAATTTTCTGCCGAACGAACGATAAATTGAAAGGTTATTGTTTTTCCCGTCCGACCTGTCTGCAGTAGGTATATGTAAAAAAAACGAACATACATTTTTTTTTTTTCTATGTTCACTGAACGATTTATCGGCCATTACATGATGGCACCATTGGTTGCGCTCGCGGCCGAACGTTTGTTTTTCGAAACTGGGTTCGGCCGAATTTTCGTATAGTGTATGGCCAGCATTAGTTCCACTGCTAAATAATGTTGTGATTCTTGGCAGACTGCCCAGTTTTTCTCTTCCTTTCTTTTGGCGGCTGTGGCTTCAGAAGAGCAGAGAGAATTTTTTGCATAGCAAGAATTGTGAAACACTTTTATCAAGATCGCAACGGGGAAAAAAATCGCGATAACGATTCTTGACGATTAATCGTGCATATATACATATACACAAGCGCATGTGTTTGAGCACACCCTAATGCCAGCTATACAATTCTGGAGGCAGTTATTTCAGTTCTAGAAACTAAGGGGTACTTTTAAGGACCTGGAAAACATTTTTAAGTATATACAGTAGGAGCTAGTAATAATTTGTCTAAGGTTCCATGCACACTGGCTTAAAAAAAAAGTTTTGTGTTTTGTCTGTAGAAGCAGCTCAATGATATCCTGTGTCCATGCACATTAGGACATTTAGAGGCATATTTTAAGCTCCGCGTTTAGAGGCAGGAAAAAAAAAAAAAAACATTCTGGTTTGTGTTTTTGGTTTGAGTGTTCTGGCAGAAAAAAATGCTAAACACTCACCTGAACTGTGTACAAAAACGCTCTATTTTTTTTTGCAGAGGCGTTTTTTTTTTTTTGCAGAGTGTGCACAGGGCCTTAAACTTATAAGAAAAATTCTAAAAAAATTGCCCTGTCATGGTACCTAATAAACACTTAAAATAAGTTTTACGGTGCTCCTCACGATTGATTGACTTGTGGATTATGAAGCTGTGATAACTCCTGACCAATTCTTGTTAAAGTTTGCATCACCAAAAGGTTAGAGATCCCTTTGTTTTTCAGGATCTCATGTGATATCCATATGTTTTTATTAAATAGGACACTCAGCAGGAGGGTGGGAATCTAAAAGTCTCTTTTCGCAGGCCCAGCCTCCTTTCTAGGCCTTAGTGAAATTTCTGGATGCACAGAGTATAGATGAGATTCTTGCAGCCCACCCATACTGGCCTTGGCCTTCCAGCTGGAAAGCCTCATTCCAAGTTTGCATTTTCTTTCTGGTTAGTAGAAACCCACTGCAGATATATTTAATAATAGTGCAGGATAGGCCTTAATATTGGCTTGTGTTCCTTTCTGTCATTTCTACTGCTTTACCATGCGCCCTTCCATGATACTAAAAAACTCTGACTTTAGTGTGAAAAAGTTGCCTGTATTTTAATTTAGTTAACAGCAATGCTCAGCCAAGCTGAGATTGGATTATTACAGTAATTAAATGTTTTAGCCCGAATCTTCCCTTGCAGAGAAAAACAAATACCTGCTAAAGTTCCTGTTGTCACACTGCATATAAATTAGTTAAGGTTGAACACTGAGTACACTCTTGACTAGACTATATGAGATATTTTATCTGCCAAAGGATGTGTTATTGTCCATGAAGTTCTTACACAACCTTACCAGAAAACAGAACTAAAGTCTCATACACACTACTTTTTATTTTTGTGTTCAGCCCAGCAACAGCTTAGGTTGGAGCCGCTGTACGAACAATCCAGTGTTAGTACAGATACCTTACCTGTTGTTCTATTGTGTTCTGACAGGGGGGTGGCCCCCCTGCCAGATCACTCCGGTCAGCACTCTCAGCCAATCATCAGGAGCCGATCGGCAGACCTTTTTTGGTCATGCCGCTTCGACATAAGCCGGCCCGACTCCAGTACACTATTACTAAAAGCTATTGGCTAATAAAAAGGTTTTAACCACTTGCTTACTGGGCACTTAAACCCCCCTCCTGCCCAGACCAATTCTCAGCTTTCAGTGCTCTCACTATTTGAATGACAATTGCACGGTCATGTAACACTGTACCCAAATTAAATGTTTGTCATTTTTTTCCCCACAAATAGAGCTTTCTTTTGGTGGTATTTTATCATTGTTAAAAAAATGTAAAAAGACCGAAAATTTTGAAAACAAAAACAAAACGGTTTTATAATTTGTTATAACATTTTGCAAACAAGTAATTGTTCTCCTTCATTGATGTACGCTGATGAGGCTGCACTGGTAGGCACTAATATGCGGCACTGATAAGGCAGCACTGGTGGGCACTGAAGGGCATTGATGGGCGGCACTGAAGGGCATTGATGGGTGGCACTGATGGGTGTCAGTAATGGGCACTAATAGACAGCACTGCTTGATGGCACTGATTGGCATCACTGGTGGACATTGATAGGTGGCACTCTTGGGCATTGATAGGTGGCACTGATATTCACTGGTGGGCACCGATTGATGGCACTGTGGGAACTGGCAGGTGCCACTGGTTGGCACAGATGAGGCGGCTATGCCACTTTTTCTTTGGGACCGATGTCCCTTCAACAGAAGCCGGTGAGCGGCTTTATTTTTCTCCTCACACTGTTAGCGTGAGGAGAAAAAAAAACGATTACCGAGCTGTTTACATCACGTGATCAGCTGTCATTGGTGACAGCTGATCACGTGGTAAGGGCCATTGACTCGGTGATCACAGAGCACGCTGCATGTAACACCCCCCCCTCCCCCTGGTAAAACATTTTCAGCAGAACCGTAAAGCCCAGTACACACGATTAGAAAATAGGACGAAAAATTCCACTTTCGAAACGATCGGACGATATACTGATCGTTGGTATACAGTTTTTGAGAGCCGATCACGACAGTTCATCCGAAATTATCTGAAGGGACAAATACAAAAATGTTTCTCGTATGATATCAGATCGTCTGATTTCTGTTTAATCGGTGTAGTATTCGTCTGAAAAAATTTGAAGACCAAGACCACACATGCTTGGAAACGACAGAATACTTTACAATATAATACAACACATTACATCACTTCCAACGTTGTATTCTGTCATACAAGAATTTTTGTAGCAACCTCATTTTTGATATGAGAATTAGCATGGAAAAAAAATAAAAAAACGGGCGATCATTCGGCCGATATTCTCATCGTGTGTACGAGGCTTAAGAGTTCATACACAAAAGATGCAGTGAGGCTGTGTTGGACCGCTATTCATGCGCAGTTCTGCCTCATGACAAGGCCTTGTCTCCTGTGTGCTTGGTTCACACCACTGCGTTGCGTGCATGCAGTACATTTTTTTTCAGCGCAGCGCAAAGTAGGGACATCTTGCAATTCGCAGGTACCAATTCATCTTAATGAAATGCCTGTGTGACATTTCAATAAAATTTGTTAAAACAAAATCCCGACCAGTGCAATCAATCCCGCCGGACCACACAGCACACCAGCTGCTGCACTCTAACTACAATAGGGTTTTTTTTTTTTTCGTGGTTTAAATATTTTATTGTATAACAGGTCATAGAAACACAAGGACCTACACAACTAATTAAATCAATTATGGCATGTATGTAATGTATGTTTATGTTGTAAAGTTTCAATAGTTTCAAAAATTTAAATAAAAATGTATCTGAGAAAAAATAAATAAGGGTAAACAGACATTTCTTAGACCCATTTCACACTGAGGCTCTCCAAAACCACCCACAAAACGCTGAGCGCCCCGGTTGCGACTTTCAGGCGCTCTTGAGGACCGAAGGTCACGTGACTAAAAAAAACTTCTGCAAGAACCATTCTGAAGTGCTCCACAGGCGCCATCCACTCCTCTCAACAGGGAGGGGCGCCTCTCTTAGACCACCCTCACACTGAGGCAGTCTTCAGGCATTTCAGGGCTAAAAATAGCACCTGAAAACTACCTCTCATGCCTACCCAGTGTAAAAGCCTGAGGGCTGCGGGACGGGAAAAAAAGTCCTGTAAGCAGCATCTTTGGGGCGGTGTAGGAGCATTGTATACAGTGCTCCTACACCACCCCTGCCCATTGGAATTAATGGGCAGCACTTCTGAGGCACTGAAAAGCACCTCAGAAGCACTGCAACATGGGCACTTTTAACCCCTGCTAGCAGCTGCAAAGCACCGCTAAAACAGCAGCAAAGCGCCGCTAAGACTAGCAATAGGGGTTCTAACCCTTTCCCTACACTATCCAAAACATAGACAAAAGTCATAGCTTGACATACACACATAAAGTGTACCAGTGCCCAGACTATGCTTATTAAATAATTAGCATATTCTTAACATGCAGTAAAAGACCTTGCAAACAAGCCCTTACTGACCCTCTCTATTGCTTGCAGGGTGAACCAATTCATTCTCAAGGATCCTCAAAGATAGAGGGCTGGCAGTCTGCCTAGATCTGCTCTCAAAGAGAAAAAACAAAAAATCAACATTTCAGTGTGAAATAAAAAAAAAAAAATTGCTATAAGGCTGTAAATAAAAAAAATGAATGAAGGCTTGTTTTAAACTGCCTTTACCACTTACTCTCAATATGTAAATACTTAGTGGGCATAAACTGGGGACAGGTTTACTGGTAAAGAATATGTTTTTTTTATAACTGCTGTAAAATTGTGTTTTTTTATATTTTCAGCTTTATTGTATCTCCCACAAGGGCTAACTGGGGCCTACATGTATTAAAGTGGAACAAATATTGTTCTTTAGCAAGGAACATACATTCCAAATTAATAACTATGCTACCAAATTAGTGTGTGCTGTAAATTTCCTCTAGCATTGTTCCTGTTTCTTCTTTCTGGAGGCTGCCATTTTGCTGAAGCCCAGAGCCCCTGAGCAGCAGCAAAAGTTTAGGCTCTCAGCAGATCGGCCTCTACATTTTTTGGCACAGCTTTGAAAAATAGAGAGCAACTGAGCATGTGCAGAGCAGGGTGAGACAGTGTATTACTGGATTTTAAACAGTATAGGCATTTATTTATAATGTTTTACATAGCTGTACCCGCAAAAGGGGCCAGCCTGAAGTGATCTAGTAGGACTTCATTTTCTGACTAAAGTTCCCCCTTAACCGCTTAAAGACCAGCCGCCACAGTTGTACTGCAGCAGGTTTGTTCTATTACGCCTATCGCTGCCATTGTACGTCACTTTGTGTAATAGATATATTGGCCCCGGAGCCCATGTGCATAGCCGGCTGGCGCGATGTCTGCCGGCCACCCGCGATCGCTCCACACAGAAGCAGAACGGGGATCTGCCAGTGTAACAACGGCGAGTCCCTGTTCTGACAGGGGAGCTGAGAGTGATCTTTAGTGATATGGAACAGCGATCTTTCTCCTTTCAGTCTGCCCAACCTCCATACAGTTAGAAACACCTCCCAGGGAACACATTTGACCCTTTGATCGCCCCTGGTGTTAACCCCTTTCCTGTCAGTAACCTTTATACAGTAATCAGTGCATCTTTATAGCACCGATTGTCACTATTACTAGTAAAAAAAAAAAAAAAATGCCCTTAATCTATCCCCTATTTTGTAGAAACTATATTAGAATACAGAAAAAGGAAAACTGCGCCAGGTAAACAAAATAAACAGTAGTGTAAAAAACCAATATACATGAGTGATCTGTGTATCTAGTCTGTAGTACTTGAGGTACTAGTACCTAAGGAATAAAGTCTGCACAAGGATTTACAAGGGCATAGGCAAACGGTATTGAAATATTCTCAGGTTATCACAACATGGAAGGCAAATATTCGACTAGAATTGTTTAAATATAAAACTGTGGACAATGGTAAAATAGTATTTCTCAGAGTCCTTATGATGGATGAATAACAAGACAATGGATGAAAGTCCTCTTATACAGTAGATTCCACTACACCAATGTGCTCCACTTCTATTAAAGTGCCACCACCAGTAAGTAGGCTCCTTACCAGATGTACAGAAAACAAAGGCACTCAGGATTGAGCCTTAACCCAGGATTCCAAACATCAGGTATGGTTTCCCCTCAGACAATATCCTCCAAGATCAGTGTGTTCAGACCAGAGCTCCAAAGCAGGGAGGAGGGGGGGAACGCTTCCAATGTCAGGATGGATAGATAAAGCACTCAAAGGTGCATCCAAAGGTTACCATGTAAATGACAAAGGCAGACCATAGCGTGATATTGTAAAAAGTAAAATGACTTTAATTAAAATCGGATATTACTCACATTCTTTATGAGCAAGATAAGCAGTAAGAAATCCAACGATTGTTTAAAAGAAGCGCCGGCCGGCCGGCATCCAATCAAACCCTTTCTCCTTGTAACACGAACGTGGTGACGTCACTGCGCGTCCTCCCAGACGCGTTTCGTCATCAACAGACGTTTTCAATGGGGATCCCCATCCCCATTGAAAACGTCTGTTGATGACGAAACGCGTCTGGGAGGACGCGCAGTGACGTCACCACGTTCGTGTTACAAGGAGAAAGGGTTTGATTGGATGCCGGCCGGCGCTTCTTTTAAACAATCGTTGGATTTCTTACTGCTTATCTTGCTCATAAAGAATGTGAGTAATATCCGATTTTAATTAAAGTCATTTTACTTTTTACAATATCACGCTATGGTCTGCCTTTGTCATTTACATGGTAACCTTTGGATGCACCTTTGAGTGCTTTATCTATCCATCCTGACATTGGAAGCGTTCCCCCCCTCCCCCCTGCTTTGGAGCTCTGGTCTGAACACACTGATCTTGGAGGATATTGTCTGAGGGGAAACCATACCTGATGTTTGGAATCCTGGGTTAAGGCTCAATCCTGAGTGCCTTTGTTTTCTGTACATCTGGTAAGGAGCCTACTTACTGGTGGTGGCACTTTAATAGAAGTGGAGCACATTGGTGTAGTGGAATCTACTGTATAAGAGGACTTTCATCCATTGTGTCATCCATCATAAGGACTCTGAGAAATACTATTTTACCATTGTCCACAGTTTTATATTTAAACAATTCTAGTCGAATATTTGCCTTCCATGTTGTGATAACCTGAGAATATTTCAATACTGTTTGCCTATGCCCTTGTAAATCCTTGTGCAGACTTTATTCCTTAGGTACTAGTACCTCAAGTACTACAGACTAGATACACAGATCACTCATGTATATTGGTTTTTTACACTACTGTTTATTTTGTTTACCTGGCGCAGTTTTCCTTTTTCTATATTTCATGTGTGTTTATCCCACTATTCTGCAGCCGGTTTAGGTTTTATCCATTTATTTATTCATTCATTCATTCATTCATTCATTTTTATTTTTATTTCCTTTCCCTTATCCAATTGTGTGACCATTTGTGTGTGTTAGGGTAGCGCGGTTTTTTGCTTTCACCTATATTAGAATACATATTGGCCTAAACCTGAGGAAAAAAATTGTTGTTTTTTTTTTTTTTTTTTTGTGATATTTATTATATCAAAAAGTAAAAAATATATTGTTTATTTTTTTTCAAAATTGTCGCTCTATTTTTGTTTATAGGGCAAAAAAAAAAAAAAAAAAACGTAGAGGTGATCAAATACCACCAAAAGGGGAAAAAAAAATTTGCAGGGGAAAAAAGGACGTCAATTTTGTTTGGGTACAGCTTAGTACAACAGCGCAATTATCAGCTAAATCAACGCAGTACCATTTTGCAAAAAATGGGCTGGTCCTTAAGTGGATAAATATATCCAGGTTATGTTTTTTTCAGAAAATCTACACTATTCACTGATGTAATCGCTGTGGGTGACACCATTTGTGTCACAAATTCATATTCTAAGGCCCCATGCTCACTGGGCATAAAAAAGCTGCTTATACAGGCGTTTGGCTTTTATTTCTTTCAGCCTGTAGAAGCAACTCTGTTAGCGAATGTGTCCATACACATTTGGGTGTTTTACAGGCATATTTGAAAAGGAGCGTTTACAGCCTGGAAAAAAATAAATAACCGCCACAAGCACGTTTTTCGAGAGGAGGTTTTGGGAAGAAAAACACTTGGTTCGCATAAACGCAGCAATTTCAAGTATATATTGATGATCGTGAGAAATGAGCTGAGGGGGATGTTTTGGGGAAAAAAATACTTATAAATGCAAATACATATAATAAATGTGTGCAACATGAGCCACTTTAAGCGTTTTTTCTGCTGCTTTTTTTCTGCCAGAGGTTCTGGCAATTTTTTCAGGCCCCTAGTGTGCATGGTCCCTAAACTGAGCAGCTACCTCCAAACAATTGAAATCCTCTGAATGCTCTCCCCAATCGCAACACTTGAAGAATCGACATTAGGTGTTTCTCAACAAGAAGGTGTTTTGTATAATTTCATTTGTTGGTAGTAGTGTATATGAGTATAGCATTTGTGTATATCAGTGATTCTCAGCAAGGGGTACATAAGTGTCCCTCAAAGGCTGTATACAATATGACAGATTATAGGTCTGTGCCTGTCAGTAAACTGCTAATGAGCTCTTTTTGACAGCTTTACAAGTTCATAGATGCTACCCACAGAGCCAGTGCTTCTACGCTCACTCAGAGAGGACCTTAGGACTAGACTGGCTTATTGCATGGTTAAAGGACTCCTTTACCAGTTCACAAACCAAGGGATCATTTCTATTTTTCTGTGTAGGCAGCATTTTCCAGCACAATGGGGGAGATGTACACTCAGAATCTGTTGCAGCCTTGCATTGTAGCTTCTAATTTAAGCTTGCTCAATTAAAGCGGAGGTTCACACAAAAATTGAACCTCCGCTTTTCAGAACCCTCCCCCCTCCGTTGTCACATTTGGCACCTTTCAGGGGGGAGGGGGTGCAGATACCTGTCTAAGACAGGTATTTGCACCCACTTCCAAGCATAGACTCCCAAGGGAGTCTATGCCTCTTCCCGCCGCACTGCCTGCTGGGACACACACGGGTCCCAGAGACAGCAGGGACCATTCGGATTGCGCTGTGCGACTCGCGCATGCGCAGTAGGGAACCGGGAAGTGAAGCCGCAAAGGCTTCATTTCCTGATTTCCTGACCGAAAATGGCGGCGGCAGCTTCCGAGGACCGAGGGGCGGTTCGGCCTCGGGTGCCGACATCGCTGGACCCTGTGACAGGTAAGTGTCCTTATTTTAAAAGTCAGCAGCTGCAGTATTTGTAGCTGCTGACTTTTGAAAAAAAAAAAAAATTCACGGGACTCCCTCTTTAAGTGGATGTAAACCCCATTCATGAAATTTGAGCTAGGCACATATATCTGCAGTGTTTTGTTATCTCTCTTCAAAGCACTAAGTCCCATAGCTTTGTCCTCCTCCGTTCCTCTGTTATGATAACTTTTGACAAGCTCTCCGAGGCCCGGAGATAGAAGTGTGTGGTGTCGGGAGAGGTTGTTCTAAATAGATTAGCAGACTGCTAAACTATAAACAGGCAACCTCTGCATGTGTGGGGAAGGGGGTGTGTGCCTTTCCTCCAACCAGCTGTCTCACAGTGTCTGACCATACTCCCCTCCTTCAGGGGAACCAGGAAGAGATATTCCGAACATGATGTGCACTTTCTAAACAGTATATAAAGGTGAAGACAGCAGATATACATGTAAAACTTATGTAGGGGGATTTGTTTCATCTTTGTTTATCATCTGAGGCTGTTTATTTCACTGGGTATAGGGTGGGTTTACATCCACTTTAAGCTTTAGCAATAAAACCTGGAAGCTGATTGGTTTCTATGCAAACTGCACCAGATTTTGCACTCTTCAGTTTTAGTAAATAACCCTCAATGGCTTTATACACATTTGTAATTCTATGGAAGTTCTCTTGCTGTCTGTGGCATTATACTCCTGAAACATGTCAATTTGTTCCTCACAATGAGCCTGAACAACTAATATTTTGAATTGTTACAAGTGATACATTAATAGTATTTCAATGATTTTTCATGCATTGGTTTTGTCATCTCTCATTTTAAAGTTTTGTGGTATGTTTATTTTCAGAAAAAGTTTATCTTCCCCTTTTTGTTTCTGTAGGAGATGCTGTGCATGGTGCCAAAGTTCTGCTTTCCCTTTGCTATTGACAGGTGAGCATAAAATGTTACACTATGTTTGGTGTCACGTCTTTCTGTATACCATTTTCTTGACCAAATATAATTTAGTAAATTTGTTACAAACATGTAAAACTTGCCTGTAACAAACCTCCAGTCAAATAATGGTGGAAACCCATTATATGAAAACTTCAGACATATATGGGCTTTCCACCATTATTTATATTATAATTGTTATTTTTATTAGTATTATAAATATTTGTATTCATATTTTGATTACTGTTTTTTTCAGTGTGTGTGACCTAGAGGGTGGGGTGTACATTTATATATTGTTTTGATTTTGCACTTGGAGGGGTTTCCACCATTATTCATAAGTTGCTTTAATAGTTTGCATTTTTTTGAAATGGTTGATCCACCATCATTCACGAGTGAAAAATAAGGCCCCTTTCACACTGGGGCGGTTTGCAGGCGCTATTGCGCTAAAAATAGCGCCTGCAAACCGACCCGAAACAGCTGTTGCTGTGTCTTCAGTGTGAAAGCCCGAGGGCTTTCACACTGAAGCGGTGCGCTTGCAGGACGCTGAAAAATGTCCTGCAAGCCGCATCTTTGGGTCGCTGTAGGAGCGGTATATTTACCGCTCCTATAGCGCCCGTTCCCATTGAAAACAATGGGGCAGCGCTCCGAACCCGCCCGCAAAACGCCGCTGCAGCGCCGGTTTGCGGGCGGTATTAACCCTTTTTCGGCCGCTCGTGGGGGTAAAACCACCCCGCTAGCGGCCGAAATGCGCTTCTAAAACGACGGTAAAGCGGCGCTAAATATAGCGCCGCTTTCCCGCCAGCGCCCCCAACGCCCCAGTGTGAAACTAACCTAAATGTTTGAGGGTATTAGGGTAGCGCTGCACTTTGTATATTACAAATTGAATTTGGGTGTGGGAACACATAGCAGTGTCAATCAACAACGATTAGTTTATTTTCATTAACTTTATATTTTCTTATGGGTTATTTCAGATTCCTCATCTGCACTTATAGAGTAGCACTGTGAAATCTTGATCTAATTATTAATATTTTGAATCTTTGTACTTTTTCAGGGGTACCCAGGCACAAATGGGGCAGCACTTTACCTTTGTTCTGACTGATATTGATGGAAAGCAAAGGTTTGGTTTTTGCCGCTTGACCTCTGGAGGTAAAATTTGCCTATGTATTCTAAGGTGAGCATAACAGTAGCTCTGTCATTTTCTGGTAAATTGTATAGATCACACCTTTCTTGCTTTGACATTTTTCTTGATTTTTTATGTTTTAAAGTTTAAGCTGACCGCACAGACAGTAATGTGTGGTGGGATGTGCATGCACAATCTGACCTTCAGCATGCAAAGAAAACGGAAAACTGCCCCAACTTGTTAGTCTATTATCAATGTTAAATAGATAATTTAAATTATTGTAAAAATAAAGGAAAAGGACCAAGGGGCAACACATCAAAGTTTGTTGGCGCTGGTTTATCAGCACAAGGGGTAATTGGGACATTTCCATGGACTACCTTATCTGCTTATCGCAAATGTTGTAGTCCCACTATTCATTTATTTTACTGAACCAAACTTTTTTCTCCTGTCCTTCACAGATTGATACTGCCACTTTATTTTCAATCATTAAGCCTAGTACACACGATCAGAAAATTGGACAATAATTACCGTTTTTTTAAAGCAATCGTGCGATAATCTGCTTGTTAGTACACAGTTTTAGAGAGCCGATCATGACAGTTCATCCGAAATGATACCAGATCCTACAAATTTTGTTTAATCAGTACAGTATCAATCCGAAAAAAATCGAAAGATCACGACCACGCATGCTTGGAAATGACAGAATACATTACAATACAATATAAAAATAGATAATACTGCACTCAGGTTAAAAAGGACAGACAGACAGCAGCTAGCATAAATTGTGGGTAATAATGTACAAGTATGAAATGGAGAAAACTGTGTAGGAGAAGTGGATGGAAGGCGCGTGATCAACCGATTGTATCAAATTCATACAGTTTATTCATGTATAGTGGAATACATACATTGAATTAAAATACATACATATATATATATATATATATATATTATTAAAAACTATGTGACATAGGAAATGGGTTACAAATTGAGCACCTAAAGGTTAAAAATAGAACATGCCCATGCAAGGGCAAGTGTTTAAAATCTGGCTGACGCGTTTCGAGGTAAAATTCATCAGAATTTTATAGATAGGAACAAAGTCTGTGTAAACCGGTAGATAAACATACAACAGCAACATAGAAAGGGGTAGCTAGTTGAGAGGTATATATGATGAGTGAATGATTCTCTTTAGCTCTGTATCAGTCCACATTTTAGTGCTATATGGAGAAAGAGCGAGAGATATTTCTGTTTTGATTTGGGTCTGTCGAATGTACCTGTCTTCAAAGCTGTATAAGAATACTTCAGCCTGTGTTCAAGGTTGGAAGTGAGAGAGCTGAGGTATCTATGGGGGTGGGAGATGAACGTTATCTCTCACCAGAGTCCTGTCACGTACCAACAGGAGTCTGTAGCTGTCTCAAAACACATAACGCAGAAAATGGAAATGGAGAAACACAGCGCTTAAATGTGCTTGGTAACAAGGAAAATGTTCATCAATCCCGAGAGACACCCGATAGGTGAATTGATCTTGATTAAAAGGTGAACAGTGATCTTCCACCAACACCACAGTGAGCCAAGCCTCTTACCCTCACAACTGGGCCACTAGATTATAGGTAGTAAAAAAAAAAGCATGGATCCAGGAATCACTTCTCATGTTGACTGGTGTAAATACAAAAAACACTTCATGGTGTAGTATATCAAATCAATTTGCATTTATTAAAAGTATGTATATATATATATTATATATATATATATATATATATATATATATATATATATATATATATATATATATATATATATATATATATATATATATACATATACTCACACAGTGGCAGATGTAAACAGGCATGTCATATCAATACTCCTGATGGTTTCAAACCAACAAGATGGCCGCAGTCCTCATGCTCAGCGACGCCACATGTCCAAAAACTCGAGTTTATGGACGCGTGGCATCGCTGTGCATGAGGACTGCCGCCATCTTGTCGGTTGAAACCATCAGAAGTTTTTATGACATGCTTGTTTACATCTGCCACTGTGTTGAGTATATATATATATATATATATATATATATATATATATATATGTGTGCTTTTAATAAGTTCAAATGGTTTTGATATACTACACCATGAAGTGGTTTCGTCTTTACACCTATGGGGTCCCTCTCGAGATTGATAAACATTTCCTTTGTTACCAACACATTTAAGCGCTGCATTTCTTTATTTCATACATTACATTACAATACAACACAACACGTTGCATCACTTCCAAAGTTATATTCTGTAGTACAATAATATAATTTTTGTACGTTTTTAGTGACCTTTTCATTTTCAAAGTTAAACTAGCATTTAAAAAAAGAAAATGAACGATCATTTGTCAGATATTCTCATTGTGTGAACAAGGCTTAAGACAGTGGGGTTGATTTATTAAAACTGGAGAGAGCAAACTTTGGTGCAGCTCTACGTAGAAACCAATCCGCTTCCAGTTTTTTTTTTTTGTCAAAGCTTAATTTAACAAGCTGAAGTTGGAAGCTGATTGGCTACCATGCACAGTTGTACCAGATTTTGCACTCTACAGTTTTACTAAATCAACCCCAATGTTTTTATAGATTAAGTGTTTTCTATTACTGTGTACTCTTTATCCAGACTTTGCACGCAAGCCCCCCCCCCCCCCTTTCCACAGTCTGGACAGGGGGAAACCCGCTCTATAGATGTGAACCTGCAAATTGTGAATCTCTTTACTAACTTGGAATGGTGATTGCTCACCTGCCCCTTCCTATGCAAGCCACTTCCTCTCCGTCACTTAACCTCTGACTCTTTCAATTTAAAAAATGTACCCTGCAGTGGCACCCCAGTGGTTCAAGAGCCTGGAGGGTGACTGGGCTACTAATAGGTAGCAGTTCTGGGAAAATATTCTCGGGGAAACTGTTTGAATCTCGTTCTAATGAGCCATGAAATATGGGGAGGTTTGTTCACTGTGACAGGCCTTGATGGGGCCTTGTATTTCACACTAGACCTAAAACTCAGCAAACCTGTCACTCTGTATATTATGCCGACAGAGCTACTTTGGTCATCGCTCCATAGTTTTCTTTTCTCTGCACATTTATTTCTCCCAAGTTTCTAGCAATTCATCTGCCAGAGATGTACATTTGTGTTGAGACACAAGGCATGCAAAACTGAACAGCCACAAGCACATACAGACATATATGCATGGTGAGCACAAATAGCTAGGGCTAATTTTTGTTACCTGGAGGAAAGTTGAACCGTTGCCCATATCAACTTTAAAAACCTTTTTAATTTTAAGCTTGATTGGCAGTTGTAGGTGACAGCTGCTATTTTACTTTTCTGAAATGTTCAGAATAGCAGCATCGTTAGGGCATTTTGGCACTACACTGTAGTGGATAGCACTTTCGCTTAGCAGTAAAATTTGTGACTGGTTCAAATCCCACCACAACACTACCTGCCTGGAGTTTGAATGTTCTCCCTGTGCCTGCGTTTCCTCCAGGTACTCCGGTTTCCTCCCACACAGCAAAGACATGCTGGTAGGTTAATTGGATCCAGTCTAAATTGGCCCTAGTATGTGTATGTACTGTATGAATGTGAGTTGGGGACCTTAGATTGTAAGCTCATTGAGGGTAGGGACTGATGTAAATGTACAATGTATATGTAAAGCGCTGCTTAAATTGATGTCGCTATAGAATTACCTGAAATAAAATTTGGGTTGTTGGTTTTTATTTTGCAGTGACATTGTACTTCCTAACATGTTAGATTCTTACTTTCCAATCGAACAGCAACTATATAGTCAGTCTGTAATGTGTGAGATCGACTTCAGGAACTAGTGTGACCTGTTATTTTCATGCTTGCCTTGTGCTACCCATAAACATAGGAGAATACAAGCAATGTATTGTACAGACATATTTTCATAAATGCTATGTACCGGAGTTATTTGTATTCAGAACAATGCCAGGAGTTTAAATGTTCTCCCTGGGCCTGTGTGGGCTTTTTCCAGGTACTCTGGTCTTCTCCCACACTCCAAAGACATAATGGTAGGTTAATTGGCTTCTGTCTAAATCGGCCCTAGTAGGTGTATGAATGTGAGTTAGGGATCTTCGATTGTAAGAGACTAATGTGAGTGTACAATATATACTGTATATATAAAGTGCTGATTAAATTGTCAGCACTATGCAAGTACCTGTAATAATAATAATCTTTGTGTATGTGTCTCTCTTTATGGAATCTTTTAGGCAGCTTGAGTTTAGGAGCTTTTGGCAATTTTTTTGCCAAAGCTCCTAAACACAACTCCATAAAAGTCTATGTGTCAATGTACACATAGGCTTTTACCATAGTTTAGAAGCTGCAGTGGATAGGGGAGCTTCAACCTTCCTCAACCTCCCTCTACTAAATGCAGAAGAATTGCGTTCAGGAAAGGAAAGTTTTGACCGCCGGCTGCAAAACTTGCCAAAATCGTGGTAAAATTGTGGAGTAATTTTGCCGCGTTTTCCCGTATGTGTACATGAAGCCTTAAAGTAAAAGACGCAGTCAACAGCATGCTTAGTTTACTATTAAAGGATATCTTTTGTTTGCAACTCAATTATATTCCTTTTTTTTTTTTTAAGATAGCTACTGTATACAACCCCATAAATACATAGAATTTGTCTTAAGATTAAACTCAAACGTGAAATGTGAAGTGTTTGAAAAAAAATCAAGGAGCGCTGAAAACTATATGTGAAATATACATAATGTTCCAAAATGATCATAAAACAACAAGAAACACCACGTAAAAGTGTTTAAATAAAAAAAGTCCTTTTGATAAAAAGACATAGACATTCATACAAATATATATATATATATATATATATATATATATATATATATATACATACACACACACAAGGTATGTCTAAAAAGTTTGGTGAATGGACCCATATGCACATGGCTATCCAGAGACACGTGAAGAAGACCACCTAGCCTGGAGTATACATGACCCTCAGGGTAAACCCGTTGGGGCAGTCGACCGTAATCGGTATGAGAGGTAGGGTTACAGTGCAATGGTGCAAGTGAACATCAAGTTCTGCTACAAGTTGGAAAAACCGGTGTTGGAGACGATGAGATGTTGGTGTAAGTGTACGGGATGGAAGCTGGGAGCAGAAAATGTGTTTACGACTGGTTCGTTACCAGGCTGCCAACTATTTTGAAGGCCAATGAAGGTAATTTGTTTGTATCTTCTGTTTTCTGATACCGTTCACCGGAAGTTTTAGACACGCCTCACGTGTGTGTGTGTGTGTGTGTATGTATGTATGTATATGTATATGTGTGTGTGTGTATATATATATATATATATATATATATATATATATATATAAATTACACACCGACAGTTCATAAATATTAACATAGCTGTGCTAACTTTTCTGCAGTAAGTCTGTAGTCAGCACTATGACCTCTTATCTTGCACTAGAGAACAAGGTTTTCCTGTACATGCCAGTCTCTGCTCATGTGTAATGTAAAGCTCATCATCCATTCTGTACACTTTGTAATGACCCCCAAACACTGCGGCTCTGCCGAGAGGGAGCCAGCCTGACACGACATTGAAATGCATGACCTCTCTTGCACAGAGCGGTGCATCTCACTATCCCTTTGTAACAGGAACATAAATCTGCCGCCCAGAGGAGGGAGATGCCCACACAAGGGACAGGCTATTTTTCATTAGGCAGTAGAAGGCAATATTCATGCAATAATATGATAAATGGCTCTACACTGCAGTGAATAGTACAGTGTCTTTGCTGGGAGATAAATCAACTGTTCTAAGCATTGCCACTGACTTTAGTAGCGTGTGTGTAAATATGTGTGTGATGTATATATGGAAATGTATATGCTCATGCTTTGGTCATGCTCTCTTTTAATATTGTGTTTATTCCATTCAGTTATCTCCCCTGGTTTGAAGTCTACTACAAACTATTAAATACACTGGCTGACTATTTAGTAAAAGAGCAGGTAACAATTTATTATCTTTATAGCTTATGGAAATTAACTGTTTGAATTTTTAAATTCATTTTATTCATCAGTACTTTGTGTCGAAACAATACAGTCATGCAAAACAGTAAGTACATCCCATGGAAATTATTGACTTTGACTTTTTCAGCATATTTGAACAGGCAGACAATAGATCTTCAATCACACAGTGCCTAGATATGAAGGTAATATTCTTAAACAAATGAGACATAAAAGTGACCTGATGTATTTATTCTATAATGCAAATAAACAAAAATGGAGATTTATCACATAGAAAAAAGTAAGAACATTTAAAACCACGTCAAATCAATAAATTAGAATAAAATGAGAACCTTCTTAACCACTTCACCCCCGGACCAATTGGCAGCCAAAGGACCAGGCCCCTTTTTGCGATTCGGCACTGCGTCGATTTAACTGACAATTGCGCGGTCGTGCGACGTGGCTCCAAAACAAAATTGGCGTCCTTTTTTTCCCACAAATAGAGCTTTCTTTTGGTGGTATTTGATCGCCCCTGCGGTTTTTATTTTTTGCGCTATAAACAAAAATAGACCGACAATTTTGAAAACAATGCAATATTTTTTGCTTTTTGCTATAATAAATATCCCCAAAAAATATATAAAAAAACATTTTTTTTCCTCAGTTTAGGCCGATACGTATTCTTCTACATATTTTTGGTAAAAAAAATCGCAATTAGCGATTATTGATTGGTTTGCGCAAAAGCGATCAGCGATTTTTATTGTGACTGCGACATTACGGTGGACACATCGGACATTTTTGACACATTTTTGGGACCATTGTCACTTATACAGCAATCAATGCTATTTAAATGCATGGATTCCTGTATAAATGACAGTTGTAGTGAAAGAGTTAACCACTAGGGGGAGGGGAGGGCTTATGGGCTCTGACGTGTGTGTTGTGTTTTTTACATTAGGGGGCGGGGCTGACGTCTGACGTCATTGATTGGCTGTTCCCGGTCATCGGGAAAGCCAATCAATGACACGCAGCGTAGGAAGCGCGGGGAGAGGTTTGTTTACACAAACCTCTCCCCGTTCTTCAGCTCCGTAACCCGATCGCGGGACACCAGCGGTGATCGGGTCCGCTGGTCCTGCGGCCGGGGTCACGGAGCTCCCGACCAGGTCGCGAGCGCGACCCACGGGCAGGCATTTAAAGGGCCATGTACAGGTACATGGATTTGCCTGCCCGTGCCATTCTGTAGACGTATATCTACATGGGGCGGTCGGGAAGCGGTTAAAGAATGCAGGTTAGAGCCTTATTTAACCACTGGACACTTAAACCGCCTTCCTAACCAGACCAATTTTCATCTTTCGGTGCTCTCGCAGTCATGCAACACTGTACCCATATGAAATTTTTGTCTCTTTTTTTCACACAAATAGAGCTTTCTTTTGGTGGTATTTAATCACTGCTGGGTTTTAATTTTTTTTGCGCTATAGAAGATAAATGACCGAAAATTTTGTACCAAAAAAAAAGGCATTTTTCTTAGTTTCGGTTATAAAATTTTGCAAATTTGTAATTTTTCTTCATAAATTTTAGCCAAAATTTATACTGCTACATATCTTTGGTAAAAATAACCCAAATAGGTGTATATTATTTGGTCTGTTATAGTTAGCATCCACAAGCTATGGTGCCAATCTCTGAAAATTGATCACACCTAAAGTACTGACGGTCTATCTAATTTCTTGAGACCCTAACAAGCCAGGAAAGTACAAATACCCTCCCAAAAGACCCCTCTTTGGAAAGTAGACATTCCAAGGTATTTAGTAAGAGGCATTGTGAGTTTTTTGAAGTTGTAATTTTTTTCCCACAATTTTTTGCAAAATCAATATATTTTTTTTTCTTTTCACAAAATTGTCATATTAGCAGGTTATTTTTCACACACAACATATGCATACCATAACACATTTTACTACTCCTCCTCCTGAGTATGGTGATACCACATCTGTGAGACTTTTACACAGCCTGGCCACATACAGAGGCCCAACATGCAGGCGTTCTAGGCGCATAAATTACACATATCACTTCTTGACAACCTCTTGCAATTTTGAAGGTCCTGGAGCACCCGGACAAAAGAGGCCTCAAAAATGACCCCATTTTGAAAAGAAAACACCCCAACGTATAATCTATGAGACATAATGAGTCTTTTGAACATGTCCTTTTTTTTTTTTTCTACAAGTTTTTGAAAAATGTGGTAAAAAAAAAACTTTTTTTTTTTTTGCTGTCCATTTATACAATATTTCTAACACATAGCATGTACATACCAAAAATGACACCCCAAAATAGAGACTCCTACTCATTCTGAGTACGGCGATACCACATGTGGGAGACTTTTCCACAGCCTGGCCACATACAGATGCCCAACATGCAGGGAGCACCATCAGGTGTTCTAGGGGCATACATTTCAAATCTAATTTGACTACCTATTACACTTTTGTGAGACACTGATGGGCACTGTAGTGGCATTGATGAGCATGAATGGGGATGACTGGGTATGGCTGAGTATTGCTTGCTATTGCTGAGTATGGCTGGGTATTGCTGGGTATGGTTGGGTATACAGTAGCTAGGTATTTCTAAGTATGGCTGGGCATGGCTGGGGGTGGATGGGATGGCTGAGTATGGCTGGCATGGCTGAGTATGGATGGCTGTGAGTATGTATGGATGGGGCTGAGCATGGATGGATGGATGAGTCCTACAATGGGTACAGAGCAGCGATGTGGGCCCTACAGATCCAGCCCACAGCTCTGCTGCACCTGATCTCTCCCCTCTCCGCTCACACTGTACTGATTGGTACAGAGATGGGAGAGAGGAACCGGACATGATGCCCGTTTGTTGACACGTGATCGCTCCGTCATTTGACGGAGCAATCATGTAGTAAACGGCCGCTGTCAGCGCACGATTCTGGGAGGACGTCATAGTACGCCCTCCCAGAGTTATCACTCCGCACTGTAGCCGTCATTCGGGTATAGCGCGGTTGTTAAACATCAGATATCTGGGGTCGGGTGTGGTGTTTTCTTTGCTATTAATGTGTGGTGTCATCATGCCAAGATCAAAAGAGCTCTTTAAGGTTTTAAGAAAGAAGTTATGGATGCTTATGGGTCCAGAAAAGGGGTTTAAAAGATTACCAAATTATTTGAAGTCATTCCACTGTAAGGAAAATAACCTACAAGTAGCATTTGTCCAGGACTGGTCGGACCAGCAACTCGACTGTCAGATGCTAATAGGAGTCTCTAAGAATCTCAAAATTTAATTGCAGAATCAGCAGGTAACTTTTGCAACAACTGGGTCGAATTTTATGCATCTACAGTCAAAAAAGAGGTTTTGCAAATGTAACCTGCATTGAATATGTGCCATTAAAAAAGCAATTGCTGTCTAAATAGAACATAAGGCTACTTTCACACTGGAGCGGTGGGGGGCGCTGGCGGTAAAGCGGCGCTATATTTAGCGCCGCTTTACCGGCGTTTTAGCGGCGCATTGCGGCCGCTCGCGGGGTGTTTTTACCCCCCGCGAGCGGCCGAAAAAGGGTCAATACCGCCCGCAAACCGCCGCTATAGCGGCGTTTTGCGGGCGGGTTCGGCGCGCTCCCCCATTGTTTTCAATGGGACCGGGCGCTATAGGAGCGGTAAATATACCGCTCCTATAGCGAGCCAAAGATGCGGCTTGCAGGACATTTTTGAGCGTCCTGCAAGCGCACCGCTTCAGTGTGAAAGCCCTCGGGCTTTCACACTGAAGGAACAGCAACAGCTGTTTCGGGTCGGTTTGCAGGCGCTATTCTTAGCGCAATAGCGCTTGCAAACCGCCCCAGTGTGAAAGGGGCCTTAGAGCAAGAGTACAGTTTGCCATTGAACATGCAAATGGAGACCGGGTTTTCTGGAACAATGTTCTGTGGACTGATGGCAGTAGACATATTTAGTGCAAACCAGAGACCGCATGTTGAGAGAAGAACCACTTACAGTGAAGCATGGTGAAAATGTTATGCTCAATGGCTCAATGCTCAAAACTGTACTCTTGCTCTAATGTTTTTAAACACATACTTTGAAGCATGGTGAACATTGCTTTGAGGATGATTTGCTGCTTAAAGGCCTGGACAGCTTGCTTAATGAAGTTTGCTATGAATTTAGCATCATATTAAAGTTTTTACTTGGCGATTGTAAACTCATTGTTTTTTTTAAAAAGCATGTCATACTTACTTACCTGCTCTGTGTAATGGTTTTGCACAGAGCAGACCCGATCCTCCTCTATTCCGGGTCCCCGCCAGCACTCCTGGCTTCTCACCCCTGCCAAGTGCCCACCATAGCAAGCCGCTTGCTATGTTTGCACTCAAGCGGGCTCACTCCAGAGCCACAATCTGTGTGTCCATTGCCCCTGCTCCCTCCTCACTGGCTGTGATTGACAGCAGCAGGAGCTTATTGCTCCCACTACTGTCTCTGGGCCTATGAAGAAGAAATGCAGAAAATACATTAAGGTAAAACATCTTTAGCTCTTAAAACCACTGTAGGGATATTGTGAGGCCATCTGTCCAAAGGTTGACCTTGAAATGGATCTTTTGACTTTTTAATGATCCAAAGCACACTAGCAAATCCACAAAACTATGCTTCAAAAGAAAAAAATAGAGGATTATAGACTGGTGTGGGGGGATTTGAAGCTTGCAACTGAATGAACTTTGCATGGAGTAATGGTCAAATGTTTTATTGAGTTGATGCCAGAGACTGGTGGACAGTTACGCAAAATGCCCACAAGAATTATCCTGCTATAGGTGACAATGCCAGCTTCTGAGACCAAGGGTGTGCTTCTTTCATGGTACATTTTACATTTCTTGATCTTTTTATTGAATAAGGGATAGAAAATGCAAATTTCCCATGTGTTTATATCAAAGAATGATCTGTGTACAATATTTGAAGAGCTAATGTTTGCTTGTTAAAATATGTTGAAAAAAAAACAGTTTCCATGGGGTTTACTTATTTTTCACCTGAATGTATTGCATCATTTTATTCTTTAATGCATGTACTCATTTTGTGCATAATGCATATTTTGTGTTTTATGCATTTTTGAAATCTTTGATGATGAACACCAGCCAAAACTGTTTTTATTTTAGTTGAGTAGAAAAGAATTAGCATCTGTTTTGGTTTTTGCTTCTATCCAAGACTCCCTCAGGCCAGCTTCACATGTGCGTGTTAAAGGTAACCTCTGGTGGAATAGAAATTTCCCTTTTTCCCTTGCAGTGAATCTTCACCAGCACTGCAGGGGTTAAATGCATGTTTATGAATAGGGTTAACATCAAAACCATTTTACTTAACCCATTCTTCTCTTACCTTGGCAGCTGCCACTCAAACATTCTTTCTCATGTTCTGACTTGTGAGCGGTCCATTAACATCCTTGTTTACAGTGCAGAGCTTTTGGCCCAGCATTGTACTTGGGGAGAAGAGACTAAATGACCTCAGTTGGGATGAATAGGTGACCTTTTAAAATGAATGGCACATTAATGCACGATACTGCAACATGCGCGTGTTCATTCATTACACACAATCTGTGAACTATTAGCTTCGGTAGAGGGTATAGGAGCCATCAGGGGTCTAAGAACATAAACGTATGCAGCAGGAGTGCCTATGTACAAATAAAGAAAAAGATATACTTACCTTATTCCCTGCCACAAGCACTCCTCCACTGCCTGATGCTTTGGAATTTGTAAGTCCTTGGCATTCTCCCATGCAGTACTGGACTGCTGGTGACCAGCAGACCAGTGACTTTGGGGGATACTGCAATATTTCTTATTTTCAAGGGCATGATTTAAATTCGTATATGTGCCTTAACTGAAGGTTTGAGATGTATTAATGCTGTATTTTTGTCCTTTCAGGAAAATGACTTGAATGATATACTGAAGACTCTGTATAATCACCCAGTTCCCAAAGCTCACACTCCGGTTAGTCTGAACCTGGTAAGTGTCCCAACCCTCTGACTAGGGCAAAGTACCAAAGCTGTGAATATTACAGAGCATGTCATAGGAAATGGGATTTAAATGCAAGTCATTGGTTCCATTATTTACTAACAGGTCTGCATTATAATTGATTTCTAGTTAAAAAAATAAGTTGTTTACCTTTCTTTGTTACTCATAGTGAAACTACGTGACCCATTTTGTCCTGTCTCTTCATGTTGTGGTGATGCCCTCCTAATGTTTGGACCCTGACTGACATATCATGCTGCTAGCAGATAAACATCAGTACTGTATATAAGATAAGCCTAGCACATCTGTTAAAGCTGGGTAGTAAAATGTCCATACACAGAAGTGGGGATCATTTTGATGATTGATTATCCCTTAAACCAACCTTAATATATCTAATATGTATACCCACATATGTAAGGTGTAGCCCTAAACCATGTCAGTGGTCTATGTTTGCATTCAGTATTAGAAAGAAACAAACTGCATTTATTATCTGTTATATTAGGGGACACATGATAAAGTATTCACTTACCTTTTACGCAGCTCTTTAGATCAGTGTGTTTCTCTGCCTCCTGCTGGCAGGCCACCCTGCAGTCTGTACCCCACAGCTCTCTAAGCCCCTTAAGCATCTGAGAACAGTGGTCAATGCGATCACTTACAATATATCTATAATTATATACACACACAAATGTTTTGCCTGGGGTTGTTTTTGTTTCACAAGATAAGGGTTCACATATACTTTAAAGAAACCATCTCTGTCCTTATTAAAGCAGTCTACACATGCTTAGACTTGAAGCTATGCACACCAGGTAGGCTTTAACTTATCAGCCTGAGTTCTCTAAAAAATTCCCCTGCCTGAAAATATTTTTTTTCCAGTGCATTCCCTTTTGCAACAGATCTTACTGTATATAGTGATTAATCTAACCCTGGTAAAGCCGTTGCTCCTCCAAAATGTTTTGCCTAGCTATACCCTATGGAGGAGTGGTTCCTAAGGTGGATTCATTTCTTGTGTTGACAAGATTCTAGCTGTTCCTGGGCCATCCCTGTGTTTTAAGACCTGACAGATTAAAGCTTAGAAGCCCATTCTAGGACCTTTATTTTACCTCACAGGTCCCACTCTACAACCTGACATTGCTACCTTGTCCATGTGCCAGGCTCAGCATTCTGGTCTAAGGTTAAGTCCCAGTATCTTGGATCTGGCCTAACAGATCCTTATGTACTGCAGCAGATGGAGCTCATTCCTCCAGCCCAAATCTATTTTGTTGATAGGCTAGTAGTTGTTATATTCTAAACATCCTGGGTTTATTTTCAGTACATATGCAGACAAACCTTTGACTCAGATGATAGTCTGTGGCGCATCGGTGCAAGAAATGCCTATTGCCTTTTCAGTGAACCCCTGAACAAGTTTATTAAGAAAGTCATGGGGGGGGGGGGGGGGGTTCTACTCAAACCTGTTCACCATACTCAAGACCAAGGGGGACATCTGACTCATCCTGGACCTAAAGGCTCTCGACATCTTTTTCCAGATGCAAAAGTTCCACATGGAATTTGCCTTGTCAGTTATTGTATCCCACAATCTGGGAGGCATGGCTTCTGTGGATATTAGGTTTCCCATTTTTTTATGTCCCTATCTTCCTGGTGCATTGACACTCCCTATGTTTTTTGTTTTGAATATGCAACCTTACCAGTTTGTTGACATTCCCCTTTAGCCTGTCAAAAAAGATTTGTTTTATCAAAAAAATATGAAACTCTGGGTGGTGAAGAAACCGGCCACAACTCTGGTGAGCAATACCACTTTTGCTCCAAGTTGGTTGAAAGTTAAAGCTGAAGGGGGTACATCACCATACACATTAGTTATATGCAATGTGTATCCCTTAGCTGCAGGCCGCTGCTTCTGCTAAAAATCCACCTTGTGCCTCCTCACAGTGAACGCATACTGTCCTGAGTGGCTGTCTTCCAACACTGGTAAGGGGTTAACTGCAGCAGCTGCTACTGAGAAAAGTTGTGCTGTCCTTCCTCTTCTGCTCTCTTTGCCATTCAAAGATCTCCTACTATTATTGTCCCACAGTGCATTGCATTCTCTGAATGGGTGCTGGAGCAGTTGATTGGATTGCTCCACAAGTTCACAGAATGTGATGGATTGTGTTAGTGTGATAATACGAGTTCTGTGACTGGCAAAAAAAAAACAACAAAAAAAAAAAAACTATATTTCATGTAAGGAATAAGCAGAGCTAAAAATCCTCAATCCTACGGAACGCTTTATTGATCGTGTAAGTCACCACCATATTTCCTGTATGAAAGATTGGCGCTGTTTAGCATCGTAATGGAACATGTGTGTGAGTGTATAATCAAAGGCCCCTGTATACACATCCTGTACATACATGCTACCTCATTTAGGCAACTATGCTAGAAAACTTTGAAAACTAGCACCATTACATTTACCGCAAGCTACTCACAAGGTACACAAAACCTGTTTGTAATGTTATCCTACATAGTCGCTTAATGTTATTGTTACAGCGGTTATGAATATTTTTGTTTTTTAGGGGTGACAACCAAGGTTTTAGAGAACAGATACTTTATTACCAATCATGGCCAATGAGATTACTTTTGGCTCTTGGGGACTACAATCCCCACCATGCAAAACATGAAGAACTTGTAGTCCTTCAAAAAATTGCAGATCCCCAGATTTACATCACTGATTAGGAATGCTAATACTGTTGAACTATAGGTTTTAAAAGAGTAATTATGTTAATGACATTAAGGATAATACACGGTTAAAGTATGTATGCTATGGGGATTCTACAAGTCTAAGTATATGACCTCAATCAGAGAAATAACTAATACTACAGCTTTGCTCAAGACTCGCCCCTCTGGTACATGGACAACCTGGGTGCCAGCCACTGTAGACCTTCTCCACTCATCAGAAATACTAAAAAATGTATCAGCCACACTCCACTCTTAGCGTCTCCCTATGAGTTGTCAACAAAATGGCTGCATACAGCAATGTCTTCCTTGATGAATTTTACTACTCCTGGCTTGCTCATAAGACCCTACAGTGATTGAGGGTGGGATCCTAAATATCCAAAAATCATCACTGGATCCATCTCATTGTTAATAATATCTAGGTCTGATCCTAGATATGGCCATGTCCACAGTCATTCTTAGTAAGACTCCCTCTACCCTTACTTTGGGGCTCCTCTATAGTCTAGGAGAAAATTAAGACTCTACCTTTTGCATAAGACAGTTCCTTATGCCAAATTTCACTCCAGGACATTGTAACTCAAAATTCTGGCAACGTGGGACAAGAGATTTCAGTCTCTGGATCGTCGCATATGCCAGGCTTGCATTGGCATGGTGGGTTCAGTGCTGGAGTCAGGAAAATCCTTTCTGCCGTTGGTATGGAAGGTTCTTAGGATGGAGTACTAGATGCAAACTATATTTTTAAACATTCTGCAATTCCTGGTGTCCTGTACGTTTTGCCAGGTGGGTGTTGAGGGCTCATGTTTATGGAACAGGAAAACAACTTAAAATGCATTTGAGCTAATAGCTGCAGTCTCAATGTCCAACTCAAAAAAGTCTTCTCGGCCAGGACCACTTGCAGTTTCCAGTAGTCAGTTCAAGAGAATGACAGAGGTTAAAGACAAAAGTGAGAAAGGAAACTCCTCATGAGTGCAAAAAACAATTTTTTTAAATATTTGTGTAAAACATGAACTTGCATATCATCTGTCAGTATGGTTGTCCAAGTACACAGCCAGGCTGCAGGGAGGGAAGTCCTAAGTCTCAAGGCCAACAGTGTGCGAAGGTGTATATATGGTCACACCCCTCCACCACAAGATTCCCGACAGACAGTTTTAAGATGGCACCTGCCAAATCTCCATGGCACCTGCCTACTCTAGCCATGCTGAATCTCAGCTGAGACAGCAGCCGGAGTTTTGGCTGTAAAATGTACTAGTCACTGCCTCTTAGGAGACTTGAAGCATTAGTGACATGTTTTGGAGACAGATCCCCCTTTCTCAAGCCTGTATGACTGGGCACACTGACTTCTCTTATTTGCAAACAATAATTCTGCATATTCATATCTGCCTTACTACCACTTAACAGAAGCTAAATGCAAAGGATCCACTGTAATTGGATGATCACTATTTAAAACGGTTAGCTTACTTAAATGGAGAGCATATCCCTTTGAGGGCATTTCTGGTGAACACTCACAGCTCACTATGTGCCATAGCTCAGACTTTTTAATATAGTTCTGTCTAGAGCATTCATAGTCCATTAGGGGTTAAGACTTATACACATGTACATGGGGTAGATGTATTATTTTGTGCAGTGTTTAATACATGGTACAGTAAAATCAGCTGTTTTCTTTAGTGCTTTTTCTTTATCGTACATCACGGGACACAGAGCAGCCATAATACCTAACTGGGTTATACGCCACCTATAGGTAAATGGACACTGGAAAACCAAAAAGACAGGAAGTCCTCCCCTATATAACACCTCCTACACAGGAAGTACCTCAGGTTTTTCACCAGTGTCTTGTAAGGCTATGGTCATGGTTGGAGAAGAAGCTCTCCATGATCTAGCTAAGAGAATGGTCCTAGAACAGATCCTAGAGGATTTAAAGGACTATATAATCGGATCCATCCGGACGGTGATACGCTAAGATGGATGGTACCCGAGCCTCATCTACATAAAAAGATTACAAGGTATTGCCTATAATGTGACCCTTTGGGCACTGGACCCTGGGATCCGGACCCTTGGTAAGAAAAGACCCCAAAGGAGATCCGGCAGGGTGCTTTACAGGTCCAAGGGAGTGGCCCCATATTCAGGGGGACCTGGTCCTTGAAGGTCCAAGAGACAGAACCCGCCGTGATTGGGGAAGATTAGAATATAGCTTTTTTCCTCCTAAAAGGTTTGCACTTTTGTATCCTATGGAGGAAACGTTTTTTTAAAGAAATGGAGTATGCCATCTGTGGACTCTGCCATTTCTTCGGGGAATAAGAGTCTTACCTGTCCTGTAGATAATGCCTAGGTGTTTAAAGATCCAGCGGATAAGAAATTGGAGTCTTTAATAAAGGCTTCATTTGCTATTGCTGGGTCTGCTGCACAACCGGCAGTGGCAGCTATTGGTATCTGTCAGTCTTTAAAGGACCAGGTGAAGCAGGGTAACTAAAACTGTCCCCAATCAGGGGATATCTGCTGAGGACTTGACAGAGTTACCTTGTGCCTTATGTTTTGCAATAGATGCTCTTAAGGATGCCATACAACAGGTGTCTCGGCTGGCCCTGCTGTCAGTACATATGCGCAGGATTCTTTGGTTTAAAAACTAGTCTGCGGAAATACCCTGCAAAAGATTTTTAGCTGGTTTTGCCTTTCACGGGGAGTGGCTATTTGGAGAAGATCTGGATAAATATATCCAGAAGATTTCAGGGGGTAAAAGTGTGCTTCGACCAGTTAAGAAGGGGAGCGGACGGCCTTCCTTTAAGGTGTCTAGTGCTTCAGTACCCAGCACTTCTACTTTCAGGCAGTTTCGTAGGCCTCAGCCATCCGTGCCTAGGGGTAAGATTCAAGCCCAGGGCCAGACAAAGCCCTGGGCCCAGAGACCCCCTAAAGCCAGTCCCAGACCCTACTTATGAAGGGGTGCCCCCACTCACGCGGGTGAGGGGGGCCTAATAGAGTTTTCAGACGTCTGTGAAGAAGTGATCCAAGACAAGTGGGTTATTTCTACAGTGTCTTAGGGATACAAAATAGAATTCTGGGGGCTTCCCCCCCTCTCAGTTCTTAAGGTCCATTATCCCCATAGATCCGGTAAAGAAAGTATTTTCTTCAGGCAATAGATCATCTAAGGTCACAATGAGTGATTTGAGAGGTTCGGGGGCTTTTATTCAAATCTTTTCATAGTCCCAAAGCCGAATGGAGATGTAAGGCCTATTCTGGATCTGAAGGCTCTTAATTTAGTTTCTAGACATTCTCTCTTTATAGATGGAGTCAATCCATTCAGTCGTGGCTTCCTTGCACGGAAAGGAATTTTTGGCGTCCATAGACATCAAGGACGCGTACCTACATGTGCTAATCTGCAGATCCCATCAAAGGTTTCTGCGATTCGCAGTAGGCAACCAACATTTTCCGTTTGTGGCGCTGCCCTTGGGGTTAGCCACAGCACCTTGTGTATTCGCAAAGGTACTGGCCCCGGTATTGGCAGTTCTAAGATCTCAGGGAATATCAGTTACAGGATACCTGGACGATCTATTATTGATAGATCAAACTGTTCCAGACCTGAGGCAGAACTTAGCCTGGCGGGTACATTTTTGGAACGTTCTGAACTGGTCTTAATCGACCCTGCAGCCGGTTCAATGCCTAGAGTATCTAGGGCTAATATTATACACGGTAAAGACAAAGGTGTTTTTGCCACCATGGAAGGTTAGAGCCATGAATGACCTCGTCCAGGTTATAAAAGGGAAAAAATATCCCTCCATTTGCCAGTGTATGAAGCTACTGGAGAAAATGGTGTCCTCATTCGAAACAGTCCCTTATGCAAAATTCCACTCCAGACCACTACAGAACAACATTCTGTCTGTCTGGAACAAGACTGTACAGGCTCTGGACTGGCACATGTCTCTTCAGCGGAAAATGCGTCAGAGTCTCAGTGGTCCTGGAGGGAGAGGAGCTTGCCCATCAACATTTTGGAGATTCGTGCAGCTCGCTTGGTCCTAAGCTTCTGGACTTCCAGACTACAGGGATGTCCTGTGGGGGGCCAGTCGGACAATGCCATGGCTGAGGCGTACATCAATCACCAGGGAGGCACCAGGAGTCAGACAGCCCAGAAGGAAGTGGATCGCATGCTGACCTAAGGCGAAAGATTTGTTCCATTCCTATCAGCGGTGTTTATTCCAGGAGTGGAGAATTGTCAGGCGAACTTTCTGAGCCCCCAGCAAATGTGTCCAGGGGAGTGGTCCCTAAATCAAGAGATCTTTGCATTGATCTGCCGCTGATGGGGAGTTCCGGATGTAGACCTGCTGGCGTCCAGGTTCAACAGGAAACTAGGCAGTTTTGTGTCCAGAACCAGGGACCCGCTTTCATTAGGGGCAGATGCCTTGGTAATTCCATGGGATCAGTTTTCCCTGATATATGCCTTCCCTCCAATTTGGCTGTTGCCAAGGCTACTACGCAGGATCCGGGAAGAGAGGTGGTGATCCTAGTAGCTCCAGCCTGGCCCAGAAGGACTTGGTACGCACAGATTGCAAGACTGATGGTGGGGAACCCCTGGGTTCTTCCACTCCGTCCGTATCTGCTCTTGCAGGGTCCAATAATCTTCCCTGCTTTACGGTCTCTAAATGTAACGTTTTGGCTGTTGAAACCAGGATCTTATGAGAACGAGGCATTTCTGGGGCAGTATTGTGTACCATGTTGAATGCTAGAAAGCCAGTCTCTAGGAGTATCTACTAAAGAGTCTGGAAATTCTATATTGCCTGGTGTGAGGCCAGGAGGTGGCACCCCCGTAGATGTGTCATTGGGAGAGTTTTGCAAAAAGGAGTGGATATGAATCTGGCCTTGAGTACAATTAAGGGTCAAATTTTGGCCTTCGCAATCTTTATTTAGAGGCCTGTTGCTTCTCACTCCTTAGTACAAACATTTGTACAGGGGATGATTTGTGTGCTTCCACTGGTCAGGCCGCCTCTGTGCCCTTGGGATCTAAATTTAGTCTTGGGTGTTTTACAGAAGCAGCCTTTTGAGCCTATCTGGCAGATTCCTCTGGTCCTCTTGATAGTTTTCTTGGTGACAGTGACATCGGCCAGGGGGTGTCAGAGTTGGCGGCTCTGTCCTGTAAAGAACCTTATTTAATCTTGCACCAGGATAGGGCGGTTTTGCGGCCACAACCAGAATTTTTGCCCAAGGTAATGTCCAGTTTTCATCTAAATTAGGATATCATTCTGCCTTCCTTTTTTCCAAATGCACAGTCTGCAGAGGAGAAATTATTTCATTCTCTTGATGTAGTACAGGCTGTCATGGTCTATCTGAGAATATCAGCTCAGATGCGGAAGACTCATGTTCTGTTTATATTGCCAGAAGGTCCCAAGATGGGACAGGCAGCATCTAAGTCGACTATTTCCCAATGGATCCACTAGGTAAAGCGTATGGATTAAGGGGTAAGGCCTGCCTTTTCCAGTAAGGGCACACTCTACCATGAGAGTGAGTGCTTCATGGGCAGTTCATCATCAAGCATCAATGGCTCAGATTTGCAAGGCTGCTACCTCGTATTTTCGGTGCATAAATTCACCTAGGTTTTATCAGGTGAATGTTAGGACTCAGAAGGATGTTGCATTTGGATGCAGTGTACTGCAGGCAGAAATATAGATCCTGAGATTCTGATGGTGTTTCTTTTGTCATAATGGGTTCCCTCCCCTCAAAGGCATTTTTTGGGCACGTCCCAGTTAGTTATTATGGCTGCTCTGTGTCCCGTGATGTACGATAAAGAAATTAGGATTTTTTTTACAGCTTACCTGTAAAATCCTTTTCTTGGAGTACATCATGGGACACAGAGATCCCCACCCCCCTCATGTCTGGGAAGTTTATTGCTTGCTACAAAACTGATGTACTCCCTGTGTAGAAGGGGTTATATAGGGGAGGACTTCCTGTCTTTGTGGTTTGCCAGCGTCCATTCACCTATAGGTGGTGTATAACCCAGTTAGTTATTATGGCTGCTCTGTGTCCCGTGATGTACTCCAAGAAAAGGATTTTACAGGTAAGCTGTAGAAAAAATCCTAATATTCATTGCCCCTTTTTAATTGTATTGTTCTGTGCTTGTCTTTTATTAAAATCTGGCCTATTTTCTATACTAAAGTGTATAACAATGCAGATTAGTGCTAAAACATATTTGCTTCCTTGTAGAAAAGTAAAATGTTCAACATTTAATGTGTGTATATGAGCTTTTACTGATCATTGGTGTATTAGACGGATTACCTGCTGCAAAGACTGTAATGCAAATATAAGTGAGGGTCCTGCTGATAAAATAGTTATTATGTCATCATGCCTTCATAATAATGTGAGTTCTCCAGCCTTAGATATTATTAGCATGGTTAAAGCTACAAGTAGAATCTTTGTTTCTCGTTTACAAGAACCCACTACAGTTTGTTTCAAGTGAACCTGTTATAAAAAATTCTTCCTCTCCAGAGTTGGTAAGTGAAGGGTCGGGTGAGTTCTTAGTTCTGTAGAAACTCTTTCCCAAATTAAAAAAAAAATGATTATAGTGAACTTTCTCTTCTGCAATCATTCTGCATGCCACTTCCATTAAGCAAATTCTAATCTGGCAGTTTTCACTGAAATAATTAACTTATTTTTAAACTTTCACTTTAATTAGTAAATTGGAGTTGATTCCCTTTTCCATCTTAAGTAGTTAATTAGAATTGATTTTTTTCCTATTTTTTTTTTTTTATGTCATCCCTTCCATTGGAAATGTTGGGGCAAAAAGGTGTGCTTTCGTACTAGTTTTAAAGTGGGTTTTTTATTTTAATTTTATGGAGAAGCAAACTGTAAAACAGCATTTCTCAACCAGGGTTCCATTAATTAAACCGTAGGCTTACTCCAGAGGTCACTAAGGGTTCCTTGAGCAATGAGCAACTTTTGCCTCTGAATGAACACTGACGGCAATGGACTTTTAAGCTATCTGTAAGGGGGGATTCTTCCCAATAAACACAAATGTGGGGAGTATCCTACCTAGTGACCATCACACTGCATCGGGAGCTGTAGGTAAAGTAATTACAACCCCAATTCCAAAACTGTTCTGTGGTCTGACAAATCAAAATTTGACATTATTTTCATCAATAATGGGCGCCATGTCCTCCAGACTAAAGAGGAGAGGGACCTCCCAGCTTGTTATCAGCGCTCAGTTCAAAAGCCTGCATCTCTGATGGTATGAGAGTGCATTATAGAATGGCAGCTTGAACATCTGGAAAAGCACCATCAAAGCTGAAAGGTATATCCAGGTTTTAGAGCAACAAATGTGCCCATTTGGATGAGTTCTTTTTAGGGAAGTCCTTGCAGATTTCTGCTAAACTGCATACTGCTTATCTATGACAATGGCATGGCTGCATAGTAGAAGAGTCCGAGTGCTCAACTGGCCTGCCTGCATTCCAGACCCTTCATCGAGTGAAAATATTTGGTGCATCTTGAAATGAAAAATAAAACAAAGAAGACCTAGGACTGTTGAGCAGTTACCATCCTATATTGGGTGAAAATGGGACAACCTAAAACTCCAGCAACTGGTTTCCTCAGTTCCCAGATGTTTACAGAGTGTTGTTTAAAGAAGAGGGAATGCTACATCATAGTAAAAATGGCACTGTCCCAACTTTTTTGAGACATGTTGCTGCCATCAATTTCAAAATGACCCTATTTTTTTCATAAAACTGTACCTTTTCTCAGTTTAAACATTTCATATGTTTTCTGTTATCTATTGTGAATAAAAATATAGATTTATGAGATTTGCAAATAATTGCATTCTGTTTGTTGAATCCCAACTTTTTTGAAATTGGGGTTGTATTGGCATGAATTCCCTAAGCCCAGAAACTAATTTCCTGGGATTCCTCCTTGTCAAGAAGGTTGAGAAAAGCTGCTGTAAATGAAGATTTTTTTTTTCTTTAAAAACTCTTTATTTAGAATGCAAAGGCAACCAAGAGTTCACATCAATATCTGAACTGTGAAAATGTAGTCCAACAGAGTGAATGCATGAATAGCATAATACCACAAAACACATAGTGTACAAGAAAAAAAAATACGGCTATAGTAACTAATGTATGACTACTAAATGAAAACGAGGTTGGATACCCAAATTTTATCATATCATAGGGAATTAGGAAAGAAGAGGAGGAGAGAGAAGGGGAAAGAATGAGTACAGAGGGGACAATGGGGGGGAAAAAAAGAAAAGGAGGGGTGGGGGGGGATAAAAGGGGGAAAATCAAACAAAGACACTGGCTCAGGTGGGCTATTTAGGTCAAAGAATATAAAAATGCAGCGCTTAAAGAACACTAACCCCCCAGGAGCACCTATGAGAGCGGGCGTTCAACTGGTGAATCAAAAAATGGTGAGAAAAAAGATGCAAATAAACATTGAGAGTAATATGTGCATAAATATTGGCTAAAAAACTAAAACTGAAAATAGTGATGAGTCTGTCATAAACAAAGAGCACATCTAAGAGCTCCTCTGTGTGCTGTCGTATAGTCTATTCAGAAAGAAATTCGGAAGGTGTTTCTTTTGATGTTGGTGAATATGAGGGAGCGGACTCCTCCATGCAGTAATCACAGGTGTGTATACAGGACAACAGAGGGAATGGATCCTCTTACCCCAAAAAGGTGGACGCACAGACCGTATGGTGGTGGGTCAAACAGGCATCAAATAGTAATCTCCAACAGGCTCTCCAACCACGACCTTTGTGGTATGATGGTGTATACCTGCATCAGACTGGATAGATGGTGGATACTTCACCCTGGGGACAACTGCTGGCAGGTGTCCTCAAACTGGATTGGGCTGACAGATGTTTGTAGTCCTTACACCGACATCACACCAACGTCCAATCAGAAGTGCAAATCATGAGGGGAAAAAAAGGAAAGAACAGGGCCTCCACATGGTGCAGGTAAATCCAAGATAAAAAATGTTTAATCAAAAAAAAAATGACAAATAAAAACGTACAGATCATCAATCACGATGCGTACATAAAGTGATCACAGAAAATGAAAAGAACGGCGTGATATAAAAAGCACAACAGGCTATGAACCCGACATGTATCAAACAAGAGTTCTTCTACTGGGACATTGCCTTTGAATATTTACTATTTACTTTGAATATTTCTGCCTCTTTAGGCCGGGCCATAGATGGTGTGATTTTCTTTCTTGAGACCACGGGTTGCAGGAAAGAAAATCGCTTAATTTCCCTATCAACACTGACTGTTAAAGTAAGATTCCTGCTTAAGCCTAATTAGTCTTAAAAATGTCCCCTCCCCCATACTAACAGCTTTGTTGACTAACCTGTTTTTAAACCTGTTCCGGTCACATTATCACATGCTGCTGTACCAGCCAGCAGTGACTGCAGGAGAGAGGAGGGAATGTAGACAACGGCTGAGGTATGGAAACCCATGGGTGATATCACTGGTCCCAAGCGTTGCCTTCTCCCCTGTAGCCACCGCTGGCTGACACAAGTGATCACGTGACTGGACTGAAGTGACCCGAGAATAGGTAAGTATATACATATTTTTTTATACAAGTTAGTTAACATAGGTGTAAGGAAGGAACTAGTAGGGTTGAGGCTGAAATGCTACTATAAGTGTTAAGCTATAAAACTACAAAAAGAAGTGTAGTTTTTATTAACTGGAGAACACATGGGGCCTTGTTCATTTGAAATTCATAAACCACTGAGTGCTGTGAAGATGGAACTGTATGGCTGTACTAGATCCCTGACACACCTGTTTAACATACCTAATGCACATGATCATATAAAAATTATCATTTAGTGTAAAGGACATACTGTACATTACACAGACAATTTTTTTTGTGTAACATTGACTTGGTGTAGCCTCAACATTTTCAGTCTTTAAAATTAAAATTGTAATTATTTTCCATCATTGGATATTGCAATAATGGTCCATACACCTATCAGAATACTCATTCATCTTTTTACGCTATCCTTGTCCTAGCACCAAACCTCAAATTAGGATCCTTATTAAATCCAGATTAACCTTTGTTGTATTTTTCCTCCTCTTCCTTCTCCTAGCATTCGTATTTTATTACTCCTGATGTAACCGGACTGCCAACAATCCCTGAAAGTGTATGTATCTAATTGGGTTTTAACCACTTGTCTGTTTTCCCTGAATGCGCCTGTTTACTTGTTAACTCAATCACTTTGTGCGTTCTGTTTTATATTAAGGGGAGAATCCTACATGAATCTGAGAAATACCTAGTAATAAGAGTGCAATTACTGAGAAACAGCATTGTGCAAAGCCTTATTCCCTCTGATGCAATGTAGTCGAGATGAATTGGTACCTGAAAATCTGTATGGGCCAGATATTTATGGTTTTCCATTGCTCAAAGAGTTACCTTTGTTTATTCTTTGTTTAACGGAAAATGTAACATCTGTTTACATTTATTGGTTTTGGCCATGAAAGTAATAACTTTTTTCTCAAAACATTTAGCAAGGCTTGGTTCACATTAGCCGCCTCCAAAGTTGCGTGATTTTCAGTGCAACTTTGGAGTTTGACTTTGATACGACTTTCCTGGTATTAAAGTCTTGCCAAAGTCGGATCATACTAGTGCAGGAACCTTTTCTGAAGTCACAGCAACTTCTGTAGTGTCAATTGCAACAGATCTCATAGAGATACATAGCATTTCACATGTCCTGCAACTTTGGGACTCACAAGTCATAATCCTAACTTGAGCCTAAAATAGGACTGCATTTAGTCTCAGAATAATTGAATGAAAGGTTTTCTTTTTACAATGGCAATTTTTTTTTTTTTTTTTGTGTGTGCTTGTGATGCCCTTTTGTAGGAATGAGGAGGGTCTTTATGGCCTCACTTCCTTCAGGTTTCACCCACTGCTTCCCCTATAGCTGAAATATGTTATTAAATTACATCAGATTAACATAGTAAGACTTTGTCTTTTAAGAATAATAACCGTTGGTGTGATAGTGGCCCTCTGTTATTTTTAGAAACATACTTGTATACATTAAATAACAGACATTTTATCCAGGTTTTTTAACCACTTCCAACCCATGGACGTCATATGATGTCATTGACTTTGAGTGGGGATATCTGAATGATAGCTACAGCTATCATTCAGATATCATCTTTTTCAGCCGGCAATTCTCTGCACCGTAAGAACAATCATTGCTGAAGTTAAGCCGCTTGATCGTTCTTACCGGCAGCGGGAGGGGACGTCCCCCTCCCGCCGACCTCCGGTGCTTATACCGGTTTGCCCGTGCATGAATCAGCCGCTGCAGGAAATTGAGCATAGAGATTTCTGATGACCAGATGGCACCCAGTCATCTCTATGCCTTTCAGGGGCCCTGGCGCGATCTTATGACGTCACGCCTGGGCCAGCAGAAGTAAACATTGCCGGGGATGCGGCTGCAAAAGCTGAGACCATTCTTTTTTTTTTTTTTATCTCTGTCTTTGCGGCCTGGAGGAGAGATGTGGGGTCTATAAGAGGACTTGTCAAGCACTATTCCTATATCAAGGGATGTTTTGCACAATAAAAGTGATCAAATTTTTTTTTTAAAGGGAAAGTGAAAAAATAAAAAAAAATAAGTAAAATGAACAATAAAAAAAAAAAATGTAGAGCGAGAGCAACAATTCTAGCCCAACACCTCTTCTGTAACTCTAAACTGGTAACCTGTAAAAAATGTTAAAGCGCCACCTATTGAGATTTTCAAGTACCAAAGTTTGGCGCCATTCCATCAGTGTGCGCAATTTTAAAGCGTGTCATGTTAGGTATCTATTTACTCAGCGTTACATCATCTTTCATATTATACAAAATAATTGGGCAAACTTTACTGTTTCGTTTTTTTTAATTCATGAAACTTTTTTTTCTTCCTCCAAAAAAAAAAGTGAAAAGTTGCAACGACCGCCATTTTATTCCCTAGCGTCTGCTAAATAAACATTCAGTAGAACCTTGGATTATGAGCATAATCCGTTCCAGGGGAATGTTTGTAATCCAAAGCACTCGCATATCAAAGAGAGTTTCCCCATAGAAGTCAATGGAAACGAAGATAATTTGTTCCGCATTGACTTCTATTGCATGCGATACCGGAGGTGGGGGGATGCCAGAGAGCCTCGGAAATACTCGGGGACAGCTCGGCTGAACTTGGAAAGGCTCGGAAATACTCTGTAACGGAGTGTTTCTGAGTATTTCCGAACAAAGTGCCACTGGTGCCCCCCGCACCTCTGGCCAAATGCGGTACTGCACACCCCATTGGCTTAAATCCTGCTCGTTTTGCGAGACAACACTTGCGAACCGAGTCATAAAAAATAATTGCTCGTCTTTCAAAATGCTCATTAACCACGTTACTCGTAAACCAAGGTTCCACTGTAAAATGTTTGGGGGTTCTGAGGAATTTCATAGTCAAAAAAAATTATGATTTTTACATGTAGGAGAGGAGTGCCAGAATAGGGCCGGTATAGAAGTGGTTAACCTTCACTTATTGATTTGTCTGCTAAAACGTGTACCTTTTCGTTCTTGTTCCCCACTGATAAGCCCACATTGCTGGCATTGTTTTCTCTCCAACTCCCCACTTCTTCTATCTCTCAGCCCCATTGGCATAAATTGATTTTCTTATCAGATGTTGCAATGTTTGTGCAACCACCTCCTGAAGTCTACTGCCACCTTCATGAAGCTGCATAAGTACTATGTCACAGAGGTGGTAATAGGCATCTTGGAGATTCCCCTTTCAATAATAATTGTAACAACCATGAGAAAAGAAGACCTTTAAAAGGTCAAGGATTATACACACCTTGGTCAATCTATAGTGTATGGTGCCTCATTAGTGTGCAGCCAGTCAGAATCCAAGTATCTTTTTTGTATTTCTAAGTACCGAATGTATGTATATAGAAATCTCAAGGTATATACATTTACAGACTCACTAGATGCTATTTATTTGTGATGGTTAAAAGTTAAAATATCTTTTAATTAAAAATGTAATGTAGATGATTCGAAGAAGATACTAGCAAATGTTTTCAGCATTAAACTGGCCACACAGGAGACTGACCAATCAGTTTAACAAGGATGTTCAGGTTTACAATTCATATTTTCTACAACCATATACAGATGTTGCAAATGCATTAGACCTTGTCTGAGCTCACACACGTTTAATTCCATTTTAGTAGATTAAATAGTCAGTTGTGAGTGTAAAATTTTAGGCAATTGTGAAAAAAATCTAAAATGAGGATGCTTTAAAAATAATGTAGTGAATCTTTTTTCCTTACTAATTAATGACCTACATAATGCATAAACAGAAAAAAAAAATCAACCATTACTCAAATCAATACTTGATGTGTCCACTCATTGCCTTTAACCACTTGCCGCCCGCCCATTGTCAAATGATGGCTGCAAAGTGGTTTTAAAATCCTGACAGGACGTCATATGACGGGGGCGCACATCGCGGCGATCGTTGTTGCGGGGTGTCAGTCTGACACCCCACAACTACGATCTTGGTAAAGAATCTCAGATGGAGACTCTTTACCACATGATCAGCCGTGTCCAATCACGGCTGATCACAGTGTAAATAGGAAGAGCTGGTGATCGGCTGTTCCTCACTCGTGTCTATCAGACGCGAGTAGAGGAGAGCTGATCGGCTGCTCCTCTGATGGGGGGGAGGGGTCTGCGCTGATCGATTATCAGCGCAGCCCCCCCAAGATGCCCACACTGGACCACCAGGGACGCCACCAGGGCTGCCCAGCACAAGGTATGCCACCCTAGACCACCAGGGATGACACAGAGTGCCCACAATGGATGCCAATCAGTGCCCACAATGGGCATCACTGATTGGCATGCATTATTGTTTGGCACTGATAGGCAGCATTGTTTTGTACTGATGGATGCCAATCAGTGCCTATCCGTGCCACCTATCAGTGCCTATCCGTGCCACCTATCAGTGCCTATCCATGCCACCTATCAGTGCCCATCCGTGCCACCTATCAGTGTCCATCCATGCCGCCTATCAGTGCCCATCCATGCTCATCCGTGCCGCCTATCAGTGCCCATCCATGCTCATCCGTGCCGCCTATCGGTGCCAATTTGTGGCACCTATCAGTGCCCATCCATGCCGCCTATCAGTGCCGCCTATCAGTGCCCATCAATGCCACCTCAGTGCCACTTCATTGGTGCCACCTCATGGTTGCCCATCAGTGCTGACTTATCAGTGCCCATCAGTGCAGACCCATCAGTGCCCATCAGTGAAGGAGAAAACTTACTTATTTACAAAGTTTTGAAACTGAAACAAAAAAAAAACATATTTTTTTTTCCAAATTTTCGGTCTTTTTTTATTTGTTTAGCAAAACATAAAAAATGCAGAGGTGATCAAATACCACCAAAAGAAAGCTCTAAGCTCTTGTGAGAAAAAAATGATAAAAATGTCATTTGGGTACAGTGTAGTATGACCGCACAATTGTCATTCAAAGTGCGACAGCACTGAAAGCTCAAAATTGGTCTGGGCAGGAAGGTGTTTAGGTGCCTGGTATTGAAGTGGTTAATAAAGCATCAATTCTCCTAGGTACACTAGCACACCATTTTTGAAAAAAACTTGGCAGGTAGGTTGATTCAGATCTCTAGGAGAACTAATCACAGTTCTTCTGTGAATTTAGGCTGTCCCAGTTTCTCCTGTCCCTTTATGAGCTCCTATAGCGTTTGCATGGCGTTCGTATGGGCGTCAAACAGGCATCAATGAGCTTTAGTATGGACATTAGACAGGCATTTACAAGCATTAATGAGTTAAAAAGGCTCCCCAAACGCCCTATGGGCAGTTTTGAAGCGTTTGACAAGCGTTAAAACTGCTCCACAAATTCCTATTCCATTACAGTAAATAATGTCCCGCAAAGGCTCCGTAACTGCCTGCCAGAGCATTTGCAAGGCGTTACCATAGACTTGAATGGGAGACATTGAAGCCTTTTCAAGTCATAAGGACTTGACATGAGGCTTCAATTTTGAAGTGATGTGATGCTAACGTTTAGTGTGAACAGCACTATGTGCTGTATATTGCATCTGGTGCATGGGCGTTTGAGGGGCCTTTTTAATGCCTCTCAAACGCTTGCTCTTAATGCCAGTGTGAACTCAGCCTTATGTAATGAATATTCCCAGACAAACTCAAAAATGTTTTGATTATGGCTCTGTGGGGGCCATACCATCCCTTCCTGGTCTACTTGTATTTTTTTTTTTTGTTAAAGATAGTTTAATTTTCTTTTTTTATAGCTTTGGCTGTATGTTTTTGAGGTCACTGTCCTGTTTCAGTATGAATTCCGGATCCCTGATGATATTGCATGATGGATAACCATCTACTTTTGCTTTTCAGTGTTTGAGACCATTTGTTCTGACCCGATTCCCAACTGCATGTGCAGAAATACAGCCCTAAACCTGCAAGAAAACTCCACCATGCTTCACTATTGCCTGCAGACACATTCTTCTACCTCTCTCCAGTCTTTCAGAAAATAAAATGGCTTTTGTTACAGCTAAATATTCCAAATTTGGAATCAATAGTTCAAAGCAATTGCGTAACGCGTACGGGGGAGGAGCTACCTAGCGGACGTTAACCGATACCTTTGTTTCCTTGCTGTTATTTACTGCTGCTAACATGGGATGTCTATGTCGGATGTCTTTTTTACTTATATTTCTGTATTGAGCCTATTCACGGCTTTTAATAAATGACTATGAATTCAATGGAGAGCACTTAGATCATGTTCCTTTTTTTTACACCACCTTCGGCTGTCCCGTTTCCATTTGGAGTGCTAGCTAGCATCAGGATGATGCTATAGGATATTGAGGATATATGCTCCTTTTGACCTTCTGTTAATTCAGAGGTCCATCGGATCTGGTAAGCGCCTAGTTTATCAGCTGGTGGAGGTGGTGTCACTCAGGATCCTGCAGTATTCCTCCCAAGGTTTTCACCATCCTTTATCCTGGGACTTGTGGTTCCGCTGCAAAATATATTGTGTCTACGGACTCATTATTCTTATATTGCGCTGCACTTATTTTGTTTTTTACAAAGCAATTACTGCCAATCTTTGAAAATATAACAAATTAACCCATGACTGCACAAAAAAAGAAAGAGAAAATACCTAATTTATACTCAGCAGCGGAACATTCATATAAATCAGGTTGAAAAACGAAAAAAATCATAGCTCTGCAGTACTGTTTTTTTTTTTTTCAAACTGCCAGGCTTCGCATATCAGTTCTTGTGGTTTCACGCATGGGTAAGTTGATTGGCTTTGTTTCTTTGTTGGGGTTTGCCTCCCAATCATAGCATGCCTCCGTTTTTTTCTAGTATCCTAGGAAAATGGATGCCTTCTCTCCTGATACTCTGCATTGCCACAAAAATCCATACCCTGAACCCGCTGGGAAGAGAATGTGTCTCTTTGCCCTGAACTCTGAATTAGATGCTCGCTTAGATACCTATGATTCAAAATGTTAAGTCGGCCTCCGAGAACATTACAGGTCCAGGGCTTCGCTGCACCTGCGTGGTGGAGCCCTGTCCTAGAAGATTCCTTAGGGTATGCGTGCTGCACGATGTTCTGGATTTTACCTTTCTTTCCCCTTTTGTGTCTGGGAAGTTGGCTGCAAGGCCCTTGCTTGGCCTCAGCTACAGTCAGTACAACATTTGTTTACAGGAAGCCTGATTGGTGCATGCATTTATTTTGCCTCTAAGGACTTAATCCACTGGATCTGCACATACTAAGACCTGATTTCCCTCCGCAATCTCCTATGCACCTACATCAGTGGTACGATCCTCTGGATTTTGACTGTCCTTGTTGAGGACATACCTGTGTTTAAAGTCTGAGTAAATAAATGCCAGAAGTCCTTTCTAAGGCTTTATTCTCCCTCACAGATCCTGTCCTGCAGCCTGACATTGTGACTATATCAATCTGCCAGACCATACCTGTCTGGTCCAAGGTTGTGTCCCAGGATCATAGATTATCCTAATGGATCCTTTTTCCTCCAGTAGCTGGAGCTTAAGCCTGTAGCCTTACACTGTTATGTTGATTAGCTAGTGAATATGTCAGATATTCAGAATGGGCCTACCTTTGGTACATTTGCAAAGGACCCTTTGGCGCAAATGGTGGTTTGCAGACCATTAGTGCAAGAAATGCCTCTTGCATATGCCCTTTGATAGGAAACACCTCTTTGGTGAATCCTGGGACTTGATTAAGGAAGTGAGTACCCTTTTTGCTCCAGTAAAAGAAACAAAATCTCTGAGGAAAAATTAAAGATGCAGCGCTCTCAACAGAATCAATCCAATTCTAGTGTGCATTCTACAACGCAGGTGCCAAGGCTCGGTGTGTCTTCTCACACCAAAATTATTATATGAGAGAAAAGAGCTAGCAACTCCAACTCCAAAGTCATTGATGCAAAAATGTATTGGCTACATATGAGCATGCTCATATGTAGCCAATACATTTTTGCATTAAGGAGTTTAGAGTTGCTGTCTCTTCTCTTATATAAAGCAAAATCTCTACCTAGGTCCAAGGCAAGGCCTGGATCTTTGTTACACCATAAGTCCTGGACCTTCACTTCTGACCTTCAATCCTCTTCACGATAAAGAGATGCCCCCACTTTTCAGGATGAGGGGAGCTCTGTTATTCTTCGCAGCCATGTGGTCTCAGGACATTTCATACTTTTGGGTCCAGAACATTGTATCCAGGGGCTACAAACTGGAATTTCGCTCTCTGCCTCCAGCCTGCATGTTGTCACAAAGATTGTCATACCTTAAAGCTGCACTGTTACAGCTCCTATCTTCTCTCAAGGAGTCATAGCCATTATCCTAGAAAATGAAAGGTTTCAATGTATAGGTTTCTCTTTAAACTTGTGCACTGCACCCAAAGCAAAAGGGGGCATCTCATATTGGATCTAAAGGCTCTCAACACTAGGTAATAAAAAATGCATGCGTTTTCCTCCACTCAAAATACTTTTAGGCCTCTGGACATCAAGCATGCCTGCTTACATGTTCCCATCTTCCTGACGCATTAACATTACCTTTATTTTGCTGTGGACACTGAACATTGCCAATTTGTTGCCCCTTTCTGTGCACTACACATAAAGGGCGTGGCCTGGTCGGAGTCCAGGCTGATGCATACACACATATATAAACACAGATATACTAACATACACACATACATATAAACACATACACAACATACTGACATATAAACACACACACAAAGCCTTTTTAGAAATTGCAGTACTTTACCTTCACTGGCACTGCAGGTACTGCAATGTAGGCCGGAGGCAGAGAGCACAGCATACATGCAGCAAGATATCTCCCCTGTGGTGGTTCCCTGCAGATTGGAGCTACATTGTTGGGAACAGAGTTGGGAATTGGTGAAAATTGATCCCTGCTAGAAAGCACTAGCAGATAATTATTCATCATGCCACCCTTCGAGCGCCTTTGCTTGGAACTAGAGCCGATTAGGCACACAATAGCGCTAACCTATCAAATCCTAGTCACAGCCACCAAGGAATTTAGACTTCCCTATATAGCAAAATGGGAAAGAGACCTGGGAATACAGCTGACCGAGAGGCGAGTGGAGAGAATACTTCTATTCTCTTACAAAACATCGATGAGTGCCAACCAACAGGAGTCAGGTTACAAAATCCTGTCACGCTGGTACTATACCCCAGTCAGGATACATAGGATGTTCCCCCAGAGCTCGGACCGTTGTTGGAGGTGTGGCGAGGAGGCAGGCAGCCTCCTTCACTTCTTCTGGTCCTGCAGGTTTCTGACCCCATACTGGACTGAGATACATCGCATTATACAAAAGTTCACAGAGAGGAAACTACCCAAGACCCCTGAGCTCTTTTTAATACAGCACCATGACATACCAATCAAGACCTACAGGAAATCCATCCTTCCAGCACTGATCACTGCAGCAACCCCCTTTTCTGGAAACAGACAGAGCCTCTGGGAGTGGCGGTGTGTTTGACGCAGGTAGCGGAAATGCAGAGAAAGGAAGACCTTCTGGCCACGGATAGGGACCTCAGGGAACAGTTCCTCAAAAATTGTACTATTGGCTCGAATTTTACTACTCAGAGGAATATGCTAGGTTGACAACATAAATGGGGGGGCTCAGTGACCCCTAGTCGGGTGTGGCGACACAGATGGGGGGGCTGGAGGATGGGCAAATCCCCCCTCTCCCTCTCCTTCCCCTCCCTGCTGGAGTCTACCCCTTCCCCCTTTCCTATCTTCTTCCCCCTCTTTAACTTACTTTACCCTCACATTTCTTTCTCTATCTATCTCTTTAAAGGAACGTTGACTCGTGAGTTGATATCAAATATCACCCCATACTTGCTAATGAACCAAAAATACCAACACAAGGGACACAAAGAGCTTCATACTCACGAGACTGTTATCCCAGAATGGGAACACAGTAGTCTCGACCCAGGGAAGTAAAATATTATAATCTTCTTCGACTATGGAAAGTCGAGACGCGCAGATATTGTAAATGCAACAAGTTCTGCCCTTTGTAACCAAGTATGATTACAGTTACTGTATTGTTATTTCGCAAATAAAGAATTAAAAAAAAAAAAAAAAAAAATATTCATCATGCAATACCACCATGCAGCCAAAACCATAAAGAGCTATCTACAGTGACAATCTGGGATTACTTGTAGAGGCAGGAGCAAGTTACACATCCAATGTCTGCAGAGGAATTGTGGCAAGTTCTCCAGGGTGCTTGGCGCAACCTACCACCCAAATACCTTCCATAATTGCATGCATGTATACCTAGGAGAATTGCTAATGTATTAAACAAGCAATCCAGGTATATCTATTTTTACATACAGTATTTACATTGGTCCAGCTCTCCACTGCTCCACCTCTTCACCTTGTCCAATCAAAGAATGCTTTGCAATCACGAGCTGAGCTGCCAAATTCTTGTGTTCACAATGCATCAGGCCAGCTGCTCAGCATGGGTCCCTGAAGCAAGTGAAGATCACTGATGTAGTGTTTTGTTTACGTCAGTGATTTCCAACTTCTAGGGGCATTGGCTAGGTATGGTATATACATATCTATGTACATTGGTCCAAGCTGAACCAATGTAACTATGTAAAAATATACTATGCCTGGAATTCTTCTTAAAAGGCAAAAGCTGGACACCAAGTCTTTTTTTTTTTTTCTATTTCTAACACTTTCTGGGTACAGTCATTTCTTGTGTAATAAAAACGATTCATTCCATTTTTTTTAAAAAAGCATTTCTGATTTACAGCATTTTTTTATAACATTTTTTTACTTTTGCGCAGTACTGTGTATATACGTCTGTGTGTAAACATTTATTTACTTACATAGAATGTGTAACAATGTCACTGTAACTAAAGCTTGAATATTATTTCTTTATACAGAGGAACCTGACAGAGTATTTTGTAGCAGTTGATGTAAATAATATGCTTCAGATCTATGCCAGCATGCTGCACGAACGCAGAATAATATTCACCTCCAGGAAATTAAGTACGGTAAGCAGTGTTGTGTGATGCATTGTGTATAATATGCACAGTGATGACTGAGATGCCAAGTTCACCCGTCTGTTGGTTTACATTGCTTCTATCAGCAGACCCACCCACAAGGAGAGTGTTTGGAGTTCTCTCATAGCACAGGCACTAAAATGTTTTTTTCCTGCATCCAGCATATATGTATACTTAGACTAAGGCCCTATTCACACCTGTGCATTTCAATTGCATATGTGCGCATAGGTCAACATGCCTTTCGGTGCATTTTGCTGCAAAGTGCTTAAAGTGATACTAAACACACAGGGTTTAATTGACATTGTCCCTTCTATATGGAGCAAAATTGTAAACGGAACACTTTTGTGTTTGCCTCTATTTATCATGAGCTGAACTCAAAGATCTAATAACTTTTTCTATGTACACAAAAGGCCTATTTCTCTCAAATATTCACAAATCTGTCTAAATCTGTGTTAGTGAGCATGTGTGGCATATTAAGATTCCGATTAGACAGCATGATTATTGCACAGGTGTGCCTTAGGCTGGCCACAATAAAAAGGCCACTCTAAAATGTGCAGTTTTATCACACAGCACAATGCCATAGATGTCGCAAGTTTTGAGGATGCTGACTGCAGGAATGTACACCAGAGCTGTTGCCCCTGAATTGAATGTTCATTTCTCTAACATAAGTCATCTCCAAAAGCGTGTCAGAGAATTTGGCAGTACATTCAACTGGCCTCACAACCGAAGACCACATGCAACCACTCCAGCCCAGGACCTCCACATCCAGCATCTTCACCTCCAAGATCGTCTGAGACCAACCACCCAGTTAGCTACTGCAACAATCGGTTTGCATAACCAAAGAATTTCTGCACAAACTGTCAGAAACCATCAGGGAAGCTCATCTGCATGCTCGTCATCCTCATCTGGGTCTCGACCTGACTGCACTTCTTCATTGTAACTGACTTGAGCGGGCAATTGCTCACATTCGATGGAGTCTCTGGCACTTTGGAGAGGTGTTCTCTTCACGGATGAACCCCTGTTTTCACTGTACAGGGCAGATGGCAAACAGTGTGTATGGTGTTATGTGGGTGAGCAGTTTGCTGATGTCAACGTTATGTATCGAGTGGCCCATGGTGGCAGTGGGGTTATGGTATGGGCAGGCATATACTATGGACAAAAAACACAGGTGCATTTTATTGATGCCACTTTTAATGCAACAGAGATACCGTGACGAAATCCTGAGGCCCATTGTTGTGCCATTCATCCACGACCATCACCTCACGTTGCAGCATAATAATGCACAGCCCCATGTTACAAGGATCTGTACACAATTCCTGGAAGCTGAAAAGATTCCAGTTCTTACATGGCCAGCATACTCACCGGACATATCACCCATTGAGCATGTTTGGGATGATCTGAATCGGCTTATACGACAGCGTGTTCCAGTTCCTGCCAATATTCAGCAACTTTGCACAGCCATTGAAAAGGATTTGACCAACATTCCACAGCCCACAATTAACAACCTGATCAACTCTATGCGAAGGAGATGTTCCCAATGCAGTAAAACTGCACATTTTAGACTGGCCTTTTATTGTGGCCAGCCTAAGGCACACCTGTGCAATAATCATGCTGTCTAATCAGCATCTTGCTATGCCACACTAGTAAGGTGGATGGATTATCTCAGAAAATGAGAAGTTCTTACTAACACAGATTTAGACAGATTTGTGAACAATGTTTGAGAGAAATAGGCCTTTTGTGTACATAGAAAAAGTCGTAGATCTTGAGTTCAGCTCATGATAAATAGGGGCAAACACAAAAGTTTTGCTCAGTGTACTTCTGTATGTGGACGATGGCACTGTAATTAGTTTAATATAGAAAGAACCTTTTTAACCATCGATATACAGCTGTCACATGACCCAGCTCTTTCCCAGCCTGTCCTCAGGCAAACAAGCAGGAGGAGCTTCTAGTCCTCTGCTACTGGCCACACATTTCAACAGAAAAAACAACAAATACGCCAAAGATGCTGCTTGCAGGTTTTTTTTTTTTTTTTTTTTAACGTCCTGCCAGTGCATCGCCTCAGTGTGAAAGCACTCTGGCTTTCACACTGAGACTGCAGGGGAACCATTTTACAGGCGTCATTTTTAGCCCAAAAGTGCCTGAAAAACATCTGTATGCAGGTCCCTAAAGATGCCTCATGCTCCTGTGCAGGCCTGATGCTTTAGGGCACTCACTATCTGTGCTGCCTCGGTTCTGGGGACTTACTGCACCCCCTCTTCCTCGTTGAATGAGATCTCTGTTCCGGCAATGTTTCCTGGTCTTCTCTTTGAGCACATAGGCCAATGTTTTCACGATATCTGATTTTACTGTGGCCTATAGGTGACTGAAATTGAGGCATTTTCCTCCTTTCATTACTTTGTTTTGAGTTGTGAGCACCCCCCCCTAGGGAAAACAAAAGCACAAACAGGGCAGGTCGTAAACCTAAAGAAAAGATGGATTTGCCACGATGAGGTAAGGGTACTCTCCTCCCCCAGAATAAAAAGCTTGCGTCTTTACCAGTAGGTCTTCTATGCCTGTGGTAAGGAAGGGCTATTTTTTGTCCCTCTGTCTTTTAATGCCAAGTCTAAGACAGAAACATATTTTTTTGTAAGAAGACATAAAAAGACCTCTAACCAGTGATGGGACACCTCCACTTTTCAGAGTGGGGGACTTCTGCAGGCTTTCTGATCCCAGCAAATCTTGGACACATGGATTCAGAATGTTTTCTGTTTGTTTCTCTTTTCACTGCCGCTGACGTATGACATTTGTCGGCAGCAGTAGGGAATATGTGTACCCAGTCAAGAATATTTGTAAATCTGACAAGCCAACTGTCGGATGCAATTGGGCAGCTTTACAGCCACCCAGTTCATATATGTTAAGCCCTACTAGGTGGGTGCTTTATTCTGATTACAGTTTTGGGCGTAAGGTTCTAAAAGCTGCTCTTTGAGTTTGCAGAGCCTTCTTGACCTGTTTATATATGCCTGTTGGTGTTTTTTGCCAAGTTGTCCACCCCTCAGTGTGACTGCTGTTGGATGTTCCAGTCATAATGATTTAATTAAGCCTGTGTCGTGTACTGTACGATTAGGATACTAAGATTTTTGGCTTACCAGTGAAGTAATTTTCCTGGAGTACAGCACAGGACACAGGTCACTCTCCTCTGTTGGTGTGATTTCCCTATTGCTTCCTACAAAACTGAGGTTAGTTCCATTTAAGAAGGTAAGCTTCTGTCAGAGAGGTCCCTCAACTAATAAATCTAGAAGAAGCTGAGGCTAACTGGGATTGGGAATGACTATATGGGAAACATCCCAGCAATAACCAGAAAGCAACTGCAAATAACACGGTCCTAAAAAAGAAGTGTGGGATTAAAAAAAAAAAAAAACACACTCACATACTTTCCTAGGTGGCTGTAGCATTAGTCCAATGCTGCATCTCTGTCCTCCGCCAACTCTAAGCCCAAGAACTGAGCAATCAAAGACCACTGATCACTCAGTTCTCGGTCTTCACTGAGCAGGGAGCCGGTGGCTGTCAGTCACCAGCTCTCTACTCTGACCCTCCAGTGCTCACAGGATGTCTCAGCGGCTGGCTCAGGCTCTCAACGGTGGCTTTTGCATATGGGGGGGATCCAGACATTGAAGTCTCAATCTTTCTAGATCTTGGACCAGCTGATTGATGTCCGCCAATAGTGGACTTTATGTAAAATTAAATAATCCACGCTATATGTGAAAAATATGTTTGGACTTGCTGCTGCTGTACATGACATAGGTCAAATGGAAAAAGAGGTGTAAATACCACAGCGCAAAACAAGCCTAGGTGGATATAATAGAGTGCAAATGTTGTGCATAAAATACAAGTGCAAAAAAAACACTCAAATTGTGCAAATGTACAAATTGCTAACAAGTATGTAGCCAGTAAATATTCTAACAATTGTTCAAATAAACATATATGAAGCCCAAATTGAAAATTTCCTTTCACAAGTGTTGCTGTGCTGAAAACTCATAGGATGCGGCAAACAAGTGAAAACAGGAAACCCCCCCCCCCCCCCCCCCTGATTGAACTCACCAGATCCAATTTACCCTCAAGCAGTACTGCATTGCGAGCCATACGAGCTTAGTATGGTGAGCAGGGTGATGAGATGCCAACCCTGGGGTGCGATCCTTCCTGGGGTGTTTCAGGCTCTGACATAAGGAGAAAAAGTCTGCATAGTGAAGTACGTCTTGTTTATTCAATAAAAGTCAAGTTTACAATGTTCCATAGTAGGGGACAAAAGGATAAGACATCAAAAAACAGTCCATTCGTTCCAGGAAGAAACAGGTTCTCTCACAACCTAAACTGCGCTCTAGCTTGCATTCGACGTGATGTCACTGAGGTGCCATAGTCTGCGGCTGATGCGTTTTGCCCCTCCCTCAGGGCGTTATCAAAGACAAAAGACTCACAACATCATTGTGATATATATAGCCAAGTGCAGGTTCCTCCCACTTATATGACCATGGCATCATTTCCCCCTGGGTGTACACGAATTTGAGTCTTTTTTGAGAGGAAGTTTCTCTTATGGGTGTATTTGAAGCCGAGTACACCCAGGGGAAATGAGGTATGGTTACGTGAGCGGGTTTAGCCCGCGCATGTCATTTTAGGTCAATGAGGACGTGTTCCTGCTTAGGTGTACTCGAGGTCATGTACAAACAGGGGAAATTATGTCACGGTCATGTGAGCGGGCTTGTCTTTGATAACGCTCTGTGGGAGTGGCGAAACGTGTCAGCCGCAGACTACGGCACTGCACGTCCGATGCAAGCTGGAACGCAGTTTAGGTTGTGAGAGAACCTGTTGCTTCCTGGAACGAATGGACTGTTATTTGATGTCTTATCCTTTTGCTCTCTACTATGGAACATTGTAAACTTGACTTTTATTGAATAAACAAGACGTTCTTTACTATGCGGACTCTTTCTCCTTATGTCCGAACCTGAAACACCCCAGGAAGGATCGAACCCCCGAGTTGGCATGTCATCACCCTGCTCACCATACTAAGCTTGTTTGGCCTGCAACGCAATACTGCTTGAGGGTCCATTGGATCTGGTGAGTTCAACCATAAGGGGGGGTGTGGATCCTGTTTTCACTCGTTTGCAGCATCCTATGATTTTTCAGCACAGCAACACTTGTGAAAGGAACTTTTCAATTTGAATTTATATATGTTTATTTGAACAATTGTTTGAATTTTCACTGATAGTGGACTTTAAGCCTGCTGTCTTCTGAATACGGGTCACAGAACTAGATTGAGGTAGTGTCAAAACAGCTTTGGTCCTGTTTCTCCTTAATGATTTAAAGAAGCCTGTGTCCTGTCTGTGCTGTACCCCAGGGAAAAGATTGTACTGGTAAGTCAAAATCTTATTTTTAAAACAAGAAGCTGTTTAAACTACTACATAGAATAAATATATCTACAGGAAGTCCCAGATTTACGAACACAATAGGGACTGTAGGTTTGTTTGTAAGTCGAAGTTGTTCGTAAGTCGCAACACTGCATTTGTAAGTGAAACTTCCGGTTGGAACACTGCATTCGTAAGTGTAAGGGATGTGGGATGTTCTGGGCGCTTGTTATGTTATCTGGGGCGTAGTACGGCAGTGTCGGATGTGTCCGGGGTTGCTCAAAGTATCCAGGACCAGCATGGAGCACAAGTGCCCGGCATTTGAGGCCGTTCGTAAGTAGGAGTCGTTCGTAACTCGGGTGTTCGTAACTCAGGGACTGCCTGTACCTACTTTGTTTTCTAGTTTTCCAAGCAAGACCAGTTAGTATGTGGTCTGGTTCTTGACATTGTATATTGAGTGTCTTTCTGCGCCCTTTCGACTGTCAATTCTGATGGACAGAGCAGTTTACTTACGTGGTAATTGCCTCATGAAGTTTGGGCTTTTTATTTTATTGTCGGATTCACATGGTAGTGCCATGTATGCTATCAATTATTAATGTTTTGTTTTCTTCACAGAAAATATGTAATGTCATGTGGTAATTTTGGCTACAATCATTGCTTAGAGGAGAAGTTCCTAAACTGTGTAGATTCCTGGAGATGTTTTTCTTGTTCATTGAAGTGATTGAATCACAAGTGATTGTAAAGTCCCATTTTTTTTTTTCTATTAGAATAACAAGCATGTTATACTTGCATGCTCTGTGTAATGGTTTTGCACAGAGCAGCTAGATCCTCCTCTTCCCGGGTCCCTGGCTGGAGCTCCTGGCCCCTCCCTGTGTCCATTCAGACATGGAGCTGCGGTTCAGCCCTGCCCCTCCCTCTCCTGATTGGCTAACTGAGTTTGATAGCAGTGGAAGCCACTGGCATTGCTTTGTCTTAGCCAATCAGGAAAGAGAGTCCCAGAGGGCTGAGGCACTCGTAGACGTCGCTGGATGAAGATGGGGCTCAGGTAAGTATTGGGGGGGGGTGGCTGAGAGGGGTTGCTGCACACAGAAGGTTTCTTATCTTAATGCATGGAATGCATTAAGATAAAAAAAACCTTCTGCCTTTACAACCACTTTAAACTGTTGAGAGCCTAGTATGCATTTGATCCAACCCAATGATAGTTATCTTCAGTTATCTTCCATGCCGATCAATTGTAATGTTTAATAAATAGAAAAGTGCGCTTCTCCGGTTGTTCTGTTATTCAGTGGTTGAAATGTAGAATTTTATGTTTTTGTATGACAGTCACATTACAATATAGATTAAAGTGGTTGTAAATGCTAAAGTTTTTTTTTTTACCTTAATGCATTCTCTTTTTAGGGGGATTTTTACAGAGATCCTCACATGAGTATAAAATGTGTTCTTGTAGACTAGAACACGTGTATTGAGGTTCATAGGGTATCATTGCATTGCACCATTGGGAATAACATGTATTGGATTATTGTAGCGCCATATTTTATGGCACGGAGTGTGTCTGGACCATTCTTTTGAAGAAAAAAAAAAAGCTTTCTTCATTTATTCAATCTCCCCCAGACAACTTCTAAGTATGTGATTTACTCCATTATCCACCTGCTCACTTTTTAAAAATAAAATGAGAGGGGAAGAGGACTGACTTATAGAAATTGTGCTTTAAATACATTAAGTAAATTTTTCTTTTTTTTTTTTTTTCTTTTTTCTTTTTCTTTCTGTTTATTAAGAGTTCTTAACACTCTTTCATTTCATTGGTTCCATGAAACTCTTGAGCAACATAATGAGTTTTCTGATTATTCACACATGCAGAAGGCGCATAAAAAACAGTGAAGAGCTTCTTACAATAGTGTCTGCCATCACCTGGATGCACATAGATGTTCCTTTGTGAACCAAGAGGTTTCTTTTTTTTAGAGTGTTCTCTATAAGCCCCCTCCATCCTGTTCTAATCTACTGTACCTTCAGTCCTTATGCATTTGTGCACAATGGTTTTCTTGTCCTCTGATTAATTGCGTTTTTCTGTTCATGCTCTCTGTTATGCTATGATAGAGAAGTAACTAAAGGGAATGCAAGGTAGGCACCTGCAGTTACACTCTTCATCAGGTCACATCAAGTTATGTAGTCAGTGACATGGGCAGTGTGCCTGAGACCATTTTTTATGACTACCATGCAGTTGCAATAAAACTGGAGGTCTTTCTAAATGGCTTCTAAAATTAGGTATGACCGTTAAATCAGGTAAGGTTTTATTGAACATTTTTCACATAACACAGACAAATAAGACCAATTATGGTACGGTTCCACTCCTTTAGGCCCGGTTCACACTTGAACCCACTGTGAATCCACTGCGGGTTCCCGCATCGAACCCGACACGCACAGCAGTTCACACTGCCATATGTGAACTGCTGGGGAGTGTCATTATATGTAAACGACACCCCCATTTTAGCTTGCATATCGCAATGCGAACTGACAGTTCAGACATGGATCGGATCGCATATGTGTGAACACACATGCGATACGATTCTGGTCCGAACAGAAAAAAGGGTCCTTTGCGTGTTTGGAAGGAATGCAGTGCGATATCAGCCATACTATCTGTATGGCTGATATCGCACCGCACAGACATCACATGTAATGTGAACAGCAGTGCGCTGCGAATTACATGCGATGTCTGGCATTGCACTAGTGCGAACCGGCCCTAACTTCACCTAACCAGATGTGATCTTTAAAGTTCAGTTCCAGGTATGTGTTTTTTTGGAGTTCAGTCAGGTATTAAAAATGTATACTTACACTGATCCAGCTTGTAATTCCATACCGGGCTGATCCCTGTGCAAGTGTAGAACCACTTTAGATGTTGCTGCTATTAGACCCCTTTTACACTGTGTTGCCACCGTGCCAGCTATTCTAGCGCCACTTTATTGTCATTTTAGCGGGGCTATTCGGCCGCTAGTGGGGCGGTTTTAACCCCCGCTAGTGGCTGAAAAGGGGTTAAATCTGCCAGCAAAAGGTCGCCGCAGCAGCGTTTTGCTGTCGGTGTAGCAGCGCTGCCCCATTGATTTCAATGGGGAGGAGTGGTGAGTTCACCGCTCCAAAGGAGCTGCTGGCAGTACTTTTTGCTGACGCCCTGCCAGCGCACCGCTCCAGTGTGAAAGCCCTCGGGAATGGAGCCGCTTTTTCTCAGGCGCTATGCAGTCGCTATTCTTAGCGCTGTAGTGCCTGAAAAATGCCTGCAGTGTGAAAGGGGTCTTACAGTAATCTTCGCTGTCTTCTAGATCCCATTCTGAGCCATCTGCCCTGCTGCTTAGTAACCATGATGTCATTAGCACGGCATGGGTGCCATTTAGAGAACACCTTTTCTCAGTTAATACAGAGCTTTCTTTAATTGGCTGAGGTATAAAAACGTGGCGGTGACTTCATGAAAAATAAGTAAAACATTCTCTGATTGCCGGCCGTGCCATACGGGAGATTCACTGTCGTTATTATGCAGCAGGGCAGCTGACTCGGCACAGGATCTGGAAGACAGACTGTAGTAGCAGCAGCTACTAAGCCTCTACAGGGAATGGCTATGGCTAGGTATGAAGCATGTCTACTTACATTTGTAGCTGGACTAATGTAATAAAAAAATAAAAACATACCTGAAATTCAGCTTTAACTTGAAGAAAAACTATTCTGGTTGGGGGGCAATTTTATTTATTCTTAATGGACCACTATAGCAAAAAATATTGTATTCTGGTAACTGTATGCCATTAATACCGTTATGTTCAGTAAATTAATTGATTTAATTACAAGCCTTTATATTTATATATGCGGTATATAGTCTCCACATTTTATATGCTGGCCTAGCTGTCGAACAAAAGTGACAGTTACAGGCATTTGAGTTTAGGCTCTTTTTCGAATTAAAAATTCCACGTGTTGAAGACTTTCACCTACTGAGCTCTGGGAGAAGGCTTTTTTCCAACAAAGATTATACAGATGAACATGTGTAAAGAAGCTGAGAGCTTCATCTGACGGATGGAAAAGTATATTTGAAATATTCATATGCAGTATTTTATATTTTCCCGATACATTTTTCAAATGTATATTTTTTTGTTGTAACAATAAGAAAGAGAAAATGTATACAATGAATGAATGATTTGTATAGTGCTGCAACTGCGAACTGAATCGCCTAGAGGCGCTTGATCCGACCTGCGTTTATTCCTCCTTAGAAGAGGTGGGTCTTGAGTTTTTTTCCTGAAGACCCGATGGTTTCCTTCCAAGCGGATGTTCGTAGGTAGAGCGTTCCATAGCCATGGTCCTTGGACTGCAAATCTTCATTCGCCCCTTGATTTGTACCGGGACTTGGGGGATGAGGAGGAGGTTTTGGTTGGTTGATCGGAGGTTGTGATTGAGAGTGTAGTGTTTTATTTTTTTGCATAAGTATTGATTAACATCTCCTTATGTGCATTTGTGGGTCAGGCAGAGGGTTTTGAATGTAATCCGATCCTTTACGGTTAGCCAGTGTAGGATCCTCAGGGAGGGGAGATGGATTCCCATGTTTTTTTTCCTGTGACTAGTCTTGCTGCCGGGTTTTGAACGACTTGTAGGCGTGCAATCTGGAATTTAGGTAGTCCTATGTAGAGGGAGTTTGCGTAGTCGAGTCGAGAGTTGATGATTGTTCCAACTACTATTGCTTTTTCCTTTTCTGGAATGAAGGGGATGAGTCTACGTAGCAGGTTCAGAAGGTGGTAGGATCCGCTGACTACTGATCCTATTTGTGCATCCATTGACATTTCTGAATCGAAGATGACTCTGAGACTTTTGACTTTTATGCTTAGGGGGATGGTCTGTCCAAGGATGGTGGGTGGAGTCCATGGTGTCTTAGATTTAATATTTCGGTTTGCATTTAGGAGGAGTTCTGTTTTGGATCTGCTAAGTTTGAGGGAGCTCGTGGACATCCAGTCATCTATTGATGACTGGATGTCCACGAACTGGATGTTGACTAATTCCTGAAATTGTTTTTTTTGTCCGGGGATCCGAAGGTAGAGTTGAGTATCATCCGCGTATGAGTGGAAGCATAGGTCTGATTTGCTGATGATTTTGAGGAGTGGACGGATGTAAATGTTGAAGAGCACGGATGACAAAGGTGATCCTTGAGGGACTCTATAGGAGACTGAGCGAGATTCAGAGGTGAAGGCTCCACATTTCACTGTCTGTGACCTATTTCCTAAGAAGGAAGCGAACCATAGTAGGTCTGAATCTGTGAATCCTGCTACTTCTTTGAGGCAGGTGAGTAGAGTGTTGTGATCCAGTGTGTTGAACGCTGCACTAAGGTCCAGGAGTACCAGGAGACATGATTCTCCGTCATCTGCTGCTTCCAAGGCATCATCCCATATTTTGAGTGCTGTTTCTGTGCCATGGCCCGGGCGGAAGCCTGATTGCAGAGGGTCCAGGGGATTGTGTGTGTCCAGATGGAGTTGTAGCTGTTGTACAATACATTCCAGTTACCCTGCTTACAGACTTTATATACCAGTCACCTAAGTAATCAGGCTGGTGTATTATCCTTCAAATGAAAGCTCACATTGAGCAATAATACTTGTTTTGGAAAAAACAATAGAAATCTAGCAGGCTTTGTTGGAGAAAGAAAGTTACCATACATATACTCGAGTATAAGCCAAGTTTTTCAGCACATTTTTTAGGCTGAAACCCCCCCCCCCCCCCCTGACTTATACTCAAGTGAGGGTCTTGAGTGAGAGTGCAGTCTCACTTTGCCCATCTGCAGCTGTACCTTTGATAACTAAAACAGCGAGTATATCCCGCTTTGTCATGCAGTCTGTTCAGCGGCCATCCATTGTAACAGTCTCCCGCTTTGTCATGCAGTCTGTTCGGGGGCCGTCCTTGTCCGTGATAGATGGAACACTGATACAATGCTGGGAAACTGCTACAATGGACGGCCGCCGAACAGACTGCATGACACAGCGGGAGGCACCCACTGTTTTAGTTATCAAAGGTACAGCTGCAGATGGGCACAGTGAGGCTGCAGATGGGCACTGATACAGGTGGGCACAGTGAGGCTGCAGATGGCCATTGTTTACCCAGTAGCTGCTGCATTTCCCACCCTAGGCTTATACTCGAGTCAATACGTTTTCCCAGTTTTTTGTGGTAAAATTAGGTGCCTCGGTTTATATTCGGGTCGGCCTGTACTCGAGTATATACGGTAAACAAACAACTGTCCCCTCATCTGAACAAGATAGTTTTTTTTTTTCCTTAAATCTTCAATTCATTTCTGGGCACCAGTTTACAAAAAAGGGTGTTGTGGACCTAGTTACCTAATTCAGGGCTTGGGTGAACTTTGTTATGGGTAAAAATAAATTTATACCAAATTTTTTAAAGCTGGCCCTACACCAGAAGGTTTGATTTTTTTTTCCCCCAATGTTTGATTATCTAATGGTTAGTAGTGTCATATCAACATTTTTTTTTTTTTCGACTGCAGTGATGAGAAACTTTAGCGGAGGATGGAAAAAATTTTTTCTCAAAAAGTCGTACATATTGTAATCAAAAAAACCTTTTTAAAGCGGAACGAAACTGTGCCCATCAATTGTCCCTTCTTAATAAGGGCAGCACAATAAAGGTTTACAAAACATTCTGCAGTAATTTGAAGCCCGTTCGCATGTCTCCTGCTTATTTTGAAGTGTTTTTTTTTAAATCTTGCTTTCCAGGAGAAGCTGGTGCCATGTTAGCTGATGTCTTCTGAGTCCACAGAGTGCTGTACTTCTGTGCTGTTGATAGGGGAATCATCTATGGCCTGCCTAAGGGCTCTTTCACACGGGGCGGATCAGTGCTGATCCGCCCCGTAGAAATCCGCTTGCTCAGCGGGGATCGCCAGAGCGATCTCCGCTGAGCAGGAAGATGACAGGTCCGTCTCTGCACACAGCGCAACGGACCTGTCAGAGCGCCGCTCTCCCCTATGGGAGATCGGGTGACGACGAACCGCAGAGTTCGTCGTCATCCGATCCGCTCTGCAGACGGATGAAAAAATAAGGTTTTCCTCCGTCTGCAGAAACGGAGCATAACGGACACGGATGAGATCGGGTGTCAGCAGATGCTCATCCGCTGATACCCGCTATCCCATAGGGATACATGTATGTCCGTTTTTCATCCGAAAACGGAAGGATGAAAAACGGATATATGGACCGTCCGTGTGAAAGAGCCCTAAGTGTTTGAGTAGATCAGTGCACTATTATTAAAGTATAAGGCCAACATTTTCTTTAGGTTTTTATATACTGGAGAGGTTTTTGGACACCAGTCATGGTTTAATTGCTATCTGTGTCCAGTTAGGGAGAATCACACTTTCTAATTTGAAAGAAAATCCTAAATTTTTAGTTGATAATAGGAATAGACAGGTAATCTTCAAATAGGGACACTAGCTTTGGTGAAAATATTGCATGAAATGTAACTGTGCTGATCCAAAAGTGCTTATACAATATTACCACTAAACGGTGTCTACAAAATGTGCACAAACATCAAAGTGCTATATATCTGTAAAGTGCAAAGTAACAATATATCATTCTATAGTGCAAGTAATCAAGTGCAAAATATCAAAATCCCCAGAACATAGGCTTGTTACAATAATCCCCAAAGTCCACTTAACAATTTTATCATTTAAATCCCATGTGCGTAGTGTGCCCAAATTCCGGCAATTGCTGCTGATTTGGCATGCAATTTGACATGCCAAATCGCTCCAATGTGAACCAGGGCTTACTCTATCGAAAATTAAAACCAAATCTGCTTATAGTTCAACTTCAAAGGGTCATTCAGCCTGAATTTAGTATTTCACTTTTGAGTAGTTACATTTATTGTAAAAAAAAGTTATTAGTTGTACATACTTTTAGGTTTCAAGAAACATTCTTGTTTAGTTTTTCAAAATATCCACAGTATTTACCTCTGCGTATGATGGTAAAGAAAGTCTTTGCAAGACAAATATTTTTGCTGGCGTCTTACTGGTGCACAGAACATCCCATTTTTCTCTCCCAAAGCATTCCATCAGAAGGAGTGAGTTACGTTTATCTGGGGGAAGCAAGGCGATAAGGTTCACCTTTAAAGGCTGACAGTCTTCAAGGGCAATGTTTTATCAGAACAAGAAAGGCTAATTATTAGAAAAATATATTTAGATATCTATATGAGAAAAAGAAAACAAGACCTCACCCGGCTAGCCTCCTACAATTCACTGCAAAGCTAATCCTGCATGTCTTTTCATGTTTTCAGCTATAAATCTCTGTGAGATGACGAAAGTGGAATAAAAAGATGCAAGATTAACTCTATACAGTAAAATGTTTTAGAGTATAGTTAAAAATGCATATACTAGTTTAAATGATATGTGCAATCATATAATGTAGAACCTGCATTTCTGTTTGCTTTACACTGGGTTTTCACCCATCTTATATTTTGTATGGCAGTGATACTAGGGAAAAATACATTTTTAAAGGACCAGGCAACCTATAGATGGTATTCTAGTTCTAGGTAGCTCCCAGTGGATTAAATCACTAACTGGCTTTATAGGGAACAGTAAATCTGTAAGCAGAAAGACCTCTAAACCCACATTCCTGGGTCCACAGCCATCACAAAAGGATCTCACGCTCTTTGTTTGATATTTTTATTTTTCTTGTATGGAGAATACATTGTCACCATTGAGTCCTCTTTTACAGCAGCTGGTGGTGCAGCAAGACTTCATAGGTCTATGCACTTGGGTGAAAAAACGCTGCATTTGTAGCCCTGTAGCTTTTTCTGAAAACGGTTGAATTGTTGTCTATAGGACTTCTTTGTTCAGGAGGTCATAATGCATGGAGTACAGAAGGAACCCTCTGTCTGGGAGATCTAACAAGGCAATTTTTTATTTAAACCAAAAATATCTGTTAATATCTTGAAAATCTGTTTTGGTTGGAATGATGCTTTAATACACACTGTAGAACATAGAACTGGAGGTTAAATGCAAGCTATATTGGTTTTGAATAAATTGATTTATAGGTGTAAGTTTTCATTATATAGGTACAGTGCTCAGTATAAATGAGTACAGCGCAACAGATTTGTCAGAAAACCTTTGAGAACTGTTGAAGAAAATCGTCATGCAAGTTCACTGCAGTTGGCTAAAGAAGTAGAAAGCCAAACTGGGGTGATTGTTTTCCATGGCATAATACAGCATATACTGCAGAGGAATGGCATGCATGAGTGTCGTCCACGAAGAAAGCCTCTCCTAAAGCCCATGCACAAAAAAAGCCCAACTAGAATTTGCCAGGGCCTATGCTGAAAAAGAAGCCTACTGGGACTCTACTCTGGAATGTTGAGACCAAGATAAATGTTTTTTGAACTGATGGCTTTAAAACTATATGGCGTCGCAAAAGTGAGGAGTACAAAGAAAAATGCATGGTGCCTACAGTGAAACATGGTGGTAGCAGTGTCCTTCTGTGGGGCTGCTGGTCCCAGGGAGCTACATTTCATTTATGGTTTTATGAATTCAGAGATGTACTGCTCTATATTGAAATACCATTACTCTGTGCCCTTGGTCATCACGCACATTTCCAACATGACAATGATCCAAAACAAACATCTAAGTGGCCAATATGTCTCCTGATCTGAACCCAATCGAACACCTATGGGGACCTCTGAAGAGACAAGTTGAGCATCACTCCATCCAGCATCTAGGCTCTAAAAGAGGTCCTTCTTGAAGAATTGAAAAAGATAGATGTTGCAATATGTCACCAACCTGTTCATTCCATGCCTAAAAGACTCAATGCTGTCCTTACAAATTATGTAGATCATACAAAATACTAGATAGTAGTAGTTTTTGTTGTGGGGTGTATTCATTTTTGCATCAACTAATTTGAGTAAAACTGAAGATTTTGTAATCGGTTATATTATTAACCTTTCTTTAATGTAATGAGCTAAACAAATGTTCTATTAACCACTTGACCACTGGGCACTTAAACCCCCTTCCAAACCAGACCAATTTTCAGCTTTCAGTGCTCTCACATTTTGAATGACAATTACTCAGTCAGGCAACACTGTACACATATGAAATTTTGTCCTTCTTTTCACACAAAAAGAGCTTTCTTTTGGTGGTGTTTTGTCTCCTCTGGAAAGTAGACATTCCAAGGTATTTAGTAAGAGGCATGGTTAGTTTTTTGAAGTTGTCATTTTTCCCCACAATTCTTTGCAAATAATAAAATAAAATTTCCAAACCAAATTGTCATTATAACAGGTTATTTCTCTAACATGGCATGTACATTCCACAAATGACACCCCAACATATATTCTGCTACTCCTCCTGAGTATGGCAATACCACATGTGTGATACTTTTACACAGCCTGACCACATACAGAGGCCCAACATTGAAGTAGCACCTTCAGGTGTTCTAGGAACATAAATTACACATCTGATCTCTCAACCACCTATTACATTTTGAAGGCCCTGGAGCACCAGGACAATGGAAATGCCCACAAAGTAAACCTGTTTTGGAAGGTAAACACCCCAACGTATAATCTATGAGGCATAATGAGTCTTTTGACTGGTTCATTTTTTTCCAGAAGTTTTTGGAAAATGTGGAAAAAAAATGAAAACACATTTTTTTTTTACACAAATTTGTCCATTTATAAGATATTTCAAACATATAGCAGTACATAGCAAAAATGACACCCCAAAATATATTCTGCTACTCCTCTTGAGTTTGGCAATACCACATGTGTGAGCTTTTTACAAAGCCTCACCACATAGAGGCCCAACATCCAAGGAGCACCATCAGGTGTTCTAGGGACATAAATTACACATCTAATTTCCTTACAATCTATCACATTTTTGAAGACACTTCATATTTCTAACACATAGCATGATACCAATAATTACACACAAAAGATTACCTGTGGCTTTAGTAGTGCAGTTGTCCACAGGAGGAGGGCCCTGATCCAGGCAGCAGGCTGGGATGTGGTCAGCGACAGTGAATGCAATTGTCCAGGCAGAAATATTGTCTATAGTCAGTACAGGCAGGCATACTGTCCAGGGTCAGTGCAAGTAGAGACATTGCCAGCAGTGCCAAAATATTGGTCCTGTTAGTAAGCAGGAACATGGTCCAAGTAGCAGGCCAGGAAGGAATGGGGACAGGGGTTGAGGCTTCTCCCACCCAAATCTCTTTGAAGCCTCCAAGTCTCGAGACCCTTATCCGGGAATGAGAAAACTAAAAAAATTTGTTTTCTTCATCCAGAAAAACAATTCTGGAGCCCCTCACATATGTGAGACCTCTGTGTTCCCACTAGCATAGCAGGGTAAAAGATCAGTCAAAGAGGCAGGCAAAAAACGTGGTCAAACAGTCCAGGGTCAGTGGCAGAGGTAGGTTCAGTTTAGCATTAGGCAGAAGCTTGGTTGTATAACAGGCCAGGGTCGGTTCCGGAGAAGGCAGAGGTATGTACAGTTCAGTGCAGTGGCATAAGGGGTGTTAAGTAAAATGACAGGAAATAAGAATTTCGTTTACCATACTTCCTTAATACTGTAGGGAAGTATGGTAACGGTGAAAACAGTCGCCTATACAGAGGCCTGGTTGGGAAGGACATTGGGGGCAATAATACGTGGTGTCTCTTCTAACTCCTCCTCTGGAGCATTACTGGCATTTCTTCTGACGTCTGTAGCCTGTTTCACGGGGGGGATTTTCTCAGGAAAGTGGCGTTCATAGGAATCAGGAATCAGAGCGAATATTTTCTGGTGGGCTTTCAGGGTACAAAAGGGCGGAGATAACTTGTTCTTGGTAGTGCAGATAGGATACGGGGGTCTCGGTAGATTTTTGGTAAATAACATTCGTGTTATACACGGCCAATCTGAAAAAATAAATGGACGCTTTTTTATACCAGTGGCGGGATTTTCTTGTGGGAAGGTAGGGTTTAATCATCTGATCATTGAAGTCCACTCCCCCCATGAACAAATTATAGTCCTAGACACAAGCTGGTTTCTGGATCAGGCCGTTTCTTCTGGGGACTTCCACGTAGGTGTTGTTATGGATTGATGTGAGCATGTGGACATTTCGTTTGTCCCTCCACTTGATAGCCAATAGCTCCTGGTTACACAAAGACGCCGTCTCCCCTAGTCGTAGGCTTTCATTGACAAGATTGTGGAAGAGGGGCAAGCTCGTATAAAAATTATCCACATAAAGATGGTGTCCCTTTCCAAGGAGTGGATAGACAAGCTCCCAGACAACTTTTCCACTGGTTTCAATATACTCTGGGCGTTCAGGGGGATGCAGTTGGGAGTCCTTCCCTTCGTATACCAGGAACGTGTAGATGTACCCCGTGGCTCGGTCACAAAGTTTGTACATTTTAACCCCATATCGGGCACTTTTGCTGGGGATAAACTGTTTGATGCCCAGCCTGCCTGAGAATTTTACAAGGGACACATCCACGGAAATATTCTGGTCGGGGTATATAACTGGGGGAATTTTTCAGAGAAATAATTTAGGAGTGGCAGAATGTTAAATAATTTGTCAAAAGCTGGTTCATTTCGGGGAGGGAACTGGGTGTTGTCATTATAGTGGAGGAACTGCATAATCATAAGGTATCTTGATCTTGGCATAATGGATAAGAAGAGTGGCATTTGGTGGATGGGGTTGGTAGACCAATAGGAGTACAATTCGTTTTTTTGTGAGTCCCATAGTAAAAGTTAGGCCTAAAAATTTTTGGAATTCGTCATTGGACAGATCATTCACCTGGTAAAGGGCTGTTGTCATTGGCCCTTTACCGTGATCTGTGTTGCGCCGGGTCCCGTGAACCCGGGGAGCACGGATGTTCCCGTGTGCACGCCCGATTCTGGGAGGTCATCAATGTACGCCCTCCCAGAGTTATCCAGCCGCACTGTAGCCGTCATTTGTCTATAGTGCAGTCGGTAACTGGTTAAACTCAGTTTTGTCAACATTTTGGAAATTGTTCTTGTGTTCTGGGTAGGGCTGAAACAACTAATCGACAACTAATCGATTATGAAGTTAATCGATTACTAATTTCATAATCAATTAATCGGCCAGTAACATAATGGGGTTAAAAAAAACTAAAATGAGCAAATAATCGCTACTGTAAATATTACTTTCACAGTTCTACAGTAAAAAAAAAAATGAACCCCCTACAGTAGGGATTATCTGCTTTTTGCTTTTTTTTTTTTTTTTGTACTATAAAGGGCTAATTTTAGTTTTTTTTTTAACCCCCATTATGTTAATAAACGTCTCAGGCCTGGTTCACACCTATGTGTTTTTTTGATGCTTTTTGCATAAACACACTACAGTTCATTTACATGGTTTACTATGGGACATGTTCACATCTATGCTTTTTTTAGCCGCTGCTGTTTGGAAAGGGTCAGGGACTTTTTTTTTTCAATATACTTCGATGGAGAAGCTGCAGAAAAGCATGTAATTCGTTTTTGCAGCAATTTGTGTTTTTTAATCTGCCCAACAACTAATTGGCCAAAAAAAAAAATATACCTCTTCTGTCTGTTTATTCTCAGAGCGGATTAAATATTTTGCTCCCTAACCATATAGTTGGTTATTTATATTTACCACTGCATAGAGATATTTAACCGCTTCAATACAGGGCTTTTAAACACCCTTCCTTACCAGAGCACTTTTTGCGATTCGGCACTGCGTCGCTTTAACTAACAATTGCGCGGTCGTGCGACGTTACACCCAAACAAAATTGACGTCCTTTTTTTCCCACAAATAGAGCTTTCTTTTGGTGGTATTTGATCGCCCCTGCGGTTTTTATTTTTTGCGCTATAAACAAAAGAAGAGCGACAATTTTGAAAAAAAACACAATATTTTTTACTTTTTGCTATAATAAATATCCCATTTTTTTTAAAAAAAAACTATTTTTTTCCTCAGTTTAGGCCGATACGTATTCTTCTACATATTTTTGGTAAAAAAAATCGCAATAAGCGTATATTGATCGGTTTGCGCAAAAGTTATAGCGTCTACAAAATAGGGGATAGATTTATTGAATTTTTTTTTTTTTTTTTTTTTTACTAGTAATGGCGGCGATTTGCGATTTTTTTTTCGTGACTGCGACATTGCGGCGGACACTTCGGACACTTTTGACACATTTTTGGAACCATTCACATTTACACAGCGATCGTTGCTATAAAATTGCAATGATTACTGTGTAAATGTGACTGTCAGGGAAGGGGTTAACACTAGAGGGCGCTGGAGGGGTTAATGTGTGTCCCTAATAGGAGTGATTCTAACTGTAGGGGGAGGGGACTTAAGGGGAGGAGACCGATCATGTGATCCTCTGTAATGGGATCACATGATAGGTCTCCTCCCCGCTGACAGGACGTGGAGCTGTGTGTTTAAAAACACAACTCCACGGTCCCGCCCGGTCCCGTTGTTTTAACGGGCAATCGCGGGTGCCCGGCGGACATCGCGGCCGCCGGGCACTCGCACCGGGTCCCGAGCGATGCCGCGGGCGTGCGCGCGCGCCGCGGCGCGCGCGCGCGCCCCCCAGGCGGCCGGGAATCCGAGGACGTCATATGACGCCCACCCAGGATGGTAGATCCACCTTGTGGGCGTCATATGACTATACACGGGTATTGAAGGGGTTAAGAATAAATTGCCTTTTTTTTTAAACTTTACATATTAACAAAATTATACACCACACTTTTTTTTTAAGGTTATTAACCGATTAATCGATTATTCAAAACAATAATCGGCCAACTAATCGATTATGAAAATAATCGTTAGTTGCAGCCCTAGTTCTGAGAGATATTGATTAAAGTCTTGCTTTTTAAAAGGGGTGTACTGATTTATGCTGAGCACTGTGTATGCTGAATATCATGCATCATGTATATTTGCAAAGCATTGTAGATTGTATCTTAAAGCTAGTCTGGTGAAAATATGAAAAAAAGACCCCAGAGCTCCACTTGATGGCTGAAAATAGTAAGTGGAGAATATTCATATGCCATATGTTTTTTTTATTTACGTTGCTTAAATACTTAATTTTTTTTTTTGTCAAAAATATTATAAAATTTACTGCATAAAAAAAATATTTGTCATACATTATATTGAGGGCTGGAGTTTATTTTTGTGTCTTATAAATATATATATATAGCTCTTTCTAAGCTAGCTGCTGAAATTAGTTTATAAAACTTGTTAGTATGCCTATGCAAAATTCCTTTTTTTGAGTTATTACTATAATAATACATTGCAAATGAGGAACATAGGATAGAAATGACCAGAGCAAAAAAATTACAGGCTAATTGCTAAAGCATCTCACTGTTGTAGAGGTGGAAATATAAGAACTCCCAGCAGTCAGATGAAGGTTCTAAAATTTACCAATACTTCATAGGCTGCATAGAGACAACTACAGGTGGCCCATGGAAATGCAAAGCATCCTACTGTTGTGACACATTGCCATCAGCAGAGCAAATAAAGAATGGTTTTATGACTAGAACCTGATTCAAACAACTGCCAGTATAGTAAAGGCTCTGCAATGATGCACTCAGTGTGAAATTGCATAATATGTGGTAAGTAACATTATACATATACAATATACTGCTCAATATACTCATACAATGTAAACACCCCATATATGGCCTCCTGTTTGTTTAGTTTGCCAAAAATGTATTTAAAATTTCATTTTTTTTTCTTTTTTTTTTTTTTTACTCTTCAAAGAAACTAGTCCACTCTTTACTGTTTTCACTGATTTCCCAGCTGTTAACCAGCACTTCCCTGCATATTATGAATCCTTGCACTCTCCACTGAGTTATGTAGGGGCTGGACAAAGGAATAACCGCATTCAGTGGGAAATGTGTTATCAACACACCTGTAAGTGTCAGATAGCAATGATGCTTTTAATTCTGTGTAAGAGAGAGGAGTGTACCATCTACCAGAGAGGTAGGTATTTAGGGCTCTATAACACCCCCGAAATGTGGCGCGGGAAACCGACGTTCTGTGCACGTTCCCAGTACTGTGTTTAAAATGCACTGTGTGTGCGATCTGCTGCAGGCGTCAATATAATCCTAATGACACGCAAAACGCAGATTGCATATGCAGTGCGTCTGCTGGTACTAGTACTTTGGTACCATGCGATCCAATGCAGTGCATCTTTAAAAAGTAGTACATGCGCTACTTTTTGTGCGACCAAAATGCATGTTATGAGAATGGCACTGCACAAGAATCGCTCAGGAACTCGGGCAGTTTCTGAACCGGCATTTATCCTTTTCTTTTGTAGGTTGCAGCTGCAATATGTTCATAGAAAATAACTTTTTTTTTTTTAATACACGCAGAGATCTTCTCGGTTAGATGCTTCCCTTCCCAAAATCATTGTCACTTCAGAGTTCATTTAGTGCAATGGACATAGGGAAATGTCTGTTCCTCGAACTTCTCCCACTTAACCTCCTAAAGCTGGTAAATGTGGTCTCAGGCTCTTGGTAAGGAGGGAGAGCCTGGGAACCCCATGATGTGGGGAACAACCATGTAGTCCACACTGTGAAAGTAATCTGGCAGCTATGCAACCTCTGGATCACTCTTACTTCAGCTTGTGCTTAACCCTTCACCCTTCATTCTTTGAATGTACTATGTAAGTCCAAGGAGATAAAGTAGTCAATGGGAGCTTAATAGAAATTGGCCAGCAGGAGGACCTTTTGCATCCAAGAGCAAAGGGAGCCACAGTGGACTACTGGCTAATTTCTTTCTGCCAGCCAAAGCAGGTATATTACAGAGTGATGAAAAGGCATATGCTTCTGCTAAAGCTACCTGAAAAGGGTAATTGATCATATTGGGATACTGTTGCCTTATGTAAGCCAAGCTAATTGTACAAGATAAATTCCACAGCCAAATATGTTCTGCTAGCATTCTCCACCATGTATGGTATTACTTTTTTTAATTTTTTTTATTCATCGCTACATATGCTCATGTGGGATATTCGTGTAGCGCCATAACCCCTGGGGGCGGCTATGGATTTTCTGGACTTACTAATTACCTCCTCCTTGTAGCTCGTCGTTCGTGCCTAGGGGTTCCCAGGGTTAGTACCCAGTAATTGCGGAGACTGACACTCAAAGTCCTTTTGAGGATTTTTATTTGCAAAACCGTTTAAACATAACACAGTCTCTCAGTTGGGAATAGAGGGCATAGGTGATAAAGCTCAGGCACTTTAGAACTGTTGACATCCAAATAAATGTCTCTCTAGATAGCCCAGGGAGTAGCCACTCGCAACTGGACACTTCACTGTTGGATAAACCCTTGTTTTGTATATCTAGCAGCCAACAAGTGATTCGGAATTGGCAAAGTCTCTGCCACAGATTAGGTTGTAAAAATTCAAGTGAACAATGGAGAAGTCTCTGCCACAGACTATGTTATAACTGAAGGATGGGTTAGGAACTTTTCTTATGGTACCTGTATCTTTCAGCCGTTCCGGCAATACCATAGGAAATGCGGATTCCACTAGTGTCCATACATCTCAGCTCCCAGGCTCTTACCGAGCAGCCAGCTTCATGGCCCTCCTCCGAAGAGTCCTCCCCTGATCGCTTGTACGAGTTGCTGTGCTTCTCCAATCCTGAGAGGACACCGGGACACTTCAGAATCCTCATCCAGTTACTGCGCCTCAAACTAGCCAGTTCCGAGGCTCTGGAACGGATGGATCCCCACCCCAGACCATGAGGGCCTCTGGGGCTGGTCAGGGTGACCAGGCTTACAGGGGCAGCAGACACTCCTGGGCCCGGGACCCCTCGCAGGGTTGGTCCGGACCGGAACCAGGAATCAAAGAGCAAGCCGAACCCTGAACACGTGACCTCGGCATCATAAATACCCCTTCCCGGAATACACAGCGGGGCCAGACGCGCCCACTGATTGGCTCAGAGAAAGATTGGTACCTAATGCATCCAATCAGACTGCGTTCTCAGCCGGTGACAGGTGCTCACCTCACCTATGACCAGGCAAAACTCTAGTACAGCCCAGCCAAACTGATGCCAAAGTGCAACCTAGAACAATTAACCCCAAAACTCCATTAAAGTTTTGGAAAAAACTAAATTTACAAGATAGCGCACACTTTAGAAAAAAGTGTTGGCGCTACATTAGTGTCCAACTTCCTATGTTTTTTGAGAGAAGTTTCCCTATTGACCCAAAAAATAGGCAGATATTAACAAGTCCGTTGACAAACGCCACTCCATAGAGGAGACTGGGGTGTCCAATAGGGTCTGCCTGAAAAACTGAAAGTATGAAAGGGCCCTTATGGTTTTTCTATAATGGTCACTTTTGGTGGACTTTGAATGTAAACATAGAGGAAAATCTAAATGAAAGCATGTGATGAAAAATGTAAAAATAAATCCTGCACTGGATATTGTCATTACATGTCTTAACCCAATACAGTTTACAGAGTTTTTCACTGTAGTTGTCCATTAATATACATTATTGCAAATTCACACATAATAAATGTATATATGTATGTGTGTGTATATGTATATATGTGTGTGTGTGTGTATATATGTATATATATATATATATATATATATATATATATATATATATATATATGTGTATGTATTTGCGGGTTGTTTGTTTTTTCTACTAAAGACATCGTTACACTGATTCATAAACAATTGCCAAATATATAGTTAATTTAGGCCTGCAAGCTTTTTCCTTCCTTTAGATGAACCTTCAAAATAAAATAAAGGCCCTCTGCTTTTAAATCCTGTGTTACCTCTTGAGCAATTTAAAAACAGCAAACGTTTATAAATGAACCTTTTTATTGAAATAAATATGAAATGCATTAAAAATAAATAAAACTTGAAGAGCTGCAGCTTTAGCTCTTGTACACTCTGACACACAAACACCCTGGACAGATACACAACACAAGAATGAATCATGGTTATACAACAGGGCATCAGCTCCCCTCTCCCTGTCTTGGAGCCATCAATGAGCCAGATCCCTGTTCTGTAGCCACGTTGGTGCCTCTTTGGCTTATTCAAGCGTAGTCACTCCTGTCATATGCTTGTATGATTGCTCCCCCTCAGCATGCATCCCATAACCAGCCAAACGAGGCTTTACATGGCTGGTCTGCGCCTGACACAGGACTCGCTCTAGTGCAGCTGGTGATGTGTTAACTAGAGTGTGTCTGATAATGCAGACGACTACATGTTCCTGGTGTGCTCTTGTCTCTGAATGGGAAGGCGATAACCCAGTATCTTGTAACTGTATATTGCTTTGTATCAACTCTGTGCCCTTAAAGATATATTCTGCCGTCCAGAAAAATAAATGAAAAATTCTATTGTCTTTGGTGGTAATCTGCTTAAAGCATATAAGCACCAGCTGCACTGGAAAAATATAGAAAGATAGGGAGAGGAAGAACTGGTGAGAGATGGACAGCAAAGACAGATCCCATGGTTCTGCTATGGTTGGCTGGAGTAACCCCAACAATGTACCTAATTATTGCCTTTGAAGACCTTTTTCTAAAAATGCTAGTTGCCTGGCAGTTATGCTCAACCTCTGGCTTACATACTTTGTTGGGTACTGACCCAGAACATTATGCAAATTCAATCATCTGCCCATGATTGATGGGTAGCTCGAGGTCAACAGGTTGTCAAGCCCCGTATTAGGGTGTGCCCAGGCACATCTGGCACACCCTGTGTGCACACCTGTTGGTGAACCTGAAGAGAAGTACAGCCAAAAAAAGCTTTGACCATACTTCTCATTACCTCAGAAAAAAAACTTTTACTGTAGAAGAATAGAGTGCACACTTGTCAACCATTTGTGATACATATGGCAAGGTGTAGCAGGTCTGTGGTGCTTCAGGGAAAAACATTTGTATGGTATTTCTATACAGACATAGAAATAGCTGTATTATCTTAGGCCCCAAGGATATGGCGGCAGTACCTTCTCCCTGATAGTTCTTGATGTCTGCCGTCTCCCTATGATAGCTGGAACATTTGCTAAGGCACCAGAAACTAAACGTCTCCCCTCAGCTTTCAGCACCTTTTCCCTACGTATGCTTGCTGTCCACATGTGTGTTTTTAAGATATTTCTTTAGTTGAGCTGGGACTGACTGCCTCCAGTCCAGATAATTGCCAGGCTGCAGCCAGCTCTGAAATTGCTCTACTTGTTATCTGCCAAGATTAGGAAAACAATAAAGTCAGTGTGCAGTGTATCTTCTACCAGGTGCTGTACTCTTCACACTGTAATGCTCCATTACCACGTATGTTGGTCTTCTCTTCAGTATAGGTGGTAAATACCACCACTCCAGCTTCCCTACCTGTCTCTGGGATACATACACAACAAATAGCTGGTTAAATTATATGTGGCCTGATATGACTAGTGGCTAATGCTTACAACCTACACCATAAATCTGTTAGATGTTGCAATCATATTCTGTCTGGATTTCCTGACATGTTGTATACATATTTTTCAAAACCAACCCTTAAGCACTTTTAATTGGTCATATTTAAAACGTTCCACTGTACTGCACTGGTTTATTATTCTACTATTGGATTGTTAGTTATCACAGCCATTCTCGCTGAAGGATAACTTAAAAACATTATTTGTTAATGGTCCCTGAGGATGGGGTTTCAGTGGACCTTTCAGTAACTATATAAGTCTCCATGAATAATTTCTCAATATGTCCAGAAAAGCTGCACCTTTATCATGACAACCTTAAAGTGAAACTTTACCCATAACAACTTGATTAAAAAAGAATGTTCTTTAGCGAGGAACATGCATCCGACATTAATAATTATGCTAACCAAAATTAGTGTGTGCTGTAAATTTCCTCCAACATTGCTCCAGTTCCTTCTGGCTTGAGGCTTCCATTTTGCTGAAGCCCAGAGCCCCTGAGCAGCAGTAAAGCGAAACTAAACCCGTCTATATCGTGTTTTCAAAAAAGTTACATTCCTGAAATGCCAAGATTGAGAACTGTCACATTTGCTTGTGTCCTCAACTAAACTGTCAAACCATCAAATGGCTGGTGTCATAACTGATCACATGTGCAGCACCATGGCAGTTGCAGATCACACAGAAGCAGCTTCCTTGGCCGTAAAGGATAGGAGGGCTTAATTCTACTTTAAGACTGTCAGTAGATCAGCTTCTACAAATTCAGCAGTGTCTAAAAATAGAGAGCAACTTAGCATGTGCAGAGCAGGGTGAGACTGTGTATTACTGGATTTAACCACTTGACCGAGCCTCTTTTTGAGATTTGTTATTTACAAGTTAAAAAATATTTTTTTTTGCTACAATTACTTAGAACCCCCAAACATTATACATTTTTTTTCCGAACACCCTAGAGAATAAAATGGTGGTCGTGGCAAAACTTTCTGTCACACCTTATTTGTTCAGCGGTCTTACAAGCGCACTTCTTTTTGGAAAAAATTCACTTTTTTGAATAAATGTATGCGTGGGGACAGGGCGTGTTAACCACCTGAGACCCAGTATACGTCATATGACGTCTTTTTGGTCTCAGGGGTATATCTGAATGATGCCTGTAGCTACAGACATCATTCAGATATTGCCGGTTTCAGCCGGCGATTCCCTGCACCATAAGAACGATCATAGCGGCTGTTCCGCCGCTTGATCGTTCTTACGGGCGGCGGGAGGGGACGCCGCCCTCCGGTGCTTTTACCGACTCACCGCTTCCATCGGTGAGTCGGACTCGGGATCCGCCGGCACCGGATGATGCACATAGAGATTTCCGGCGGACCAGATGGTCGCCGGAGTCTCTATGATCGTTCGGAGGCCGGGCGCGATGTTATGACGTCACGCCCGGCCTCTGCATTCAAAAAACGGCGCCGCCTCCGCTGGGAAGCGGTGATCGTTTTTTTTTTTTTTGATTTTAGGCTTCCCAGCCTAGAGGTGAGATGTGGGGTCTTATTGACCCCATATCTCACTGTTAATAGGTCCGATCGTGTCATATTCCTATTACAAGGGATGTTTACATTCCTTGTAATAGGAATAAAAGTAATCAAATATTTTTTTTTTTTTTTTAAAGTTGTTGAACTAAAAAAATAAAATAAAATGAACAATAAAAAGAAAAAAAAAAAAATTTAAAGCGCCCTGTCCCCGCGAGCTCGTACGCAGAAGCGAACGCATACGTAAGTCCCGCCCACATATGAAAACGGTGTTCAAACCACACATGTGAGGTATCGCCGCGAACGTTAGAGCGAGAGCAATAATTCTAGCCCTAGACCTCCTCTGTAACTCAAAATATGTAACCAGTAAAAAATGTTAAAGCGTCGACTATGGGGATTTTTAAATACCAAAGTTTGGCGCCATTCCACAAGCGCATGCAATTTTGAAGCGTGACATGTTGGGTATCTATTTACTCGGCGTATCTTCATCTTTCACATTATGCAAAAAAATTGGGCTAACTTTACTGTTTTGTTTTTTTTTAAAGCAGGAAACTGTTTTTTTTCTGAAAAAAACGCGTTCGAAAAATTGCTGCGCAAATACCGTGCAACGACCGCCATTGTATTCTTTAGGGTCTTTGCTAAAAAAACATATATAATGTTTGGGGGTTCTATGTAATTTTCTAGCAAAAAAATTTGGAATTTTACATGTAGGAGAGAAATGTCAGAATTGGCCTGGGTCTCAGGTGGTTAATAAAAATAATTGTCACTTTTATTTCTATTACAAGGAATGTAAACATCCCTTGTAATAGAAAAAAAAAGCATGACAGACCTCAGATCTCATATTTACACTAAAATGCAATACATTTTTTTTTAAAAATTGTCATTTGGGGGAAAAAAAATGGCTCCTTTATGAGCTATGGGCGGAGATGACATTTTGACGTCGTTTCAGCCCTGCAATGGTAGGTAGATGGGTGGGGGCCATCTTCCCCTCACTCGTCTCCATATCCAGGAAGGAGAAGCATCCGATCGCCTCTGCGGCGGAGGGCCCTGGAAAGCAGCGGGAGGGGGGCCCTCTCCCTCCACCGATTTAAAAGTGATCTTGCAGCGAATCCGCCGCAGAGACCACTATTATCGGAAACCAGACTGCCCGCTGAAGAAGAGAATACCGGGGTTATGGCAGCTAGCTGCTGCCATAACAACGATATTCCTCTTCAAATTAAAGACGTATAGCGGCGTGCGGCGGTCCGGAAGTGGTTAAAGGGGGTTTTCTCATAGATGTAACTGCTACAACCAGTCATTTTTCAGTCCATTGATTATACCTGTTGTTGGCCACTGAAAACACATACCAGCAGCACACAAAAAATGTACAATCCTACATGGGTCCTGCATGAATAGATGATAGAAAAAAAGTATGAATAAATTTGAAAAAACAATAAAAATGTATGCACCACCATAGAGTTTTCACGGTAGGGTTGATTTACTAAAAATGGAGAGTGCAAAATCTTGTGCAGCTGTGCATGGTAGCCAATCGGCTTCTAACTTCAGCTTGTTCAATTAAGCTTTAACAAGAAATCTGGAAGCTGATTGGTTTCTATGCAGAGCTGCACCAGATTTTGCACTCTCCAGTTTTAGTAAATCAACCCCACTGTCCTCTTAGGTGTGGCAGGGCTGTCTGGTAGAATTAAACATGCAGAATATAATCATATGTTTTTTGTATCTATTGCTTTAGGCCCCTTTCAGACGAGGCGGACTCCGCTTGCACGGAGCCCGCCTCTGTCCGTCGGCTCAGCGGGAGATCTGTCCGTTGATCTCCGCTGAGCCGGCGGATGACAAGCCTCTCTCCGCTCACTGAGCGGGGAGGGGCTTGCGAGCGCCACTGATCTCTATGGAGAGATCGGATGAAAACGGACAGTGTGTCCGTTTTCACCCGATCTCACCCGATCTCACCCGATCCGACGGATCTGGACGTGTGGTCCATACGTCTGGATTTGGCGGATCGGACCGGATCGGATGTCAGCGGACATGTCTCCGCTGACATCCGACGCTCCATAGAGTAACATGGAGCGCCCGTTCAGATCCGCCGTCAAAACTGACAGGCGGATCTGAACGGGCCTTCCGTGTGAAAGGGGCCTTAAACTCTGAATATTTTTGCTTTGAGCTCAATTGTTACGTTTTAAAAATTTTTATTTAATTAAGACTATTTTCCTGAGCTTTTGTCATGTGTGTGAAACATGGTTGCCAGATTCTTTCTTCTGTGATAGGAAAAGATGCAGAACTTATCAGATGCTACCACGTATCATGATTATATTTGCATGTGGGACTGTAGTGTCTTATTGACCTTTTTTTGTTGTTGTAAATTCATGTATTTTTCCTTATTTAAAATGATATAGGTCTCTCCCGAATATTTGTTTTGTAAAGTCACCTTTGATCTGTGGTTTCTAATAAAAACATCTAAGTCTGTACAGAGCACCACAGGAAGAATGCTCCCATTCTTTCACCTAGTCATTACTGTGGCTATGTAGTCCCATGGGAGACCACATGCCTCTGTAAATTTGCACACCTGAGAGGTCCAGGACCTCTCTCCCACTGCTGCATTTGCTTCTCAAGATAGATCTCTGCAAATATGATGGTGCAGAACTCGTAGAGTAAAGCTAGAGGAAAGCAATGTAGTAGAAAGCAAACAAACTAGTTATTGTTTTTATTGAATTTTTTTTTTTTTTTTTTGCAATCACACTATAGTGTTTTAAAAAGGGTTAATGCTAGTTTGTCTTACAAGTGATTGATGTTATACTGTCACCACAAGACAGCTGTATGGGCAGTGGTGACAGTGTGTGACAGAGAGCAGTCTTATCCCAAGAGAGCGTTCTGCAAGATAGACTTAGCTCCTGTTATCACGACCCTTTCCAGATGCTCCCTACCGCCTCCTGGTTCTCCCTCGTTTGCCAATCAGTCCTAACGAGCTCTCTGGGGAACATTCAGGGCTTGCTACTAGCCACATTTAGTAGGGTTAAATGAACTTGGGTAGCCAGGGCTCTGACTCCCATAACAGGCCCAATTATCCGTGTTCTGTAACGATCAGGATCCATACGGCACATCAGAGGAATCGGTATCTACTGTGGTACCAGTATTTCATAACATACATAGAACAGTCATCACACAAAAACATAATCGTATGTACTTTATATGCATTTAGACATTTTTGGATTGTTTAATACATCAAATTACCTGAAACGTTCAACTAATTGTCATGTTTTTTCTTTAGCTTATAGATTTCACACCATTTTTGATAATGTGCTTTTCAATTTTTCTGTTATTTCTTAATGCCTACGAATCTCAGAAGGATGCTACAAGGGTGCTACTAGAACCAAAGAATCATTTTTACACTAAGTGGCATACAGATAAAGCAGTGAACGTGACTTTCACCAAACATTCACTGGTGGTGAATCAATCACTGTCATTTAAAGCGCATGCACCTAGAAGATTCATCTGCAGAGAATGTTTGGGGAATATGAGATTCACTGCTTTGTTAATATAACTCTAGGTGAGGGTTAAACTTTTATTCAGAGTACTAATTGAAGCCTGGAGTGTGTTCGGAATATGTCACATTGGGCAAATACTTTATGTGATTAAACTGTTTAGAGCAGGGGGTCTCAAACTGGCGGCCCTCCAGCTGTTGCAAAACTACAAGTCCCATGAGGCATTGCAAGGCTGACAGTTACAAGCATGACTCCCACAGACAGAGGCATGATGGGACTTGTAGTTCCGCAACAGCTGGAGGGCCGCCAGTTTAAGACCGCTGGTTTAGGGGCATGTTTTGTGATCTTGGTACAGACAGTGTGGGCCATTTTATAAAACATAGAAAAAATGGAGAATGAGGTGCAACCAGATAGCTTGTATATGTCAAGTAGCTTATATATAGGTCTAAAAGTGAAATTGATTTTTTTTTTTTTTGTTTTTTTTTTACTGAATCGTCTTTACTTACTTCTGGCTATATTTCCACCATATCCAGTGCGCTGACTGCACAGAATAGGAGAGAATGGTCAACAACAGCTAGGTAAACCTGGATATAAAACATGAAAGTACAATCAGGGTGCCCAGCCTACAAGGCCAGAACCTCTGATGGTAATTCTACATTTGCTTAGGCCCAATAGGTCATGCTGATATGTAAAAAGTCCTGACATACCAATCGGGTGTTCTGGGATCACAAGCTGCTTAGCCTCAGCAGCAAGACATTCTAAAGCCTCGTACACAAGATCAGACTTTGTACAAACTTTCCCGTGGATTTTTGTACAAAGGCCGCCGGCCGTGAACTTGTATTGCATACACATGGCAGGACTTTTTCAGCCAACTTTCACCAAATCACGTGGTTTTTCTGCTCTTTACCGCCACCTTTGGCCAACTTCTGTATTGTCTGATCTTTTGCATTGGTTCTGAGCATGCGTGTTTGTACTTTGTGCAAAAGTCCTATGGTTTTCTGGACACGCGATCGGACTTTGCTCCATCGGACTTTTGTTGCCGGAAAGTTTGTCCGTCACACACCACGCAGCCAACAAAAGTCTGATGAAAACCGAAAAAGTTTGTCCGATGGAGCGTACACACGGCGTACACACGGTCGGATGTTGCCTTTAAAACAGCATGAGTATGGGCCTTAACTCTACACAAAATCTCTCATCTTCTTATGCACATGCCTTATCATTTAGAAATAAGTTATGCATGCCTTTACTTTTAGTGATCGAACGGTATCATCATCTACCTAGAGATGAGGTGGGTAGTTGAATTTATTTTTTAATTTTGACTACTGCCATTGTTAGGTTATTGATTAGGTGTACAGGCAATACTTTTACTGCTTACCTGGTATTACCTGGAATTTGTATATATTTTTTTGTATACTAGTAATGGCGGTGATCAGCAACTTATAGTGGGACTGTGATAGTGCAGCAGCCAATCTGACACTGACGCGGGGGAGGGGGGGGGGGACTTATTGCCACTAGCATCACCAGTGACACTAATACAGTGACCAGTGCTAATATGACACTGACTGGGAAGGGGTTAACATTTAGAATGATCAAGGGGTTAAATGTGTGCCTAACAATGTTTAGGGTGTGTACTTTGTGCTTCTTTTACTAAGCAATGCTTTGCAGGGAGGAAAAACCTGCATTTTGCTGTTGTCTGTATAGAGCCCTGTGTTGTTTACCAACACAGGGCTCCCTTCTGTCATTCACTCAGTCAGTCAGCAGGTGCCACCTATAGATCATTGCCTGCGACGTATAGGTACGAGGGTTGGCAAGTGGTTAAAGTTGAACTAAAGGCATTTTCATTTTGGATAGAGTAAGAGAGCGTTCTAATCCTTGTCAGTTTTGTTTGCCCTCTGTGTTCCATTTGGGGGATTTTCCTTCATTTCCTATCCCATAGATAAAACTGGATATGTGAGGAAGAGATGGGGAATGCCTTATTGTGACCAGAATTATTATCTTAATTGGAAGATTTCTGGTGACAACCCAAAATTTATTAACAGTACAAATGAACAGGGTGATTTTCTCTACTGGGTGCAGAGACAGCAATACAAACCTGACAGGAGGCTCTAAACTCTGTCCAAAAAAAAAAAGTTTTGCATTTAATTATTCTGAAAGCTTTATGTTGCAATATTTTCCACCTCTGTGTTTGTGTTTTATATATCCATGTAATGCGCCTTTCGTCTCTTTTGCAGTTAACAGCCTGTGTTCACGCTTCTGCTTCCCTGCTGTACCCCATGTACTGGCAGCACATTTACATCCCAGTTCTTCCTCCACACCTCCTGGACTATTGCTGGTGAGTATTATAATAATCAGAAATGACTGCCAAAAAACTTTGCACTCTTGCATTGATTGTTACTCAAGCTAATGTCTATGTAAAGTTTGTATGTTCTCCTTGTTCACATTGGTTTTGTTTCCAGATTACCAGTTTCTTTTACAACTGAATATATACTGCTTGGCCTCCAAATAAATTAATCCTAGTCACAAAGTGTGTGCTTTATAGCTGTAGAATTTTTTTGGGGGGGAAACTACTGTGCTAAACCAAAGTCAAAGAAATGTATAGAAACAAAGTGTAGGGCTATAAAACCATCAAGAAACCGCATAATATAGTTCATTAAAAATGTGAAAAGCAAAGAATAATGATCTATACTGAAAAAATAATATTAATACAGTCCAGTGACTATAAACTAGTGAAAACGGGAATTCACCACCGTAGTGAGCTTAATAAAGCAAATGTCCATAAGTGTGAAGGACTTAGGATTCACTCTTTAGCTGATACTTGGAAAATAGAAAGAAGTGGCCGACAGTTGGAACACCAAAGATAGTATATCTTCCACCAAGGAAATGTAATATGTACTCTTACCAGATGGGGTGGACTCACATGCCAGCAGCAGTGAGTCAGTCACGCTTAATTTGGCCAAAGCCTGGGAGTCCAACGCTGAACTGGACTTGGATGGAACTGGAACTCAGTTGGAAGTCTATCCACACGTGGATGATGGGTGAAAAAAAGTGCTCTCACCAGAACCAGCATAAAAATGGTAAAAAACAGAAAAGCTCCATATGGTGCAGGTCAAAAGGGGATTTATTATAAAAAGGTACAAACATAGATTCTCAGATGTGTACAGCAATGTGATCACAAAGTTAAAAGGCAATGTGGGGAGCAATAAATGCAAGGCCGATGCGTTTCGTCCCAATGGACTTCAACTGGGGCATATTATAGCTCCCCCACATTGCCCATATTTATAAAGTATCTAAGTTGTCTGGAAATTGGGAGTGAAAAGACATGGTTCCACCCACGATGACAAGACTGGAAAGCGTGACCGCCAGAGTGAGTTGCACGCCTCACTCTGAAAATGAATGGGAGGAAACAAACATCTATATCACTCCATATAAGACTTCTGAGCCACGACCAACAAAGGGGGCATATCCCCGTCATCATGCAGTGACGTGAACATGATGGTGACGCCATGTCCTCCCACGAGATCCACCCAGGATCCCACAGGTCTGTCCATCATGTGACTCGCCACAGAGCGCAGGAGCGTCATTGCTGTCATGGCGCAATGACATAATTACGCCATCAAATCAATGCACTCCGGAACTGAATTGAATGTCTCCCATTGGAGTTCCTGGTACGGTGATATGCCCCCTTTGTGGGCGTGGCTCAGAAGTCTTATATGGAGTGACATAGATGTTTGCTTCCGCATTCGTTTTCAGAGTGAGGCGTGCAACTCACGATGGGGCAGAGATTGATATTGGCCCCTTGCCGATCGTAATACCTATACATACATTGCGGTTTGCAAGTGGCTTACTGGGATTATGGCTAAGGATAGCCATAACCCGGTATTGTTTTTTTTACTTCCAACAGCTGTCTTTCTCTTGAAAGCATTCCGAGCGGCTCATGAGCCACTAGAATGCATTCAGAAGTGGTGGGAAGGGACGCCCCCCCCCCCCCTCCCCGCTGCACTTGCTGGAGTCTCTAGGGCTTACCTTTTTCTGCCATCTTGCCCAAAAAACGATATGACGGTGCTGCTGGCTGGTCACAGAGGCAATACAAGAATAGATAGTCTTTGATTGCCTCTATGGCATTGAAGGACCGGAGCGACGATATGACATCACTTCCGGTCCAGGGGGGAAGTAAACTAATTTTTTTTTTTTTAAAGCAAAAGATCAAATATTACATTTTTTTTTTTTTTTTTTTTTATCTTTTGCTTTTAACCACTTCCAGATCTGCCCACCGTAGATATATGTTGCTACTTTATGGGATCACTTTTATGGGCAGCGGGAGAGGTGCCCCTCCTCTTCCACCACGTCCTGGTGGGATGTGATCCCCAGAATGGATGGGCAGGAAGTTGAGTGAGGGCAAGATGGCCCCCACTCCACTTTATGACCTTGGAGGACCGGAGCGACATCAAACGTCACTTCCGCCCTCTGGCCTTAAAGAGACTTTTTTTTTTTATTGCTTTGAAGTGTAAATGTTCTTTCTGAAGCCTTTTTGACCCCAGATCTCACGTTAAAGAGGCCCCGTCATGCTTTTTTCTATTACAAGGGATGTTTACATTCCTTGTAATAGGAATAAAAGTGATCCAATTTTTTTTTTTTTATATAAAGGGATAAAGTTAAATAAATAAGAGAAACATTTTTTTTTAAAACGTCCCATCCCTCCGAGCTCATGCAAAAGCAAATGTATACGTAAGTCACGCTCACATATGTAAACGGTGTTCAAACCACATATGTGAGGTATTGCCACGATCGTTAGAGCAACAGCAATAATTCTAGTCTAAGACCTCTGTAATGCAAAACTGGTAACCTTTAAAAAATTTTAAACATCTCCTAAGCAGAGCGGGCACAATTTTGAAGCATGACTTGTTAGGTATCAATTTACTCGGTGTAGCATTATCTTTCACACTATAGAAAAAAAAAATTCTTATTTTTAAAATTCAATAAAGTGTTTTTTTTCCCAAAAAATTGCGTTTGTAAGACCGCTGCTCAAATACAGTATGACATAAAGTATTGCAACAATCTTCATTTTATTCTCTAGGGTGCCTGATAAAAAATATAAAAATTTTTGGGGTTCTAAGTAATTTTCTAGCAAAAAAAGCCTTGTATTAGGAATAAAAGTGATCCAAAAGTGTCAGAAAAAGGATCGGTCCATAAGTGGTTAAAGATAAAGAAGAGATTTGGGGTCTTTTTGACCCCAGATCTCTCCTTATAGAGGACCTGTCATCCTTATTTATATTACAATGGATGTTTACATTCCTTGTAAAGTAATAAAAATGATATAAAAAAAAAAAAAAAAAAAATTAAAGGGACAGTGTAAAAAAAAATAAGAAATTTGAAACCGCCCCCATCCCGCCATGCTTGTGCGCAGAAGCGAACGCATATGAAAGTCCCTCACGCATATGGTAACAGTGTTCGCACCACACGCGAGGTATCACCACGAACGTTTGAGCGAGAGCAATAATTCTAGTGATAAACTTCTGTAACTCTAAACAGGTAACCTCCTAAAGGTGTTTAAAACATTTCCTATGAAGATTTTTAAGGACCGTAGTTTGTCGCCATTCCACAAGTGTGCACATGTTTGGTATCTATTTACTCAGCGTAACATCATCTTTCATATTATACAAAAAAAAGTGGGCTATGTATTGTGTTTTTGTGTTTGTTTTTTAAGTTCATACAAATGTATTTTTTTCCAAAAGAATTGCTTTGAAAAACTTTTGCGCAAATACCACGTGAAATAAAAAATTGCATTGATCCATCGCTATTTTATTCTCTAGGGTTTCTGCTAAAATATATGTTTGGGGGTTAGAAGTAATTTTCTAGCAAAAAATACTGTTTTAAACTTGTAAACAAAAAGTGCCAGAAAAGACCTGGTCAGCAAGTGGTGCAAAAAAAACAAGAAATTATTGACCCTTTAATATTTTTGTTGACAAAGTTGTTAGGACTTGAATGATACAGACTACAAAAACAGCTTTAATTTTGAAAGGATGATTAATAATGTTCTAAGAGGCAATTTATATCCTTTTAATATACACAACAGTTGTATGAAGCATAAAGAAAACCTATATTTGATTTACAGACTCGTTTATCATAATGACTCTTAGTAGCTCTGACTAAATGAACCAGAGTTTAAATACTTTCACATTTCCTTTTTTACTTCTGGTGCCTTATCAGAAGGCAGAATGCATGTAAACCAGGTGAGAATAAAAATATTTTAGTTCCTTCTGACCCTGTCATATTTTCACATGATATTTGCTTTGACCAAATGCATAGCTTCAGGGCTGTTGTTAGAGATCTAAGCTAATGTCCAAATAAATAAGAACTCTGTCTTTTCTAATCTGTATGCGTGTGTCTGCCACATGATATTCTGGTTAGCTAGTATAGAAGACCAAGTCTATTCTGATGGGCGGTAGTGTTACATAGAAAATATTCCAGGTATACAGAGTTTTCCCATCTGGAAACTAGAATGACCACCAATTGGCCATAACATTATGACCACCCCGTTGGAAAAGTAAAAGAAAGCCTTTAGGTTGGACTTTTGGAAGCAGATTGGAACAACAATATATTATCTTAAAAAATGTAATTTTATTGAACATAGATACATGATAATAAACATAAATAAAATTATAATAAGAGATCGTCCATTGACGACCACACAATGGCCAAAAGAGACGGACGTTACATATACCCAAAGCAAGAAATGATGTTTCAACAGTATGGCATCGGAAACATGTGTGAGCCCCTGTGCGTCAACGCGTTTCGCTGGATCGCTTGCGCAGCATACACTTTGGGGGTATAGACAGGTCTCACTGATCCGGGCATACGCCACTGTCTACACAGGGCTCTCCCTGGATGTGCGTCATAACGCCACAATAACTAAAGCCAGGATTTCAGATTTGTAATAAATGCCAAAAGGTGGTTCAACCTCTAGGGACAAAATGAAAGCTTGTATGGTACCCTTATCAGAAAAAAATATTTATTTGCTGTATCGCAGTCAGTAGTCCACATTCACATCAAATAATGAGTATAGCCCTTCAAGAACTTTACAGTTGCATGAAGGTCATCTCCTTCACAGCGATAACCGCCACATGGGGCAGTACCTGTAATATGTGCCTATGTATCTTCCCCTGAAAGCTGTGACTGCATAAATACACAAGGGGGGAGGGTGGGAATAGGTCAACACCTATAACGTGTGCCTGTATATCTTCCCCCGAAAGTACCATCCATTGGGATGGTAAAAAATTCTGTTAAAAAATGCATTTTTCTGAGTTTGTTGTAAAATGTAGCAAATTAGTAATTTTTCTTCATAACTTTTGGCCAAAATTTATACTGCTACATATCTTTAGTAAAAAATAACCCAAATTGGTGTATATTATTTGGTCTTTGTGAAAGTTATAGAGTCCACAAGCTATGGTGCCAATCTCTGAAAATTGATCACACCTGAAGTACTGACGGCCTATCATTTCTTGAGACCCTAACAAGCCAGGAAAGTACAAATACCCCCCAAATGACCCCCCTTTTGGAAAGTAGATATTCCAAGGTATTTAGTAAGAGGCATGGTTTTTTGAAGTTGTAATTTTTTTCCCACAATTCTTTGCAAAATCTTCATATTAATCTTCATATAAATTGTCATATTAGAAGGTTATTTCTCACACAGCATATGCATAGCACAAATTGCACCCCAAAATACATTCTACTACTCCTCCTGAGTATGGCGATACCACATGTGAGATTTTTACACAGCGTGGCCACATACAGAGGCCCAACATGCAGGGAGCACCATCAGGAGTTCTAGGAGCATAAATTACACATATCATTTCTTTACTACCTCTTGCACTTTTGAAGCACCAGGACAATGGAAATGCCCCCAAAAAAATTTTTTTGGAAACCCCATTTTGGAAAGAAAACACCCCAACGTATAATCTATGAGACATAATGAGTCTTTTGAACATGTCATTTTTTTATACAAGTTTTTGGAAAATGTGGAAGGAAAATGAAAACACATTTTTTTTTTATTTTTTACACAAAGTTTACACAAAGTCTATTTATACAATATTTCTAACACATAGCATGTACATACCAAAAATGACACCCCAAAATAGATTCTCCTACTAGGGGAATAATCTCTAGTAACAAACAAATGGTTTCAAGTGACCTGTGTATAGCAGATCTCCAGTTGCCAGCATCTTGTGTACCATGTACATCTACTGACATGTTTATTAAAGGGGTTGTAAACCCTCAAGGTTTTTAACCTCAAGCTTATATATTTCACCTCCATACCATCTCTAAAATTCACAAATTTTTTTAACTAATGAAACCACCAAGATACTCACTCATTCATTCCCTTGTTATCTCTTGCCTTGACTATTGCAACTCTTCTCATAGGCTATCCCCTCTTCAGTCTATCATGAATGCTGCTGCCAGACGCCCATACCTTACCAACCACTCAGCGTCTGCCACTCCTTTCTGCCAATCCCTCCACTGACTTCCGATTGCCAAGCAAATTAAATTCAAAATGCTAACAATAAAACATACATAGCCTCAAGCTACATCACCAATCTTGTTTTCAAATATCACCCAACCTGTCCTCTCCGCTCCTTTCAATGCCTCCTGCTCTCAAGCTTCCTTGTCTCCTCCCCCCTGCTCAAATTTTTTCAGAGCCTCTCCCATCCTCTAGAACAGCGTTTTTCAACTCCGGTCCTCAAGGCGCCCCAACAGGTCATGTTTTCAGGATTTTCCTCAGATAAAACGTCTGTGGTAATTACTAAGGCAGTGAAACTGATCAAATAATCTGTGCAAAATGATGGAAGGCTTGAAAACATGGCCTGTTGGGGCACTTGATGACTGGAGTTGAGAAACACTGCTCTAGAACCCGTAGAGGTTCCGTCTGTTCGGCTATCTCCTAGTCTGGCTGCCTTCGGGCGATCCCTTATCCTCATCTCTTCAGGGAAGCCTATCACACCTCCAACTAACTGAACTTTTATTACTTCCATCTGCTCATTCCCCACAAGTATAACCTCTTGTACCACTTGCCCCACCCTATTATATCGTAAGCACTTATGAGCAGAGCCCTCTTAACCCTCTTGTATTTTATTGTATTATAATAGTACTGTCTCTCTTTATATTTTAAAGTGCTGCACAAACTGTTGGTGCTATATAAATACTGTATAATAGTAATAAGTGGGAGTGAGTACTTGCCAAAACCAAAAAATATTCCAAATATTGTAGACGAGGGAGGAGGAGGAGCAGACCTTCCCCTTGGGTGAAAGGGGAAACCAGGCCAGGTAAATTCAAAACCATGGTTACTCACTTTCACTTCAGGTGTCCAGAATTTGAGGATTACAAAAAAAAGCCAGTAGTTCAAATCAAATCCTTTCAAAGCCTGACTGGCTTTGGGGGTGATTTTAATAAAACTGGAGCACTCAGAATCTGGTGCAGCTGTTCATGGTAGCCAATCAGCGTCTAACTTAGCTTGTTCAGTTAAAGTATCACTAAAGACAAAACTTTTTATTTTTTGTTTTGGATAGAACGGAGATGGAGTGGATTAGAACCCCTGTCAGTTTTTATTGCTGTCTCTGCCCTAATTACGGAGATTCTCCTTCTTTTTTTGGTCTGTTTGCCATTATTATTGAATGTAAAAGAAATTTACATATTTTGGGTTGTCCCCAGAAAAGTAATAGAGGGGAAATCTTTCAATGGGGACACTAGTTCCAATGGGGCCCTCAAAAAATTCCCTTAATTTGCAAGAATTTCTTCTCACTTTCTGTTTGGCTATGGGACAGCAAGTGAAAGGAAATCTCCGCAATGGGACACAGATAGCGAAAAAAATATGACAGGGGTTTTACCCATCCCTCGCTTTATCCAAAATTCTAAAAAGTTTTGCCTACAATTCTACTTTAAACTTTGTCAATAAAACCTGGACACTGGTTTCTGTGCAGAGCTGGACCAGATTGTGCACTCTCCAGTCTTAGTAAATCCCATCCTTTATCTTCTATTTTAAGAGTGAAACTTGTGAGAATCAATCATTCCAAATGCTTCCCTGGAACCATTGACTTCAATTCAGTCTTAGCAAGTTATGCGTTTATCCATGAGAGGTGGTGTCGTCATCATAATCATCATCCTTGGATATTTTTTAAGAATCAACCTGGTATCTGGATATTTCAATAGTAGATGTGATTATTAAAAGCAAACCTCTGCCATACCGTTGGGTTTAAAAGTCATTATACATGTAGCCCTGATAATGATTCCTTCTATTTGAAACTGGAAAATTATGTGGCGAATTAGCTCTGTAGACTTAAAGCAAATATACTAACAGCCCATTTACTGGATAGTGGGATCCTTTATTCATGAGTAGCAAGAAATCATACTTTAATTTGCAGTCATATTCATACTTCATGCCCTAAGGGGAAGGGGACATAAGTACAATTATACTGTCACTACATCAGTGTGGTCTGTGACATGTGGGTGGTCTGTTCACTTGTAATAACCACAAAATGAATTTGTTGGTGCTGCATCTTTGTTAATTATTTTAGTACAGAGATGAATTGTTTTACAAAAGGATTCAGAAAGCTTCAGATTTGCTTACAACTGTCTTGTATCTCTTCAGTATGACTTAATTTGGACAGATCAGCAGCCAGGGAGTTTGAATCGGCTACTTTTCCGTGACTTATTAATCCTCTAATCAAATTTGGGACATTCCAGCGACAGTTAAAAATTGGCATTCTGGCAGTGTAGCGTGAAGACACAAAACACCCTGTCTTTGGTCTGAGATGGGGGAGCCTAACCCTTTTGCATGCCACATTTTCAAGCTTTCTGTTTTAGAAGACACACATGATAAACAGAGCAGTAGCCATTTTTTCTAGTATAAAGGCAGTACTTGCTGATGTTTGCTAAGAACAGATAGGATGATAAACAAATTGCCCACCTTCTGCTCTTTTTCAAAATTTGAGCGGCAACACAAAGAACTGTTTTATCTAAAATGACTACATAACAGAACTTCATATAATTATAATAAAAAAGTCTGTAAATGACATCCACACACTGAGGGAATTAATGTACTGTTCCTGTATGGAGCCACTTCCCTTTCAGCATGTGGTAGCTGAGCTAGTATGGCCATATAAAAAAAGCACAGCTTCTAGGATACATTGGAAGACGTTCTGTATATAGGAGCGATGAGATGGCTGCTTTTGATCCAATCACAGCTTGAAATTGATCCTAGATGAGGCTGCTTTGCTCAATTGTAGTGTAGCCCGCAGATAGGTCTGGGACCTGGCTGTTGTATCTGACAGGGGGGCCTGTGTCATAAGGCTTGAATTATGGATTGGTCTATCAAGACTTGTCTAGGGTTCAGGATTAAACTTGTCAGACATTGGACTTCATGTTCACTGCTCTGGCATTGTAAGTAAATGAGGAAAAAGAGTTTACTGGTTAAAGTTATGACTGTTCCTTATTTAAAAACAATATCCTATGTAACGGCACCCTGAGTATGAAAGGGGTTAAAGCCGTTTAGGACATTCCATTTCTGAACACAAAGGCAGCTACCGAACACTCCAATAAGCCGAACAAGAAACCCATACGAATAATTATTCCCCCCCCCCCCCCAAGTACGAGACGAGGCTCTGTAAGGAGGGTCAAACAGGAATCAGACTCTTTATTAGAACCAAAATTACAAGACTTTATATACAGTTAAAGAGGAGGTTCCCCCCTCCTGCTCATATTACTCTAACAATACAACTGTAACCAGAAACCTAATTAACATGAGCTAGTTTACTAAATTATTTACCCAGACTAGGTGACTCAGAGACATGACCCTTAGGACAGACTTGTGGTCACCAAGCTTCACACATTAGTATAAACACATTCTCACAATAGCAGGAGCTAATTACAATTAACAGTACAAACCGTGATCTCCCCCCCTCCTCAGCCTAGTAGTAGGCAACAAACTATAGTAGGAGTAGACTGTCCGGCTCCTACCCAGTTCTAGAGGCCAATGTGATCAGCTCTCTCAACTAACATGAGTTCAGAATCAAACAAACCAAGAATAGTCTTTACATATATCCTGGGAGATATTGTGAATGAATATTACTGTCCCATCCAATAATCCTATCATATTCTCAGGGTTCATTCTTTTCTTGGTCACCCTGCGGCCAAAAGTGACTCCCGTCACATCCTAGTTAGTCTTGTAGACCAGCATTCTTTAACAAAAAACACATGTTCATCCATGCACTGGTTGTAGGGCCTTCAGGAGCAAGGCGTTTTCTATGATAAGGTTCCTTCTCTTTAATTTGAAGCCTTGGACCAGAATGAAGTAGTGTAATGGAAACTGTATGAAAGCCTCTGCTTCTTTCTCCATGATCATGTACACAGCATCAATACAAACTTTTTATTTTTATGTAATATTTCCTTTACAAAATTATAGAGGCAACGTATCACACAGAGATTTACCACAAACAATTCAAGTTACTCTCTGTCCCTGCAATCTAATATCCTACCACACTCATACACAATCCTGAGCAAAATTGGGGACATGCCAACTAACCTACCTACCTGCCTTTTTGGATTGTGAACGGAAGTCCATTGCACTTGGTGGAAGTCTAGGGGTTGATTTACTGAAACAAACTTGCCAGCTTCCATTTTTTTTTTGTCAAAGCTTAATGAACCAAGCTGAAGATAAAAGTTGATTGGCTACTATGTACAGCTGCACCATGGAAGCAAGGTCTGGCAAGGATGCTAAGAATTTATTCACCATAAGTAAAGGGCTTTATGATTTAGTTTAATAAGGTACTTGAAATAGTTGGTGTTCAATGTTTTTTTTTTTATTTAGCTAAATGTAAACTTAACAGGTTTTTCAGTCTGTAGGGAAAAAAAAATCAAAGTCAGCAACTACTACTGCTAACTTTTATTATAAGGACAATTACCTGTCCAGGGATCCAGTGCTATCCCCACCCGAGACGGTTTTTCACTCATCTTTGGGTCCCTGGCACCGGCATGTCTATGGTATGGTAGGAAACAGGCTGTGACTCCGTACAGCTTCATAGCCTGCTTCCACTGCGCATGTGGGAGTCACACTGCGCTTTGTGAATAGTCTTTCAGCCTCTTGGGACCTGTGACATGTCCCAAGATGTTGTAGGCAGGGAGGGGAGACACCGTCCAGTGGAATCACTGAGGTCTATCAATTACCATTTACCACCACATGAAAGCCCATCTTGTCTTGAAAAAAAAAACAAGGTATAATTCACCTGGATATGTACAGTTTTACTAACACATATCAAAGTTGCTAAATTGTATTCAGCCATTAGGATTTGTTTTATCCTCTGTCATGAATGGGGTTCATTTTCTGCTAACCAAATAATTATTATCACTGTTGACTGCATTGTATGCAATGCTGAAGCATAGCAGGCATACTGTATACATACACTGGAATTCTCTTTGTGCACAGCCAGCCCAGCTCTGCTGGATGTTGAAAATAACAGTACAACCAAAAAATATAAAGTAAGCGCCTACCTTTTATATTTTTTGTTTGATTTATTAGTGTGATTCACATTTAACTGGTTGCTGACCGCCAACTGTCAATTGACGGCCAGGCAGCACAGCTCTCGTGGCGGGAGGGCGTCATATGGGCGCACGCCGTGTTACTGGGGACTCGATGTGCGTGCCCGGCGGCCGCAATGTCCGCCAGGCACCCGCGATTGCCCGGTAACACAGCAGGACCGTGGATCTGTGTAAACATACAGATCTACGGTCCTGTTAGAGGAGAGGAGACCGATGGTGTGTTCTCAGTATAGAGAAACACTGATCGGTCTCCTCCCCTTGTCAATCCCCTCCCCCTACAGTTAGAATCACTTCCAGGGAACAGATTAACCCCTTCAGCACCCCCTAGTGGATAACCCCTTCCCTGCCAGTCACATTTATACAGTAATCAATGCTTTTTCATAGCACGGATTGCTGTATAAATGTGAATGGTCCCAAAAATGTGTCAAAATTGTCCGATATGTCCGCCGCAATGTCGCAGTCACGATAAAAATCGCAGATCACCGCCATTACTAGTAAAAAAAAATAATAATAATAAAAATGCAATAAATCTATCCCCTCTTTTGTAGGCACTATAACTTTTGCGCAAACCAATCAATATATTGCAATTTTTTTACCAAAAATATGTAGAAGAATACATATCGGCCTAAACTGAGGAAAAAATTTGTTTTATAAAAGAAAAATTGGATATTTATTATAGCAAAAAGTAAAAAATATAGTTTTTTTTCAAACTTGTCACTCTTCTTTTTGTTTGTAGCGCAAAAAATAAAAACCGCAGAGGCGATAAAATACCACCAAAAGAAAGCTCTATTTGTGGGGACATTTATTTGTGTACATTTATTTGTGTACAGTGTAGCATGACCGCGCAATTGTCATTCAAATTGTGACAGCACTGAAAGCTGAAAAATGGCTTGGGCAGGAAGGGGGTGAAAATGCACTGTATTGAGATGCTTAAAGGAACAGCGGTCACACTCATTTACATAGAGTTGGTGCCTTTTTATATTTTGAAATAATTAGAAAAATAGCAGTAATGCAGTGTTTTTTTAATTTTCTAATTGTTTTTCTGCTCAAGTAATCTGTATCTCTTTGTCTTTTGTTTTGCAGTGCCCCTATGCCTTATCTAATTGGAGTTCACTTTAGCCTTCTGGAGGTATGAAATTATACTAAACAAACATACACACCTAGACGGACTGATGCTGCAGCTGTCTCCTGCCAGCTCCAAGACTGAGAACTGAGCGATCAAAGACAGCGGATCAATCAGTTCTTGGGTCTGCTCTGAGCACAGAGCAGTGACTGTTAGTCACCACTCTGGGCTCTGCCCCTCCAGTGCTCACTGGAACGCCGGACTGTGGAGGGAGTGGGAGCGGCGCATAGAGATGCTGAGCCATCGGTCAGGCATCTGGGCACAACCCAACATTATTGTCGGGATCCCTGCAGAGCCTGGACCGGCTCTGTGATGTCAGCAGACAGCAGGCTTTAGCCCTCTGTCAGCTGAATTTGGGTTTAGGAGTGCAGAACTAAGTGCACTCCTGTGATTTATAGAAGTAAGGCCAAAAGAGGTTTGGTCATACTAATCCTTTAAAAAGTTGACTTTTCTCTACAGATAACTGTAGTTCTATGTTTTACTGGGAGGCAATTTATTTTTTCTGTGTTTTTATGTTCCCTTATAGAAGCTTGCATTGCAAGGTCCATCTTGATAATGTTAAATACTCTATAATGCATAACATCATAAGGTTGTGGTTTATAGCATCAGGTAAATGGGAATATCATTTTTTTACAAAGTTTTCTGTTAAAGTGAATCTAAATGCAAAGTTTTTTTTTTTTGCTTTAACCACTTACCCACCGGGCACTTAAACCCCCTTCCTAACCAGACCACAGCTCTCACATTTTGAATGACAATTACTCAGTCATGCAACACTGTACCTATATGAAATGTTTGTGCTTTTTTTCACACAAATAGAGCTTTCTTTTGGTTTAACCTCCCTGGCGGTATGATTATGTCAGGAATTTTGTACCAAAAGCGGTACAATTATTTTGCATGGAAATTTAAGGTTTTGTATTGTAGGCCTGCAATTCTTGGGAATAACTCACTTAAATCTATCCAAACCAGAGTCTAGTAGACATCCCGGGTATGATAAAGTTTGAAACACAAATTCATAAATTATAATATAATAAATAATTATAAAAATTATTCAATAATGTAATCAAATCAAAAACACAGAAATTTGCTCAGTTGCAGAATTGTCGCTGTCATTCGTGTTTGATGATGAATTGTGATTCTAATTTATTATCGCTGTTTTCTAGCTGGTCTAAAACCACTTTTCACATAAAGGGACACTTTTTGGTTGCTATGGACAATCTCAGTTTCCAGGCAGAAAAAACTGTATTTATAATATAAAAGTGCATGCAGGGCACTGGACTGACCACTAGGGACAAAGGGGATATGTCATTTTTTTATACAGTACTGTAATCTGTAAGATTACAGTACTGCATGTGTATTGTGTGTTTTTACTTTTTTGAATTTGGCGCCGATCTCCGCTCCCATGCATCGTAATGTCGCAGGGAACTGAGCTCAGCGGCACTCGGGCACTGTGTGAATCGAGCGGAGGAGCTCGCACACACAGCAGGGGGACATCTCAGGATCCAGGGGACAAGGTAAGTAACTTTCCCTGTATCCTGTAATGCAATCCGGAGTCTGGCTCGGGGTTACCGCTTATGGTACTGAAGTTCCACCCTGAGCCAGACTCGGGAATACCGCCAGGGAGGTTAATCACCGCTGGGTTTTAAATTTTTTGTGCTATAAAAGAAAAAAAAGACCGAAAATTCTGTAAAGAAAAATGCATTTTTCTTAGTTTCTGTTATAAAATTTTGCAAATTAGTAATTTTTCTTCATTTATTTTGGCCAAAATTTATACTGCTACATATCTTTGGTAAAAATAACCCAAATCGGTGTATATTATTTGGTCTTTGAAAGTTGTAGAGTCCACAAGCTATGGTGCCAATCTCTGAAAATTGATCACACCTGAAGTACTGATGGCCTATCTAATTTCTTGAGACCCTAACAAGCCAGAAAAGTACAAATACCCCCCCAAATTATCCCTTTTTGGAAAGTAGACATTCAGTAAGAGGCATGGTGAGTTTTTTGAAGTTGTAATTTTTTCCAACAATTTTTTGCAAAATCAATATTTTTTTTTTTTTCTTTTCAAAAATTTTTCATATTAGCAGGTTATTTTTCACACACAGCATATGCATACCAAAACACATTTTACTCCTCCTCCTCCTGAGTATGGTGATACCACATGTGTGAGACTTTTACACAGCCTTGCCACATACAGAGGCCCAACATGCAGGGAGCACCATCAGGCGTTCTAGGCGCATAAATTACACATATCACTTCTTGACAACCTCTTGCACTTTTGAAGGTCCTGGAGAACCAGGACAATGGAAACGCACCAAAAATGACCCCATTTTGGAAAGAAACACCCCAATGTATAATCTGAGGCATAATAAATCTTTTGAACATGTCATTTTTTTTCTACAAGTTTTTGGAAAATGTGTAAAGAAAATGAAAACACATTTTTTTTTTTTTTTACACAATGTTTCTAACACATAGCATGTACATACCAAAAATTACACCCCAAAATAGATTCTCCTACTCCTCCTGAGTACGGCTATACCACATGTGTGAGACCTTTCCAGAGCGTGGCCACATAGAGAGGCCCAACATGCAGGGAGCACCGTCAGGTGTTCTAGGGGCATAAGTTTCAAATCTAATTTGACTACCTATTACACTTTTGTGAGGCACTGTAGTGGCATGGATGAGAACTGATGTGGCATGAATGGGGATGGCTGAGTATGGATGGGATGACTGAGTATGGATGGGATGACTGAGTATGGATGGGTACGGCTGGGTACCACTGGGTATGGCTGAGTATGGCTGGGTACGGCGGAGTACGGCTGGTTACGGCGAAGAACGGCTGGGTGCGGCGGAGTATGGCTGGGTATTGATGGGTATGCTAAGCATGAATGGCGGAGTATGCTGAGTATGGATGGGTGAGCATGGATGAGTATGCTGAGCATGGATGGGTGAGAATGGATGGGTATGCTGAGCATGGATGTCTGGAATGGGCACATATCAGCGCTGTGGGCACTACAGATCCAGTCCACAGTGCTGCTGCCACGATCTCTACCCTTGCACCGTACCGATCGGTACAGAAAGGGGAGAGAGGAACTGGACGTGATGCTGGTTTGTTTACAAGTGATCGCTCCGTCATTTGACAAGCGATCACGTGGTAAACGGCCGCTATCACTGGGCGTTTACCGTGATCCGTGATATTCCCGGGTGTGTGCGAGAGTGGAATTCTGGGAGGACACCCATGTACGCCCTCTCAGAGTTATTGAGCCGCGCTGTAGCCATCATTCGGCTATAGCTCGGTCGGCAAGCGGTTAAGATAACAAGTTATACTTACCTGCTCTGTGCAGTGATATTGCACAGAGCGGACTCTTACCACCTCTTCTGGAGTACTTCGCTGGCGCTGTCCATCCCTCCTCTTCTCTGAGTGCCCAGAGTCAGGCTGTGTGCATCTGTAGATTGGGGATTCCCTCACTTTTCCTTGCACTTCTTGTTTTGGCTATGGTACAATAATTGAAAGGAATTCTCCCCTATGGGACACAGATGACAAAAACAACTGACAGGGATTATAATCCTTCCTTACTCTATCCAAAATGAAAAAAAAATGCCTTTAGTTCTACTTTAAGGCAGGGACTGTATTAAGGTAAGTAACGTTTTGACTTTAGAACCACTTTTATAGGCTTGTGTCACCATCAGTATTATAATAGTCAAAATGGGCAAAATATAAAAAAATATATAAAATCCAGTACAATGCAATATGTTTTTGCCTCTTTAGAACATTGCAGGTATATAAAAATACCCATTGGTTCTGCAAGAAATCCAGAGCGCTCCAAGCTTACAGTTTGAGCTGACATGAAGGCAAATTATTATACATGATTTATATAGCGCCAACAGTTTGCGCAGCGCTTTACAACATGAGGGCAAACCGTACAGTTACAAAACAATTAAATACGGGAGGAATCAGAGGGCCCTTCTCATTAGAGCGTACAATCTAGGAGGGAGGAATAAACTTTGCAAGTGCAGTTGCAAGGGAATTATCCCCAGAGGCTTAGTGAATGAGGTGAAACTTTGCTGCCTTCCATCTAAGAATGTGCAAGCAAAACTTAATTTTTTTATTAATTCCTCTTGTATGTGATTGAGTATTCTTAGCAAAAAGAAGCTCAGAGAAAAATGCACTTGCAGAGTGCAACTTAACTTGCAAAGTTAACAGTGTATTTGCCTTTTGTAAATCAACCCCATTGCCCCTACTGAAATGAAATCCCAAGCACTTTTATCAGCCCTGTTGGGGTCTTCTTCTGGTGGAATACAGGATACCATTCCCTTATGTTATGAAGATAAAGAGATGGCGAGGAGTTCTGTAGTCCCACAGAAGAGAACTTACTAGGACTGGCAACACTGCTTGGGATTTCAATGCAATAGAAAAAGTGCGTTGTTGTCTCAAACAGAAATTTAGGAACATGCTTTTGTCAGATTAACAGGTATTTTATCTTCTGTACTTGCAGTTTTTGTAAAGGGATAAAATTTGAGAAAACATGCACCTGTTGCAGGAATGTTTATTTGCCCAGACAAACTGTACAATTTCGAAGCACAGCCCTCCAGTTTTCTAAAAAAAAAAAAAAAAAAGTTTTTCCTATTGTTGGGCAGGAATTGCAGCGGGCATATAGCTAAAGATAAAGTCATGAAGAAAGATTTATTGCAAATCCCACAGTGGCTGGTCTACTGGCCGGAAGCCTATTCATTGGTCACGTGATCTGTAAGATCTGTTTGCGGCTCTGCCTGAATACTTCAGCGGAGATCAGGTGATCAGTGGCTAGACTTGAGGGGTGACTGGCTGGCACAAAATTCCAAAACAGTATGTTTTTCAGTGAAGGTAAGTATTTTATGCCTTTGGGTGGTTTTATTTGACTCTGGGTCCTCTTCTTCTGTATGAGTATATCATTTTTTTAAAACAAAACCCTGTTCAAAATGCCTATTAGATCTCACCATAGTTAGATACCAGAGGACTAAAGCTCATGCCAGCTTCTTTTAGCTTTTGAAAATCCATCATTGCCTTTTTTTTTAGTACAGAGTTACCAGGTCTGTTTATCTCTTTTTATACAGCTACTGTATATCTGATGTAGTCAGCAAGTTCTCTTCCTGAATTCTGTAGAGGGGGTTACTTGTCATGCACTCAAAAATTACTGGAGTTAATTAACGGTTGTCACAAATTATGCATGCATCTTTGAACATTTAATACCCTTATTTTGGAGCCTATTTTGGTCAACCTAAATCTTGTTTAAATGCTTGATATGAGAGTTGATTCCAGAACACGTCTGCGTACATTATATATTTACTGCAAAATGCGATAACCCAACCTGAAGCATTTTGAGCCATACTAGAACAATGGGCTTACCTGGGCCATTACTGCACAAGCATGGTGAAAGTCTGGTCACGACTAAGATCTGCATTCCAAGCTAACCCAGCTAAACATTCCCAGTTAAAGTATATGTTAGGGTATAAGCATTCACATGAGTATCGGTACTCCTGCAAATGCGCCGATACTTAAAACCGATACCTTCTGGCTCAGTTCTTTCAGCTGTCAGTGGGATTCTCCTGCTGACAACTGAAATGTACACAAAAGAATGCAGCAATTATCGGTTGTTAATGAGCAGGGACCGGCGCGTCCTAAACAACTGATGACTCATTCATCTGTCAGCGGGCTTCCCAATTGACAAATAAATGTAAACAAAACCAGGGGCAGCTGCCGCTAGCTATCAGTGTGTTTGCAGGAGCCAAATCTTCGCCCGTGAAGTCTGCCATGCATGCATGGAGGGAGGAACAGCCTGGATGTACCACTGCGGGGGAGTATGGGTATTTTAGAATGCTTTTTTCATCAGCCATGCTCAGCCCACCAGGTGAAGATTTGGCTGGGACCTGGGAGGTAGGTGTGCGGCTAGCCATGTCTTCTCTTTCTTCTCTCTCAGTGGTCAGAGCTCTCCTCCTCCCTCAATTGTGTCTGCTTTGTATGCAGACAGGCAAAGCACTCTTTTGCTCTAGCATGGAGTCCATACACAGGAGCCGTCATTACCCCCTGTTCTGCCTGCCAGGAGAGGAGCCAGCCAATGACTGGCTAATGAAAAACTCAGAGTTTAACCCTGTGCTGCACTGAGAGCTGGCTGGGGCTATAGTTAGGAATCCAGCATTAACCCTGTGCTGCCTGCAGGGAGAGGATACACACTGGCTAAGCAGGATCAATCCCAGTGTTAACCACTGTGCTGCCTGCAAGGTAGGGTATGTCCCCTAGTTGGCTAATCAGGTTCCTATTGTTTAACCCCGTACTGCCTGTGTGCTATACAGCTCTTCTGTTAGGCTAGACAGAGCCCTATGGTTTAACCCTGTGCTGCCCAATGAGTGTGGACTAGGATACAGCTGTACTATAATCAGGACTCCATTGTTAACCCTGTGCTGCCCATAGATTATATATATATATATATATATATAGATATAGATAGGGGGGAGACTGATGGGCTTTAGTGACCCCTTTGGTGGACACCTCCTTGTGCTGTGTGAGCTGAGGAATGGGAGTCTGCCATGCTGGGATTTGTAGTGCCATAAAGAATTTCCCTTTTTCACCCTTTCTCTTTCTTTTGCCTCTCTTTCTCAGTTTTTTTTTTTCTTGATCTCCCTAAATGTCGGAAATGGGTATCAGCGAATACTTTAAAAACGTATCGGTATTCGTACTCGTTGCAAAAAAAGTGGTATTGTGCATTCTTAGTATATGTGAACTCTTACCTTGTAATCGCTGTTTTCAGCTGCATACGGTGCTTGGACAGGAGGGGTTGGATTTAGAAACATCAGTACACTGATCTTCCCAGTGAATGGATTGTGCCAGCACAAGTCTTTAATGCGCGTGCGGTTGATGCCCTTTTGAGGCTAATTTTCTGTCGCGATCTGCATTTTATTTTCATGCACGTTTTTAATGCCTTTGTAATACGTTTTTGTTATTGTGATGTGTTAATGTTGCCAGAAGGAGGTGTCTGCTGTCATGCAGGAAAATGTGCCAAAAATGCATGTACGTGGATTTTTAATGCAATTATATTAAAGCCTGTGAAGCCAAAAACTCACTGTGCTGTGTGTAAAAAATAAAAAGTCCTTCCACCTTTCCTAAAACCACACCAGTGAAAATGTCATAGATGTGAACGTGACCCGTAGAAACTAATGTTAAATGGACTGTAATGCGTTTCTGAAAATCTGCAAACACACTTCAAAACACATAGGTGTGAACCTAGCCGTAGGGGACAAGCAGGCTGTCCTCCCAGCCCAAATAGAAAACTGGGAATGATGTTCTGTCATGTCTAACATGGTCAGTTTGATATAGGAAAGCAGGGGGACTGGCAGGACCACTGGGTATTTCACACAAAGGAAGCAATACAAAGAGAACAGGACACTTTTTAACACAAGTACATGGTACAACAGGCACATATCAGGAAGATGAAATGATGGGGATAACATATTCTTTAGGTGCTCCTTGGAGTTAATTGTATGTTGGTGACAGCATTAAAGCAGTAGTAAACCACAAAAGAAAATAATCTCCCTGCAAATTAATGTACTAATGTGCATCGCATACTAGCACATTATGAAGAATTTACCTGAAAGCGAAGCCTTCCAGTAGCACGCTGTCACCGCTCACAGGGCTACCATCTTCACCCGTTCTTCCTTCTGGGTTCGCATGCAGCCGCCATTTGATTGGCCAAGCCACAACAACGTCACCTATGTTCAGGAGTCACGGCCGCAGCACGGCTCTAAACGGCACACCTTCCATTGAGAGTGCAGTGCTTTCAATATGTATAAGTTTATAGGCTTACCTATACATATAAATAATAAAAAGAAAGCCAAGTACTTTCACACTGGAGCGCTTTCACACCGGAGCAGTGCACTTGCGGGATGTTAAAAAAAATTCCTGCAAGCAGCATCTTTGGAGCGCTGTAGGAGCAGTGTATACACCACTCCTAAAGCGCCCCTGCCTATTGAAATCAATGGGCAGTGCCGCCGAAGCACCTGCAAAGTGCTTCAGCAGCGGCACTACACGGGCGCTATTAACCACTTCATTGGCTGCTAGTGGGGGGTTAAATGCACCCCACTAGCAACCGAAAAGCGCAGCTAAAACTACGGTAAAGCGATGTCTGGATTTTGCAGGGCGGAGCGGATATCAGTGGACATGTCACCGCTGACATCCGTCGCTCCATAGAGTTGTATCGAGCAACCGTTCAGGTCCGCCTGAAAAAAACTGACAGGTGGATCTGAACGGTCCGCACGTGTTCAAGGGCCCTTAGTGTATTTTTCCCTAATGTTCAGTCAAGCATATCAGTGAGGGTTTATGTATATGTGGTAGTTCCTAAAGGTGTGATCCTTAGTTAAACTATTTTTTTGTGGTTACCAACACTGTTATGACTTGTCTTGGCAACTCTCTTGGACATCTTTTCTCTGTAAAATGTTACGCTGCATAAAACATGGTTGACCACAAAGTTAATGTGATTAAAACCTGAAAAACAATTAAACAGAAATAAACTAATTCCTTCAATACCTTGTTTGATGTAAGGCTCTATGATTTGTAATTGATCTGTATACTCAGTTCATTTTAACATTCCACATAAGCCCAATATTAATACATGCGACTGTGTAATCCAATTTTGTTGGTTTTAAAATATCAATGGTTTCATAGATTCTGCAAATGCATAACAATTCCTGTTAGCTCCATCACTAAATAGTAGTTCGTTTTTGGTAACCAATAACTCCTTATGCACCTTAAATTTCTTTCTAGAGTTTATCAGTCATTTTATGGTACTAAATCTTTCCTTTAGAGAGTGAGAAGCCGTTCCCTCGATGATGTGGTTTTGCTCAATGTGGATACCAACTCTTTGGAAACTCCTTTCAATGATCTCTCAGCGTTACCCACTGAAGTGGTGAGTGTTTAAATGATTTTGCCAAAGACTGTGAGTAAGAGATTATTGGCAGCAGAGTGCATATGTTAACGTATGTTGCATTGATGTGTTTTGGAAGCTTTGTTTATTTTTGTGTTTTTTTTTTTTCCCCCAATGTATAACTGTGAAGTACTGTATTTTGCCTGCACTGCACACATTAAAACGCTGGTGGATACGAGCCCTAAAGGCATCCCTAGACATTAGATAAGTCAGAATTCAGCCTTTCTAGGTATATTTGGTAATGATTCAGTATTTATGGGGTAGTGCAAAGGAAATATCAAACTATTCCTGGCAAACAAGATAATAAGACAGGTCAGAAACCCTTGCACAATTGCTGTTATTTTCTCCAGAATCAAGACATGTGGCTGCCCCTCCCTCCCTTGTAGCCTTGAATAGGAACACTTGTGGACACCTCTTACTACACTTTAATTTCAATAGCTGGCTGGTGAAAGGAGCACTGTCTGGTCAAAGCATTGTGTCCTTTGACAGTTGTTTAACACAGAGAGCATTTATGAACTCAGATGAGGTCATAGTAACACATAAAAATTTGTCTCTGCAGAAGCGTTGAAATATTTACCTTTCCAGGAAGAAAATACTTTTCCAGTCTCCCTCCTGTGCCCCTCATATGACCAGAAACACAAGCATTTGGAAGGGTTCAAATTACAGAATCTAGTAATTATGTTTTTAGAATACAGGGGCTTCTACATCTGCATAGCACTAAAATATGTACTTTACTTTTGGAGGATAAAATGGTAAAACTGTTATGGGGCTCTCTTGGTGGCATTTTTTTCCTTTAAATTGAAGGTTAACATGGCAAACATAGCCTTTGTAGCATAATATAGTCACTCCACAGCATACCTGATTGTCCTCATTTTTTTTTTTTATTTGCTGATGTTCCTATACACAGGACAGCTAAAATTTACAGCAGCATTTCTCAACATTTTTCCAGTTTCTGCACCCTTTAAAAGTATGCAAAATCTCGAGGCACTCTAGTCTACAATGTAAAATACGTAAAAGTTGCCATTAATGGGAGGGGATTAACCACTAGACTCTAGTTAATCCCCTACAATGCCAGATGTTTTTCAAGCAAAGCCCAGGTTGAGCTTTGACTTTTACTTATCAGCCTGTTTATGATGATTTTAATTTCCCTATATGCACATAATTATGTTAACGAGTGTCTATATTTGACAGAAATAGTCCCTGGGCAGCCTGGCATCACCCCTTTTCACTCTCCTCTCCCAGCAATGACACTGACCCCCCTTCCCCCATATACTCCTAACCGTACTCCTGCCTTTCTGCTAACCCATCTGCCAGCCAATTAGAACCCTTCTTATATCTTCTGCAGTCCTGCATGCTGCATGTCTATTGGGGAAATGAGGGAGGATGGGCAGGCCCCCTGCAGAGCAAGAAAGTGTCTTGGGGGATAAGTGTGCCTTGCAGGGTGGCTGGCATGCAGTATAACTGGTGAAATCAAGCAACAACAATATATAATATAGCCCTGAAAATACATTTTTAAATGCATATAAAGCCAAATTATTTTTGGGGACAGAGTAGGGAAGGGAGAGTGGAAAAATAACCTTATCAAGTTATTTTTTTTGCTTCCTGTGTCTCACAGGGGGAGTGAGGGAAATTCCCATATTAGAGAGTAGTAACAGAAATATGTATCTACATTGGAGGATTACCCTCACCTCTTGTTCTGGTGGCAGCCAAAAAATGTGTTTTTTCCTTCACTTTATTTCTCATTGACAATGGTCACCAGGACAAATAGAGTGCTGCGTCTCTCAAGCAAGAGCCCAGACAAAAATAAAAAATTTACCATAAGTCTGACACTTTCATACTTTATGGAAGATAGGGAGCAAACGATTTTGAATTTCAACTAAGGCAGCTAGCACCAGCACAAGGAACACTTCTTGTCAAATGTAAGGTCTGTCCCCTTGTGCTGATTTGTTTTTAAATCTTACCTAAACTTGGCCTATAGGTGGCACAAGATTCAGTAAATCTGAGACAATTGAGTTATACTTCCTCCAACAGGCGGATGTGGATGCTGGCAAACAAAAAAAAAGTAATGGGCTAGCCAAGTATGAAGATAATTACTCTCTAACTTTAGTGAACTAACTTACCTATAACAGATATTGTAAAAGAAAAAACTGCGCTATTACATAAAGTGCTATAGCTGCAACTCAAAGTGATGTACAACACATAAAAACTAAAAAACAAAAGAAGCTGCACTAAATAATAAGCTGAAAATAATAATGAAAAATGTGTACCAAGTGAACATCAAAAACACTATGATAATGGTAAACCGTCCAAACAAATAATTGAAGCGTGAATATGTGCAAATACATAAATAAAAAAAAAGGTTGGTTAATACTGTTGCAGCACCCTGTGACACAAGAAAAAAAGTCTATAGTGATAAACACGTTGATGGTGTTGTAGCACCCTGTAACAGATCTTCATGGAAAACAGTGCAAATCCACCACCGTAAGGAATACAGGCTTACCAGATAGCCACTAAAATAGGCATGTCACCCACTCCTGGGGTAGTGAAAATCTCCAGCTGTTGTGTGCAACCCCTGTGAGCGATGCGATCTCACGGACTTCCGACTTAGGGGTCCAGCGATCTGAGTATGGTGGTAACGGCTGGCAGGCTTGGTAACTGATATTCAAACATTCAATCCAACATACTGGGAGTAGAGGAGATGGGCAATCTTGTCATGTATGGGTGACCATGGTTTTAATAGTAAAAGCTGATCAAGGTCAGACAAAACATATAAATAAAAAAGCGCTATAGGTCTAGCGCACAAAATATGCCAGCCAGCAAAGTTAAAAAATAAAAACACACACGCCCGTGCAATGCGGAGCGTGACAGTACGCCGTCAGCATGTCACTTACCTGTAACAGAGTATGTCATACATACAGTAGTACAGGCAGCAAGACTTGACCTTTCCCCCTTCCATTGGAAAACATTGTTTCATAGTTTACACTGAATGAGAGGGAATCAGATGAATCACAGGATTTTCTCTCTCATTCAGAAGCTGCGTTATATACAGCGTACACTAACTTCATCTTTAAGTAGTTGGTTGTGGGTAATCTAAGTTTTTTTTATCTGGTGCCTCTTTTTGTTCCTGTTGCAAAGTACAACATGTTGGATCCTGGACATTGAGTCTCTCCATCTCATTATCCACAAACCGTTCAGGTTGTCCCTCACTGTATCTCCTAAGGGACCAGATGCCGATAACCTGGACCATTGTCCTTTTTACTTTGAAACCTAGTAAACGCATTTGGAGTCTCCCATATCTGTCCGGTGTAGCCTCCTCTTTCCCTTTTTATATAGGGAAGAGTTCCCCACGGTTCGGCTGGCACCTTCCAAATATAATTGGTGACTCTGGTCATAGAGACTGTAAACAATGTTCTATAACTTCTCCTATGGAACCGTTCTCTGTTCATCCTGCAGCTGTGGCAGCCTCTGAGCCTTCTGCTGTATATGTAGTGTCTGCTAGAGAGTCTTGCAAATCTGTAATGGATGACTTTGTTCCTGAGGAGCCTCCATCAGCAGAAATGGCTCTCAGGCTAAAGGATACTATTTTGACTCTTATCAATGTTGTGCAAGTCAAATTTAAAATGTGCAAATATTATTGCTGTCTCTGGTCCTAGAGGCTATAAGCAAAGTTTTATGGCTTCCCCTGCAGAACCTTTCTCTGACAGTCCTGCAGCTGTGGCAGCCTCTGGACCTTCCGCTGTGGATAGTAATGTCTGCCAGAGAGTCCTGCAAATCTGCAATGGATTACTGTGTTCCTGAGAAGCCTTTGGCAGCTGAGATAGCTCCCAGGCTAAAGGACATCATTTTGACTCTTATCAATGCTGTGTAAAAGGTCAACTTAAGATGGAGAAGCCTGTAACTTCTAATAGTTCTGTTACCAGTCTGGGATTCCTGGGCTTTTTTTTTTAATGTATATATGTTGGTGTGCCAGACCTTATGAGAATTGACCCAGCTGATGTTGAGGGATCCAGCTACAGCACTTCTAGATCCATTAGTTGTAGAGTGCTTAGAGCTTTTGTCTTCTGCTGTAAATACTAATATTATCTATCTTAACTCCCAAATGAGTTATCTGTCTGTTGCACTTATAGAGATCTCTGTGGCTGAAATGTTAGTCTGTAGAACAGCAATGTAAAAAATGCTTGTTGCGCATGTGCATATCTCTTTTGGTTCATTTGATTTAATTTTCTGCAGGAGAAGAAGCCCTGGTTTCTGAAGCCAAAAACAGTTTCTTTCCTTGCTCTCATGCTTCTCAAGCCAAAGTCAAGCCTAATGGATTGGCTAGTACAACCACAAACCCTGACAAGTTAAATCCTCAAAATCTGCATACAAATCCTCGTCTTCATAAAGTGGGCGGATGTCTGTTTTCCTTTGGGGACACCTGGATAGAAAGCACCTTGAATATCTGGGTGAAAGACATAGTGACCAAGGGGTTACAAGCTAGTGTTTAACTCTGTCTCCACCTTGTTTCATGTTATCAAACCTACCTATATCGCCACAGTGATATGCAGGCCTCCTTTCTGCTCTTGTAGCCTCATCTCTTGTACCATTGGAAGAAAGGTTTGTAGGGATTCTCCTCCAACCTTTTTGAATGTTTTTGATTTTTTTTTTAAATAGCGCCGTTGACATCTGAGTAAATCGAAAGTGATGTCAGGTCATCACTTCCAGGTTACCATTGCAGAGAGCCAATCCTGGTTTTGTTTAGCTTTCCAACCAGCCGGCAGATGCAGTGGCTGGAAGCTCAAGTCACCCAGTGGGACGGAGGAGCCCGAGCAAGCCCTAGAAGGGGGAGGGACGTCCCCTCCTGCTGCTTGTAGTTAACTGCTAGGATTGCTTTTACAAGAGAGCCGACCGCCGGCTCTAGAAAACGGTACTGGGATGATGTCTGCAGCTGCAGGCATCATCCTGGTATAACCACCCGCCATGTCCAGCCATGTATGGGTAAGTCGCTGGTCCGAAAGTGATGACTTGACCAGGTGCATGCTTGTTCTAAAACAATAAATAGAACCTTCTTTTATGGCTTTATAGTTTTAAGGTTCTTCACTTGTCTGTCATGCTCAATGGTTTTGTTCTGCTTGTTTATTAGTTTTTGTTTTAAAGCACATATTTGCATGTGGTTAACTTCAGAGGAGGTTAAAACATGTGTATATTTGGTTGCTGGCCCCTCTTGGCTGTGGACGTTTACTTAAAGTGCTACTAAACCCAGTAATATTAAAATAGTTCATCTGCCCCCCCCCCCCCCCACAGTGCCCACAGCTTATAAATCTTTTTTTTACATTAAAATACTGCCACTATATACCTTTTTGGATGATCTGTATACCACGGTTACATCATAAACTGTACAGTTTATTCAGTGCTGAAAGTTCAGGAAGGAGGAGATTTTCACTGCAGCCTGTAAACACGCCCACATGTGTGATGTCAATATCATGTGACGTGGTTATCTCTGAGAACAAGCTTTGCCTGTGTTAGCTGGCCTTCCCCAGATAGACAGTGCAAGAGGGGGAGGATCTGTGCATACAGGATAAAACAGCCTTTTTACACAATGCAGAGAATTAACCCCTTAAGTTCCACAGTGAGTATAACAAGCATGCAATGCTGCATATACAGACAGATTTTACTGTTCTGGGCAGTGGGGGAGCTCGGGGGCAGCCCCCTCTCTCCAGGCCAACCCTTATATACCCTGGATAGCATAGCATGAATCTATCCATGGCCGCTGTGGCCACCCCCTATTCATGGGTTCGGCTCCTTTTGGGTCACCGGGGCGCATGAATTACAGCGGCAGGGGATTTTTTTGAAGCACCTGGTTAGAGCCATAGGGCCACTCAGGTGTGTTACAACAGCAAATTAATATTTGCTGTTGAAACACTGATCCTAAATCTGGCCAATCAGAAGTGGTTGTGAGACCCGTTTTTCCGATTGGTCGAAAAGAGAAGACTCTCGATTGGCCGCAGAGGAGGGAGGAAACGGAAGCCGCCGTGGAGAGCAGGGGGGAGTCGCCGATGATGGGGTAAGTGCTACCGACCAGTTGGGGGAGGGTGAGGGTTCTAGGGTGTCATACTGTTTGTGCTTTAGGAAGAAAAAAAGATTTATGTAGTGTAGCAATTTCGCAATTGATGCTAGCAGGAATTATTTTTGACGTCCTTGTGTCAAAAATCATTTTGTTTTGCTTGTTTGTTATTTTCTTCCATTTAGAATTCAAATGTGTTGGGTTGTCGTTGGTAGCCATAATCTCAGTGAACAGACTCTCGTTAGTCATAGACTTCATTAGTCACTTTCCTTGAACCACATTATATCCTAATAAGTTGTGTTCCAGCTGAGTTCTTTTCCTCTCATAATTAGTATCTACCTCCTTTCAGGTAAGATGCTGATTAGCAGGCTGGCTTCCCTTCCCCGCTTGGTAAAGTCTCTTTCAATCACATATAAAACTTCTCAGGACATTTTAATTAAATACTGCAGGCAGTCGGTGACAGCAGCATCACAAATTGTTTCAGCACCTTCTCTTCGCTGCTATTCTCAATAATTTACTTTTTTTTTTGTAAATAAAATTGTTGCCACTAAGTAATAGTGACACTTTTAAAGTGTACCTGTATTGAAATGAAGCTGATGAAAATAGGAGCAACTGGTATAGTAAAGAAAATCGGTTCACCACACGACTCTGTGAAATGTATGCATGTCTGGAGAGAACAGTCTATGAAATTCTTGATTAACAGAAAGTCAAGAACTGAACACTTCACCTCCCTGTTCCCCTGTGCCTGGTACGTTTGTGCTGCACACAAGCAAAAGCCATGTTTAATGGCAATCATGTAACCACTGCCCACAGAGCCAAAATGGAACAACTTGGAAGTTCTCATGCTCAGGATCAGTTTTCTCCACCTAGATAGTCAAATAGGAAGCAAGAACATCGAACCTGATAATAGGAGTGCAGGGCCCCTAGTGGCTGTGATTGAAAGCTTGCACTCCCAAAGTCATGAAGGAAAGGAGATTGTGGCTTCTATAACATGAATTTCAATTTCAGAAATATGTGGACGCTCTGAACGAATACATGAATTAGAAAAGTAAAATTAATCATATAAACAGCATGATGTGTTTCAAATAGCAGCGACTTAATACAGGTTTTCTTCCTTGTGTAGCAACAGCACAATTTCACTTTGAAGTGGACCTGACAGTTAAAATTCACACTTTACACAAGTCTATAGGGTGTATCTCAGTACTACCAAAGTGCCTTGTGCTTTCTAGAATAGGTCAGATTGTCATTGGCAGCAAGGGTATTGTGGGTTCTTGCAGCCTGCCAATAGCCTTTTTTTTTAAAGCGGTGTTCCGCCCGCCCCTTTAAAAATGAAAAGGCAGCAGCTACACATACTGTTGCTGCTGACTTTTAACATTAGGACACCTGCATGTCCTGGAGTCCAGCGATGTTGACAATGCAGCTGATGTTTACATCTGCTGGTCGGGTGCTGCCGCCGCCATTGCAGTTAAGGGAACCTGGCAGTGTAGCCTTTTGGCTTCTCACTGGCCCGGCAGAAGGTGAGGGAGGAGGAAGGCTGAGCTGCTGACGTAATTCGCCACGGCCTGGTCTCCCGGAAGTGGGGACTGGTACCTGTAAAAAACAGGTACTCGCTAATACAGAGGGGGGGGTCAGATAAGCGTAAGTTCCACTTTTGGATGGAACTCCGCTTTAAAAAAAATAAGCTCTCACTGGTAGAATTAAAGTGTTTGTAACCATAAAGAAAAAAGAGAGAGCCTGTTCCCTTATAGCAGATTAAACAGCACAATGCTTGTGCTGTCTAATCTGCCCCTCTATAAACTGTAAAAAACCTGGCTGATCCTGCCACTTCCTGTGTCCCCCTTTCTGTACTAACCAAGATAATCTTGGCTGCTGAGCCCTGACTACTGTGGTCAGTTTGCTTCCCTCTGTCAACCGCAGCTCTCCTCTGTCCCCCTCACCCCCTCTCTCCCTGCCTGTCTGCTTTGTGCCTGTGTCTCTCTGTCTGCATCCCCCTCCCTCCTGCTGTGATTAGCAGAAATAAAATATTAGAAATTGTCACTACCAACCCATCTATTATAACTAGTCATAACACACAGTGTTCATGTTTTATGAAAATTAAGCTTGTAAATACCATTTTAGAGTGATCTTCAGGCTGGTCACGTGACTCCTGGCCGGCCTACTCCAAGTAGGAGACCAGCCAGAAGTCACGTGACTGACCTGAAGATTGCTCTAAAGCTGTATTTACAAGCTTTGTTTTCTAAAACATTAACCCTGTGTGTTATGACTAGTTGTAATAGATGATCTGGCAGTGAATTATATGATTGTGGTAACAACCATTTTAAGCCTAGTACATATGGGCCGAATGTCGGCCAGCATCGGGCGGTTAAAAAAAACAAAACACCCGACATTCGGCTCGTGTGTACGGCAGCTGCTCCGACCTGAAAAACTAGTAGTGTGGATGAGGCTTTGCTTACAAGAGGAAGAGTAAGGTGCAACAATGACCAACAGTACTAAGCAGGAAGGACTGTGTTCATATACATATATTTTCATATGGTAGAATATGAAACGGTCTGCATTGATAAGATATACATTAAAGCGGTATTAAACCCCAAACTAAAATGTAATATACTTTATTGCAGCTTACCAATCATTAGATGTGGTGACTGCAATAATTTAGAAATGCTTTTTTTTTTTTTTTTTAATAATTATTACTGCTTTTAAAATATATATTCCGGCGAGCTTACAATCATTTTGAGTACATATAACCATTTTCATAAGTCCATGTGCTAAGAGAAGCATACAGCCTAACGTCTCTGCCATTTATACACAGTCTGTTGGGTTCACTGTGTTTTAAGATTGTGAGAGAAAATAAGATCACTTGGAGAAACCCACGTGAATAGAGAAAAAAAAGTCTTTGTTGAATTTCTTTTTTTGTATGAAGCGTAGAAGAGCTTGTTTGAAGTGCTAAATCATTGCACTCCCTGGGCTTTTCATTGTTATCTCTTAGGTGCTTTAATTATATAATGCAAAACAGAATTGTTCAGTTTTTGCGTTTAAAATATAACGTCTTGTGGTGATTATACATGATATAACATATGTTCATGAGTTCTAACATCTGAAATCTTGCACACATGGCACGTTACTACCATAACATCAAACGTGTAATATTTACTTCCAATCTGCTCATCTGATCTTAATTGTTATGGAGGTGTCAGTCAGTGCCGCTGAACCCCTTAAACACGTCACTGCCATTACCTGCCTCTGGTCTTAGGAAGGCCTTCGGGCTGGGAGATATTGGAAGCATGTGATATTGATTACTAGTCTAGATAGTGCTGATCCCTGCGGAGGTTAGAGGTCACACTTGTCCCCCATTAGAAGTCCCTTCTCCACAGGGATGCCCCTGCTGCGTCCTATACTGCAATCTTCCTAATGGCTGCCTTCCAGAATTCGCACATAATATTTCAGATTTACGGGCTGTTACAGACGCTGTCAGCCGGTAGCATTTCCGCTCACACTAAAGTATTTCAGATTGCAAATATAAATCAGGCAGTTCAGGGGAAAACGAGAGAAAATCAAAATAACAGTACAGAAATGAAAGGAAAAGTATTTTCAGCCCTCTATTTGAAAGCAGAATTTAAGAAATTGTTGTAGCAAAACATTGTTTAAAGCTTCAGTTTTGGTGGTGCTGCAGGTGTTTTACATGTAGAGCAAACTGTTTGATTTATACTACACAAGTTTGTACTAAAATCTTGTATAACAAAAAATATTCGCACCAGTACCAAATTATAAATATATCAATTTTTTTCTTGTAAAATTCTCCCTTTTTAGATTTACCCTCACTTCTTGTTCTGGCGGCAACTATAAAATGTTGGATTCCCCATCACTTTCTTGCTCCATTGCAGAGGGAGTTCACAGGAAAGCTGTAAATTTTAATTCTTTAAAAAATATATATATATATATATATATATATATATATATATATATATATATATATATATATATATTTTTTTTTTAGTTTATCCTATGTAAAGTATGCGTTATCCCAAATTGGCTGCAAAAGTGGAAATACACTTTAAAACATCACTATTTTAATTTTTTTTTAATGCAGTATTAATTTTTGTTGTTACCTGGAATTACTCTTTAATATACGGCAGTGATTGGAGAGCAGATGCCATAACTGGGAAACAAAGTAGTCTTCTCTATGGTCCCAATGCTTATTACCCCTTACCACCTAGCATGGCACGCCTATATGCATGGGGGAGGAAGGTCTACTGACTCTCACAGTAATCGCATGATCAGGAACTGGACCCATTGGTTCCCGATCATTACTAAAGACCGGGAGCTGTCTTGGACAGCTTGGCCACTGGTCTAGGCGCATGCAGTGCACACACTCTAGGTCAGAGGTGTCCAAACTTTTTTCAAAGAGGGCCAGATTTGATGAAGTGAACATGCGCGAGGGCCGACCATTTTGCCTGACATTTTTTAAACCAATAAAATTTGGTCTAAGTGTGTTTGTTCGAGCGCTAATACATTGCCTAACAAGAATTCTCTTGCCTTTGTCACACTCGCTCCTGAGACACAGACGAATGCTCTGCTCTTTAGGGGTACCGTTAATTATAAATGGTACCCCACACATTGGAAAACGTGGGGTGCTTTTGGTGCAGTGCAATTAAAAAAAAAAAAAAAGGTTGGGGACTTCTTTCCCTGCAGTTTTGTGGGTAGGGAAGCCCATTGAAATGAACACGCAGCACGCAGCCACACAGATGTGAACCAAGGGCTTGTTCACATGTCAGGTTGGAGGGGCAGTAAAACCACACGGTTAAGCTGTTTTTACCACCCCCAACTTCTCCCCCTTTAGCTGCAGATGGAGCAACTGGGGGTATAAACATGCTGTGGCTGCAGTTGGAGGTACACCCAGGGTGAATGGGGCTGCACTGCAACTACCCGCAACTGTGCGCATTGCACAGTTGCGGCATAGAGTGATGCTGGATTTTATAGGCTTAAAACAGGTGGTGAGGAGGCAAAATAATGCCTCTTTACCGCCTGTCAAATGCCTCTGAAAAGCGATCTGTGCATGGATTGCTTTTCAGAGGAGCAGCAGTCCTGGCTGATATCACAAACAAGACCTACAAATGCAGTTCTGATGGTACAGGAATGGGGGGGGGGGGGGGGTCCGGATTAAAAGTAACATACACACACACACACACATACAGACACATGGACACACATACAGACACATGTACATGGACACACATACAGACACATGTACATGGACACACATACAGACACATGTACACACATACAGACACATGTACATGGACACACATACAGACACATGTACATGGACACACATACAGACACATGCATACAGACACACGTACATGGACACACATACAGACACATGCATACAGACACATGTACATGGACACACACATACAGACACATGTACATGGACACACATACAGACACATGTACATGGACACACATACAGACACATGCATACAGACACATGTACATGGACACACATACAGACACACGTACATGGACACACATACAGACACACGTACATGGACACACATACAGACACATGCATACAGACACATGTACATGGACACACATACAGACACATGTACATGGACACACATACAGACACATGCATACAGACACATGTACATGGACACACATACAGACACATGCATACAGACACATGTACATGGACACACATACAGACACATGTACATGGACACACATACAGACACATGCATACAGACACATGTACATGGACACACATACAGACACATGGACACACATACAGACACATGCATACAGACACATGTACATGGACACACATACAGACACATGTACATGGACACACATACAGACACATGTACATGGACACACATACAGACACATGCATACAGACACACGTACATGGACACACATACAGACACATGCATACAGACACATGTACATGGACACACATACAGACACATGTACATGGACACACATACAGACACATGCATACAGACACATGTACATGGACACACATACAGACACATGTACATGGACACACATACAGACACATGCATACAGACACACGTACATGGACACACATACAGACACACGTACATGGACACACATACAGACACATGTACATGGACACACATACAGACACATGTACATGGACACACATACAGACACATGTACATGGACACACATACAGACACATGCATACAGACACATGTACATGGACAAACATACAGACACATGTACATGGACACACATACAGACACATGCATACAGACACACGTACATGGACACACATACAGACACATGTACATGGACACACATACAGACACATGCATACAGACACATGTACATGGACACACATACAGACACATGTACATGGACACACATACAGACACATGCATACAGACACATGTACATGGACACACATACGGACACACATACAGACACATGTACATGGACACACATACAGACACATGCATACAGACACATGTACATGGACTAACATACAGACACATGCATACAGACACATGTACATGGACTAACATACAGACACATGCATACAGACACATGTACATGGACACACATACAGACACATGAATAAAGCCCTTTTAAAACAAATCTAGCTTCTTGCATAGTACTGTACCTTTCCAGCTTCCTCATTCAGCCGGGTACTGCACTCTAGGGGGAAGCAGAGAGCACAGCACACTCCTCTCTGCACTTTACTTTCCTTTTTGAGGCTGACGGAGCTTCTCACAGTGCTGATGTTCGGCAGGGGATCGCTCATCTGACAGCCCTGATCCCGCAGCACACTAGTTGTGAGAGGCTGGTTTAGATAACCAGGCGGGCCGTTCAAAACCGGACCGCGGGCCGCGATTGGCCCGCGGGCCGGACTTTGGACATGCCTGCTCTAGGTACAGATACCTCAGCAGCCCATCAATACATATGCATGGTATGTGGACATTAACCACTTTCAGAACTAACCAATTTGCAGCCAAAGGACCAGGCCCCTTTTTGCGATTCGGCACTGCGTCGCTTTAACTGACAATTGCGCGGTCGTGCGACGTGGCTCCCAAACAAAATTGACATCCTTTTTTTTTTCCCACAAATAGAGCTTTCTTTTGGTGGCATTTGATCGCCCCTGCGGTTTTTATTTTTTGCGCTATAAACAAAAAAGAGCGACAATTTTGAAAAAAACACATCCTTTTTTTACTTTTTGCTATAATAAATATCCCCCAAAAATATATATAAAAAAATTTTTTTTCCTCAGTTTAGGCCGATACGTATTCCTCTACATATTTTTGGTAAAAAAAATCGCAATAAGCGATTGATTGGTTTGCGCAGAAGTTATAGCGTTTACAAAATAGGGAATAGATTTATAGCATTTTTATTAATAATTTTTTTTTTTTTACTAGTAATAGTGGTGATCAGCGATTTTTATTGCGACTGCGACATTATGGCGGACACATCAGACATTTTTGACACATTTTTGGGACCATTGTCATTTATACAGCAATCAATGCTATTTAAATGCATTGATTCCTGTGTAAATGACACTGGCATTTTCAAGACTAGTTAGGTTAAGGCTGGAATTCTACTTTAAGTTTTGGAATGCTCAGAAAAGAGGAAGTAAAAATGTAAGCAGCAGTTTTTAAATATATTTTTTTGTTGTTCTATGTGAATGGGAACAGATTTAAAGCAGATGTTATCCCAATTTGGCTGTAAAAGTGGAAATGCACTTTTAAGGTACTTTTTGACATATGAAAACAGCTTTCTGGTCGCTTCTTCTTTTTTTTCTTTCTCTTCACTTTTCAAACTCAGAGACTTAATCCCAAATAAGACTGCTTGCCAGTTGTGGTTCTGAAAATACTTTGATCTAGTCACCAGAATATTATATTTTTTAAGTGCATTCAGTAAAAATGTCTGTTAAATATTGTTCATAATAGGGTACATTGTATGTGATTTTTAACACTCAAGATTATTTACAGGTTTTACCATTATTTCAGTTGTAGTTTCAGTAAAGCAGTACAAAACTCTGCAAAATACTCACCTTCAACTTCCAGCGATGCAACCGTTACATCCCGTTCTGTCTGCTCTCATCCTCCCCACCAGGCTACTTCCAGGGACCAGGTTTTCTGCCTCTTAACTGGCCGGTGGGGAGCAACATTCTCCTATGCATATGTACGAGTGTTTGCCAGAGTGTGCTGGGAACGCATACACTGTTCTACCGAAAATATCTATTTATGAAGCTGGCCAAAGACAGGCAAACACATTCACCATGAACCAGATAAGGAGAAAAATCTGCCTATAATCTTCAGGACACATATGATTCTTCAACTTTTTTTTGGATAACGGAGTGGTTACACCGTGGGAGGTACACCCTCTGTCATATTTTTATTACTGTCTGAGGCCTTTTTGGAGAATTTTCACCTAAATTCCTGCCAGGACAGTGATGGAAACTCTCTCCAATAGAATCACAAGTAAAAACACATTTTAGTGGAATGAGTAGGGGTTAGAACTTTTGGCAAACAATACAATCACACAGACCTGTAGTCTAGAATGAGGAGGTACGCCACTGCTCCTCCCTCCCCCTCTCTTCTCCAAGCTATCAGGCTGTCTCAATGTTGCTGTCCACTGTTACCTCTGTCCTGTGAAGACCAGAAGTTCAGGTAAGCAGCACTAAGAGCAGGAGTCAAGAGCATTACAACTACAGCCATGGCCGAAGGTTTTGAGATACACAAATATTATTATTATTTTTTTTAAATAAAATGTTTACTTTTAATTAAAGTCTGCTGCCTCAGTTTTTCTGATGGCAATTTGCATATACTGCAGAATGTTATGAAGAGTGATCAGATGCATTGTAATTAATTGCATAGTCCCTCTTTGCCATGAAAATTAACTTAATCCAATAAAAAACATTTCCTCTGCATTTGTGAAGAAGGCTTCAGGACGCCCAAGAAAGTCCAGCAAGCGCCAGGACTGTCTCCTACAGTTGATTCAGCTGCAGGATCAGGGCACCACCAGTGCAGAGCTTGCTCAGGAATGGCAGCAGGCAGGTGTGAATGAATCTGCATGCACAGTGAGAGGACTTTTGAAGGATGGCCTGGTGTCAAGAAGCCACTTCTCTCCAGGAAAAACATCAGAAATAGACTGATATTCTGCAAAAGGTACAGGGATTGCACTGGTGAGGACTAAGGTAAAGCAATTTTCTCTGATGGATCCCCTTTATGATTGTTTGGGGCATCCGGAAAAAACCTTGTCCAGAGAAGAAAAGGTGAGCGCTACCATCAGCTCTGTATCATGCCAACAGTAAAGCATCTTGAGACCATTCATGTGTGGGGTTGCTTCTCAGCCAAGGGGGTGGGCTCGCTCACAATTTTGCCTAAGAACACAGCCATTAACCACTTCAGCCCCGAAAGAATTTACCCCCTTCCTGACCGGAGCACTTTGTGCGATTCGGCACTTCGTCGCTTTAACTGATGATTGTGCAGTCGTGCGACGTGGCTCCCAACATCCATTTTTCCCCCACAAATAGAGCTTTCTTTTGGTGGTATTTGATCACCCCTGCGGTTTTTATTTTTTGTGCTATAAACAAAAAAAGAGGGACAATTTTGAAAAAATCACATTATTTTTTACTTTTTGCTATAATGAATATCCCCCAAAAGTATATAAAAACATTTTTTTTTCTCCAGTTTAGGCCGATGCGTATTCTTCTACATATTTTTGGTAAAAAAAAATCGCAATAAGCGACTATTGATTGGTTTGCGCAAAAGTTATAGCGTTTGCAAAATAGGGGATAGTTTTATGGCATTTTTTTTAATATTTTTTTTTTACTAGTAATGGCGGCGATCAGTGATTTTTTTATCCTGACTGCGACATTATAGCGGACACATTGGACATTTTTGGGACCATTGTCATTTATATAGCAATCAGTGCTATACAAATGCACTGATTCCTGTGTAAATGACACTGGCAGTGAAGGGGTTAACCACTAGGTGGCAGTGTAGGGATTAAGTGTGTCCTAGGGGTGTGTTTCTAACTGTAGGGGAGTGGCTGTGTGTGACACGTCACTGATCTCTGCTCCGATCACACAGAGCAGAGATCAGTGACACTGTCACTAGGCAGAACGGGGAGATGCTTGTTTACATTAGCATCTCCCAGTTCTTCCTCTCCGTGAGGCGTTCGTGGGACCCGACTCACAGAGCTTCCCGCGGGCGCGCGCGCCCCCCGGCCGCCTCTTAAAGGGCAATGTACAGGTAAGTGATTCTGCCTGTACGTGCCCTTCTGCCGCAGTATATCTGCGTGAGGCGGTTGGGAAGCAGTTAATAATGAATAACTATGTGGCTTGGGGAACAAAACATCAACATTTTGGGTCCATGGCCAGGAAACTCCCCAGACCTTAATCCCATTGAGAACTTGTGGTCAATCCTCAAGTGACGGGTGAACAAAACCTCACAAATTCTGACAAAATCCAAGCATGCAAGAATGGGTTGCCATCAGTCAGGATGTGGCCCAGAAGTTGATTGACAGCATGCCAGGGCGAATTGCGGAAGACTTGAAAAAGAAGGGTCAACACTGCAAATATTGACACTTTGCATACATCTAAAGTGGACCTTCAGTCATTTTTTCAACTTTCCATCTATTCATTTTTCTACCCTTGTTGTTTTAACTTTGAATAGTAAAAAAAGCCTTGTCTGGTAAAAAGCCTAGGCTTATAAAATCATGCACAGCTCTCTCTCACTCTCGTGAGAGTTTACCAGGATGGGAGGGGGGATGAGTCATAAGAGGGCCAATGGGAGCTGCAGAGCTGGAGGTGTGTGTCTATGTAAATCCAGGAAGTGAAGAGGCAGCGGCTTCTGTTGCCCACAGTTAAAACGGTTGCAGCCAGACTCAGTGGAGGGAGATTTCTGCAGTATATTTGGCAAGTACAGAATTACAGTATATATAAAATAATATGCAAAGTTGTCGGAGGGAAGCTTCAGAATAGCAAAGATGTTTTTATTACAAATTATGTGAGCAGACTGCAGTTCCTCCTTAATGTAATTGTCAATAAAAGCCTTTGACACTTATAAAATGCTTGTAATTATACTTCCGTTTACCATAGTAACATCTGACAAAAAAAAGATCTAAAAACACTGAAGCAGCAGACTTTGTGAAAATGTATATTTGTGTCAGTCTCAAAACTTTTGACCATGGCTGTACAGGGGTAGAAATTATAACAAATAGTTTACTGCGGAATATTTTTTTTATTGTGCACAATGTGTCAAGCTAAAATATAATACTACTTTAGAGCATATCTAAACCTAAGAACAAATATATAATCTGTTGCAGCTTACTGGTCAATAGATATGGCAGTTTTGTTGGGTTTGCTTTTTTCCAGGCTTTTTCTTCCCTTTTCTAACCTGGTAACACAAGACAGAACCCCTTCCCCTCTTCTCCATAGTAGGGGAGCTGTTTATTAGTCCACAGAGACATGGAGCAAAGGAAGTAACCAGCTCACTAGATTACTCGCAGGGTCAGCAGGTCTTTTTTTGCATTGTTGAACAGATACAACAAAGCACTAAAAAGATAATATTTAAGACGATTACAATGTTGAATGTTACCATAAAATGGTCAAAATCTTTACTTCTTTAACATATCACATGGGTCAATCATCCTTTTTGCACTGAGCATGCTTTCGGATATCCTGCAGAATTCAGAATGAGAGAGTGATTTCGCACAGCTTACCTGTCAGCTGCAAAATTGAAGCAAACAGCATAAGAGACCCAACAATGATCCTGGGACCTAATTTCACATTGTCCTCTTGTTTGTGGATCCAGACATTGTTGCCTGGGGCAGAAGAACTCAAACAAGGAGCATTCCAGGAAATTACTATTTGCTGTATTCTTATACAGAAATGTTCAAACATTATTAGACATAACACCAATTCCGTATGTGCCTAGCTCATCTGTGGAGCTGTAGATATAGTTATCATCAGTGCAAACTTCCAATGTAGTATTAATATAGTTGTGGTTATTAAATTCAAAATCATAGATCACATTTAAGTGTTACCGCACTTTTGAATTTGTCTTCAGTGATAATTCATCACGTCATTCTCTTTCCAGTATTTTTTTTTCATTTTGGATTGAGCCTTTTTTTTAAATAAACAACCAGATTTTCTTTTATATATGTAAACCACTCTCACTTTTCCCATGTGCATGGCTTGTCTCTAAATCTCTCTTTAGCTGTGTAAATACCTAACAAGTAAATTCGGATTTATATAAATGCCCACATGGCTCACTCCTGGATGTGGGCAGACATATTAAAAAGTCCTCCCACCTCTGCTGCTCACACGCTCTGTTATTGCAGATTGGGGTACAGGGCCAGTGAAACTGATCTCGCGATTACAGTTGTAAATGTTGCAACATTTGCTGGTTGCTTCTCTGAGAGAGGAAACTGAATGCTGTCTACAGTGATCAGCACACAAAACAATCAAAGTCCTGGAATAGTACACTATGGTAAAACTGAGTGTGTGGCCAGTGATCAGGAAAACTGTCTGGTTGCTCTGACACCATTTGTCAGTGCAGCCAGCCAGTGTCCTTGATCACTAGCCATACCAGACCAGTGCAGCCAGTCACACTGCCAGTGATCACCCCCTCAACTGTACAATGTAGCCAGAAACAGTTTTCCTTATCGCTGCCATACCAGAGCAGTGTAAGCCAGCAACAATGTTTCTGATTACTGCAACACCAGTCTTCATGTCCCCAGACCATTGTAAGCCAACAAAAGTGTTTGATCGCTGTCACACCTGTACCAGTGTCACTACAGCCAGTGCAGGAAGCAGCAGTGTCCCTGATCGCCACCACATCAGTCACAGTGCACCAGGCACGCCCCTTGCATACATGTGGCTATGGGGCAGCCAATGCCTCCACTGCCTGATTGCCTGTCAGCTTTGACTGCTTCAAGGCAGGGAACACGCCTGAGTTCATCCCTAATCCCAACCACACCAGTCCCAGTTTCACAAGACCAGTGTAAGCCATCAACAGTGTTCCTGATCGCTGCCAGACCAGTGACAATGTCACTAAACCAGTGAAGCCAGCAACAGTGTCCCTGATCACTGTAAGATCAGTACAATGTAACCAGAGTCAGTGCAGCACCGGTGTTCCTGATCACCACCACAACAGTGCAGTGTTGCCTTTACCTGTACTGACCCTGTTTATTGACCATGTTTCTGCCTGCCACCTGGACCAATCCTTTGACTGCTGCCTGAAGTGACCCATCTGCACATACCACTGTACCACTGACTGTTTCTGTGAGACAGTAGTCACAGCCATAACCTGCAGACAACTGAACTCCTGGAACCACATGAACTCTTTTGTTCACCCTTTGTTTAGCCTCCTGTACTTCCTGGCCAGTGAACATGGCATTCCTGGGGGTAGCCACTTATCAATAGACTAGGCTTACTTGGCTTATAGTAACTGGGACTGCTATAGTTGACTCTGCACTAGACTACATTCCCAGACAATGTATGTGTAGGTGAGCATTACAGTACACTGTCATGGTTTAGCTTGCATTTCCCGGCTTGTAAAATTCGTACCTCCTAACTGCAGTGATTCTGCTGGACCTGTGGTTCCATTCACATGTGTTGCTGGCCTCTGTGTTCACCTATGGGCCTTGTTTGCTGTACTGTGGATTTACTTTCCTTCCCTTCAATCACTTCCAGGTCTGCCTCCCATATACATGCTCAGTGCAGCTAGGTAACAGAAGAACAAGTTGATCAGCAAGATCGTTTCAAAAACTGACTAAATTATGTACAGTGGGTAAAGAAAAGAATCACCCCCCTTTAAAATAATTACATGTTGTTGCTTTGCAGCCTGAAATGAAGACCGGCACAGTTTTATCCAGCTGTATTTACACAACTTACAACATCCAAGTGAAATATATAACACCAAAATGTCAGAAAAAATGTAAAAAATTCAAAAACAGAATCACTGAGTTCTAAAAATGACTTGTAAACTCAATCAGGTGTAGCTAATCACCTTCTCAATGGCACACAGTGCCATTTGACTTTCAACTGTGATCAGCAGTAGTCATTTTAATTAGGTCAGCATGAAAAGAGCTTTCCTGGAGCATTTCAGTCCCTGGTAGTTCAACTGAAGCAAACGATCAACTATAGGTGGCAAGGCGCTGTCAAAAAATCTCCAGGATAAAGCTGTGGACAGGCACAAGTCAGGAGATGGATAAAAAAAAATCCAAGGCTTTATCAATGCCTAGAAGCACAGTGGAGTTGATTATTAAGAAGTGGAAGGTATTTGGTACAACACAGACCCTCCCTAGATCTGAACATCGCTCCAACTTGGATGAAAGAGCCAGGAGGAAACTGGTCATAGAGGCTACCAAGAAGCTTACAGCAACTCTGAAGCAGTTACAGAAATGACAAAGAGTGGTCATTGTGTGCATGTGACAACAATATCACAAATTCTCCACAAATATGGCTTGTATTGGAGGGTTGCAAGAAAAAAGCCCTTTCAAGAAAGGCCACATTTATTCACGTTTTGCCAAAATGCACCTTGAAGATTCTGTGGCCTCATGGAAGAAGATGTCCTTGCACGGCCTAGTCAGAGCCCAGACTTAAACCCCATTCAAATCTGTGGAAGGACTTGAAGACTGTGGTCCACAAAAGGTTACCATCAATTTAACTGAACTTGAGCAGTTCTGCAAAGAAGAATGGGCAAATATTGTAAAGTCTAGATGTACAATGTTGGTAGAGACATATCCCAACAGTCTAAAGGCTGTAATTAAAGCAAAAGGTGGTTCAATAAAATACTGACACAAGGGGGTAATCCCTTTTCCGACTACGTTATTCTGTTTTGGATTTTTTTTTGGACATGTAAATACTGTACAGCTGGAGCTGGTCTTCATTTCAGGCTGCAAAGCAACAAAATGTGATTATTTTAAAGGAGGGTGATTCTTTTCTATACCCACTGTGCATTCAACCATATCTAAGAAACTAGAGCTGATGCAGTCTAGCCAATGTCATTTTCAACTTCAGCACCCCAAATAACCCTACAAACAGGTCTAAAAAGCAAGGCACTAAGAAAAATATATATATTTTTTCTTTTTTGCTGAGCTGTGTAATTAAACTTTAAATCAGATTTATTGAAAGGTCTGCTTTGCAAAATGGGGCAGTTTTTGTGTGTTTTCCCCTGTCCTGGTAATTCAAGGCCTCAAGAAATGTGATATGTAGTCAGAAAATCAGACACAAAATGTATGCACCTTAAAAAAAATCCTAGGCTGGTTTATGTATGTGCAGGGCTGTTTCAGTGCAATTTTCGTATGTGCGGTGCAGTTTCGTTCACCGGTTCTGGTGCAAATTTATAGAGTATGGCAGTTGAAATTGCATCTGAACTGGACTGAAAATCGTACAGGACTCTCTTTAATAAGGCACTGCAGCCAACCTGCACATGTGTGAACCGGCTCCATAGAAAGACAGATTGGTTCACATGTCATGCAAATCAAATGCAGTTCAAAACGCATCCAATTTACATATATGTGAACCGGGGCTTCTTAGATTTTGTGCCCCTCTATGAATCTTGGCAGTAAAAAAAAAAATGGTATCTCTTTAATTGGGAGGAGTTAAGGAATGTATTTTGAGGTGAAACTGTAAGTAAGCCCATGATGTGTGATAAATAACTTAAAATGGCAACTTTTTGAGGGAAAAAAAAATACTAATTTATCTACTTAATTTGCAAAATTATTTTCGCAACATTACAACTGCAAAAAAACGACCATGCCTCCTTAATACCTTAAGCCCCATACACACGGTCGGACTTTTTCATGGATTCTGTCCGATCGGACAATGTTGTTGAAAAATCAGACCGTGTGTATGCACCATCGGACAGTGTACGTCGGATTGTCCGACGGACAAAGTCTTATCTCCTGCTGGAAAGATTTGCCGACAACACGGTCCGATCACACCAAATCCGATCGTGTGTACGGTTGTCCGACCGGACAAAGTGCTACGCATGCTCAGATCACATTACAAGACCAAAGCTATTGGCTACTAGCCTCTACGTAGTCCCGTCGTAGGCAACAAACGTCACCACGTTCAGAATGATCGGATTTTCCGACAACTTTGTCCGACCGTGTGTACGTAAAACCAACATCGGACAAAGTATGACGGACAGGATCCGACCGACCTGGTCCGCGGATTGTCCGACCGTGTGTATGGGGCTTTAGACTGTCTTTCTAGCCAGAGGTCGTTATGTACTGTTTTTTTGTACTTTTTTTTAGAAATTAAATTGGCAGAGATATGAAGCTGCAAAGGGTGGGCCAACTCTATATTGAAACATACGGACTAAGACTGGGATGCCATTAAAGTTCATGTGCATGTAAAGGCAGGGGTCCCAATGCTTTTGGTAATATAGTGTATATACGTATTGCAGTCAGCAAGTGGACCACCAAAAGAGAGATCTCTCCATCTAAAAATGAATTTGGGTACAGTGTTGCATGTCCAAGTACCTAAAGAATCACAGCGAACCACAGACAAATAGCCTGCACAGGAAGAGGGTTTGTTATGCAGGTCATCAATTGGTTAATAAACAGTTGTTATTTTCAAGATCCATGGTGAGCTGGCAGTATATGCGTTGATTCATGTTGACATCAGTTTCAAGCTGGTAGCTGCTACAGCATCTATTTACTTAGGGCCATCCCCAGGAATGTGTGTGATTGAAATATTCTATGTGCTATGAGAATTCTGTGGTTACTCCAGTATGCTCATTGCTCTGCATATAAAAGATATGTCTATGGCAGGTGTAAAAATAAACTGTATAAGAAAAGGTGAAAGAGTACTTGCATATGGTCATAATCTTTCTGTGTTTTTATTCTGGAAAGTGTGTGGGGGATTATGAGAAGCATTAGGCTACATTCACACCTGAGCAAAGAAATTTTCAGACATTTTCAAGGATGCATATGAGCATTTTAGAAGCTTATTTTAGGAATTTTGATGTGCACTTAAGCTTCAGGGATTTTTGTTTTAGTCATTGGGAAGCACTAGGGAGAAAACCAGCTTTAACAGACTTCAAAAAGAAAAAAAAATATGCCCCATTTGAACATTTCCAGGCATTCCCATTAAAGCCTATGGGCCCAAAAATGCCCTAACAATAGTCTATGTAGCCTTTGGAAGCATCAGGTTTCAAGCTGCAGGCATCTAAGCATTCATATGTGAACTGCCACCATTAAAAAACATGGGATTTTAGGATGTTGAGAAATTTGGAGCTACGAGCTACAAGACGCTCTGGTGTAAATGGGGCCCAAATACACTAGTAGAATTTTGAACAAAAGTTCATTCAAAAATGTGTACGAAAATTCTCAGAACAATCGAATGTCAATTGAAAGTAGTTCAAGATTTACTTTGATTTTAACCCCCTTCCCACTGACAGTACTTATTAATGCCACCCCACTGGACTGGTCTTTTTTCCATGGGGCTGCATATATGTGTATCTGTCTCTGTGCTGGCAGCGTGCCGCTCAGCGTGCTCCCAGAAGAGAGACCATTGTCTCACTGGGAGCCCTGTGTCCCATATTAACAATCGGGACCTAGAACTCCTGATTCTGGGTCACCTAATCACTGTGATAGCCTCTGATTGGCTATCACAGTGATCCGTCACTGTGATACCCATCCCTGAGTTTCTCTCTCTCTGTGAATGGAGAGGAAAGATGCATCTCTCTCTCTCTCTCTCTCTCTCTCTCTCTCTCTCTCTCTCTCTCTCTCTCTCTCTCTCTCTCTCTCTCTCTCTCTCTCTCTCTCTCTCTCTCTCTCTCTCTCTCTCTCTCTCTCTCTCTCTCTCTCTCTTTCTCCTTCCTTGCAGAGAGAGATAAAGGACTGCTATGTCGGCACCACAGCTGATATTTACATCAGCTTTCGTGTGCATGCCACCTCCATTACGAGTAAGGGAACCCGTCAGTGTAGCCTTTCGGCTTCCCGCCGGAAACCCTACTGCGCATGCAAGAGGCTCCTCTCCTCTCTCCTACTGGCCTAGCAACAGAGGCTTTTTTTTTTTTTCACCTTAATGCATAGGATGCATTAAAGAATAAAAATTGCAGAGGTGATCAAATACCGCCAAAAGAAAGTTCTATTTGTGGGAAAAAAGGACGTCAATTTTGTTTGGGTCCAACGTTGCAATTGTCAGTTAAAGCGACGCAGTGCCGAAATGCAAAAAAGTGCTCTAGTCAGGAAGGGGGTAAAATCTTCGTGGGCTGAAGCGGTTAAGGTGGCTCCTTGCTCTTAGGCCCCTTTCACACTGGGGCGGTTTGCAGGCGCTATTGCACTAAAAATAGCGCCTGCAAACCGACCTGAAACAGCCGTTGCTGTGTCTTTAGTGTGAAAGCCAGAGGGCTTTCACACTGGAGCGGTGCGCTTGCAGGACGCTGAAAAATGTCCTGCAAGCCGCATCTTTGGTGCGCTGTAGGAGCGGTGTTTTTACCGCTCCTAAAGCGCCCCCTTCCATTGAAAACAATGGGGCAGCGCTTCGAACCCGCCCGCAAAGCGCCGCTGGAGCGGCGCTTTGCGGGCGGTATTAACCCTTTTTCGGCCGCTCGCGGGGGTAAAACCGCCCGATAGCAGCCGAAATGCGCCACTAAAACGACGGTAAAGCGGCGCTAAATATAGCACCGCTTTACCGCCAGCGCACCCAGCGCCCCAGTGTGAAAATAGCCTTACAGCATCCTATGATGCATGCAGGGACTAGACATGTGTCTCCTCTACACTGTGGGCATTAATAGAAACACACAGCGCTGTAGCCTTGGATCGCAACAGACTGCACTGTCCACTGTTAACTCTTTCCTGTGAAGCAACACTGAGAAAGCAGGGGCCAGCAGCCTTGAAAGTTCTTGTGCTCAATGTGTTAGGCAAAAAGCACAGATTTTTAATACTGCTTTGAGCTGTTAGCCCGTAGTGATCTCTTTAGGATTTGTACCTTCATTATTCACTCCGTTGCATGCACACACACCCATATACACACAGGTTCTTCACTTTTTCATCTTGACATACCTCTCAGTCTTACAATGCAATGTCACAAGGGGCTGCCTATGACTTCACAAATCAGAATTTTGAAAGTGTGGGTGAAGAAGGGGAAAAATATGACAGTCCCCCGTCTCCTAGAGCACTTTCTTTAGTGATCTGTTCTTCCCCACAAGTTTTCTCTAACATCCCAAGCATGTACATGTTTATTTTTAATACAACTCAGTGATATAATGTTTCAGATGGCAGAGATAATTTTAGATATTTAAAGTATAAAAAGAGGAATAGAGACTTTGTCCAGGAACAGTCAGTCCACTGGCTTTCAAAGGTTTACAGAGCAGTAAAGGAAAGATGCCAGTTAATTTTATTCCACATTATACATTCTAAGAGAAGAGTGTTAATGCAATGCAATTGTATACTCCGCTATTACAATGCAGTACATTTTTTTTCCTTTTTCATCTGTTCTATTTTGGTGAGTGCCAAGGTTCAGGTGTCCTGTTTTGTAGCGTATTTCTGAGCTGCATACAACAGTACTCTATCCAGCCCTGCACAAAATATTGGACCATTATAAACAAGGTGATGCTATCATTAAACAAAGCATGTAAGTATGAACGTCTTGGTACTTTCTACGTAGCCGAACATTTTCAGCCCCACCTCTCCTTCAAGCTGGATGATAATTATACCCAGTGGGGCATCATCTTTCCTTTGATGTGCTCACGTGGGAGGACTGAACTGTACAGAATGTCACCCATGCTGGTGCCCTCCTCACCCACAGCGAGGTCCTTTGCTTTAATTTCACTCTCTGAATCCTCACTCTGCCCTTGTTAGCAGCCTACGGGGATTACACGTTAATTAATTTGACTCTTCCATTATGATCATTAAGGGGGGTATACTTACAATTGTATAGATATTCATCTCTTTTCTGTATTAAATCAGTGAATTATATGTTTGTAAAGTTAAAGGACATTTTTTTTTCTTTTGTAATATTTTAGTACAAAAATTATTCACTGTATAATATTTACAATGGAGTTCAGGCAAGCAGAAGAACACACAGTTGACATACAAAAATGTGAATTTTTTTTATGTGCCAGAATATTTGAAGTTTTGTTCAGGTAGTCTGGTTATTCAGGCATAGCATCCAGACAGCAGAATACAGATGGGCCCAGACTCTGCTTTCTCCTCCTGTTAGCATGTTTCCTGTCGGCACGTGTTTACAGCAGAAAAGTCTGACTGGCTGCATTGTTCCCAGTATGAGTTGCTCATGTGGGGTATTGCACAAACCCGACAGACATTTTTAGGTAGTTACACTAGCTGCATTAAAAAATGTAATGGTGTTTACCAAATCCATAACCAGTATGTACTAATAGGTGTATTTTTTTCATATACTTTTCTGAATTTGAGCTTGAAATGCCAGCTTGCCATGGACATCATTCATGTAGCACATTCTTTACTTCTCAATTCAGTTTATTGATGTTTTGTTTTTAAAAACTTCCAAAAAAAAAAGTGTTCTGTGCATGTAGGCGGTGTTGACATTTGCCATTCTAATGTTTGTTGGAACTTTGGAAATTCCAACAGATGGTTCTGCAGTCTGCTTTTATGGTATACAGTGCATGTTTATTTTATTGTGACGTTCAGCATACAAATAAATTACAAATATACGATTGAACGGATATTTTCTACTTCCATAAGCATGGATTTTTTTAAGTAAATTTATGTAAAAATCTGTGAAATTAGAGGTTACAGTGATCAGTCTCAAGTGATTGTATCCCTGTGGGTAGGTGAAAGGTTAGTAATTGCCCTCACTTTCTGCACTCTACATTTCTGTTTCAATAGTTTTTATTGTTTTTTCAACAGAAAAATGTCAGAAAGAGTTACAAAATAGAGAATCAACTACAATGTCATTGTTTACATCCAACACATTCTGGGATATTGTTAGGAGAACTGGAACAGATATACTTTGTGAGGATATTTTATCCATCAAAAATGTGTAACCATAAGACAACACAATATGCAGCATTGTTAGTAAATAAAATGAAAGGGGAAAAGGAGAATAAAGAAAAGAGTAGAAAAAAGAGATGAAAGACAAAAGGAAAGAATCCATCCAGAATCTCCCCACCGATCACATATCCAATTGCCTTTAGACACCCGGTACTTATAGATAAGTAAGCCAGGGCTTCCATACCTTATCAAAAAGTGTTTGTTTATCCTGCAGGACACTCACAATTTTTTCCTTAATCATAATCCAAGTCAACTTGCACTTCAGTAGGGCCATCAAGTCAACTACAGGGCTGTTGTAATAGCTATCTTGGCCACTAAAAATATAAAGTAAATTAGGATCTGCGTATGTCCCTGGATGTCATCTACTGGCTCAATAGTTCGGTCCGAGCATCGCTAACAATATTACCCAGTGTACAATAATACCCAGTGTGACAGAATATTTGAAAGAGTGGACACCCCCCTAGAACGTCTAACCTTAAGGGGCATGTCCACCAGTTATGAAAGGGTGTCCCCACCTGTCCACAACCGCAAAAGTTTGAGGGTGAAATACCTGGAAAAAATTTTGAGAGGCGTTCTGGCACTACATACCACATAGAAAAAGCCTTAAAGCTTGCTTCTACCAGTGCGACATTCATAATACCCATATGAATACAAGCGTTCAAGGTTTGCCAGTCTGCATCATCGGGGTCTAAATTAAGATTCTGACCTTTTACATTTCACTGGTCAGATGCTTTACATTTTTACAAGATACCTATATGTGCCATTTTTATTTCTAGAAGACAGTTACCACAATAAAAAGACTGACAAGTTGGGGAAAGCCTTTAGAGATTACCCAATTATGGATACGGTGCCGAGAGATTGCCCACTTAACAGTTACTACGAGACACCGCTGTTAATTTTTACATCAAATTTCAATTTAGTTTTAATGTAAAGGCAGAAGGTTTTTTATCTTAATGCATTCTATGCATTAGGATAAAAATCCTTCTGTGTGCAGCAGCTCGCCGCAACCCCCCTAATACTTACCTAAAGTCCATCTAGATCTATCAATGTTGCAGGAGTTTCTCAGCTGCCCGGGACTTACCTCCTTATTAGCTGAGACAGCGGCGCGACACCATTGGCTCCCGCTACTGTCAATCAAAGTCAGTTAGCCAATGAGGAGAGAAAGGGTCGGGCCGCGACTCCGTGTCTTAATGGACACAGGGAGCCATGGGGCTCGGGTGCCCCCATAGCAAGCTGCTTGTTGTGGGGTCACTCAACAGGAGAGAGGGAAGGGGCCAGGAGCACCGAAGTAGGACCTGAGGAAGATCAGGCTGTTCTGTGCAAAACCATTACACAGGGCAGGTAAGTATTACATGTTTGTTATTTTTAACTAAAAAAAACAAGACTTTACAATCACTTTTTAGTCGTATTTTATTTTTAGTTGACTAAAATCTCCAGTACATTTTAGTTGACTAGAGACATGTTTTGTCTCTTCTGCATTAAAGTAGTGACCTGCCTGTCCACACCTGTGTAGTGAGCAAAATAAATTTGGCAGTGCTGAAGCTGACAGAACTCCGGTGCATGCACTGGAATGTCGTCATCTCAGCCTGGCCAATGACAGTGGCCGGTGATCAAGACCCGGAAACTGGACGCTTGAAAGTGTCAGCAGCCGGCGGAGAGTTCCAGGACGGCGCATTGTTGGATTGACCATATACTTATAGGAATATTACATTTTCAAATTGTTAGTGGGGGCAAACTGACATCTGTTTTTGATGAGAAAATTTGAAGAAGCAGATTGGAGAGATTTTTTCAAACAAACACATTTCTTATGCTGCGTACACACGATCGGAATTCTCGTCCGAAAAAGCTCTGACGGTTTTACCGACGGAATTCCGCTCAAACTGTCTTGCCTACACACGGTCACACCAAATTCCGACCGTCAAGAATGCGGTGACGTACAACACTACAACGAGCCAAGTTCAATGCTTCCGAGCATGCGTCAAATTCTTTCCGAGCATGCGTAGGAATTTTGCGTGTCAGAATTGCTACAGACGATCGGAATTTCCGATAGAAACCTTTTCCGTCGGAAAAATTGAGAACATGCTCTCAATTCTTTGCTGTCAGAAATTCGGCCAGCAAAATTCCGATGGAGCCTTCACGCGGTCGCATTTTCTGATGAAAAGCTCTCGTCGGTCTTTCTGGCCGGAATTGCGATCGTGTGTACGCAGCATTACAGTGAATGTGGTGGAAAAGTTGATTTATTCCAACATCAAATGTTAAAAGCAAACAAAATTTTGAAGTCGCCAATTCATCGAATGTAGAGAGTTTTCATATAAATGTATTTGTCGAAATGTTCATTCAACAGTCTACTAGTGTATGGCGAGCTTTATGCATGCATCCCTTGTCCTTGATGTCCTAAAACCCATTAACATTGTAAATGGTTAAAAAGTTTAGATATGCTTCAAATATCCATGACACAATGGATTTTAATGTGAATTTTGCATATCTTAGCTTTTTCTTGATAGGAAATATACTGTGTGTATGTATGTGTGTATACGTATATGCATAAAGGTTTTGTACATATATTTTTAGTCCTATTCTTTACAAACTTTGCATCTGGAGCCTTCAATGTGAAAATTGACCAAAGTTTGTGCAGAAATTATTAATGCACTTTGAAGCTACATTCACACTTGTTTGTGTTAATGCACATGCGTTTCCCCTGAAAATCAACTTGTGATTCATCAACTAAAAAAACACATATAAGTGAATGTGTTCATGTGCTTTGACATGCTTTGATGGATTTTTCTTTGCCCACTGATGTAGAGTGCAAAGTGCACAACAATGCTGGGAAAAAGAGTATTATTTTTTTCTATAGCTGTCAAATGTTCATGTTTGGTCTATATGTACTGCAGCATAACACAGTCCACCATTAGGGATATTTCAGTAACACTGAATGCATTTGGTGCGTTAACCTGTTTGCTGTAGGAAGGGTTAGCTGCCCCACTGCACAGTGGATGCCTCGGCTTGGTTTCTTTTCTGGAGCCTTAAGGATAAAGAGGCCAAAGTTCCCCCATAAATGATTACATTGAAGGACCACATATAATAAGAGGTTTATGTGGAAGGTCCAGAGAGGGAAGTAAGAGAGATTGTTTTCTCACCTTGGGGTGCCCCCACCTCCCTTTCCATTAACAGTTCAGCAGGTGTAATATACATTTTTGCAAAGGGCTTTGAGATTTGGGCTGACCCTGTAGGGATGAGGCCCAAACCACTGGATACTTTTCACCTCTCGTCGGGTCAATTTCATAGGTGCTAATTCACTTTGTCTCCCCCTCCCCCTCATGTCATTTTCCTTCTGCTTTGTGACTCCCATCCTCTACTTTTTCTTTTTGCACTTACAAACATATTTCTTCTTGTAAATCTACTACATTTTTTCTTAATAGCATTCTCCTTCTTGTGTCTAAAACCCATCTTCAACCATGCAAATGATAAACTTTTATATATACACACGTGTATACCTTTTTTTTCTTAATGCTCCATCCTATATGCCTGTTTATTTTCTTTAAACTTTCTTTAATCGCCCTTGTATCCTATATGTGGACTAGGTCTCAACCTTGAAAAGCAAGTTGAAGAAGCAGTCTACATCTACAGGAGATGGAGTATCTCGAGCCTTTCTCAGAGCCCAGGCCGCCCTTTTTGGTTCCTACAGGGATGCTCTCCGATACAAACCTGTAAGATATCTATTTTTACTTATTGTCCTCTGTTCCCTGTCTAAGCCTCTTTGTATTTATTGCAGCATGGTTTATTGGCTATGAAGGATTAAAAGACCACTGCACAAAACCTAATGAATTCTGAAACTTACTTTATGGGAATAAGCTACTAATAGTACTGTGTATGAAAAAGTACAAACACCTGTTCAGATATTGAGATATATGACATTTAAAGTATATGTATACCCAATCTGTAAAATCTTATTTAGGCTTTAACATGTTAAGGGAATTTAAAAAAATATTTTAAATATTTTTAAATCTGCAGCTTTCATTAAAAAAAAAAATCTGGTAATCCTGCCTTGAAGGTTATGGTTTAGGCCAGGGGTGTCCAACCTGCGCCCTAACACAAAATTGTAAACTTACTTAAAAATTATGATTTTTTATTTTTTACACTTGGCAAACTCATGCGCTCAATGAAAAAGTTGACCCTTTTTAAACTTTACTGGACTTTTATATGTTTTTTTTATCCCACTCCTCACAATCATGCCTTATGTCTTAAAGGCTAAGTTCACGTTCCTCCATCCATGATTCAAAATGTATCTATTGCTTCTGTCTTATGTCCTTAAAGACTTTGTTTTATGACACAGGAAGGAGTTGATCAGCTGACCTCTTTAGCACATATCCTGCATCATCCGCCCTCCCATTCTTAGGTGCAAGTTTTTTAAATGAAATGCAATCAATCAGTGATCACCCTTCTCACTAAATACACAATCAGATTGCATAGTGTATGGCCATCTTTATACAAATACATAGAAGGGAGTGGACAGAAGCACTCAGCTGTCAAGCCCCTATTACATTTCTGCATAGCTAGAACTCGAATTTCCACATGCGTTTTTTTTAAATGGGCTGTGCTATATGTGGCTTATCGGACATGTTGGCGTTTTGTGGCTTGCGTGTTTTTTACTGTGCATTTCGCAGCATTTGCCATTCGTTTTTTCACATGCCAAAACATGTGTTTGCTTCTGTGTTTGGTGTGCCGTTACCAATTAATGGCACTGAAAGTGCAACTAGTAATTTTAAGTGTATAAAGGTGACCATACACTATACAATCTGATTGTACAATCTCCTTTAGATCTGCCATCAATTATGTAGTGCAAGGGCCTGCCTGATTGGATACAGAGTGATTGACTAGATAGCTGTTTCCTCCTATTATATAAATGTATTAAATCTAAAGGAGATTGTACAATCAGATTGTATAGCCACCTTTATACACCTAAAATTAGTAGTTGCACTTTCAGTGCCATTAATTGGTAACGGGACACCAAACACAGAAGCAAACACACATTTTGCCACGTGAAAAAACTTGTGGTAAATGCTGCAAAACGTACAGTAAAAAACACACAACCCACAAAATGCCAACATGTCCCATAAGCCACATATAGCACAGCCCATTTAAATCAATGGGCTGCCCTATGCGTGTCACAGGAAAAACGAGCAACAAAACATTCACTCCCACTATGCTAGATGTGAATGGGGCCTTAAAGTGAAATTGGTGCGTTTACACAAGAACAATGAGGCTCCATTCCCATCTGTGCGTTTCCTTGCATTTCAGAAATGCGCTGCACCAAAAATTGCAGTAAAAAACGCTCTAAAAAAAAGTTCTGAAGCTTCTTTGGGGTGATTGCTGCATGTAGGACAGTACATTCAGGTGGATGGGCTGCCCTAGGTGTGATGAGTGAAAATGCTCCAAAACGCCTCCCCCCGCTAAAAAAAAATGTGGAAATGTGAAAATGCGAGTTCCCGCTATGCAGAGATGTGATAGGGGCTTGACAGCTGAGTGTTCTGTCCACTCCCTTCTATGTACTTGTATAAAGATGACCATACACTATGCAATCTGATTGTGTATTTAGTGAGAACGGTGATCACTGATTGATTGCATTTCATTTAAAAAACGTGCAGCTGGGAATGGGAGGGCGTTTGCTAATGAGATTAGCTGGTCAACTGCTTCCTGTGTCATACGTTGTGTTGCTTTGATGCACATTTATTGCATGTACTGTTGTGTATTGCGCTGCAGTAGCATTCAGCACACTAACACGCTACATAAATATACCTGCCTTGTAGTGCATTACAACCACTGCTATGTGTTTTGGTGCAATACATAGAAAAAATTAGGGCAAGTCCAGTATTGACTACCGCTGCATTGATAGTCCATTCAAATGAAACGCAATGCAGTGGAATATATATATATATATATATATATATATATATATATATATATATATATATATATATATATATATATAATGAACTGGGCCAAAAAGAAATTTTGTGATGACCTTGCCAAAGCATTTGCATATTTGTTTTTGAATGTTACTAAAAAACGTTTTTACCTAAATCAGTTAATGAAAACGATGTGTTTAACTGTTTGTTCCTGACCTGTCTACTCTGATCTATTTAGGGGGAACCAATTACCTTTTCAGAGGAGAGCTTTGTAGCACACCGCTCCAGCACCATGAAGCAGTTTTTAGAAACAGCTGTCAACCTACAGCTCTTCAAACAGGTAGATGCTTAATCAGCCGTTACGATTTCCTGTATTCAAACACAAACTTAACAGCATGACACAAAGTACAGGTTACAGATTATCTCCTCTGGAAATGTTTTTACTGTAGAATATTTGCCTTTAATATTACATAAACATTCCTCACTATATGATACCACTGATAATTTCCACCACTATGTAATTTATGGGACACTGGGAATCTGCCTGTCAAAATACGAGGATCTCACCACTTGGTTCAAAGAAAACTTCTGTCTGTGCACTGTCCATGAACCTTGTACAGAATGTGTGTACACTAATAAGTTTAGCTATATTAATCTGTGGGGATGTACAAGGGAGGAAACATTTTCTAATCAATGGTGAGGGACTGTACTACTTGATTTATCATCTAAAAATGTGTATAGCAGTCCTATTTGTAGTAACTGGATTATCATACAATATTCTGCTGTCGTCTTACAAATTAGTTTATTGATGGACGGATGGAGAAACTGAACTCGGGCCATGGCTTCTCTGACATATTTGAGGAAGAAATCACATCAGGTAAATTGTATTTATTATTATATTAACTGTTTAGTTGGGAAACTTGCAGTTTAACTTATCATTGTGATTTTATTTTATTGCAGGAAATGCTCGGTCATACCAACAGTGGATGCACACCATGAAGGTACAGCATGGAAGTCATTTTAAAATATACACTTAACCCTTCACCTTACTTTAATCTTAACTTAATACTTACAATTACCCCTTAATGCATAAAGAATGACTAGAACCAGAAATCTATTTTAATAAAAAACTAAATTGATCTGTGCTTTTAGACTATTTTTATTAGTTACCCTTCAGGGGCATCCTCGTATCTATCAAATCAGATGGGTGAACCAATTTTACTGTTTTTCCCACTACAGGCTTGAAGATTTGGGAAAGGTCACTAAACGTTAAGGCCTCATGCACACAGGTGCTTTTGCTCATATAGTGTTAAAAAATGGCATATTCTGACACCATGGTACAGGTGCAGCAATAAAGCCTGATGCCAACAGCCTTTGCAAAATCAATAACAGGCTAAAATATAAGCCCAGTTTTTAAACTATATGGAAAAAGCATCCACGTGCATGAAAAATCAATATTAGCAATATTAGCACACACAAGTACAACAAACAAAATTAGTGCTTTATGCGGAAGCTAAAGCTTTATTGAGTAAATAAGTAACACATATGTGTAAATTCAAAATCATTGCAAAGAATTCTACAATCCTGTTCATCACCACAGCCTTTAAAGTTTTTTAAAGAAAAAAAAAAAAAAGATTTCTACCTGTTTTGACAGCGTTTCTCAGTGATCACGTGACTTCAGGCTCTCTGCTCTCCCCTCTGATATCTCCAGTGGGCGGGTCTGAGATTCCCCTGCTGACATCAGCCAGGGAGGAGGGGAGGAGCAGAGAGCCTGGAGTCATGTGATCTCTGGAAGACACTGTTAAATTAGGTACAAATCTTTATTTATTTTTTATAAAGCATAGGCACTAGAACGCAGGTTTTTATGTGACAGAGGGGAGGGATATATAGATCAGTTAGTTTTGAAGCAGTGGGGAGAGGAGCAGATCAGCAATATTGAGAGCTGACAGCAGTGGCGGGACAAGGTATTCCAGTGCCCAGGGCGAAGATGCCAAAATGCGAGAATCCTTTCCGCTGAGACATCTTTGTCAGCGCTGCAGATTGAAGGAAACATTTCTGCTTGTTTGAGAGAAGTTGATCATTAAGGCCTATCTTAAGGCTTACCTGTAGGTGCTTGAAAAATCTCCTAAACCTCTGCAGTTTAGGAGATATTTACAAAAAAGCAGAGTGCCGATGTCTATGGCGCATGCGCACTTTAGAAAAGGCAGATCCATCCATCTATGACCAGGTTTAGTAGCTCCTGTTTTCTTATGCCTGGGGAGCTCGCTAAGCCTCCATGTACATAAGTTCTTTAAGGCCCATTCACATGTGGCGCAGACGTGTGTGTCCTGTGCAGGGCTCTCTTTTATCAGCAAGGGGATGTATGGGCATTGTGTGCATCCCTGTGCCAGCGTCCTATTCACTTCTATTGGAACCTTGCATGTCATATTAGGATACAAAAAAGTGGCCACTGCCCCCACCAATGACTGGTCTTTGTAGCAAGGAGCACTGGAATGGAAACGTTTGTCAAACAAATATAAAGGGATTTCCAAGCTCAATCTTACCAACCAGCCAGCGACCAACCAAATTGACCTAAGTTGACCAAATTGACCCCAAGTTGTCTTAACAACATGCGTAAAGAACAAGGGTTTAGTTGTACACATTTGCAAAAACATGCGTAAGCTGCAGGCCCCACCAAGGCACCATGTTGGAAGCACATGCATTTATAATGGATAGGTAGGGGACAGGTGAGCCTGGAAGGATCACACTAAACACCCAGCACAGAGCACTATGGCAGCAAGGGCGTCAGTGCGTTGCCTGACCAATATATTCAGGTACAAAAAAGTGGCCACTGCCCCCACCTATGACTGGTCTTTGTAGCAAGGAGCACTGGAATGGCAACATATGTCAAAGAAATATAAAGGGATTTTCCATATTAGGATACAGAGGCTCATGCAGCCTCATGTTCCAGTACATATGAATGGGGTGCTGGCCTGGGGTTGTGCACAACACCTATGTACCCCGTGGTGATAGAAGACAGCCCTGCATGGGAGATGCATGTTTGCACCCCTTGTGAAAGAATAATTGTCTCCACAGCAATTAACAGTGATATGAAGCCTTGAAAGTATGTTACTGTTACCTGTTAGCTGAGTAGTTAAAGGCACCCTCAGCAAGACAGAGGAGAGAACAGCACTCAGTTTGGCTGTGCAGGTAGAGAGGAGGGGGTCAAATAGAAGGGCACAAGAGGGGAGGGGGTCACTATACAGAGGAGAAATAGGCTCTGAGATCGACAGTTGGAGATAAAGCAGGAGGGATAGAAATGACTGGAGAGGGGAGAGAGAAGCCGCTGTCCAGGTGAGGGAAAGTTGTATGCATGTATACTAATTCAGTAAGCACTGATAGCTGATGCCTTCTTAATCTCACCTGCCCGCCTGCTCCACTCTACTGTTACTGAAGGACAGGACTAGTACAGTGCACTGTGCAGGCAGGGGGCGGGTGTAGTGCTATGATCTACATGCAGGAACAAAGCCGCTCTCTGCCTGTGTTACATTCTGCAGCATATTCTGTCCTGGGAAGGGTTGTACCTGGCAAACTGTGCCATCTTCTCACGTGAAATCATCCCGCCCAGGGCAGATGCTCCTCCCGCACACCCCTAGTACTGGCCCTGGCTGACAGGCGGGGAGGGGGAGGAGACACAGGAGAGCTGCAGATAGCAGCGTATGACGGAGGCAGGTACATTGACAATGGTGTCAGGGCTCAGGAGCCCTGATATATCATGGTCAAGGTACAGGGAGAAGGTAGAAACTGGCAGGATTAGCCAGGTATTTCAGGTGATAGAGGGGGCCAAATTACACAGCATATGCACTGTGCTGTATAACATGCTTTAAAGGAACAGGATCTTTATTTTAATTTTTGCATCTGAAAAAAATTTAAAATCGGAAATAAACCACTTTATTGAGAATCATACTATGTGCAGTGACATTCGAAAACTGTAATGCATGAAAAACCTTCATATGTACATGGTTAATATTAGTATTCTTTTTACAGAAAGGAGGAGCACTGATAAATACAGCAGTGACTAAAGCTAGCCCAGTTATGAAGAATGCCTATATGTATGTAAGTATCTTTCGGCAACCATGAATTAACTGTACTGTTCTGCAATCAGCTATGTAAATTCAGGTCATTAGATAAGATGATACATTCATTGCGCTGTATTTTTGCCTTAATTGCTAAATGCATTAATTTTAGTAGGCAGTTTTGATTGCATTTTGGCATCAAAGGCATACCTACATTTTTGTAGCAAGACCTACCATATTTATCGGCGTATAACACGCACTTTTTTCCCCTTAAAATCAGGGGAAAACCGGGGGTGCGTGTTATATGCCGATCCCCCGCCGTTGTGAGGCTCTTCTCATCGGCTCACAGCGGCTTTCAATAGCCGCCTTCGGCCTTTCTCGGCAGCTTTCGGTCCTTCTCGGCAACTTTTGGCCGTTCTCGCCTGCCTTCGGCCTTTCTCGGCAGCTTTCGGCCGTTCTCGCCTGCCTTCGGCCTTTCTCGGCAGCTTTCGGCGGTTCTCGTCGGCCGAAAGCTGCCGAGAAAGGCCGAAGGCGGCCGAGAACGGCCAATGGCGCCAATTTTCAAACTGCAGTGACACTGATATGTCACTGCACTTTAACTGCAGCCTGGGCAAGGCTGCAAATATCACTGTAGAGGCTGCAGATGGACGCTGCAAGACTGCAGTGACACTGACATGTCACTGCAGTTTAATTGCAGCCTGGGCAAGGCTGCAAATGACACTAAGAAGGCTGCAAATGACACTGAGAAGGCTGCAAATGACACTGACAAGCATGCAGAGGGACGCTGTGCAAGGCTGCATTGATGGACATTTAAATGTAAGTTTTTTTCCTTTAAAAAGTTTTTTTCCTTAAAATTTCCTCCTAAACTTGGGGTGCGTGTTATACGCCGATAAATACGGTATATAGTCATAAATGGTGAGAATATAAGACACTATGACCCCTAAGTCCAGCCTTACATAATTCAACTCTGGGAAGGCTATCATTGTTTGTTCACATTTGTATGGCAGCATGCTAGCTAAATTTGTCCAAGAAAAAAAGTACTTTGTCAATAGGCAGTGGGGGAGATTGGGGGAGTGCAAAATCTGGTGCAGCTCTGCATAGAAACCCATCAGCTTCCATTGTCAAAGTTTAAGGCCCCTTTCACACGGGACGGATCCGTAATGATCCGCCCCGTGAAGATCCGCTGCTCAGCTGATCCCCGCTGAGCCGGCTGATGACAGGGCGGTCCCTGCACACTGTGCAGGGACCGCCCTGTCAGTTCTCCGCTCTCCCCTATGGGGGATCGGATGAACACGGACCGTCTGTCCGTGATCATCCGATCCGCTCCGCAGACGGATGGAAAAATAGGGTTTTCCTCTGTCTGCAGAATCGGACAATAGCGGGTGTCAGCGGATGCTCATCTGCTAACACCCGCTATCCCATAGGGGTGCATGTATGCACCAAAAACGGATGGATGAAAAACGAACATACATGTCCGCATGTGTGAAAGGGGCCTAATTGAAAAAGCTAAAGTTAGAAGCTGATTGGCCACCATGCACAGCTGCACCAGATTCTGAGTGCACCAGTTTTAGTAAATCTCCCCCAGAGTTTTTTTTTTTTTTTTTCATTTTCCTTTAAGTCTTGATGATTACGGTTTTATCAGCCAAAGCATTTGTAATTTTGTACAACTAATTTTGGGACACGTTTTCCACACTGTACAGCCAATCAGGTGACACATAACCAAATACTTGTAATTAAGACAGTTCATTTTCCTGGTTCAGAAATTCAGCTTTCTTTGACCATTTTCTGTCTCAAACCACCTGATTGAACAGTAAATCAGTATCCTCAGCTTTGTCCAATGAATATAGATTGACCTAGGAAATAGTAAAACTGCCGTCAGCTGTCAGAATACCTGAACCGTGCCTGCACCTGATTGGATGCAGGTGTTGTTCAGGCAACAAAGAGGCTTTAATCACTTTAAACAAACTATAGTACTAAAGGAAAAAGTTTGCATACCCTTATTTTTTTAATATCTTGTATTGCCTATTCCCTTAAGCATAAAGGACATCCTGCAGTCTTTTGTGATAGTTGTGAATTAGGCCCTTTATTTTTTCATGTGGTAAAACTACCCATTCTTCTTGGTAAAAAAACTTTCAGGCACTGCAAATTCTTGGGGTTGTCTACTGTAAATTTCATGTTTGATATCTCCCCGGGATTGAGGTCAGGAGATTGTGATGGGCATTCCAGCACCTTCACTTTTTTGCCTTGGACTTTGACATGCCCTTTTTGTTTTTGGATCATTGTTATGTTGCAAAGTCTAAGTGTTTTCCATGCAAAACTTGCAGGTGATGAATGCAAGTTTTCCTCAAATAGTTGCTAATGATTACTTATTGTGTCAACAACTTTGACTGAATTCCCTATGCCACTATATCTCAGTCAATCCTCAAAACAGCAGAGATCCATCTCCATGCTTTGTGGTAGAGATGGTGTTCTTGTCTTCATAGGCCTTGTTGACTCCAGTCCAAACATTGGGTTTGATTTAGTAAAGGCAATTAGACTGTTTATTTGCAAGGGAATTTTCCCCAAAGCTTAGTGAATGAGGTGAAACTCTTCTGACTTCCATTATTCAATCACGTGCAAACAAAAATATTTATTTTTTCCCATTGCATGTGACTGGGAATTATTTTCAAATTGAAATTTCACCACATTCACTAAGCTCTGGAGAAAATTCCCTTGCAAAGTGAACATTGTTTACCTTTAGTAAATCAACCCCATAGCATTTATGGTTGAGGCCCAAAATGATTTTGTTCTAGAAGCTTTGAGGCATTTCTAGGTGCTGCTTGGTGTATTGTAAGCAGGCCGATTTGTGCCTTTGGTGCAACAAAAATGGCTAACATTTTGCAAATTCTAAACTTTTAAGCCCAACTGTATCTCAGAAAACCGAAACCACCTGCTGCAGCCTCTTAGCTTATTTTAACCACTTCCTACCCAGCCTGTTGTTAGATGACGACTGGGCAGGTTCTTCACAGTTCCAGGTGGATGTGATATGGCATCCTCCCAGAACTCGCGCAGGGCCGCGCTGCAGCATGATCTGTCATCTTTTACTGGCTGTGTCCACCGGACACAGCCGATGAGTGATCAGCGTACTGGCCTGCTGCCAGAACCATTTGATCACTGTGACCAATCGCAGCAGATCACATGCCAATTGTAAGCAATAAATGGCTTTGATTCATGCCATTTATTGTGTACAAGTGTGTTGCTAGCTGTGATTGGTCACAGTGCTCACATGGTACAGGCAGGGCTAATCACAGCCCATCTGTACCATGTGATTAGCTGTGGCCAATAATAACAATACATAATGAATCAATTTCATTCAGTAAAAATGGTTGCTTATACCAGTGAATTTCACTGGTATAAGCAATCATAATGTGTTAAAAAAATATATATATCCTGATCACTTCCCTAGAAAAGTATGTTACTATGGTAACACTGTAATTGCTCTGTGACCAGAAACCTTGTGTGCGAGCCGCTCAGACTAGGAAAGGGTGCTAGTCCTGGTTCACTGCTGTCAGTGCTGACTGAGGAGGGAGGAGCCCATCTCGGCTCCAAATGGTAATGTGTAGAAGTATAGATATCCCTTAGGCCGCACATCAAAGCAAACCCAGTCATGATGGTATGTGGCAATCTCAGCCTGGGCTCCCACCAAGCCATTCCCCAACACTTTTTGCTTATTCATGGGGATGAAGATCCCAAGCACGGAGGGATGGGGGGGGGGGGGGGGGGTTATGCATTATTGGTTGCCTCAATCAGGGAAATGTCAGGTGTGCATGAATCTGGCTGTGGAGCTCTATAATGAAGTCAAATGAATGAGCAGCTTCAAAACAAAAAAGGAAACCTTTAAAAGTCAAACAGACAAAAATGATACATGGTGTAGCCTAAAATAGAAAGGCAACCCCTATGAAAAAGAATCTTTATTAAGTCACTAAGTAAAAACAACTGAAATACAAATCTAGACTAAGAATTATTATAAAATACCCCCTGTAGCGCGCACTAGTATGGATGTATCTTAACCGCTTCCCGACCGCCCACTGCATATATACGTCAGCAGAATGGCATGGGCAGGCAGAATCACGTACCTGTACGTGATCCTTTAAATGCTTGCCCGTGGGTCGCGGCGTGCTCGCGACCCGGTCGGGAGCTCCGTGACCACGGCCGCGGGACCAGCGGACCCGATCGCCGCTGGTGTCCTGCGATCGGGTCACGGAGCTGAAGAACGGGGAGAGGTATGTGTAAACAAACCTCTCCCGCGCTTCCTACTCTGCCTGTCATTGATTGGCTGTTCCCGGTCATCGGGAAAGCCGATCAATGACGTCAGATGTCAGCTCCGCCCCCTAATGTAAAAAACACAACACACGTCACAGCCCATAACCCCTCCCCTCCCCCTAGTGGTTAACTCTCTCACTACAACTGTCATTTATACAGGAATCAATGCATTTAAATAGCATTGATTGCTGTATAAATGACAATGGTCCCAAAAATGTGTCAAAAATGTCCCATGTGTCCGCCATAATGTCGCAGTAACAATAAAAATCGCTGATCGCCACCATTACTAGTAAAAAAAAAAAAATATTAATAAAAATGCTATAAAACTATCCCCTATTTTGTAAACGCTATAACTTTTGCTCAAACCAATCAATAATCGCTAATTGTGATTTTTTTTTACCAAAAATATGTAGAAGAATACGTATCGGCCTAAACTGAGGAAAAAAATATTTTTTTTATATATTTTTTGGGGATATTTATTATAGCAAAAAACAAAAAATATTGCATTGTTTTCAAAATTGTCGCTCTTTTTTGTTTGTAGCGCAAAAAATAAAAACCGCAGGGGCGATCAAATACCACCAAAAGAAAGCTCTATTTGTGGGAAAAAAAGGACGCCAATTTTGTTTGGGAGCCATGTCGCACGACCGCGCAATTGTCAGTTAAAGCGACGCAGTGCCGAATCGCAAAAGGGGCCTGGTCCTTTGGCTGCCAATTGGTCCGGGGGTGAAGTGGTTAATGCAGGTCAGATAGATTTAAGTTCTGGTGAATAAAACCATAGGTTTTGATATTAAATCAATTTTTAAAGATTTGTAATTTAGAGCAGGGAAAAATAAATAAATACGTGATGGGGGAAGGGGAAAATATATAGAACTTATTCATAATAATGAGTTATAGTTATATAAATGTTTAACTTTTTTGTTTTGAAGCCCTGGTTTTAGAGTTGCTCATTCATTTGACTTTATTAGAGGGCTCCACAGCCAGATTCATGCACACCTGACATTTCCCTTTACTGACTGAGGCAACCTATGATGCATACCCCCCCCTGCTTGGGATCTTCATCCCCCATGAATAAGCGATAAGTGTTGGGGAATGGCATCCTGCTTGGGATCTTCATCTCCATGATTAATTTCCGAGGGGCACAGCAAAACGCATTGGGGGCATGGCCTGGCAGGAGCCCAGGCTGAGGCTGCCACATACCATCACGAGTGGGCTTACTTTGATGTGCGGCATAAAGACTGTTCATACTTCTACACACTGTATTGCTCTGGTCAAAGTGTTTTCTTTTCTATTAATTAAAAAAAAAAAAATATATATATATATATATATATATATATATATATATATATTAATTTTGATGTAAAAAAACAAAATAATTGTGAAAGAAAAAGTTTTTTTTTAATTAATTTTCCAAAAAATTGGGACAAAACATTACAACTTCAAAAAAACTCTCCATGCCTCTTACTAAATACCTTGGACTGTATACTTTACAAAAAGGTAATTTGGGGTATATTTGTACTTTCCTTGCATTTTCAGGCCTCACGAAATTAGTTAGGCCATCAGTACATCAAGATTGATCAATTTTCAGATATACACTATATTGCCAAAAGTATTAGGACACCTGCCTTTACACGCACATGAACTTTATTGGCAACCTAATCTTAGTCTATAGGCTTAAATATTGAGTTGGTCCACCCTTTGCAGCTACAACTCCTTCAGCTCTTCTGGGAAGGCTGTTCACAAGGTTTAGGAGTGTGTCTATGGGAATGTTTGGCCATTCTTCCAGAAGCGCATTTTTGCGGTCAGGCACTGATGTTACACAAGAAGGCCTGGCTCACAGTCTCCACTCTTATTCATCCCAAAGGTGTTCTATCGGGTTAAGGTCAGGACTCTGTGTAAGCCAGTAAAGTTCTTCTACCCCAAACACGCTCATCTGTGTCTTTATGGACCTTGCTTTGTGCACTGGTCCAAATCATTTGGTGGAGGGGGGATTATGGTGTGGTGTTGTTTTTCAGGGGTTGGGCTTGGCCCATTAGTTCCAGTGAAGAGATTTCCACTGAAGGGAACTCTTAACGCATTGGCATACCAAGACATTTTGGAGAATTTCATCTTCCCAACTTTGTGGGAAGAGTTTGGGGATGGCCCCTCCCTGTTCCAACATGACTGCGCACCAGTACACAAAGCCAACTCAATATTGAACCCTACAGACTAAGACTGGGATGCCATTAAAGTTCATGTGCGTGTAAAGGCAAGCGTCCCAATACTTTTGCCAATATAGTGTATATACTATAGTTTGTGGTCTATAACTTTCCTACAGACTAGATAATATACACTGATTTGGATGTTTTTTCACCAAGGAAATGTAGCAGAATAGTTTGGCCTAAATTTAGGAAGAAAGATTATTTATTTGCAAAATGATATAACAGAAACGAAGAAAAACACATTTTGTTTGTAAATGTTCTGTCTTTTTTTTTGTTTATTTAGCAAAACAAGTAAAAACCAGTGGTGATTACATACCCCCAAAAGAGAGCTCTATTTGTGTAAAAAAAAAAAAAAAAAGATAAAAATTTCATATTGGTACAGTGTTGCATGACCACACAATTGTCATTCAAAATGTGACAGTGCTAAAAGCTTAAAAAATGGCCTGGGCAGGAAGAGGGTAAAAGTGGCCAGTATTGAAGTTGTTAATAATCAGTTTGAGTGAGGATGTACTGAACATTGTTGCCTTCTTTAAAGTAGTATATTCCCTATTTTACCAATTTATATAGGGCACTTCAAGACTGAAACTAAAATTAACCACTCTCCAAAGATCCCAGGAGAAAGGAGGAATGGCCCTTCCAGATATATTCTTATGCTATCTGTAGAAACAATTAAAGCTCTTGGTTATATACTGTAGGTCTTTCCAACAACACTTCCCAACTCTGAAGCCAATCTAGTGCATAACTCGGTTATTAATCTTCTTAGAAGTTCCTAAATTGTATTTTTTTTAAAACTGTACTTACCTGTTCTTTGGTGGGGGTCAGTTTGAATGGAGGCTGGGCATATGGTGTCTTTTCCTTGGACTTTCAGATTATTTTAAAGGGATAAAACATTACTAAACCAGCTCTCCACCATAACCATTTCTGTCTTATGGGGGTTAATACCCTCACAGACATATATTTTGGTGGCATTTACTCTACAAGAACAATATCTACTAAGAGATTTCTCCTATAGATTTCTGCAATTATAGCATAGAATTGAAGTCCAATTTTGCCACATTTCAAATTAAGTCCTTACTTGGTGTGTTGCAACCACAGGCCCTAGGGGATTGATATTCAACCCATACTCTCTTCTGCACAATAAAGTGAGCAAATCTCTATTAGCAATAAGAAAGCAGTGTCTTATTCCTACTGACTGTAGAGAAGTGGCATGACATTTGCTCCTCCTATATTTTGGTTTCTCCAGCAAGTAATAATTAATTAATTCAATTATATACAGTGGATATAAAAAGTCTACACACCCTTGTTAAAATGTCAGGTTTCTGTGATTTAAAAAGAGACAAAGATAAATCATTTCAGAATATTTTCCACTTTTAATGTGACCTATAAACTGTGCAGCTCAATTAAAAAAACAAACTGAAATATTTTAGGGGGGAAGTAAAACTAAAAAAATTAAGTAATGTGGTTGCATAATTGTGCACACCCTCTTAACTGTAGCTGTGTTCAGAATTAAGTGATCACATTAAAACTCATGTTAAATAGGAGTCAGTGCACACCTACCATCATTTAAAGTGCTTCTGATTAACCCCAAATAAATTTCAGCTGTTCTAGTAGGTCTTTCCTGACATTTTCTTAGTCAAATCCTACAGTAAAAGCCATGGTCCGCAGAGAGCTTCCAAAGCATCAGGGGGATCTCATTGTTAAAAGGTATCAGTCAGGAGAAGGGTACAAAATAATTTCCAAGGCATTAGATATACCATGGAACACAGTGAAGACAGTCATCATCAAGTGGAGAAAATATGCCACAACAGTGACATTACCAAGAACTGGATGTCCCCCCAAAATTTATGAAAAGACGAGAAGAAAACTGGTCGGGGAGGCTGCCAAGAGGCCTACAGCAACATTAAAGGAGCTGAGGGAATATCTGGCAAGCACTGGCTGTGTGGCACATGTGACAACAATCTCCTGTATTTTTTATATGTCTGGGCTTTGGGATAGAGTGGCAAGACTGAAGCCTTTTCTTACGAAGAAAAACATCCAAGCCCGGCTAAATTTTACAAAAACACATCTGAAGTCTCCCAAAAGTATGTGGGAAAATGTGTTCTGGTCTGATGAAACAAAGGTTGAACATTTTGGTCATAATTCCAAAAAGATGTTTGGTGCAAAGACAACACTGCACATCACCAAATGAACACCATACCCACTGTGAAGCATGGTGGCAGCAGCATCATGTTTTGCGACTGTTTTTCTTCAGCTGGAGCAGGGGCCTTAGTCAAGGTAGAGGGAATTATGAACAGTTCCAAATACCAGTGAATATTGGCACAAAACCTTCAGGCTTCTGCTTGAAAGCTGAACATGAATAGGAAATTCATCTTTCAGCATGACAACGACCCAAAGCATACATCCAAACTAACAAACAAATGGCTTCACCAGAAGAAGATTAACGTTTTGGAATGGCCCAGCCAGAGCCCAGACCTGAATCTGATTGAAAATCTGTGGGGTTATCTGAAGAGGGCTGTGCATAGGAGATGCCCTCACAATCTGACAGATTTGGGGTGTTTTTGCAAAGAAGAGTGGGCAAATATTGCCAAGTCAAGATGTGCCATGCTTATAGACTCATACCCAAAAAGACAGAGTGCTGTAATAAAATCAAAAGGTGCTTGAACAAAGTATTAGTTCAAGGGTGTGCACACTTATGCAACTTATGCAACTTATTTTTAGTTCCCTCCACCTAAAAGATTTCAGTTTGTTCAACTGAGTACAGTTTATAGGTCACATTTAAAGTGGAAAAAGTTCTGAAATGATTTATCTTTATCATTTTTTTACATCACAGAGACCTGACATTTTAACAGGGGTGTGTAGACTTTTTATATCCACTGTATAGTACACAAGATTTATTTAACTCCCATTTGTTTGTACAAAATGGACCGCATTCCCACTTTTGCATGCATTATATTGTTTCATATTGATGCAGACTTTATACATATGTTTCATATGAAAAGATTATGCATGAGAAGAAATTAATCCCTACAATTCCATAAAATATGGTGTGATTCTAACTTTACCCTAGATGGCATATATAATGGTCTGGTCATATATATATATATATATATATATATATATATATATATATAACACATTTTCAATACATCTGATATATTTAAATGCTATAAACGAAATAAAGAAGAAAGACATCTGTCTGCATAAATATGTTCAAGGGTTTCTTTAATGAACATACACTGAATATTTTAATACACTTCTGTTCTTTTTCTTATTGTACACATTGAAAGATACCTTATAATATGTATGTGCAGTTGTTTGTGCTGAATAATAAATAAAAAAAGACACTGTTGCTGCAAATAATTACATATGCATGCAGACTTGTAATATAACTATTAGGTCATTTTTAAAGACTTTAAACAATGCAGAGTGGGAATGTGGCATGAAAGATCACGTGCGCTGGTGTCAGTAAAACTCTCAGCTTACCTGTTTATACTGCCAAATGTGGAAGGTCTTGCATTGCAGAAAGATTATACAAAACATTATTTTGCCAACAGGTGTTATCACACCAAGCTAAAGAGCAGAAATTGCACTTAGATTGGGCACAGTTAACTAATATAATCAGTGTTGTAACAATCTATGTTTCCAATTAAATTAATTGTTCTGTTTACTGCTTATGCTTAATTACCAGGCCAAACAAGGTATCAAGGAGGTAAAGAGCAAACTAAAGAATAAGGTAAGATCTTTTTTTTTTCTTTTATATAAAGTTCACAAATTTTTCTTTTTTTTTTTATGTTGTTTTTTTTTTTTTACACCCCCAGTTCCAAAAAAATTAGGAGGCTGGGTCTACATAAAAACAGAATGTAATGATTTGCAAATATCATAACACCATATTTTATTCACAATAGAAAAAATAAAACTTATCAAATATTTAAACTGAGCAAATGTACCATTTTAAGAAAAAGAAATCAGGACATATTGCAACTGATGGCAGCAACGCATACCAAAAAAGTTGTACCAGTGCCATATTTACCACTGTGTAGCATCCCCTTAAAAACACTCTGTAAAAGTTTGGAAAATTGAGGAGACCAGTTGCTGGTGTTTTGAGAGAGGAATATTGTCCCATTATTGCCTGATATAGGATTCTAACTGCTCAACAATTCCTGGGTCTCTTTGAAATATTTTTCGATTCAAGATGTGCCAATTAAAGTGGAAGTAAACCATCCTATCGTTTTCAGCAAAGGAAACTGCCATCTTGGCCTCTGTTTGATCTACAACTGCCATGATGCTGCAAATGTGATCAGCTATGACACCAGCCATTGGATGGTTTGACAGTTTGGTTGAGAGCCCAACCAATGGAAGTGTTACATTCCCGGCATGTGCAGGAAATGTAACTGTTTTTTGAAACTGTTAAATGGATGGGTTTACTTCCGGTTTAAGCACCCGGACGCTTCTACTACAAAGCCATGCTGTTATACTAAAAGTGGAGCAAATGTGTGCAAGATGAAGAATCTGGCTTGTCTTCTGTTCACAAGAAAAATAAAACATGTAGACATATTACATTTGATCAGTTCACAGAATATAAAAAAAAATTAAAGTGTAACTAAAGGCAAAATTTTTTTTTGGGATATAGTGGAGAGCGATTAGAACTTCTGTCAGTTGTTAACACTGTCTGTGTCCCCATTACGGAGATTCACACTCTCTATTTATCCTATTTACCGTCATCTTTAAAAGTGAAAGTAAAAGAAAATCCCACATTTTTTGTTGATATCAGAACACTAATAGAGGGGAAATCTTCCAATAGGGACACTAGTTCTATGGATCTTGCTTAGTGTGCCAGGTCAAGATTAGTGACACTCCAATGAACATGTACCCTTGAACTTGAACCTTGTACCTTCCTAGTGGTTTTCCCTGACCCCCTCCAATCTTCATCCCTTACCCTGTCCATTTCTGACTTTAGCTGAATAGGGTAACTTCTGCAAGACCAACCCATAATTCTTTTGCAGAGCCCTATTTTGCCTTCTGTGTTACTAGTTGCATCTAAAACTGATTTCTGAAGTTCATCAAATGATTTGCTCACACATTTGTGGCTTGGGATTCCCTAAAAGCATACATTAGAGGCATGTTGATGGCTCAAATAACCAAAAATAAGAAAGATTCCAGTGAATGGAAATCCAAATGTATTAATGCAGTTAAACAAGGTGAAATGTGATTCATTAGCCCACTTAGGAAAATCAATCCATATAGCTGGAGCAACAACAGGCATATAACTTTCTTTCATTATCAAAGGCAGAGGGTAAGAGATAGATTATGCAGCAAGCTTAGTTTGAGGAGGGTGGACATACTGTTCATCTACTTGCCACCATTGCCAAATCACAAAAGCCACCAGCACACATTAGCGGTTTATCTGATGGTGGCGGGCATACGGTAACCTCCCCCAGAGATTACTGCTGTTTTATGAAGGTTCTGTATGGACCTCTATAATAGCACAGTCTCATATGAGGCAGATGCCCTCTAACAATCTTTAACCTCAATCATTCTTCCTGCTGTCACTGATGGAGATTGATTCATTTTAGATAAATTACTGTCAACTTTGTTTGGCACCCTCAATAAAAAATGTTCGGGAGTAGATGACCTACCAGTGGAACATTATAAAAACTATGGGGATTTTCTCCTTCTGGACTGTTTAATGAGGCCTTTGAGGAGGGTATTCTTCCCCAGTCCATGAATTAAGCCATCGTTATGGTCCCTCTGAAATCTGACAAAGATCTTCTATTACCCAAATCCTACTGTCCAATCCCAATGCTCACATCTGATATAAAATTCCATGCTAAAGGTAATAGGATTACAGTAACTCTCTACTCCTACTTAAGCAAGCAAAACCAGCATAAAGGGGAGACATTCAAGAGATTAAAAGATATCCATATACCAGATGACAAAGCAGGAAACAATATTCAATGCAGTTCTCTGACAGAAGCGGATGGGTAAATAGAGCTGGTTTTCAAATCCCACTGCCAACTGAAGCAGAGACAACCGATGCAATTTATGCCACACGCTGGTTTCCTGTGCTGTTATCCAATAGATCAAAACTACCACCTGTTGTTTAATTTCTTCTTTATCTCCAATGTTAATTTACATCTAGCAAAAGGGTGCACCGCTACATTTTTGTACAGGTATTGCAACATTTTTATATATATATATATATATATATATATATATATATATATATATATATATATATATATATATACACACACATATACACACACACACACACACACACACACACACACACACACACACACACACACACACACACACACACACACACACTCACTATAGCTGTATTGGTATCTAATGCTTTTTCATATTATGGCTATGGAGATTTACTTTGTTTTGGAAAGTAGTACCAAGAAATCATGTTTTGTAAAAAAAAAAAAGTATTTGTAACTCAGGATATTTTGCCTCCTCTGCCCTGTCATGTGCTGACTGGTAACCTTTCCTCAGCAGATTCTTTTGGAATGTTGTTAGTTCCTGTAAAAAATTATTTGTAAAAACTCTCAAAAGCCTTTCCCTATTCTGTCTGTCTATTCTAACTTTTATCTTTCATTTTCACTTTTCCACCACTCTCCTCAACTCTCTACAGGGGCAGTTAAAACCGAAACACAGTGAGGGGAATTTATCAAAACTAAAGCATACAGATTCTAAAGCAGCTGTGCATGGCAACCAATTAGCTTATAAATTTCATTTTCAAAGCTTAAAGTGGTTGTAAAGGCAGAAGTTTTTTTTTTTTTTTATCTTAATGCATTCTATACATTAAGATAAAAAGCCTTCTGTGTGCAGCAGCCCCCCTAATACTTACCTGAGCCTCGTCTCTCTCCAGCGATGTCCACGAGTGCCTCGGTCATCTGGGATTCTCCTCCTGATTGGTTGAGACACAGCCGCTGTCAATCAATGTCAGCCAATCAGGAGAGAGGGGGCGGGGCCAAACCGTGGTTTCATGTCTGAATGGACACAGGGAGCTGTGACTCGGCTTGGGTGCCCCCATAGCACGCTGCTTGCTGTGGGGGCACTGGACAGGAGGGAGGGCCCAGGAGTGCTAAAGAGGGACCGGAGAAGAGGAGGATCTGGGCTGCCCTGTGCAAAACTACTGCACAGGGCAGGTAAGTATAATATGTTATTTTTATAGAAAAAAAAATTAGACTTTACAATCACTTTAACCACTTCAAACCAGCTGTGAAACTGAAAGGCTTCACTGCCGGGTTCCCTTACCCGCAATGGTGGCGGCTGCACCCGACAGCCGATCCGAAGATCGGCTGGGGTGCTGATATTGCGAGGTGTCCATGTAATAAAAGTCAGCAGCTACAGTATTTGTAGCTGCTGACTTTAAATGTTTTGTGGGGTGGGCAGACCTCCACTTTAAGTATAGAGATATTTTTTAGGCAGGATAGGTAGGTTTTTCTTTCACTGAACAAGCTGATTGGCTGCCATGCACAGCTGCTCCAGATTCGGTCTGCTGCAATTTTGTAACATCTCCCCCAATCTCTATCCCTTCTTAATGATTACTGAAACTTTTTAAACTGAGAAGGATAATCTAAAAAATCTTAGTATGTAACTGGTGGTCACCTACAATTGTTTCAGTTTTCAAGGGAGGCAACTTAAACCCCCACCCCTATCACTATGATAAGTGAAGAAAGTAAAAGGTGTATGTGTTTGGGGGGGGGGGGGGGGGGGGGGCAGGTGTAGGTTTCGGGAAATGTCAAAGTCCTGTCAGAATGGCCTGGATTTTGGATGTGACTGTTGGCTTTAGGAGGCTGCTGTAGGTGTGAGCACCCCTAGGTGCCATCACTCCCCATCTCCAGGAGATATATATAAAGAATTTACTGGACTTGTGTTTAATGTTCAGTTGAACGCTATATAATAAATATTATATATATTTATTGTGAAAGGTGACATGCTCCGGTGGTAGCTGTATGGCAGTTTGTATTCACCTTCCTTTGTTCTGCCTTCTCTAAATTGATAATATTTGAATTCTGGTTAGTTAATGCATATCCCTTCTCCCTTTTTGAGGGATTACTGGTCTCACATGTGTTTGTATTCATGACATTTAGGTAGTATTAAACACAAAGCAAACATTTATTTTATTGCAGCTTGCCAATTCTTAGATGTGATGATTGCATTAGTTTTATTTTTTAGGCTTTCCTCCTTCTATTTTCATCTGGTGATCCAGTCAGTACGTTTTTTTTTTTTTTTTTTACCAAAAGAACAAGCTCTCTTGCAGTTACAGGGATGAGACAAACTGTTTACCATTGGCAAGGGTGCTTACAATGATCACCTTTTATTTGTTTATATAAAACCTTTATCCCAAAAGGAAAAACTGTTTGTTTTAACTGCATCTTAGCTGGAGTTTGGTTTCAATTTGGTGTCTAAATTTGCTAGTACATCTAACACACCCCACCCCCCAAACTGACAATGCTGCTGCTCAAAGGTGCCCCTGTGCTCCTTCATCCAGAGTGCAGGCACTCTAATACAGCAGGTCGGTTACTGGCCAGATCACCAGGTGAAAACAGAGGGAGAAAAGCCTAAAAAAAGAAAACTAATACAGCCACTACATCTAATGATTGGTAAGCTGCAATATAGTAACTAAAACAGCTTCACTTCAGCAGTAGAAATAAAGTCCTGCTTACTTTATCAAATACGTTAATCAGTAAAGTAGTTCTTTTTATCATCCTGAACAAATTCCCAGTTTGGTAGATGTAACCTTCACATGCTCTCAGACAGGAAACGGTCTGTCTGTTCACCCTCCAGAGTTTTACAAAGTTATTTTCCAGCCTCTTCCCGAGAGGCTTCCCAACCCTTCTATAACAAGCCAGGTATCCTGACAGTTGGACTTGATGACTGGAGTGGTCAGACTGAGGACCCACCCAATCTCTCTGCAGCCCAAACTCCATGGCCAACAGCCAAGAATTTTACAACCAGTCCCTTAGACTGGGTTCACACTGGTGTGATGAAAGACATTGCATGTGATTTGCACCTCATTGCTGTGCAGATCACATGCGATGTCTCTGCAATGCAAATTCAGCCATACAAACTGTATGGCTGAAATCGCATTCGTACCAGAATGGTGCAGGATCCTTTTTTTGGTCCGCACTGGAATCGGATCGCATAGGTGTTCATACCCATGCGATCCGATTCCTGTATCATTTCATAGCTCCCACTGTGATCTGCAAACCGATTTGGGGGTGTTATTAACTTTACATTGCCACTCGCAGCGGTTTGCAGATGTCAGTGTGAACTAGTGTGCGATGCGGGAACCGGCACTAAATCACAGGGTTTCCCGCATTGCACCCTTATGAACCGGGACCTAAAGGGAAACTGACCCGCCTTCCTCACTAGGGTCCCCTGGAGCCCACAACTGCCCCAATCCTCATTCTGGGTAGCAAATATTTCCCATTCATCCCCTCATCTGCCATTTTAGCCCAGACTCTGTCACACTATATATAGATATCTGTAGGGAAGCAGCAATAACACCTTTGCAGGTAAGTAGTTTGACAACGCAATAGAAGATCCCCCACCTTTTACCTCCAAATTAGATTGAATTAGATAGAAACCACAATTAGCAGTTACTGAATGCCTATATAACATGCAGGATGTACAAAGCATGCTTTGTTCTTCATCAGTCTGGAAAAAAATATGGCATGAAAGCGTTCTTTGTATGTCCTGCATTTTGAATAAACAAATAAAATATGCTCCGATTCTCCACTTGAATATAGAATGATAGATAATGCAAACGTTTATTACACAGATTTTCACACTACAGTACCATGTGATTTTTTTTATTTGTTGTTTTATCTGTTAAGCTTGTTTCTAACCGCATGTGACCTGCATGCTGCATGCTTGTTTGATGGTTTTGTTACAGGAAATTGAAGAGGAAAATTTGGAGCCCATAAACTCTAATACCTTCCCGTTAAGCAGTTCACAGCGTCCTATCTCTGAGAGAAGGAAACTCTCACAGGTGAGGAATGCAGCTATAACCCTTGTTTAATAAGGTGAAGAGCAGTGTGTAAAGCAGGGATGTGTAATTTGTGAGCCAGGGCCCTTAATAGTGTCTCAGTCCAGTAATTAATTGTTGGAGTTCTCAACACACCATTTCATTGATTTTTAGAGTAAATTCTATTTGTAAAGCCCAAAACAATAGCAAGCTGACATGACTTTTTAAAAATTCCACATTTACATTTGGCACTGCATTCCAAAACATATTGAAGGCCATTGATTTAATGCGGACCTTCAGTCATTTTTTCAACTTTCCATCTGGATAGTAAAAAAAAATTCTGCCAGTAAATACCTTATACAGACCCCTTCCTTTTTCTTGTCTGGTCATTAGCCCTGGCTTATGACATCATGCACAGCTCTTTCTCACTCTCGTGAGAGTTTGCCAGGAAGGGAGTGGGTGAGTCATAAGAGGGCCAATGAGAGCTGCAGAGTTGGAGGTCTCCCTCTGTGTGTCTGTAAATCCAGGAAGTGAACATGCAGCAGCTTCAGCTGCCCACAGTTAAAATTTCGTGCAATAGACACAGGGGCGTGCACGCTGCCAGAGGGATGATCATGCGCTGATTGGACAGAGGGGGATCCAGTCAGCAGGTCCGGTGGACCTAATGGCAGCCGGCAACCTGCAATCGTTCCCGAGAGAGGCAGAATGGCGGTCTGCCTATGTAAACAAGGCAGATTGCCGTTCTGACAGGGGAGAAGATGGAGATCTGGTGTTCTTGCTAAGCAGGAACATGGATCTCTGTGTTCCCCCAGTCAGAGCATCCCCCACACAGTTATCAAACACCAACTAGGCACACAGTTAACCATTTGATCACCCCTGATCTTAACCCCTGCTCATTTGTACAGTAGCAGTACATATTTTTAGCACTGATCGCTGTAATAATGTCACTGGTTCCCAGAAAAGTGTCAAAAATGTCAACTAGGTGTCTGATTTGTCCGCCGCAATGTCACAGTCCCACTAAAAATCACTGATCGCCTCCATTACTAGTAAAAAAAAAAAAAAAATGCCATAAAAATATCCTATAGTTTGTAGACATGATAACGTTTGCACAAACCAATCAAAATATATACGCTTATTGGGATTTTTTTTTTTAAACAAAAGTATGTAGCAGAATACACATTGGTCTAAATTGCTGAAAAAATTCGTTTTTTTAAAAAAAAAAACGATTGGATGTGTTTTATAGCAGAAAGTAAAAAATATTGTCTTTGTTTTTTTTTAAATTGTCGCTTTTTTTTTTGTTTAAAACGCAAAAAATAAAAACCGCAGAAGTGATCAAATATCACCAAAAAAGAGCTCTTTTTGTGGGGGAAAAAAAGAACATAAATTGTATTTGGGTACAACATTGCACGATCGCTCAATTGTCAGTTAAAATAACGCAGTCCTATATTGCAAACAAATGGCCTGGTCATTAAGGGGGTAAAACCTTCCGGGCTGAAGTGCATATAAAAAAACAGATACAAGCAACAATTCTGAATGTCTGTTAGAGGAGAATAAATCATTTGCTTGTTGCAATAGGTTGGTTATTTGCATTCTTCGATTGCAGCCATCCCGTCTTCAGGGACAAGAGGGGGGAGTAAGGGACTTGCTAATGGGTTAGATTTTTGGAGTTCTTACCAGCTCTGCATTAGAAACAATAGAATGTATGACTACAGCAGGGTTGTTGGCATGGCTGCCAGTTTTTTTTACACATATGTACAACACTGATACACCTGATGGTTTTATGAAAGTATATCTATAGATGAAAAGAATCCTCTGCTCAGGGTAACATTTTTCTTTGCATCATGCTCCATTGTAGATTGAATGGTTTATGCTCTATTGTGACAATAACATTATTGTTAACCTGCTTGTAGATCGCTTTGTGATAATAAAAGGCTTTTCAACAAAAGTTTATAGCTAACTGAGCCCTTTGGGGATTTATGGTCATCATTGTTCCAGTTGGAACATTAGAAGATAGATTATTCTGGAAGTGGTTGCTTACTTTCGGGTCTAAGAATTTTGATGCCATAGTTTGAAGACTGCAGTGCTGTGAAGCTGTAGGTTTTCATTAACTGAATCGCTCATTTAGCATTTCATTTTTATTGTACAGAGCGCCTAAATGCACACAAATACCAGTCCAGAAAAATAATGACTCCTACCAGTGCATGTTAATAATGTTATATGTAATAATCGCTTATGTGGATTCTGCTTTCCTAAACATTTACAAAGGAATACATTCATTTCTATAAAGGATGTATCATTACTGATGGTGAATATTAAAGGACTTTTCCACATTCTGCCCCCAACCCCTTCCCTTCAGAGATCAGTAAGATTGTTCAGCTTGAAACCCTCACCAATCAGCTCCTTTAATAAAGCTGCAGAAAAGCTCAGAGGATGTCATTGCTCTGAAATGCTGGGCATTGTTTGACCACCCTCAGTAACCCATTGCCTTTCTAAGGCTAGGCTGCAGCTGTGCAGCGTAGCCTTCCTGGAAAATCATTTTTCCTGAGGCAGAATATATTGCCTGAAAAAAGCCAAAGAGAGCTGCAAAGGGCTGGTAGCCCCGGAGCTTCTCGGCAGTGTTGGTAACCCAACTGATCAGCAGTGGTTCCAAGCAGGGCACCCCTGTTGATGAACAGTAGGATAACAACTAGAGAGGTTTTCCTTTTGGTCTCTGAATTTTTTTATTTATTTTTTATCACTAATGGAGCACCTGGATTGTGCTTAGTGTTAAATGTTATTTTTCTTCTTTTTACAAACTGTAACAAAGTATTCATCCGTCCATCCTCTAAGCCAGATAGATAAACTGGATTCTTTAAAGTTCTTTTAGAAGACCGGAGTCAGTAACAATTTGTATCACTAAAAGCCCCGATCATATACAGTCCCCACCACTAGTTAACAGTGCTCGATTAAAGTTGTTTTCTATCAGGCTGACACAGTTCCCCATAATCTTTTCTCCTCTCCTCTGTGCTTCTCTAATTAGCAATGGTGACTTCCTCGTTAGCCTGGCAGGGCTTGTGAAAATGTCAACATTCCGCTCAAAAAAATTCTCCAATTAGATCTGGAGAAAAATCCTAGTATCAATTCTGCCGCTCTGCAACAGCCACAGGGAAAAGTGCAACATAGAAAAGTAACCCCTTCACGCCTCTCACTTGTTATATTGGCACAAATGAAATGAAGATGGTAGTAAGACATTTTAAAATAAAAATGCAATGGTTCTTTTATTCTTATTATTAATGGTCATTATTCTTGGCTGTTTGTAAATCTAGATATCTTAGGAGTATACTTAAACATAAATACAATTATTTATTTATGCTCACAAAGTGAGGAATGTACATGCAGAAAACACTAATTGCTTAAAACTGTATACTACATACAGTGGAGTTAATTTTTGAAGGAGGAAAATACAAAAAAAAAGTATCATTATTTTCAAAAAACGTTTTCAGAAATCTGATCTGGTTGACTGCAATCAGTGTTAAATCTTTTGTCTTGTTTGGTCTAATAAGCAAATTCCATTTTTTTACCTCTATGTAGCCATGAGCTTCTTGAAGGATGTTGCTTTGTGTAAAAATATATTTTTAGTGACATAGTAATGGCTTTAACATTTTTTGACGCCAATGTTTATGTCAAAAACGTTGCCCGTCATACTGGTTTTGAGGGTTAAGTCATGACCCGTCTCTCGCTATGATTTAATAATCCCTAGTGCTGCAGTTTTTAATCCAGACGTTGTGATTAAAGTGAAATATGTTGCTTCTCACATAATGATTGGTTTTGTTGATGTTTTCGCTATGCTCAGACAATTAATCCTGGATTTAAAGTATCTGATAGCATATTATAATTATGCCATGTTAAAGATCCAGCTTCTGAGCAGTGTGTCCATATCAGAGTGACTGTGAAAATATCATAGATTATTGAAAACCAAGAGGGCTTTACTGCCCTCTGGTGGCAAAAGCCAAAAAGACAGCTATAACTACAGTAATTGGTTGCAAGCCTCTCCTTTCTTTTTTTCTTTATATACTATATATATATATATATATATATATATATATATATATATATATATATATATATATATATATATATACATTGTATTTGTTTTTGCATAGTTTTTATGGCCTTTCCATGCTTAGATTTAGTTTTCTTCTTGACTTTTTGTTGTCTATTTTTTGTGATTCTATGTATGTACACTATCTCACATAAGTGAGTACACCCCTCAAATTTTTGTAAATATTTTATTATACCTTTTCATGTGACAACACTGAAGAAATTACACTTTGCTACAATGTAAAGTAATGAGTGTACAGCTTGTATAACGGTTTCAATTTGCTGTCCCCTCAAAATTTCTCAACACACAGCCATTAATGTCTAAACCGCTGGCAACAAAAGTGAGTACACCCCTAAGTGAAAATGTCCAAATTTGGCCCAATTGCCCATTTTCCCCCCTGGTGTCATGTGACTCATTGTTGTTACAAGGTCTCAGGTGTGAATGGGGAGCAGGTGTATTAACTTGGGTGTTATCGCTCTCATTCTCTCATACTGGTCACTGGTAGTTCAACATGGCACCTCATGGCAAAGAACTCTCTGAGGATCTGAAAAAATGTTTTTTTGCTCTACATAAAGATGGCCTAGGGCTATAAGAAGATTTCCAAGACCCTGAAACTGAGCTGGAACACCGTGGCCAAGACCATACAGCGGTTTAACAGGACAGGTTTCACTCAGAACAGGCCTCACCATTGTCGACCAAAGAAGTTGAGTGCATGTGCTCAGTGTCAAATCCAGAGGTTGTCTTTGGGGAATAGACATACGAGTGCTGCCAGCATTGCTGCAGAGGTTAAAGGAGTGAAGGGTCAGCCTGTCGGTGCTCATACTATACGCCGCACACTGCATCAAATTGGTCTGCATGGCTGTTCGTCCCATCTAAAGATGATGCACAAGAAAGCCTGCAAGCAGTTTGCTGAAGACAGGCAGACTATGGACATAGATTACTGGAAACATGTCCTGTGGTCTAATGAGACCAAGATAAACCTATTTGGTTCAGATGATGTCAAGCATGTGTGGTGGTAACCAGGTGAGGAATACAAAGACAAGTGTGTCTTGCCTACAGTCAAGCATGGTGGTGGGAGTGTCATGGTCTGGGGCTGCATGAGTGCAGCTGGCACTGGGGAAATACAGTTCATTGAGGGAACCATGAATGCCAACATGTACTGTGACAAACTGAAGCAGAGCATGATCCCCTCCCTTTCGGAGACTGGGCCGCAGGGCAGTATTCCAACATAGCGACCCCAGACACACCACAAAGACGACCACTGCCTTTCTAAAGAAGCTGAGGGTAAAGGTGATGGACTGGCCAAGCATGTCTCCAGACCTAAACCCTATTGAACCTCTGTGGGGCATCCTCAAATGGAAGGTGGAGGAACGCAAGGTCTCTAATTTCCACCAGCTTTGTGATGTCGTCATGGAGGAGTGGAAGAGATCTCCAGTGACAACCTGTGAAGCTCTGGTGAACTCCATGCCCAAAAGGGTTAAGGCAGTGCTGGAAAATATTGGTGCCCACACAAAATATTGACCCTTTGAGCCCAATGTGGACATATTCACTTAGAGGTGTACTCACTTTTGTTGCCAGCGGTTTAGACATTAATGGCTGTGTGTTGAGTTTTATTGAGGGGGCAACAAATTTACACTATTATACAAGCTGTACACTCACTACTTTACATTGTACCAAAGTGTAATTTCTTCAGTGTTGTCACATGAAAAGATATAATAAAAAATTTACAAAAATATGAGGGGTGTACTCACTTTTGTACACACACATTATGTATATATTTTATAAAAAACGCACTATTATTTCTGAGACATGCTTTTTTTCATACATGAGTCCACCTAGCTATTTGTTTTTCCTGCAGACACGAAGGAATCGGCACTTGATGAACACTGCACACCACAACTCTGGACTGGAAGATTCAGATGTAGCTGACAGTGCTAGCAAGTGAGTATATAGATCAGTGTTTCTCAACCTTTTTTCTGTTTAGGCACCCTTTAAAATGTTGCACAAACTTGAGGCACCCTATTCTAAATTGAAAAAGAAAACTAAACTAATAGTTTTACATAAAACAGTGTGCAGTGACATCTGCACAGGTAAGACACCCAACATTAGAGATTATTTATTCTTAAAAATGTGATGTACCCTTGCACACTGGTACTGACTAGCATTACAGCTTTTCTTTTCTGCCCCAGTTTCTCTCCCTCAATCAGCTAACGTGAACCCAGTGTTGACAGAAGGGGGAAGGTAAGAGGCAAACAAGGATGTCCTCAGGCGCCTGGTGTTCTTCTCATCAACCTATGCCATCATCAGTTGTTGGGACACCAGCAGCTGGCCAACACAATCCCCAAACTTGTAATGCTGCACATTAAAACCTTGTAGCTTTGTGTAACAAAAAAGGCAGGCTTGATACACTCTCTAGTTTGACAATTTTGGGCAATTTTAGGTACTTTGCCAATGCACCCCAAAAGAGCCCAGAAGGCACCCTGGTTGAAAAAGGCTGATCTATATGACATTTCTTATCCTAAATTCATATGGCATTTTTACAGAGGCCCTGTTGAGCTTGGGAAAACAAACTATTATGAGAAGTTTTAAACTAATAATCTCTTATTGCAAACAGTGCTGGGTATTTCTGACGCAGCAGTGCTGTTTTTTTTTTTTCTGATTGGCACAAATGCAGGCGCTCTTTTACTGCTGGAACTGAATGGAAGCATGAAGCGGGAAAAGCCACACTTACAACTGGCTACCATACATACATTTTAGATTTAAAGAACATTTTAAAGTGTTTTATTTTTATTAATTAAATTGGCATTTTTCTCTCAATACATTTATTATTGTAAATTTACTTTTAACAAGATTGCAGTAAACAAATAAGGAGATAGGTAGTACTAAAATTAAAAGGAATGTGGAGACTGAGTAGTTATTTATTTGTGTACAGAATGTGTTATATTATCATTATAAGATTGTAGAAAAGATCACAACTTTGAAAATGGTGAAAAAGTAGAAAGTAAACACAGATATTAAGGTGAAATTTCTGTACAAGGAGCATCTAAACAACTACTACTGTTTTATTCTCCATTTATTGTTATCTTCCTTACACAATCCTGCTCCCATATCAGTGCTCATGATAGGAGGATTTCCAATACATCTTCAGAGAAAGCTGAGTACTGTCCGTGATACTTTTTTTATTTGCACTAACATATCTATTTGCACTAACATGTCTGGTTTTAGTGCAAATAAAAAAAGTATCACGGACAGTACTCAATTTTCTCTGTCACAATTGCACTAATATGGCTACAATCACTTCAAGTACAATACATCTACACAAATTTACTGTGACCTTAGAGCTACTGCAGAAGCTACAACTCCCATAACCATTGGAGACGGAAAGCATATGCTGCCAGTATCAAAGACAGGAGGTGGTGCTAGGTAGAGTCATCCTTTGAATGACAAGCTAGAGGCTTGCGAATCGGTGGTAACACTGCTGTTAGCCATGCCCATTCAAACTTCACTATGTCCCTCATGAACAAGGGTTCTACAAGATTGACTGCCCATACTGCTGAATACACTGTTAAAGTCCAAACAACATTTCCAAAAGTGGGCTTTTTTTTATCTCTCTACATTTCATATAACCCCATTCTGTAAAACAGAATTTTTTTGTATATTTGAGGATTTCCAATTCTGCAACTTCTCCTACCTAAAGTTTTGAGCACCCCCTCAAATAGCTTTGTTAATGTGTATAATCTGTATGCTGTCTGTTAAATTCAGTGTTATTTTTTGGAATTTTAAACTTGAATATTTGACAAAAACGTAAATCAAATAGCCACTGTGCAGCACAAGTGTGTATCATAAATACATATATACAAGTGCTTTAGACTATATCAATCACATAAAACAAACCTAAGTGTATTGAAAAAGTCCTGATAGTCACCTTCTCATTTTACTCTGCTCAGCACCATGCAAACAAAACACTAAAATAGTGTGTATCCTTTTAAAAGCCTCTATTTCCTACCAAATACTACATACTACAATAACACACTTGCATTACTTTGGTGCTCAATCATATATATCCAGCAATATACTTAGGTTTGGTGATCGTGTGCAATACTGCTTTTGATATGAAAGTTAGCACACTTCTGCGTTGGAATCGAGTGTCATGATGTCATTTCAAGACCTGCCCCTACTTATTACACAGGACTTCCTCAGGGAGATTTTCAATCGAAAAACATACCTTATATCCTATGGGAGTATAATAATCACATTTCTAAATAACTAACCCCAAACCAAAAGAATGTAAAGAGCCTCTACAGTAAACAACAGATCTTACATTTTTATTGTCCTACAGGTGACTGAGGTTACATTGATAACACCTTAAATTTGGATATGACGTGTCACATTTTTTCTACTTGCAGTAATACTAGCTGTTTTACTCATCTCTCACCCTATCAGATGGATAGTGTTCTTTCCCAACAGATCCTGCCCCCTTTCGCTTTTTAACTTTGCGGTTTTAATATTAATACACCAAATCAGCGGTGGTCAACCTAAAAAGAATATAGGGCATCAAGTGCAGCCCCCCCCCCCCCACACTTTCAAAGGGCTGCCCAATAGCAGCTATTTTCAGCAGATGCACATTGCTTGGCTTTCCTGGGTCTCTAACTCCAGGATCTTGTTCCTTTGGGCCCTGTTGTGTGTCTCAGCATCTGGCCTGCCCCTCTTTTAGCTCCTGGACAGAGCTTACTCTATTTCCATCTGGCTGTAACTTACGCCATTAATGGTGTCTCTTTTGTGCACTTTTCCCTGTGATTTTTTTGTTCCATATACACAAACCAAATTCTAGCTGTGTTCTGATGAAGTAATTGCTGCTCCACGAAACGCGAAGATACTACAGTCCAAATATGCATCAATTTAAGTGCTTTTGCAATTTTGTATATAAGTAATTCAACAGGAATACATGCATATTGTGTTTTTGTATCTTGACACAAAGTCTAAGATGTCTGGTTTTAACTTTTACATGAAATACATTTTGTATTTTCTTTTATATATTGGTATACATTTTATTTTATTTTTTTATTTGGTATTTCTTCTTTCAGATTAAACATTCATGTTCACATATGTGGCTGCAGCATTGTTGCAATGCTGCGGGTGTCCCCCGATGGCTCTAAGATCTGAAAACCCGACCACATGACCACTGATCGCTCAGATCTTGGCCTTCACTGAGCAGTGTGGTGACTAAAAGTTTGTCACTGGCTCTCTGCTCTGCCTCTCCAGTGCTCACTGGGGTTCAGGGTTGTGGAAGGGGGAGTGGCTGTTTCAGGCTCTCAGCCATGTGCTGAGAGGCTGAGCCACCTGTCGTTCAGGCATCTGGGTGGGTTTCCTACAATATTGTCAGGATACATCCAGAGACTGGACCACTTCTGTGACATCAGCTGACAGCAGGACATCGCATCTCTCCTTTTCCCGCTAACTTCTGATTTGTTTGGAAGGAGCAGTGCATATTGGCTGGGGTTATGTGCACTGTTTTATGCACACTACGCATCCCCATATTCCCTATCTCAGGGATAAGCAAGATAGGGTGACTTTTTTTCCTACATACAGTTTGGCCATGGAGAACAAACTTAGCCACCCTTTAACCGGAAGTTAGATCACATCAGCAAAAAAAAAGGCGATTGGAGATTTGAAGGCGACTGAGAGTAATATAAGGCACTTTATGGTTGATTTACTAAAAGAAAATAGACTGTTGCTTCAGAGCTTAGTATATGAGCAGAAGCTGACTTCTATCATCCAATCATGTGCAAGCAAAAAAAAGCATTTTTTTTTTTTTTTTTCCTTGCATGTGATTGGGTATTATTTGCAAAGTGCAGCTTCACTTCATTTACTACTGCACTTTTCTAAGGGAAGTCTATTTGTCTTTAGTAAAACAACCCCTTTATTTAGGTATCGCATACAAACTTGACTAGAATTTTATAATTTCAGATTTGTTCACTTCATTGGCTAATTGTTGTAGCACAGTACATAAGCTCTGTCCTCCATTTGTCAATCATTGTATATGCCTCCTCAGATTGTCATCGGAAGACAGTGAAGAAGCGTCTGGATATTTGTATGACAGTGATGCGTCGTATGATGATGCAAGCCTTTCCTCACGTCCAGGGGGAGAGATGGATCTCCTGGGAGAAATTCTGGACTCGTTAAGCACCCACAGTTCTGACCCTGGTGGAGCCCGCCTCACAGCCGCCAAGAGTCTGGACATTTTTCGCTCTGTTGAAGATTTAGACTACAAAGTTATGGTATGTTAGTAAACTTATACGTACGGTTTGATGTGAAAGCAGATTTCTAAGGTATTTTGCTACTGTAAATACTTTCTCCCAAAGCTTTCCTATGTAGTTGTCTAGCTAAAGCCCACATTAGGCCAACATTTTTAATTTTGGATAGAGAATGAAAGGGTTAGAATCGCTGTCAGCATTTTATTATAGTCTGTGTCCAAAAAAGGCATATTTCCTCTCAATTCCTGTCCCAGGGAAGCTCATCAGTGGGAACAGGCACAGCAACAAAAACTCACATTTTAGCATAGCTGGGAAATATTAGGACCTCGGTCAGGTTCATTGTGTTACTTTGCCAGTGATCTCGTTTCCTAATTTCTTGTCCTGGTATCACTGAGACATACTGTAAAGGTAAACATCCGCAGTAGATTTACAGACTGCAGTGGGGCTCTAGAGGAAATTTAAAGGTAAATCCACTTTATGTAATTAAAAAACTATAAAATAAGTCATAACTGTCTGTATTGCAAACATAACCCTTCTCACTGTTATACCTTATTTGGTGGATAGTACATGCCTCCATCAGTGGTAGGCAACCATTGTACGAGTTTATTGGGCAGATTTTACCTCCCCATCGTACTGCATTGAATACTGCTTGGAGGAAATTAGTTTACTGGCTTGCTCTGTTTTTTGTTTGTAAATGGGTGGTAGAAGCATCAGACAAGCTCTGCACATTAACCAGATCACAGGGGCTTCTACATAAGGTCTATGACTGGTCTCCAGTGGTAAACGTCTATTAAGAGAAAAGATATAGTCCCAAGGCCCATGATGTAAAGGGTGATTCACTTCCATTAAGCCTGGACTGTGGACTATCATGCTCAGGTACACAATGCCACATAGTTGTCATTGCACATGTATACATAATGCCATTTTTCATGTTTGCACCTCTCTATTGATTTACTGCCCACTCCCTAATTAATATTAATGGGTAGGCTGTCTGGGTAAGGTAAAAACAAGTAATTGCTTTCCTGTGGAATATAAACAACCCCTTGTCCCTGTCCTAAATCACAGGTATGGTGGAGAGTGTGACATCTCCAGTTATCACAATACTATATACAGTATAGCATACGGTCAGAGCTTTTGAAATAGTTACAGCTACAAAACTAATAAAAACATGTTATGTTTTCAGTTAGTTATTTCCAGAGTTATTCCTTCTCATTCTTTCTGATTATCAATGTTGCATTGATGTTTCTTTCTGCATTCAATCTTTGGATTGTGATGTCAGCCAGCCCAGTCTGAATCAATGAGTATGGACGAAAAAATCTATACCAAAGGTAGGCAACCCATAGCTCCCCCCTCATTCATTCCTACATATTCCCAGCATGCCCAGCCAGTCCTCAGTGCATTAGATTTTGTTGTGAATATTTGTGTGATATTTTCTGATGATAACTCTGCAAAACGTATCAATAGTCTGCATTTGAATTCAGTTGTTAAGGTGGTAAGATTCCTGCCATGATAATAGATGAATAGAAGTGAAAACATGGTACCAAAAATTTCACTGCACAAATTGCATCAAAGCTGGATACGATTTAAATCAAAATGATAAGTGCAATACTAACTAATTAGCAAATAAACTACTTGTGTGTTAGATTGCTGAAGTATGTAGAATGAATCTAAACTTGCTTACAGTAAACAATGTTCTTAAAAATCATTTCAGAATAATTGCTTTTTATGTGCAGAGAATACATACCCACAGGGATACATTCTGACAACATGGGGAGTATATTATATTGCCAGAATCCAAAATAAAAATATAAAAGCAAAGCTTTTTATGACATATATTTATGTATTCAAATAATATCCCTCTGGAATAAAGTTCAGGCTCCTTTTTTTTTTTTTTTTTTTTTAATGTTGTACTGGGATTTCTTCAGTTGGAATTTCTTCTTATATTTGTCTATATATACCACCTCATGGTTTCTCCTTGTAGTCCAGTCTTCCCCTTGATAAAAAAAAGGTTGTAAAATACATATATTCTCAAATGGTTACCAAAATTTATGACCACAGTTTTTCTGGGGTGAATAAATAGTTACAGAAGAACCATGATACATTTTCTAGCCCAAATGGTGCTCCGAGCTTTCTCCTTTGCTTGCTACTTGACCAGAGGCCTAGGCCTTTGGTCAAATGATTGCTGCTGACAGAAGTCAAGTGCAGTGATAATTTTATCTCCCCAGTTTAATTGTAAAGAAGTCTGATAGACATGACATGTTAATTTGTTTTTGAGTGTACGAGTTGGAAAATGTTCTTTATTTGTTTTTCATAGAAGCCCAAGAAACAAATATTGAACTTAAATAGTATTAACCACTTGACCTCTGGAAGATTTTACCTCCTTCATAACCAGGCCATTTTTTGCTATTTAGCACTGCGCTACTTTAATTGATGCTGTTTGAAGGCAAAGGGTGATCACACTAAATATTGATTTGATTTGGATTTCTCTTCTGTTCATTTATTTTGCATTTTGTTCATTGATAAAAAATAAACTATTAACGCTCCTATTTCTAAAAGCATTCTTGAAGTGATACTTAAGTCATGTTTTTTTTTTTTTGAAACTTGCCCAACTTATACTTACCTGCTCTGTGCAGTGGTTTTGCACAGAGCAGCCCAGATCCTCCTCTTCTCATGTCCCTCACCGGCGCTCCATGCCCCTCCCTCCTGCCAAGTGCCCCCACAGCAAGCAGCTTGCTATGGGGAAGCGGAACCACTGCTCTGTGTGTCCATTCAGACATGGAGCCGCGGCTCGGCCCTGACCACTCTCTCTCCTTTTTGGCTCACTGACTTTGACAGCAACGGGAGCCAATGGCAACCGCTGTGTGTCTTAGCCAATCATGAAGAAGAGTCCAAGTCTCTCGTCCAACATCGATGGATCGAGATGGGGCTCAGGTAAGTAATAAGAGGACTGAGGGGGGCTGCTGCACACAAAGGGTTTTTTCTCTTAATGCATAGAATGCATTAGGAAAAAAAACCTTCTGCCTTTAGTACCATCATTTCGGAGTTTGGGTGGTTCTCGGGCCTCACTATCAATTGGACCGAGTCGGCATTAATGCTGTTAGACAGCGCACCCGGACATAGACTGTCTACCCCTGCTCCAAACCCTTAGTGACTTCTTTCAGATACCTGGGTATCCAAATCTCCCCCGTTATCACGGAATATTGCTGTCTTAATGTGCACCCTCTGATGGCCAGAAAATTAATTATTTGGAACAACCTCAAAATGTCTCTGGCAGGGAAAACAATTTTAATTAAAATTATACTTATGCCCCAACTTCTATATGTCCTTCATAACTCCCCCATGGTGGTCCCCTTGAAAATGTTTCAGGTAATTCTTCTGGTTGCTACTTTGGGGTGCCTGCCCTCCCAGTATCAGGCTGGAACAGCTGCAATTTCCTAAGGATGGCAGAGGCCTTGCCCTCCCAAATCCTTGGATTTATTATATAGCCGCTCAACTCCAACATCTCATAAGCTCCATGTCCCCTACCCCTGAGGGTTTGTCTGCCTGTCTCTTGCTTGTTGGCTCTGGTGCCGACTCCCGGTGGGATTGGAGGCCCTGGTATTTCAGAAATCCAATAAGCAAAAGACTACCTATGCACTTCTTCAGAAAGTCTGGAATAAATCGAAGCAACTGCAGTGTGCGACAGGTTACACTGCATATAGTCTGCTTTGGGGAAATCATACCTATGTTAAACTAACCAAAATCCATCAGGGGCCCAGATGGCGTGCCTGGGGGATAACTCTTCTCTCCCAGGTGTTCCAACATGGGAGGTTGATGTCATTTATGGACCTCCAACGTAAATTCTCTTTACCTGACCACATGTTTTATTACTAGCTACAGTTATGCCATGCAGTCAAAGCACAGGGAGATGCGATTGAGTGGTCCCTTTCACCTACCCCCATATTCTATTTACTTCAGTCTGCGACCGAAACAAAAGGTTTTATATCCCAGTGCTATCACATGCTCTTAATGGAGTATTTGAAGGCCTACTCCACCAGGGCAATGTCGCAGTGGGAGGAGGATGTAGGAACCTTGACGGGATCAATGGGAGGAAGCTTTCCAGTCGGCCAATATGTGCATTACACCCCAGTGAAACTCCACAAGATGGGAAGACTCCACAACTCACTTTGTGGTAGATGATGATGAACATCTGGGGATCTTATTCACCTTCTTTGGCGATGGCCAAAGTTGCATCGCTACTGGAGTGAAGTTCTTTCCATGCTCAATAGGGTTTTTCCCTTAAGGAAGCGGCTGGGGTGGCGTTCTCTAGGGCCCTATTTTAGGCCAGGAAGGACATTCTAATGGGCTGGAAATCCATGTCTCCCCCATCAGTCAAAACATGGGTGACTCATACGCTCCTGTTGGAGAAATAAATATACAAGCATAGGGGTCGACTTAATAAATATGTAAAACTTTAGTCCCCATGGCTTAATACCCCCGGGCTAGCACCTAGGGAGCTTGTTCTGATGAGGGTGGTGCAGTCTCCCACAGGATGATTGTATTTTGAGAGAATCCTAGTAATATGAAAGTGGTAAAATGGGACAGAAAGTCACATGCAGGTCCTATAAATTGAATACCCAATATCTATCCATCTGTGTGCGTGGATGAGGTCTAAGAGGGGTGTCATGTTTAACCCTGTAGGATGAAATTGCAACCTGCCAATGTACCAGATTTGCTTGAATTGTGAGTTGTTGATAGTTCTGCTTAGTAGTTTACTGGAATGGAAAAAGTTGTCTATACTTGTTTCTTACTATTTTTGTACTTGGTATATTCTAATTAAAAACCTCTTTGATTAAAAATAAATAAAAATCTGTTCTGTTTGTCCTGCAACCAGGTTCACTTTCATGTCTTCTTCATGTCATGTTTCTGTCATAGTGTGGGTAGCACATGTAATCACAAGGAAAACCTGATTGCTAGAGTTCATCCTCAAGAACTTCTTGATTATGAATCTCACAGTTAGGTGGCCTAAATATTTCATCACTTTGTGCTTACAAGTTTGTTTATACTGTATTTTTGTATCTCCACCAGAAGAAACCCAGTACCCCCAGTGAGGACAACTTGAGCTCACGGAGTGCCGGCGCTAGTGAAAACTGGAACTTTGGCCAAGATGACAGTGTCCTTTACAGAAAACATCTCTTGCCACCCCGACAGCAAAGCAGGGAAGAGGCAGCTTTTAAAGACTGTGACAGACGCAGATCAGAATTCCCCACATTTCTTTTTACTGGTGTTCCAGACGCTGACACACAAGGACGCCCCACTTCTCTCTTTTGCCACCGTGAGGTCGAACCAGGATACGTTGTTGGTATCCCTTATAATGAGCTTCCACAGAAGAACCTGACTGGACAGGCGCAATGGGAAAAGGAGACCCAACTGCAAGATTTACAAAACAGGAACCCACCTTAGTCGTGTTCACATATGTCGGTGCTGTCTGCTTGCTTCCAACTCGAAGTTCAGGCATTCCAGAAGCTAGCAGAACAGCAAAACTGAAAATGTAATCGTTTTAAGTCGATTTAACTACTGAATCACTAAATGTCCTGCAATTTCATGCATCTCTGCCAACCTTATCATGCATATACATATAATTCTACATCTTTTCTTTTATTTAAGTTTTTTTTTTTTTCTCATTTATGTATTTTAATATAACTAGGAAGGATTTTTAAAGCAGTGTACCTAAACTTCGCCAACAGGTGGTGGTTGTGAACGTGGATGCAACTATCATTTAAGGATTTCAGTCAAAGTCTGCTGTGGTTTTTTTGCAAGCTAACCATTCTATGGTTATATTCAGTATTTGTTGAGCGTTTGATGTGTTTTAAAGGCTTTTCCACTTAATTTAAATTAACTCCTTCAGACCCTAAATGTACTAATGCAGACGGGTCGAGTTCCTCCATAATCCTTGCGTAAGTAATATCTGGACCCTCAGTGCCACCATTGTTTTACAATATGTCTGCCTACTAAGACAAACCAGTATACTGAAGAATGGTCCCGCTGCTATACCTGTTCTAAAAGATGTGTATAGGTGTTGGTCAAACATGTAGGGAGACCTCTTTGTTTGTGCATGGCACTTTTACAATTTAGGTAAAGCCGAGAAAACTTTGAGCTCAATTTTAATTTTCATGTTCTACTGAAATGTGATTATGCTTTAATGCTCTCTGGAGCATGTTTTCTACAACAGTTTAACAACACTCTAACCCCAGTGTTGATGCTGTTTAAGTACCCATTGGACAATGTCAAAATTCTGAATATTTTTTTATCCCATAAGATTTTTTTACAAGTGATAATTAAAAGTCATTTACATAGAACAGCTGCCCCTACAATCAATTACAAGCGTTGCCAAAGATTGTTATAGCCACAAAGTGTGCTGAAATGTTACTTTCCTAATATATTTCTCCGTGAAGACTTGCAAAACAAGACCTGAAAATTAACAATAAGGCTCCATGCACACTGGACATTAAAAAAACGTTATAAAAACATTTCAATGTTTTTTAACATTTTTGCAATAGCGTTTATTAGCGTTTTTTTACGTTTTTCCACGTTCGCTTTTTTAGGGTTTTTTTTTTTTCAATGGATCAAAAACATTAAAAAATGCTGGTGAGCCATGTTTTTGAGCATTTATCAACGTTTATCAGAGTTTCAGGTGTTTAACGTTTTTAAGTGTTTTTTGTGGTCAGCAAAACTGCTGCTGAACCCGATTTTTGTGTGTTCAGACGACAGCCCATAAACTGTACTGCTGATAAACATCCATGTGTGCATGGACACATTGGATAACATAGAGGGGAGTTCATGGGCTGTTAAAAAAAAATGCCCAAACCCCCAAAAACTTCTGTTTTATGAGCTTCAGTGTGCATGGAGTCTGATTTTCTTTTTTCTTTAGAAAAATATTGTTGAAGGCTTAGGTCTATGTGGATTAGGATTTTTGAACTGGTTCCAAGAATGGAAAGGTCAAAAATGTATTTTTTTTCCATTGTCTTAAAAAATGAATTTATAATGTGGATTACATTTATTTCGAAGAATCTCTATTTTGTATATTTTCAGTTCATACCTTCATTTATTGGTGGCCTCTGCATATTGCATTGCCATCTAAACTTTAATTTGCTAAAGCATTGTTATCATAAACAAATAGCTTTTTATCCTTTGCTGCATATCCTCCTGCAGCCTCTTTGTAGCCACTTTCTGTTTCCGTGCATGCGTTTCAGTGATGGCTGCATGACATTTCCACGGGTAGATTTTTTTGTTGGTGGCAACCTTGAAACATACCTGTGAAATGCAGTGAGTGTTGGCACCGCTGCTTGTAGTCTAAATTGGGGAGAGCTTGTCACAGGGTGACAACACAGGAGAACAATTGGGAGACTGGGACAGAGCATTATTGCCCTATCTTAGGAAGTGCCTGCATAAGGACCATAATAGCGGGATCACCAGGTACTATGTTAATCAAAGCTGCAGATTTAAATATTTAGAAATTTATTTTTGATGCTTCTTTGACATGTTAAAGTGTATATGAGTGATTGGGTTTACATTTAATTTAATCAGTAGCAAGCTTATAATTTGCCCAATTTATTTATATAAAAACTATCAACAAACAGATTTACAGTGCCTTTTTTCTATTTCTAATATTCACTAAAGTTGGATATATAAGTAATTCTGGCTGTTGCTAACCTCTAGCTCCCTTGGTATATGGACATTGTTTGGGGTTTTTCAGCAGCTTGATGGCCAGAATAGCCTACTTGACAATGCTTCTACTTGCAGGAATGTTACCTGGCATGATTTATTGGATAGAATCAGTGTTTGGTACATGATTGGATGGTCTTTTAGTGCAATAAGTTACCACAACAGGCAGACCAGTCATAGACAAAGTGTTATATATCACAACAAAATCCTTTTTTTTTCCCTCTGTTTCTTAAAACTATGCAACATTAGATATCTAATTTATCATATACCATTGCAGCATAAATGGTACGCTAAACACTTGAAACATTGTTAGTTATATTACAGTAACCATTATTTAATTTTTATTTTTTTTGGGCTATAAATGGTACGGAATTTCTTTAACCTGCTTTAAAATGATTTGGAAAATGTTTTACGGGACAGATGTATATATTCAAAAAAAGAACTACCTATAAATAGGCATTTGTAGCTTATATTTTGTAACACTTGCAATGCCAGTGCACTGTGATATTATGAAGATTTACATATGCAGAAGATTTTTGGGAGATGAAAGCATGTGTTTATTTGCATATCAGTCTGCTCCAGGCTGGAGTGTTTTCACACTAGGTATATCGGCGTTCTGCATCTCAAAGGGAGGAAAAATGGTATGGGAAACAGTAGGATGTTGGATAATTGTTAGGGAGATAACCGAGTGTTGCATTTTTTTGTTAATATTTTTTTTTTGTAACTTTTAATGAGGGAAAATCATACGCTCCATTTTTGTTTGTTGTCTAAGTAGAATGCATGTTTTTACCATCTATGCTTTAAACCCATTTCTGTTAATATGGGACATTTGCACATCTTCCAATATTTAAGAACATTTTTATCTGCCCTGACCCTGTCCTTTTGGCTTTAATTATGCAAAACCACATCCATTTGGGGAGAAAAGTCAGATTGTTCTGCAAAACAACACAGTTGGAAGTTATATGACTGGCACATCCCTATCATCATAGGAAAAAAATACTATTAAATCCCTAACGACACTGTTACAATTCTGTTAATTTATTTTTGCAAAGAAAAGTGAAATGTATTGAAAAACCTGTGATGTTCTAGTTTTACATAAGAATAATCGTTTATGTTCAATGTGTTTGTAGACTGAATATTATTTAAAATGGCAAATATTTGATGCTGGGTGCCACAAAATGTGGAGGTAGGCCCAACTATTTTATAATAATTTGCACAGTAACTCATTGTTAACATGGTTGTATATACAATTTAGCCAAATTACATGCATAACCACTTTGCGGTTTTGCAGGCACCATGGTATGAAGCAAAGTAAAAGTAAAATAGTAAGTGTTGCATATATCTGTATTTGTGGTGCAGGCTGATAAACAGGAAAGTGTCTGTGTTACCCAGGCAACTAGTCTGAGCCAAAAAAATGAAAGATGTTAGTGGATTGATTTTTCTGGGCAACATGCTGAATTCAGTCTCTTCAGGTTTTGTAAGTTGCCCCCTTTGTTGTGCAGAGTTAGTAACTTATTGTTGCCAAAAATCTCTTGTTTTATCTTGGGTAATTCCAGATCCATTTCTGCATTTTTTTTTATGTTGTACAGAACACAAAACTTGACTCCTAATTATTGTAGTAAGACACTGTAGACCTGCTTTAGGCAGAATTATTTTAAAAGTTCAAACAAAAAGATGAGACCTTCCTGACAAATTTAGTGAGTACTGTTTGCATAATGCGTCTGGTCATGGCTAAGGTTATCGGAAGTCTCTCTTTTTAGGATAGTTCTGTATCTGGTTTCCCTGTGCATCTTAGTGTATACAGTACAAACTTTTTCATTGTCTTTTTTTATAATTTGTTCTATAAGCAGATAGTATGAGATAAACCAATCCGTATTTTGGTTACTTAGCAAAAGTGGTAAACCCTATACTAATATGAATTGAGGCCACATCCACCTACAACCTCTTAACAAGTCTTAAACCAGAAGTTCACGGCATCTGAGCATCCCAAACCAAAAAACGCTACTTGATCCATTTTTAATATTCAAAACAAACTCACCCATTCATTTATGTCTCCATGCTTTATTGAGCTGAGAAACCCCCCCCCCAGCATTTCTGGCCATTGCCATTTTGAGTAAGGGCAGATGATTCATGTAGCATTTACTTCCTGGAATCCATCCAAATGCCTCCTCCCCTCCTGAAGACTCTTAGAATGTATGACATCATTTGCCTAGGCCTGCCTTCTGCTCTATATTGGGTTGATCTTTAGGAATAATCTGGGCTCACATAAGGGCTCTTTCATTGCAAATGCTTTGAGCAGTGTTGTTCTGGTTGATCAATGACTTAACACAAGGACACAGGAGAACCAATTGCTGTCCATATACCCTGTTTACACCACACCAGTGTGGTGGTGTAAATTATAGGCATGCTGCATTTTTATGAAGCACAATGCAGAAAAATGCACTGAAATATGCTTCAATGCATTTGACTAGACTTAAAAAAAAAAAAAAAACTCAATGAGGGAGATTTACTGAATCTGGTGCAGCTGTGCATAGTAACCAATCTGCATCAAGGTTTTATTAGCAAGCTTGATTAAACAAGCCGATTGGTTACCATGCATGGCTGCACCAGATTCTGTGTGCACCAGTTTTAGTAAATCTTCCCCAATGTTTTGAAAAGACACATATCCACGGAAATGCATGTTCTGTGCATTTTTATGTGCAGTGCAGTCTAAGCAAGCCCTAAAAAGTAACTAAGCACTCAGGGCTGCAATTTGTTCATGTCTAGAGTATTGCTAGAGATCAAGGAGTAGAGTTCAGTTAAAGCTTAATCTTAGGATAAAGCAAAAAGGGAATGAAATATAACAAACTAGCTGGGCGTACTGTAGAGCAGCCTTCCTTAACTTTCCTAAAATGACTTTCCAGTCTCAGGGATCCCTGCCAATAATACTTTATCTGCAACTCCCAGTACATTACTGTAATGGTCAGTAGGAAGAATCCCCTCTACAGATAGATAAAAAAAACTCATTACTTTCTGTTGGCACTTACAGGGGTTGGACAAAAGTATGGAAACACTACATGATTTGCAGGTATGAAAGTGACGTCATTTTTTGCATTGAAAGCGGAAGTGATGTAACATTCCTTTGCTTTCCGCTGTATGATGAGACACCTAGTTAACAGGTGAGAAGCCTCACTTTCATCATTCACTGAGTGTGCTGCTAGTAATATGGAGTCATGTCAACACTTACTGAGTTTCAAAGAGGGAAAATTATTGGCGCTCTCTTAGCTGTTGCCTCTGTAACTGAAGTTGTTGATTTATTTGCGGTGTGGCGAGGTACAGTATTAAAGGTTATAACGGCATATACAGTTTCCTGTCAAAATGTAGTCTGCTAAGCATAAGCACGGCCGACATGGTCAACTGACTGAAAGAGACAGAAGGACATTGCACAGGATTGTGTTCCGGATTTTTGTATGAAGAGCGGTATCGGATTTCATTATCCACTCTTTAAGGCTTATAGATATCAAATCCCATGATAATTCAGGCCGTCTTGGATGCCAAAGGCGGTCCAACACCATATTGGGTAACAATTTCGTTTTTTTACCATACTCGTTTCCATCATTTTGTCCAACCCCTGTATCTAAGAGTAGACATTGCTTATTGCTCAAAAAAAAAAAAAACCCTAGCAACACCCGGAGGAACCATAGGGTTCCACAGAAGCTTGTTTAAGAAAGGCTGCTGTAGAGGATAGGGCTTCTGCGCTTAGTTGCAGATTCTTCCTCTGTCACCTAAGTGGTGACTGGTGTCTTTTTATGTTATTATAGGATCTCTTTTTCTGATGCTGCCTATACAGTATTCCCTCCAGTTTACCATGATGCTGCAGAAATGTATAAATTGTGCATACATTCCTGATTGGAGCTCTAAATTGGACACTCAGAATTGAAACACATCAGCAGCCTCACTTATTTGCTTTCAGAAATGGTAATTATTCTTTCAACAGGAAAGGTATATTGTCTGATTAGAACTGGGTATAGATGAAAAACCTAGCATTTTTCACAGTGAGCTTGATCGCATTACACTGCCAGTGGGATCGGAAGCAGTGTTCTCTCTAACACGGATGCAGGATGGAAGCTGGCTGAGTTTCTGACCTTGTCGTTCCCTTTTCTCCATTAAAAAAAGAAAACATTCAGTATCTGCTTGCACAGACATTTTCAAGCAACTTCAAAAATCATTAGCGTTCATAACTGCATTCCTTGGAAACTCTGCTCAGCCTCAAAGATACTAGTCACTGAAAACAAAGTTTGAATATGGAGTAACATTTGAAACCATTAGACTGCGTATGGTCCATGAGAGCCCATTTATATCTGTGCAGTGTGTTAATGCGCATTGCGTTTAGGCAGTCTATTCATTTGACTTGGATGTCAAATGCGCTAACACACAAAAGAGGTGTGTGCACCATATTTAGCAAGGTAACACACCACAACATACGCTAGTGCACTACAACACAGTTGCATTGGGGTTCAGTTCAGCACGAATGGCGCCACAGAACACTATTGCACATAACGTATTAATGTGTTACTGAAACACAAAAGTATGAATGGAACCTATGTCAGACACACAAGTTTTACAACATGTACTTTACAAAAAAAAACCCTCAGATGTATATACCTAAAAACCATAATTCCTTTCACCCCTGGTGTTTGTGTTAGGACCAGTTCACACTCCCGCGACTTTTCATGCGACAAAGTCACACGACGGGTTGCACCCCATTAACCGCAATGGAATCGTTGTAATCAGTGCGACTCAAAAAGCTCCAACCTAAAAAGAGGTTCCTGAAGTACTTTGGGGCGACTTCATCATGACTTGCATTGACTTCTGTTAAAGGAGTCGTATGCAAGCCGCAATGAAGTCACACAGGGATATCGGCTTTAAAGCCGCACTGGTGTGAACTAAATCTAGTAGCTAATTAAGTTGTGTGTAACCTTTTGGTGTTTATGGATGCCAAAATAGTTTTCACATCTTTAAAAAAAAAAAAAAACAATACTAGGGGTTTGTAGGGGTTTCAGAATCTATACGCGATAAGCCTCTGTTGTAATAGAGATTATTATATAGCAGTTGTCATAGCCAAATTATTTTATTACAATACATGAAAATCCAAGTGATTACGTGCTGCTTTTTATACCTTTTTAAATATGGGTTGATTTACCAAAATATTAAATTTTCCCTCAGCTCAATGAAGCTGTATTCACGTCGGTAAATTTATCATGCAAAGGAAAGACCTAGTTTTCAGTTTCTCTGTACACATTTGGGTTTTCAAAGTAAACTATGCACTTTAGTAAATCACCACCAATGTCTTCAGTGCCATGAGCCGTAGTCTGATTTATATTCTCTTCTCTACTGCACTGTACTTTTGAAAAGTACATACAGTGACTAAAAAGACTGAAGACTGTGTAGGCTTAGGTATGCCTTATCTATCCCCCCCACCACCACCACAGCCAATCAACTGTGTAAACAAACAAAGCACCTCCAGTGAATACATTGGTTCATTCATCATTGATTTTAGTACCTTTTCACACTGCTCTGGTGCGTTCTCTGAAAGCACACCAAAAACATCCATTCTAATAGAAGTCTATGGGAAAGCACGGGTAGCCCGCACGAAAACTGCAGCAGAGCAGTATGAAAGCACCCTTATTCTTGCTCTGCAGATATCCTCCTATGACTATACTTCAATAATAATGAAGACTGTTCAGTGTAACAAAGTAATGCTTGTGCTGTTTCAGACCTGTATTGACAGCTGTTAGTGCACAGGTAAACCAAGAGGTAAGTAGTTATATTTGCAAAGTTGTTACATATGTTAAAAAATAAAATGTAAATGTTCACGTATGGGACTCTGACTACAGTGTTGTCAGCAATTAAATATATTAAAGAGCATTTTTTTTTTTTAGAAAAATATTTTATTAGAATTAATGATTGTTCTCTCTCGTTGCTGCTTTTTACTCAATTCCACAAATGTAAGATATACCCAAAAACTGAATGTATGAAGGAAGAGTGTTTGGGTATTGGGTACATTCTTTTTGGCAGTCCTGGTGCTGTTTTCTTGCAGGACACTCCTAGGCCTATTGGTCACCGCTCACCTGTTTAGCCCACCAGCCGCCACAGTTATACTGTGGCAGGTTGGCTCGACTGCTCAAATCGCTATAGCTGTACGCCTGCCCCTTTAACAGCTATAGCAGGCCAGTGGCGTGTCGCTGGAGCCGATGCGCGTGGCCACCTGCCACCCGCGATCACTCCACAGAGAGCCAGAAGGGGGATTTGTCAATGTAAACAAACAGATCCCCGTTCTGTCAGGAGAGTACAGAAAGATTGTCTATTCCTAGTGATCAACAACAGCGATCTCGCTGTACTCACTATCGGTACACTCCCCCACAGTTAGAAACACCTCCCTAGGGGTTAAATTAACCTCTTGATCGCCCCTTAGTGTTAACCACTTCCCTGCCAGTGCCATTTATACAGTAATCGGTGGCTATTTTTAGCTTACCATTCTGTCTCAAAGTGCACCAGAATTGGTATTCTAGTGTTATTTGTTTACATAAATCTCTCCAGAAAGAAACTGTCACAAATTACAAAAAAAAGTACAATGACTGACCACTCCATCAGGCAGTTCATCTTTTTATTGCTCAAACACATCAGAAATTACATAGTGACCTACTTAAAGCAGACCTGACTGCACTTAACTGGTCCGGCGTTTCTGGAGACAGACATTTTATACCACCAGGGCAACGGGATAGGAGTAGCTTTTTAACCACTTAAGCCTCGGACCATTTGGTTGGCCAAAGAGCAGGACACTTTTTGCGATTCGCCACTGCGTCGCTTTAACTGACAATTGCGTGGTCGTGCGACGTGGCTCCCAAACAAAATTGATGTTCCTTTTTCCCCACAAATAGAGCTTTCTTTTGGTGTTATTTAATCACCTCTGCGGTTTTTATTTTTTGTGCTATAAACAAAAATAGAGCGACAATTTTGAAAAAAAGCATTATTCTTTACTTTTTGCTATAATATCCCCCAAAAATATATAAAAAAAAATGATTTTTCCCTCAGTTTAGGCTGATACGTATTCTATATATTTTTGGTAAAAAAAAAATCGCAATAAGCGTTTATTGGTTGGTTTGTGCAAAAGTTATAGGGTCTACAATATAGGGGTTCGTTTTATGACATTTTTATTAATATTTTTTTTTTACTAGTATTGGCGTGATCTGCGATTTTTATCATGACTGTGTCATTATGGCGGACACATCGGACAATTTTGACACATTTTTGGGGCCATTGTCATTTTTACAGAATCAGTGCTATAATGATGCACTGATTACTGTAAAAATGACACTGGCAGTGAAGGGGTTAACCACTAGCTGACTAGGAAGGGGTTAAGTGTGTCCTAGGGAGTGATTCTAACTGTTGGGGGGCATGGCTACGAGTGACATGTCACTGATCACCGCTCCCGATCACAGGGAGCTGTGATCAGTGACAGTTGCACTAGGCAGAACGGGGGGATGCTTGTTTACATTAGCATCTCCCTGTTCTTCCTCTCCGTGAGACGATCGCAGGTATCCCCACGGACATCGAGTCCACGGGACCCACGATCCTACTCATGGAGCTCGCGGCGCGTGTAATGTCACAGCGGCAAATTCGAAGGGACGTACAGGTACGCCCATTTGCGCAGCTGTGCCATTCTGTCGATGTAAATGTACAGGTGGCGGTCAGCAAGTGGTTAAGAGGGTATTGGACATATCAAGGTGTTACATTTTATGAGAAGGAGAGACTCCGCCATTGGAAACGTTTTATGAGGCTTTGGGAAAGACAGCCAGGAGAGAAGATTTTATCAGAGGGGAACACCCAGCCGGGAATGCTGATTTGTAGGAGTGAAGCACAATGACATGTGACAACTGCAGTATATTAAGAAGTCCTCAAGAACATTTCTTAACATTGCAACTATTCTGTGTATAGTTTTACATGAAAATCTCCGTCACAGGTTTTAAGATAGAAGGTAAATGATGTGCCTTGTGGTTATTTATACACAGTAGATCGCAAGTAATAAACTGTAGCGGTGTCGGAACCTTGACTCAAATGTAGTAAAAGTCATAATGTTTCAAGATGCTACTGCTAGAAAACTGTTGCCAACACTTGTTCCCCAATATATTTACTCTTTTCCATTCCTGGAATCACTGGAGCTATATTCAAAACTATACCCCAGAAATTCAGTTGACTGTGTATCAATCAAATGCGCAATCCCAAAATTTAAATTGTATTAATGTTTTTAAGTTACAACAATATTTTTATCCACATGGTTAGAAGGAAAATTTTAATAAGGTTTAAAGAAAAATGATACTGAAAATGTGTGTGTGTGTATGTATGTATATATATATATATATATATATATATATATATATATATATATTGAAATGAGAAACCAAATAAGGCAATCTCATAGAAAAAGACCAGATTTTTCCAGGAAATTTTAAATTCCATCGATCTGTTATGTCTTAAAGGATAGGTTCACCTTTAGTAACTTGTTAGTGTACATGTTGTTATCCAGCAATCCTCCCCCTCACCCCCCTTTGACAGTGGGAAGGGGGCACCTGCTGTGACGTTTTGAAATCGGTCTCTGCCTGCACAGCCGCGCCATTTATTCAAAAGAGACTGTACATGAATAAACTACAACTTTCATCCGCCACAGTTGCAGATGGACTTTAGTATCAATGAAACGTAAGTGTGCTTATCAGCTTGCTCATAGTTCATTCACACTGCCAACAGCTCAGAAACTGTCTGCCTGTACAGAGGCATGGGCAGAAAGCTTCGGGCAGTGTGTGTAGGACCCTGACACTGAACCCCTCGATTTTTCTGCAAAAAGATGTGTTGTGTTATTTATTTATTTAGGAAGTTTGAACTTGGCCTTTAAATTGTGTTGTGACTTCGATAAAATACAAACTTGAAAGTTTGATTGGTCTATCAAATTGCCATGTGTATGGCCAGTAGGGATGAGCTCTGGCGTGTTCGCACTCTCCACACCCAGAGCCCGCCAGGAAGTCAGCACGGCGCTGAGCTAATCACAGGCAGTCAGACATTTCCCGATCTCTGCAGCCGCACATCGGAAAAATGTCTTACTGCCTGTGATTAGCACAGTGCCGTGCCGACTTCCTGGCGGGCTCTGCACGTGGAGTGTGCGAACACACCAGAGCTCATCCTTAATGGCCAGCATAAGTCTGAATAGACATTTACTTTAGCTTCATAGAAGACTATCAAGTGTCTTGTTCATATTCTAACTATTGGCACTATATAAATCCTGTATAATATTAATAATATTTGACCCTAACATACAGTGACGTCAGGCCTAAGGGCCCTTTCACACTGATGTGCTTTTGATGCCTTTCCAGTGACTTACAGTGGAAGGTGCTTTTGAAAAACTGCACCATAGATGCAGCAGGCGGGACTTATCAAAGTGCAGTGCACCTGCAGTGTAAATTGTTCCATAGGTTTCATGATACATTTTTCATATATTTGTCTTCAATTTTTTTAAACCCAAAAAGCGCATCAAAAACTGATCAGTGTGAAAGGGCCATTCAAATAAAGTGGTCGTACATTTCAAATATATTTGGAAAGAAGTCAGGAATTCAGAATTTTTGTCCTCTGTATATGAGTTCTCATAGCATTAACACTTGCCAATCACAAATATCTTATGTGAATCTAACAGAAATATTTTTGTATCTTCACTATATTATTATCATTACTTGGTGAGCTCATGATTCTCATATTCAGTATCTATTATGATCTCCTTATAGCAGCATTTTTTTTTCAGTTAGAGCATACAATGGCAGATGTATATTTTTGGAAAAAAATATCCAGTAAATGCGTTCAAATGAAGAAGTGTGCTTTATTATACATATTGGACACATAGTAAATCAGGATATTGGTTATCACATGTTTATATTTGATATCACAGGATGTTCCATCTCTTCTTCAGGATTGTTGTCAGATCTGACTGTTAGATGCCAAAGCTCAATATTCTAATCACAGAAGCTGCAAAACAAAAACATCTTTAAGGCCTATTTACACTTGTTGCTACACAATTGTAGCAACATGCACTAAAACAAATTAATGTATGTATGTTGCCACAACACATGGTAACACACCTGATCTGTGGTGCTTTGTGGTGACATTCATTGTGAATTGCACCCAATGCTTTGTATAGTAGAACAAAACTCAGAGCACACCAAATGCATACGTGGTTTAAAAGGGGTAATACATGTTTTTTTCGTCTGTTGTGGTGAATTTCAGCCCATTCAGTATAAATATGCTACCTTACTGCAAAACTCAGTTCAGTCCAGCTATAAGATTGTATAGGGACTACAAAAAATGTGCATTAATACATTAGATTGTTAATTATCCACAAGATTAAAATGTGCAGGTGCTTGAAAACATAACACAGGAATGGCGTGAAAAGTTTTCACGCTATTCTTTAAAAATCTTCCCCACAGATGGTCAAATTGGCCACACCTTTTACAATCTAATTGTACAATCTCCTTTAGCTTTACCTATAACTGTAGCAAGAGTGTCTATCTGAATGGATAAGAGATTGTACTTCATAGTTCCTAAATCTAAAGCTTTTACAGAGATTGTACAATCAGATTGACCAGTTGTGTGCTGGAATAACTTCAGTCACTCATTGTAACGACACCTACTTTTTCATTTTCTAGCTTAGGAGAGTATTGGGTTCCGTCATTGTAACTGTTGCAATGAAATATATAATATAGCCAAAAAGACTTTATGCATTATTGTGTAATATAATTATTTTTAACATAGAAAAAATATATGTATTTTGTCTTTTTTGAGCTTTAATGATATTTACAGTACCATGTGAAATCTTTTTTTATGATGTCTTTAAATATAGAAAAAAAACGTGTTTTTGTTTTTTTTCTTATGCCTTTTTTTTTTTTACTAAATCCAGTTGGGAGACACTGTCAATTAGTCAAAAGGATGGAGATTAGACTCGTTCATCAAATACCATAAAACTTATATAAAGCAATTTAAAAAATATAAACAAAACTAGCCCTCTTGCTGCATAACAGGTACCCTTCAGTTGCTGGTCTTACTGTTAACTGCTCTTGTTTGCTGCAGCCTTGCAGAGATCCTATGGCAATATCAACTTTTCACAAAAGTCAGTACTTGCACACTGTTAGGCACACCTATATGACAGAGCTTGGGCCCGTTGATCAGTTATTTAGGTACTAAGTGGGCACCTGAGGGTCTCGGTGCCAATTCACACTTTTTAGTAAAAATTGCTTTGTGTTAACAAACAATTATTTGTGTGTTAATGTTCATTCTGTCAAGACAGCATGGATGGCATTATGAATGGGATGCCAATGTACCTCAATAGAACAAAACGCATGACACATTTTTAGTTTTTTTGCAGCACACCACAACACACTGTTCATTGTGTGTCGCCCTCTACTGTACAGTGCCTTAGGGTGGTAATTGCAATGAATGGCAGTGCACCACATTGTACATAGAGAGGGTACGTTATTGTGCATTGTGGGAATTCTTGCTACTACATGCGTTTTATTTTGCGTTGCCACAAATGGGCCCACGAATGGGACAGCAGCAGTAATCAAAGCATCAGAGAGTGCTGTACACCCATTAAGGCGAGTGAATAGTTTAGCTTTAAAGCAGAAGTCTACCCACAAGGGAAAGTTCTGCTTTAAGGCCTCTCCCCCCCCCCCTTTGACATTTGGCAATCTTTTTTGAGGGGGGGGGCAGGTATCTGATTTTGACAGGTACCTGCTCCCATTTCTGCTGGGATCACCTGGGCGATCCGAACGGAAGTGCTCCTCCCCACCCCTCCCTCCCCGCAGTCTTCTGGGACACATCACAGGTCCCTTAAGACTGCGGGACCATTCACAATGCGCAGTAGGCATCCGGTTGTGAAGCCACAAGCGGAAACAGCTGGGTTCCCACAGTTAAGATGCCACCCCCTTCGGTGAGCACATTGCTGGATCCTGGGACAGGTTATTAAAAGTCTGTAGCTACAGTTTTTGTAGCTGCTGACTTTCACGTTTCACAAAAACGATTGGAGCGCCTCTTTAAGTGCTCACAAACAATGTTCTAAGATGTAACATTTAAAGAACAAGAAGAAGACAAGAATTATAACGATTCAGAGGCCTCTTTAGCATGTCTAACTTCTATCACAGCTCGATGGATTAAAACCATTGTCAATTTTCTCAGGATAATGGACTTGTAGGGAATTAAGGGAAACTTTTGCTTATTTTCTTTTATGTGTGTAGATTGAAGCTATGAAAAAAATAGACTATATAGATATTTATGAACAAAGACTAGAAGAAAGATTTTATGCAAAAATAACTAAAAGATTTATGTAAAGCAGTACATACAAACTGGTAATATGTAGGTAATGGAATATCTCATTGATCCTTTGTAGCTATGTCAGGTCGGCTCTGCCCTTGAGGAAAAGGGATCCAGTGCTTGTTTCTCTAACTTGTTTGGTCAGTGAAAGTTGTCACTTTAATTGCACATAACCTGGAAAGTTACTGTATTTATAGAAACTGCACTGTAATAAAGAAATAATAATGCTGTAAATTCTCAGAGATGTTGTAAAGGCTACCCACACTGTGTTGTATTAATAAAATAAAAATCTACTTTAAAATCATTTTGGTGTGGTAATTTTATTCTACACAAATGTGCAGATTATTCTTTGATTTTATCAGAATAAAATATACCTATCTTTGAATATACCCATTTAGGACTGTAGTTAAAATCTAACCCAAAATATACTTGGGTCTCCTGTTTTCTGTTACCCCAGTTGATAATGCTTAGTACCACTATGCCAGATAAAGTATAGCTGGAAACAAATGAAGGTAAAATATTTTGCACCATTTATATTTATTTTTTTTTTTGTTTACAAACTATTTTATTGAGTGCAAAAGGTGGTACAAAAAGAGTACAAAAATATGCTGAAACTTGACAGTAATCATATGTTTTACATATGTAACAATGTAAAGGTACAAGTAATAAGGTAGGAATTCTTAACCATTTATATTTAAATAACATAATGCATAAAGCAGGTACATATTAGTGTTCAACACCTACCAATGACTTATATTAACAAGAATCAAGTACAGCACACTATCCCCTATTTATAAAAACGAATAGTGATTCTAAACACACACTGTTTAATTTACATTATCCCTTTTCTTTATGTACAGTATATGGATGATGGCATTGTATTTATTTCATAATCTATATACAGCTGTCATATGACCTCTTTTTCAGGCTGTCTACAGGGAAACATCTGCGGGAGGAGCTTATAGTCTTTTGCTGCCGGTCACGTTAAAAAAAGAAAGCCTTTGGAATACAACGGAAAAATGCATAATATCTAAATTATCATGCAAATATGTATTTTAACTCAAATCTCTATTATTTTGGGTATAGGGTATCTAGGGGGAGGTTCTGACGATCACAGCCTGTTGTACGCCCATCCAGCCTGTGTCTGTTGTTTGTTCTTAGAAATACAGGGAGGTGATGATCAATTAACTTGTATTATCCCACCCCCATTGTGTTTCACTGTTTAGTGGGCATGGGGGGGGGGGGGGATTTGGCTGTCATTTATCTGGAGTGTGTATGCCCACATGTGTGAGTCTATAGTCACATGGGATGCACAGACAGAGGAAAGAAAAAGGAGGAAATTAACGGTTTAGAAGGGAACTGAAAATTAAGCATGCTCAGTAGATGTTTGCATGGGTTGGTCTGTACAATCTCAGGCTGCAACGGAGACACAGACAAGGATAGAAGGACAGTGAATAGCTGGATCAATCAGGTTTTTGAAGAATACAGAAAACAATAATCCTATAGTGACTGAGTGAATATTAAAATAACAGGTATCCGTGCTTAGGAAAATAAAAGAACTGCAGCCTCCCTAATTAGGAACACCACCTAGGTGGAGTCCAAAAATGGTTAAACTCTGAAAAGGGAAGGTGGCGCTGTTCAAAATGAAAATGTATCCTATGTGCAAATTACATGTAGAAAAGGGGAACAAATATGACCTACTAATACGAGTAATGTAAACACTCTTTATAAAGTGAGATGTGCATGCAAAAATAAATCAATCAATAAATCACGTTTTTCTATGGAGAATTTTTACACTATTGTTCACACCTTTTAGAATTTTATACCTACATTTGATTTATTGATTGATTTATTTTTGCATGCACATCTCACTTTATAGAAAGTGTTAACATTACTCGTATTAGTAGGTCATATTTGTTCCCCCTTTTCTACATGTAATTTGCACATAGGATACATTTTCATTTTGAACAGCGCCACCTTGCCTATGAACAGCATGTGATACAGCAAGTACTGACAGTTTTTAATGATGTGAGTTTAACAACCTGAAATTTTTTTTTTTCCTGTGCATTAAACATGTATCTCTAAGGTTGCCCCTTATCACAGATTATTTTCATACTTGCATTAGAACTCTTTCTGAGAATGATCTAACCACATCCAGATATCAGGGGACTTCCCTTACGCAGATGATTTAATCTTCTTTGTAACAGCTCCTCAATTTCTCTGTCCTCCCTTTTGGCTGAACTACATACCAGTCAATTACTCAAATTCCGAGGTGATGGGCATGGAGATCACCCTGATCTAAAAACACCAAATTCATACCCCCTTAACATTAAGTGGATGGAATTGCATATCAAATACTTGGGAACTAACATACCGAGCAGCTTACTTAGGGTCTTTGAGATCAAATTCTGTCCACTTGTCTGCACTTTTAAACAAAACGTCCCTACCTGGTATAGGGAAGTATGTACATGGTTTGGTCAGAATAATATTATTAAAATTGATGTGATGTCACGGCTCCTCTACCTGCTCCAGAAACCTCTGGTCAAACTCCCACTAGGGTTTCCTGAAAAGCTTCTGTACCATATTAAAGTTTATTTGGGTATGTAAACTGGCTAGATTGCGTAGGTCCATCTTTTCTTTGGCTTTCTCAACCCGGTGAAAAATCATGAAACTTTTCACCTAACCAGAATGGGCGACTGGTGTGTCCAGCAGGATCGGAAACCATGGGTGAATTTGAAGCAGGCGACCCTTTACCTTATTTTAGCAGGACTTCCATGTCTTCCCAGCAGATCTGTCTCAACAGCTATTAAACAATACCCACTCATTGGAGTCACACTACAGATAACTAAATCCATCTATAAATACCACTCTATCACCTTACCCAAGCCCCCTGACCTCCATTTTGGCAACATCAGAGTTCCAACATCATATGATCCCCAATTTGATGCTCTTGTCCAACAGGGCTTCCTCCGATTGATACACTTCTCCAAAAATCATCTCATGGCAAACTGTGAGATTGAGATCCACCTCTCAGATTGGACCTCTTGCGACATGATCAGCTGACTACATACCTCTGCTCTCTACCAGCTGAATACAATACAGTGAGAAAGCTTTCCTTTTTCGAATATACCTGCCTTGATGGCAAACCTGTGAGACACACCTTGTCACACACATATGCTTTACTAATAGATGTAGGAGCCCTACAGGAATTTTCTTTCCTACAAAGATGGGAGAGGGACCTAAATGTTGCCTTCTCCCAACAGCAGAAGGAATGGATTTTACTGTTTGCTCAGAAAACCTCCTTGGCAAACTGGTACCAAGAAAGGGGCTACAAACTTCTCACAAGATAGTATAGGACCCCAGTTGCACTGTACCGAATGTTCCCCCTTGTCCATTAAGAGCGCACGGGCACCACCCCTTCTATGAACGCCACCCCCTATATGGTTAATGGATAGATTCATGCATAGCATGCCAGATGCCCGCCGCTGCCTGATCCCCTGCCTGATGTGCCCGCCGATCCCCGCCACTGTGTGCCCGCCAATCCCGGAGATGCCCGCCGATCCTCGCCGCCAATGGGGTAAGTGCCGGTAGTCCGTGGGGGGGGTGTTTGCCATCCCCCCAAACAAAAAAAACATCAGCCCCCACTGCACGCTGCTATCCAACAAAAAGTACAATAACTCACTACTGAAGCACCTTCTCACAGCAGCTAAAGCCTGCATTATGGAAAAACTGGGATTGAAGGTATTTTGAATAAAAAAGAAGCTTCATGTCTTGTCTATTCAGGAAGTCAGATACAGGTGATTTATTTAACAAAAAATACATAAAAAATAATCAACATACACCAGAGAGACCAATCACCCAGATCAATTATTTAACAGTGATACTTAGTGAATATGTGGATTTTTGTTTTTCTACATCCTTGAGGCATATCTTATGCCGCGTACGCACGTGCGGACTTTTGCCGGCGGACTTAGTCCAGTGGACAATCCGCCAGACTTTCCAGCTGGCTTCGCCGGACTTTCCGAGCGTGTGGACTTGCCCACACACGTGCGGACTTGCCCACACACGCGCGGACTTCTCCGGCGGACAATCCGCCGGCCAAAGTCCGCGGGACTTTTGAAAATGAACGGACTTGCCCACACACGGAGCAGTCCGTTCATTTAGAACGTAACTTCAGGTTACGTAGCTAGCGTAGGCAGTAAATGCCGCCGCGCTAGCTCCGTAACCTGGTATGGATTTAAAGGGACTCCCCACGCCGAAAAACGGCATGGGGGTACCCCCCAAATCCATGTCAAACCCTTATCCGAGCACGCAGCCCGGCCGGCCAGGAAAGGGGTGGGGACGAATGAGCGCCCCCCCCCCCTCCTGAGCCGTACCAGGCCGCGTGCCCTCAACATGGGGGGGTGCCCTGGAGAAAGGGGGGCCGTGCGGCCCCCCCACCCCAAAGCACCTTGTCCCCATGTTGATGAGGACAAGGGCCTCTTCCCGACAACCCTGGCCGTTGGTTGTCGGGGTCTGCGGGCGGGGGGCTTATCGGAATCTGGGAGCCCCCTTTTATAAGGGGGCCCTCAGATCCCGGCCCCCCACCCTATGTGAATGAGTATGGGGTACGATGTACCCCTACCCATTCACCTAAGGTGTAAAATGTAAAGTACAAAAACACACACACTTTTGAAAAAATATTTTATTGCACTGCTCCGGGGGTCTTCTTCCGTCTTGGGGGTCTTCTCGCCGGACTCCTCCGTCATTTACCAAGCTCTTTTACCGAGCGGAGAAGTCCGGCTACCTTCTTCTTCGTCGTCGTCGCCGCCATCGTCTGGGGGTCTCGATCCGCCTTCGGGGGTCTTCCGGGGGTCTCTTCTGTTCTTGCGGCGGTCGTCGTCTTCCGCGCCGCCGGCGCCTTCTTCTTGTTCTTCTTTTTGTTCTTCTTCTTGTTCCGATGTTGACCCGTCGCTGTCTCTGCCCGGAACGGCAGAGCCGCGCTGCGCTGGGACTTATATAGGGACATGGGGACAGGGTCACATGCTCATGTCACATGGTGACCCCGCCCCCTTGTGATGTCACAGTCCCGGAGGATGCTGGGACTGTGACATCACAAGAGGGCGGGGTCACCATGTGACATGAGCATGTGACCCTGTCCCTATATAAGTCCCAGCGCAGCGCGGCTCTGCCATTCCGGGCAGAGACAGCGACGGGTCAACATCGGAACAAGAAGAAGAACAAGAAGAAGAAGAAGGCGCCGGGGGCGCGGAAGACGACGACCGCCGCAAGAACAGAAGAGACCCCCGGAAGACCCCCGAAGGCGGATCGAGACCCCCAGACGACGGCGGCGGCGACGACGACGAAGAAGGTAGCCGGACTTCTCCGCGCGGTAAAAGAGCTTGGTAAATGGCGGAGGAGTCCGGCGAGAAGACCCCCAAGATGGAAGAAGACCCCCGGAGCAGTGCAATAAAATATTTTTTCAAAAGTGTGTGTGTTTTTGTACTTTACATTTTACACCTTAGGTGAATGGGTAGGGGTACATCGTACCCCATACTCATTCACATAGGGTGGGGGGCCGGGATCTGAGGGCCCCCTTATAAAAGGGGGCTCCCAGATTCCGATAAGCCCCCCGCCCGCAGACCCCGACAACCAACGGCCAGGGTTGTCGGGAAGAGGCCCCTGTCCTCATCAACATGGGGACAAGGTGCTTTGGGGTGGGGGGGCCGCACGTTCGTCCCCACCCCTTTCCTGGCCGGCCGGGCTGCGTGCTCGGATAAGGGTCTGAGATGGATTTGGGGGGAACCCGAAAAAAGGCGTGGGGATTCCCTTTAAATCCATGGCAGGTCACGGAGCTAGCGCGGCGGCATTTACTGCCTGCGCTAGCTACGTAACCTGAAGTCACGTGCTAAATGAACGGACTTGCCGATGAGTGGCAAGTCCGTTCATTTTCAAAAGTCCCGCGGACTAGCCTACTAACGGCGGGATTGTCCACCGGACTGCCAAGTCCAGCGGATAATTTTAAAACCAAACTTAAAACTTTGGCCCACACACGAGGGGATTGTCCGCTGGACTTGAGTCCAGAGGATAATCCCGCGGGATTGTCCCTTCGTGTGTACGCGGCATTAGATACACAAAATGCCTATTATAACAGGTTAATTATGAAAAAGAACTGTCACAGCTCGCATATCCTCCTTGCATACAATTATTTAACACAAGAAGTCATGGCAGCCATTAGACTATAGAGGGACAGTAGAACCACCACAAACACTACATTGTGGATTTTTTTTGTTTTTGTTTATAACATCATTGCTTTGGATTTAGTAGGCAATCTTAATCACTAAATATTGGAGCAGCAGCAATGTGAGTCAGTCTTGCAACAAATATATGGACAGATAAAGGAGAATTTGGAGTCGCAGAATTAGAGGAACTTTTCATAAGCGACTAACAAATTCAAGCCAAAAACCAGCTAATACTTTTTAAGCAGCTACAGAAGATGTTAGTTAAAACTTTTATCAAAAAAGGAGAAACAAAGGCCTCGTGCACACCGGGCATTAAAAATTCTGCTTATATAGGCTTTGGTGTTAATAAACACACATAAATGCATGTGCATTAAAAGGCATTTTGAGTGTGTTTTCTGCCAGTCTCTGGCATTTTTTCAAGCGCCTAGTACATAGACCCTAAACGAATAAAAGCTGACCATTGAATATCCTTGTCCGTGATAAATAGTTTCTCAACCTTCTACCTGACCCGCTGCACAACTTGGTCTTTTAAAGGAAGTTGAACAATAGCAGGAGGATCTAAAGCTAAAAAAAAAAAAATTTAAATTACAGGGGGACCCCGAAAAACCAAAGACTGCTGTCTTAATCATAGTGAGATACTACATCATGTATGTAATTTTTAATTTTGCCATTAGTGCCACTTTAGGAAGTTATCCAATATCCCTAGGGTGCAGTTTGTACATATCAATAGAAATTGTGTATCACAAAAAGATTATCTGCAACACTATATTATAGAATAGATTTGCATATAAGGCCCCTTTCACATGGACGGACCATTCAGATCCGCCTGTCAGTTTTGACAGGCGGATCTGAACGGGCGCTCCATGTTATTTTATGGAGCGTCGGATGTCAGCGGAGACATCTCCGCTGACATCCGACCCGGTCCGATCCGCCAAAAGCAGACGTATGGCTCTACGTCCAGATCCGTCGCTGGCGGATCGGGTGAGATCTGATAAAAACGGACACACTGTCCGTTTTCATCCGATCTCTCCATAGAGACCAGCGGCGTTCGCAAGCCCCTCCCCGCTCAGTGAGCGGAGAGGGACTTGTCATCCGCCGGTTCAGCGGAGATCAACGGAGAGATCTCCCGCTGAGCCAGCGGACAGAGGCGGACTCCGTGCAAGCGGAGTCCGCCTCGTGTGAAAGGGGCCTAAAGGATACATATCAGAAATATTGGAAAGACAAATTCACAAAATAGGGTCTGTGGAAGGCAGTGAGATCATGAAAAATAAGTTCAGTGTTCAATATAAACAAATTGAAAAGATAATAAAGAAACATTGGTCTATTTTATTCAGAATAAACATTGAGGTCCACGATCTTGAAAGCACAAACACATAAATTGGCTTAAAAAGTAAACAATATAACTGTCTTGATAAAACAGTTGATTTACATGTGCTAGATGTGCAGAATGGACCCATAATAAAGTGAATTAGAAGAAGTGAGAATTTTTATATCCTTTATTTTAAATGTAACAGAGCATCAGGCTAAATCGTTTTTGGGGTATTACATGCCCATGCAAGTACCAATATGTTAGGCAGACCATAAGAACATTGGCATATACAGTATCTCACAAAAGTGTGTACACCCCAGACATTTTTGTAAATATTTTATATCTTTTCATGCGACTCTGAAGAAATGACACTTTGCTACAATGTAAAGTAGTGAGTGTACAGCTTGTGTAACAGTGTAAATTTGCTGCCCCCTCAAAATAACTCAACACACAGACATTAATGTCTAAACCACTGGCAACAAAAGTGAGTACACCCCTAAGTGAAAATGTCCCCAGTTAGCAATTTTCCCTCCCTGGTGTCATGTGACTCGTTAGTGTTACAAGGTCTCAGGTGTGAATGGGGAGCAGGTGTGTGTGTGTTAAATTGGGTTTTATTGCTCTCACTCTCTTACTGGTCACTGGAAGTTCAACATGGCACCTCATGGCAACGAACTCTGAGGAGCTTAAAAAAAGGATATTTGCTCTACATAAAGATGGCCTAGGCCAGTGATGGCGAACCTTTTTGTGCCCGAGTGCCCAAACTGAAATAAATACATTGTTTTTGTGTTGCAATGTGCCAACACGGAAATTCGCGAGAGAGGGGGGCTGAGTGAAAGAGAGGGGGGTGTGTGAGAGAGGGAGAAAGAGAGAGAGAGAGAGAGAGAGAGGGAGGGGGGCTGAGAGAGAGGGAGGGGGGACAAAGAGAGAGGGGTGTGAGAGAGATTCTGAGAGAGAGGGGCAACAGAGAGAGGGAGAGGGGCTGAGAGAGAGGGGTGTGAGAGAAATGCTGAGAGAGAGGGGGGTGTGAGAGAGGGGAAACAGAGAAAGAGAAGGGGGACAGAGAGAGAGATGAGGGAGAGAGAGAGAGGGGTGCGAGAGAGATGCTAAGAGAGGGGTGAGCTGAGTGTGAGGGGGAACAGAGAGAGGGGGACACAAAGGGGGGGGGGGCGGAAAAAAAGAGAGGGGGTTGAAAGAGAGGGAGGGGGGCTGAGAGGAGAGAGAGGCCTCTAGCTCTGTCCTGGACCCTCTCGTGTGCCCCCAGAGATGGCTCTGCGTGCCAGCTGTGGCACGCGTGCCATAGGTTCGCCATCACTGGCCTAGGCTATAAGAAGATTGCCAAGACCCTGAAACTGAGCTGCAGTACGATGGCCAAAAACATACAGCTGTTTAACAGGACAGGTTCCACTCAAAACAGGCTTCGCAATGGTCGACCAAAGAAGTTGAGTGCACGTGCTCAGCGTCATATTCTGAGGTTGTCTTTGGGAAATAGACGTATGAGTGCTGCAGAGGTTGAAGGGGTGGGCGGTCAGTAGACATGTGCATTTGTTTTCGTCCAAATGCATTTTCGTCCGAATTTCGGTTATTTTCATTATCGTTTTAACAAACGATAACGAACGTGCAAAATCTGAAAACCGAAAGATCCGACATAAACAAATGCTTTATTTTTGTTTTCAATGTGACAACAGTTCGATATAGATAGGAGATTCGACATAACGCTGACAATAGTGATCTGTGTCCATCGAACCTGTGGTCGAATGTGACTAACCTTAGCTCTATTAGTCAAAAATTATTCTACATAGAGAGAAAAGATTCTACATTAGACATGTGCAATTAGTTTTGTTTTTTTTTCGTTTTTTGTTATTTTCGTTCGTTTGTTTTTATACGAATGAACGAACGATTTGCTAAAAATTTTAACGAATCGAACGAATCCGAAAAACGAAAACGGCAACAACGAAAATCAAAATGAGCAAAAAAATTCGTACATTCGTAACTTTTTTTTTGTTGGATTGGTAATTTTCCGTGTCCCTTACAATGGTGCTGCTTACCGTGCTTCGAATAGATTGAACGAAAAAATTCGTACATTCGTAACTTTTTATTTTTTTTGATTCGTAATTTTCCGTGTCTCTTACAATGACGCTGCTTAACGTGCTTCGAATGGATTGAACGAAAAAATTCGTACATTCGTAACTTTTTTTTTTTTTCGATTCGTAATTTTCCGTGTCTCTTACAATGACGCTGCTTAACGTGCTTCGAATGGATTGAACGAAAAAATTCGTACATCCGTAACTTTTTTTTTTCGATTCGTAATTTTCTGTGTTTTTTAAAATGTAATAATAGCATACACATTACATAAAATTATGACTTATGCTCCAATTACGAATCTACGAATGTTACGAATGTACGAATAAATACGAATGCGTCCTAATTTCGAATAAACGAAAATTAACGGAAAAACGAATCAACGAAAAAATAACTCTAACGAAAATACGAATCGTTACGAATACGAACACCGATGACTTACGAATTTACGAATCGTTACGAATACGAACGCCGACGACGTACGAATTTACGAATCATTACGAATCAACGGAAACGAAAAAAACGAAACGAAAATAAACAAATTTTTTTGTTGTGCACATGTCTATTCTACATGAATTTTCGACAAAGCAGTCGGACATTTATGGTCAAATGCTCCGCCCATAGGCTATAGAAGAATTCTAATGTTGGTTGACTAGTAATAATTAATAAATATACCGTATTTGCCGATGTATAAGGCGGCGGGGCGTATAAGACGACCCCCTAATCTTACAGTTTTTTAAGCATTTTTTTCCTGTACTTACCGTATAAGACGACCCCCCTTCCGAGGCTTAATTTTTCTTCCTTCTTGCTGGAGCTGGAGCGGGCGCCATATCCTTCTTCCTGCTTTTGCTGGAGCCAATCACGGCGAGCGATGTATTCTATTAATGAATACAAAGCCTGCTTGGATTGGCAGAGGCTGTAACATCATCAGCCCGCGCCTCTCTGACTCTCAAAGCCAATCCGAGCAGGCTACAGAGTAGCCTGCTCGGATTGGCAGAGGTTGTTACTCCAATCCGAGCAGGCTCTGTATTCATTTGAATACATCGCTCACTGGGATTGGCTCAGCGGTAGATACTGTATGTAGCCGAAGCTACATACAGTATTACCGAACACCCAGCAGGCATCCGAGGGGCTGACCCGGCGTATAAGACGACCCCTGCTTTTTGGCCAGTTTTTTTAAGTGGAAAATACATAAAGCTGCGCCAATTTAAACAAAAAATAAAAACAGTAAACCCAAGAAAAAAAATCAGTACAAGATTATTTGCAATAAGAAATAAAATAAAAATTATATATATACTGTCCCGTCAAAAACAACCAAGAAGGTTTGCATGAAACAATTTGAACAGTCTATGATTTGATAGTCCAGTTTTCCTAACATCAAAAAGATGGAATTGGCGTGTAGCTGATTCAAACAGGAAAAAAGACACCTCAGTGACAGTTCTAAAATCTTCACGCTGTGACATGCAAAAGATGTATAGTAGTAACCCGGCCACCTATTAGATTGGAGGCTTACCAAATGGCTTTATGTTTAAGCCTCAAACACAAAATCCTGTAGTTGTCCCCGTGGGCGAGCGATGTTAGGAACAATCAGTCCGGGACGGATCACTTAAATGGAGGGAGAGAGGAACCAACACACCATCCGTTCCTGATATGAATCTCCAGGCAATTCCCACTAGTTTCCTCCAATTACAGAAAAACAAATGGGGCCGCCCATAGCGTGATACTGTATGTAACTTTTATTTCATAAAGGTTAAAAGCACTTACATAAAATAGTAGAAAACGAGCATATTCTAAAACACTGCCGGCCGGTCAGTGTAAACCCGTCCCCTGTTGTAGGCGGTCTGCGTGGTGGCGTAGCTGCGTGCCTTCCCATACGACGTTTCGTCAGATGTGACGCTTAAACATAAAGCCATTTGGTAAGCCTCCAATCTAATAGGTGGCCGGGTTACTACTATACATCTTTTGCATGTCACAGCGTGAAGATTTTAGAACTGTCACTGAGGTGTCTTTTTTCCTGTTTGAATCAGCTACACGCCAATTCCATCTTTTTGATGTTAGGAAAACTGGACTATCAAATCATAGACTGTTCAAATTGTTTCATGCAAACCTTCTTGGTTGTTTTTGACGGGACAGTATATATATAATTTTTATTTTATTTCTTATTGCAAATAATCTTGTACTGATTTTTTTTTCTTGGGTTTACTGTTTTTATTTTTTGTTTAAATTGGCGCAGCTTTATGTATTTTCCATTTGCCTTCTGGTGTGAGTATCCCACTTTCTAGCAGCAGCCTTTTCCTTGGGTTAGGGTCTTTCCCAATTCATTTTTTATTTTTATTTTATTATTATTTTTTTATATATTATTTTTTTTTTAAAAAAAACCCCTTCCTTCCCCTTCCCCCTTCCCACTCTCACTAAGCGCGGTTTATCCATTTCCAGTTTTTTTAAGTGTAAAAGGTCGTTTTATACGCCGGAAAATACGGTAATTATTACTAGTGTCATACAACATTAGAATTCTACTATAGCTTGTAGGCAGAACATTCGACCGGAAATGTATGATTGCGGCGACTGCTTAGGCGAATCTTCATGTCAAATCTTTTCTCTCTGTTGAATAATCTTGGACTAATAGAGTTAGGTTAGGCACATTCGACCTTTTTTGCTATTGTCTCTATAATGTCGAATCTTTTCTCTCTGTCAAATCTTTTCTCTTTGTCGAATCAGTTTAGCTGCTCCGTCAAATCCTCTTAGAACATTCGACAGACACCATAATCCTTCAATGACAGATTCAACCTTAATTATTTCGAGTTTTCGGATGAATGCATTTTTTTACGAAACAAAATAAATAAAAGCGAATTTCGTGAGTAACTAAATAAATTTATTTTTTGGACGAAAACTAAATTCCGAAACAAAATATTTCAGTGTGCACATGTCCAGCGGTCAGCCTATCAGTGCTCAGACCATACACTGCATCAAATTGGTCTGCATGGCTGTTGTCCCAGAAGCCTAAAGATGATGCACAAGAAAGCCCGCAAACAGTTTGCTGAAGACAAGCAGACTAAGGACATGTATTACTGAAACCATGTCCTGTGGTCTGATGAGACCAAGATAAACTTATTTGGTTCGGATGGTGTCAACCAGGTGAGGAGTACAAAGACAAGTGTGTCTGGCCTACAGTCAAGCATAGTGGTGGGAGTGTCCTGGTCTGGGGTTGCATGAGTGCTGCTGGCACTGGGGAGCTACAGTTCATTGAGGGAACCATGAATGCCAACATGTACTGTGACATACTGAAGCAGACCATGATCCCCTCCCTTTGGAGACTGGGCCTCAGGGTAGTATTCCAACATAACGACCCTAAACACACCTCCAAGATGACAACTGCCTTGCTAAATAAGCTAAGGGTAAAGGTGATGGACTGGCCAAGCATGTCTCCAGACCTAAACCCTATTGAGCATCTGTGGGGCATCCTCTAATTGAAGGTGGAGGAGCGCAAGGTCTCTAACATTCACCAGCTCCATGATGTCATCATGGAGGAGTGGAAGAGGACTCTAGTGGCAACCTGTGAAGCTCTGGTGAACTCCATGCCCAAGAGGGTTAAGGCAGTGCTGGAAAATAATGATGGCCACACAAAATATTGACACTTTTGGGCCCAATTTGGACATTTTTCACTTTGGGGTTACTTTTGTTGCCAGTGGTTTAGACATTAATGGCTGTGTGTTGAGTTATTTTGAGGGGACAGCAAATTTACACTGTTATACAAGCTGTACACTCACTACTTTACATTGTAGCAAAGTGTAATTTATTCAGTGTTGTCATATGAAAAGTCATAATAAAATATTTACAAAAATGTGAGGGGTGTACTCACTTTTGTGAGATACTGTGTATGTACTGTGTGTGTATGTGTGTGTGTGTGTATGTATATATTTATATATATTATACCAAATGATTTTTACCTTACTAAATCAAAAAATGTCACAAATGTTCAATTCTGCTTCCTAACTTTCTTATTCATTGCTGCCAAACAAACTTTAGCTAAAGCATGGTGGTCTTCTACTCCAAATTACACTAAAAATAAAATGAATTGGTTATACGCCTAATGAAAAACTTTCTTCTATTCTTTGTGATGATTTGCAAACAATTTTGATAGATTCCTTTTGCACCTATGATATACCCTTAATAACTCTTGTACATTTACTGATCGATTTTGTTCACTTTTATTGTTTTATCTGAAGAAATCGCAGGGCATGCAATACGTTTTTATACTGCCTAGGACTGGATATATTTTGACCTTTGAACATTGCTTCTTTCAGCCATATCTTTTATTGAGCACCTTTGCACTTTATTACGCACAGTATTTAGGTCATAGCACAGCACTACCTTCACTTTATAACCTTTCAATTTATCGTTCGCTTGGCAGAAAATTTCCAAACTTATTTTTTTCGGCTCAAAATCGATTTTGTGCCAATTAACTGTCCGAAATATGAACGAACTAGCCAAATGACCGAATTTAGGATAATTTTTCGTATAGTGTAGGGCCAGCATTACTCTAAATTTGACCTTAACATAAATAATATAATATTGGTAATATCTGTGATGCATTTTTTTGTGTATCAAGACCCATAGCAGTGACAACCCCACCCAACTTTTGCAACTTACACAATCAGTATTTTAATGGGAGTATATGGAGACTGTTTGATAGAGAGGAACTAAGGAGTTCAGTTGAAAGCAAATTTTGAAATGGGATGTGAGAAAATCTCTCTGGTGGGATTACAGACTGTAATGTAGACTAGCTGAAGAAGAAGTCTCGACCTCACACCAACAAAAGCTAGATGAGTTTCACTTTAATATGCTTGTTATCCAATTGTACATGTAAATGATAGCATGTCTTTGTACAAGCTCCACCTTTTTGTCACCAGCGGTAACAGAAGATCTATAATCAGTTAACGCCAGAATGTCGTATAGTAGACACTGTTTATTATAAATGCAACACTACCATTGTACCGTATGGCCCACTAGTCAGGAATCTAGCAGGAGAAAGTAAAGAGGGTTGATTATTTATGCTATGGAGAGCCTCATGACTCCTCTTAGCATTTCCTGCATTCTCTCCACCCTTGGTTCGCCTTGAGGCAGTTCAGTTCGCAGTTGCAGCGCTATACAAATCATTCATTCATTCATATACAAGAATCAAGATATTGCCAGTAAAGCAAAGTCACCCACAAACTTTTAATCTTGCATTTAGGGCATTTAAAAAAAAAAAATAATATAGCCTTGAGACTGTATGAGATTGATCTAAAGTGCCTATGCAGAAAACAAACATTTTCTTTAACAAATTAAATAAAGGTAAGATGGTTGTAAAAGTATGACTACTAAACTTCCTTATCTTTATTTCAGTACATTTCATATGTCATTACAATTTTTATTAGCTTCATAGTGGTCATATGTGGTATATTATGTTTGCTTCTAGGATGTTTTTAACAAAACTTAAGTATTACAATTTTGATATAACTCAATCAGCAGAGAAATTTTGTGAACCACTTTGGAAGTACATAGATTTTCAATGTGTTTTATCAATTTTGTGTTCCGAACTTAGGGGTTGTAAACCTCAGACATTAAATATGAACAAAGAATATCCCTCTATAGTGTGTACTTGTCTCAATTAAGAGCTTTTGGTATCATTTCCGTCTGCTGCCTCATTCCTCTGCTATCTGCATGAGACACTTATGAAGCTGTACCCCTTAACCCCAATCAGCTCTCCTTGCTGAGCTCTGCAGAGTGTAACTTCAGCTCTCCACCCCCTATTTTTCTGACAGCTTAGACAAGCTTTATAAATTCTGCACTTTAAACAAATGTGGAGAAGAAAATGCTGTATATAAACAAACAGGTCTAATTTATGTAAGGGGATTTGTTTCATCTCTGTGTATCACCTACCCTTTTACTGGGTATATGGAAGGGTTTACAACCACTATAAATAGAAAGACAGTATAATACACAAATTCAGTGCTATAAGAGTGAACATGTAGGGTAATGACATCTGACATAATTAGAGTCTGGTGTTAGAATTGATCAGGAAAAAATAGAGTATTATAAATTACTGACAATTATGTAGCTGTGTGGGTCCCACCATTTTTACCAAAGTTGGGTTAAAATGGCTGCTGGATATGACAATCATCTCTGCTGTACAAAATGTTCTTCCCATAAACACACTTCCTATTTTTTATGTTGTAGCCTGTAATGTAATTATATTTAAGTGGAACTAAAGATAAACTAAAAATTGTGACGCATGCTATGTCTCTTCTGGAATAAAACAAACCTTGCCTGTCTGCAATCTTCTTTAGAATGTACATAGAATGAGCTACTCATGCAGCTGTTGGTAGTTTCCCAGCGTTTTTAGGTCTAGTTCCAGTGCGTTTTTTTTTGCATCCAAAACGCATATAAAGTAGGTTACCTGGTTCACCAGTGCTTGAAGTTCTAGTGCGTTTCAGTGCCAGATGAAAAATAGAACATACTGTATTTTTCCTGCACAGAACTGTACTGGAACGCAGTAAAACGCACCAAAGGCACATCACAAATGCACCGAACCCAAGTACAGTGAAGTAATAAAACAAGAAAAAAAGAATCTGGAAGGCATCCGGAAACGCATTAAAAACGCCCATGCAGAAACGCATCCAGAACGGATCTGGAGGATGTTTTTGTTGTGTGAATTAGCCCTTAAACTGTGCATAAATTTTCTTTATGGAAGGAATAATAATAAATTTGGCAAAGTGATAATTAGTTGTCTTTAATGCATATAATTTTTCAGAACTGCATACAGTATAATATTGCAAATAAATAATTCTAAAAGAATAGTATACCGTACATTCAAATTAATGGAATAAATGATGGCGGTTTGTGGCAATAATTGCACTCAAATATTTTATTATTTAATGACAGATTTGTCTATGTATATCAAATCCTTGCACCTGTTGTTTTTATATAACCAGAATTTTTGTAGCAGGGGCGGATCCGGGGGGGGGGGGGGGGGGGGGGGGGGCAACGGGGCAATTGCTCCCTCCGAGAAATTTGTGATTGGCAGGCCAGTTAGCAGATGAGCGGGCGGGAGGGCGAGTGTGCGGGTTAACGAGCGGGCGGGCCAGTCAGCGGGGGTCGGCAGGTGAGAGAGATCCTGAGCGGGCAGGTCGGTGGATGAGTGAGGGGGGGTCGCCAGGTGAGTGTGCGGGCTGGCAGGGCAGACATCGAGTGAGGGGGCGGGCTGGTCTGCAGGTGAGTGGAGAGACTGACCAGTCAGTGAGCCAGCGGGTGGGGAGCAGAGAGATGACATCATCTCTCCGCCCGCCCTGCATCACTGCAGTTCCGCCCTTACTGTACAGCCGTGGGCAGCAGAGAGATTACATCATCTCTCTGCTGCCAGCCTTCACTCTGACAATCTGCACCTTAGCAGGCCAACGACAATAAGCAACGTGTGGCAGGTGATGTGACAATCAGCAACGTGTGGCAGGTGATGTGACAATCAGCAACATGCGTCAGGTGATGTGACAATCAGCAACATGTGGCAGCTGACGTGGCAAGTGTAATCCACAATGTGTGGCAGGTGACGTGGCAAGTGACAATCAGCAACATGTGGCAGGTGACGTGGCAGGTGTAATCTGCAATGTGTGGCAGGTGACGTGGCAAGTGATAGTCAGCAACATGTGGCAGGTGACGTGGCAAATCCCTGCAAATCCCTCAGTAATGCTCAAGTGTAACTCACAAGTCTGTGGCAGAGACTTTACCGAACATCCCACCGGCTGCTAGGCCTTGTGAGAGAAGCCTATCCGGGGGTTGCTGAATCCAGTTTGTGGAACAGTTTTATTCTCTGGATTCTTCTAATATCTTCGCCCTGCAATTTAAGTGCCTGAACTCACCCCTAACCCTCTACCGTTTATTAAGAGACTTTGTCTTTTTTCTAAATAAATAGCCCAAAAGAGAATTTAGTGTCCATTTCAACAAACCGGTAAAGTAACGGTAAGCCCAAATAAAACCAGCAGCTCCTTCGGGGGTTAGTGCTACATATATATTTTTTGTATGTAATTTATTTGTACAGTTCCCCATCCAAGTCGTTTCCCTTCCCCCTTCCACTTTATCTTATGGGATTTTTCAATTTTTCCCAGCTGGATTTTGGTGGGGGGTGAGTGTAGCACCCTCTACATAGGTAGGTGCTAGATTAGTTTTTTGTGTGAGTGTACCATATCACTTAGCAGCCCCTACGGGTCCCACTACACACATTATCATAAGTATAAACTTGTGTATTCTGTCCACTAGAAAAGTCATCAGAAGGCAAACAATATTCCAGCAGTCTGATACAGTGGAATTAATTTATTTTCATAGATCTCTTGAGGATTATGGTTGATAAATATTTCTGTCCCAAGTCTGCAGGAGGACCACTATATTTCCTCTGACCATTACCATATACAAGATTAATATTACACTTTTGCAACCACTCCAGATGGGAAGCTTTATTGTTCTTTTTTTTGGGAAAATTCTTTTTATTCACAGTTTTTTAAACAGCAATAAACAACCATAACAGAAACCCACATAAATTCCCCCCTCCCCGTTGTGCAATGTCCCAATTATAACAGGAATGTAAACACAATCACGTGCCCTCCGGGCTACTCAAATCATATTACAGTACATGCTCAGGTAAAACAATAAACACAATCATCTAGTAGCTATACCGCCTGTCTCGTCATTTCAAGCAGTGCATGTTTCTTTCGTGTAATATTTAACCCATTACTCATGCAGTAACTCAGACAGTACCATCCAAAGAGAGCCAGCACTGCCATACCTTCTCAAATTTTTTGGGGCACCCCCTACTTAAGTAGGTGGCTTTATATAAGGGTAGTGCTCTATTCACTATGCCTTTCCAGAAGGCCAAGGATGGGGCCTCAGGTTTTTTCCAGCATAAAAGGATGGCTTTGCGTGCATAAAATAAGGTGAGAGAGATCATGGTTCTTTGTGCCCTAAGTGGTGCTACTTCCTCCACCAGGCCCAACATACATACTGATATTGTCATGGGGACAGGTAGCAGGATCAGTTCCTGGATGGTCTTTGTGACCCCTGTCCAGAATACCTGTATGGACGGACACTGCCAGAATACATGATCGAAGTCCGCCCCTGTCGCGTTACAACGCCAGCAGGTGGCACCATTCAAACCATAGATGCTGGCTAGTCTTGCTGGGGTATAATATACCCTGTGAAGTATCTTAAATTGAATGTACCTGTCACGGGCCGACACTAGGACCTGAAAAGGGTGGTCCCAGATATCGTCCCAGTCATCTCCTTGGAAATTGGGAACAAGTGAGCTCCATTTCTCCCTACATTTACTGAGTGCCGGAGGCCTGTCTGCAAATAGCTCCTTATAGGTTTCCGATAGCGTCTTCCGCACAGACTCATCACAGAGCAACTGTTCCAAAGGTGAGGATTGCAGTAACACTGCTCCTGTGCCAAACTGTGCAGAAAAAGCATGCCTCAGCTGCAGATAACGGAAGAAGTACCAGTTTGGGAGATCATGTTTATCTTTCAATTGATTAAAGGAAAGCAGCTTCCCCCCCCCCCCTACTATGTTCTTTAATTGTTTGATGCCAACTCTGGCCCATATTACCAGATCTGGGATATCGTTAAAATGGGATAACCTGGGATTGAGCCACAATGGTGTGTCCGGTGACCAGGCCTCCGTGTCTGTGTGCATTAGTACCTTTGCCCTGTCCCACGCGCGAATAGTAACACGCATGGAGCCAGTCAAAGGCGCCGCTGCCTGTGGCCCTCTAAACACTAAATAGTAAAGACTCTCATAGGATCCCACTAGAGCAGCCTCCAATACTGTCGCTGCATCCCCGTCATCCCTTGTTAACCACCGTCTGGCAAATACCATCTGTCCTGCAATAAAATACTTAAACAAGTCAGGAAGGGCCAGCCCTCCCTGTCCATAGGGTTCCTGTAATGTACGGAGACTCACTCTGGGGTGTCCAGAGCTCCATAGAAACGAGCTAAAGAGGCTGTTTACGCGCCGAAAGAAGGAGCAGGGGACCCACACGGGAGTGTTGCGCAAAAAATAGAGGAACACTGGCAGTATCTTCATTTTAAGTAGATTCACCCTACCAATTAAGGAGAGTGGAAGATGCTTCCAAGCCTCTAATTGTATTTTAACCTTCGTGATAAGTGGCATTAGATTAAGCGTCAAGTAGTCCTTGACTTGGGGGGATATACGTATACCCAAATATTTTATTTCCGTAACCCAGGCAATGGGCACCAAGGGTGATGCCCGTGCCTGAGCCCCATCATCAATGGCCATGATATTGGACTTTTCCCAATTCACCCGCAAGCCTGAGAAATTTGCGAATGTGCTTAAGATCTCAAATACTGCCTCCAAGGATGAACCCGGGTCTTCTAAAAAGAGGAGCATATCATCAGCATATAGGGCCGTGCATTCTCGAATGCCGCCTACCTGAAGGGCTTTAACCTCTGTGGATGCTCTCAGAGCAATGGCTATAGGCTCTATGGCAGTGGCGGCCCGTCCATAGGGGGCGCCCGGGGCGCCGCCCCCCCCCCCCTCCTTGCAGTTAAAAAAAAAATAAATAAATAAAAAAAAAAGTTCAAAAAAAAAAAAAAATGTATTTAAACATGTCCCTTTAAGGGCGCCATGTCCCTTTAAGGGCGCACAGTGCAGTATGCACCGCTCTATCACCAATAGATAGATTCATGCATTGCATGAATCTATCTATTGGTCACCTCTGCCGCCCCCTATTCAGGTGTCCGGCCCCTGATCGGGCGCCGGGCATCTGAATTACAGTGGGGGGGGTGTTGCTGGAAGCGCCCCTATTAGAGCTGTAAGCTCTAATAGGGGACCCTATTAGAGCGGTGTGCTCTAATAGGCTTCCCTAAGTGTAAACAGCGGGCGCACGGCCGTGCGTTCGCTGATTACACAGTATTGTGTTAGAGAAGCGAATACATCGCTTCCCTAACACAGACCCGCCTCTCAGCCAATCAGGTTGCCAGGTCTGTTACCTGTCACCTGATTGGCTGAAGTCACAGGCGCTGTGATTGGACGCTAGGCGTCCAATCACCTAGCGTCCAATCACAGCAGAAGAAGACAGGAGGAGCGCGGGAGAAGACATCCGACGGAGACACCGCTCGTCGCCTGACGCCGTCACCAGCTGCACACCGGGACAAGGTAAGTGCAGAGGGCAGGCAGGGGGCACAGTGGCAGCACTTAAGGGGCACAGTGGCAGAACTTGGGGCACAATGGAAGCACTTAAGGGGCACAATGGCAGCACTTAAGGGGCACAATAGCAGCACTTAAGGGGCACAATGGCAGCACTTAAGGGGCACAGTGGCAGAACTTAAGGGGCACAATGGCAGCACTTAAGGGGCACAATGGCAGAACTTGGGGCACAATGGCAGCACTTAAGGGGCACAGTGGCAGCACTTAAGGGGCACAATGGCAGCACTTAAGGGGCACAATGGCAGCACTTAAGGGGCACAATGGCAGAACTTGGGGCACAATGGCAGCACTTAAGGGGCACAGTGGCAGAACTTGGGGCACAGTGGCAAAACTTGGGGCACAGTGGCAGAACTTGGGGCACAGTGGCAGCGTTTGATGGCACAGTGGCAGCGTTTGATGGGCACAGTGGCAGCGTTTGATGGGCACAGTGGCAGCGTTTAATGGGCACAGTGGCAGCGTTTGATGGCACAGTGAGGCTGTTTGTTTGCGCCCCCCCAAAAATTTTGAGCACCAGCCGCCACTGCTCTATGGCCAAGGCAAATAAAGATGGGGAGAGGGGGGCAGCCTTGCCGCGTTCCCCTCCCCACCGAAAACTGTGCGGAAACTTGAGTACCTATCTTAATTGCTGCCTTGGGTGAGCTGTATAGGAGGGATATCCATGTAAGGAACACCTCTCCAAACCCCATATGCCGTAATACAGTGGACATGTAACACCAGTCCACCGAATCAAAGGCTTTAGCCATATCTAAGGAAACAATCACCCTGGCTCCGGGATTAGCATGGTCGATCTGTAGGTGCGCAAACAGCCTGCGAAGATTTGTATCAGTGGACTTCTGGGGTATGAACCCAGTTTGGTCTATGTCTACCAGTGTGGTTATTACCTTTGACAATCTTGTGGCCAATATTTTAGTGAGAATTTTAAGGTCCTGGTTAAGGAGGGCTATAGGTCTGTACGAGGAGCAGGTCAAGGGATCCTTGCCTGGTTTCGGCAATAAGGCCACCTGAGCCTCCATAAGAGAATCCGGTAGCGTCTTGTGTTCCAAGCAAAAGTGAAACAGTGTCTTAAGTCTTGGCACAAGAGTCTCCAAGTGCGACCTGTACCATTCAATACAAAAACCATCCGGCCCTGGTGATTTGTGTGGAGGAAAGGATCTGATGACTTTTTCTATTTCCTGTTCAGTGATCTCCCCTTCTAGACTATGTTGATCTGACTCCGACAGTTTTGGTATACATAGGGAATTAAGCAGGGATTCAAGATCCTCTTTGTTATACGTCGGTATGGGCATGTAAAGAGTGCTGTAATAATCTACAAAAGTATCAAGGATGTCACTGGGGTCTGTCAATAGGGTACCCTGAGAGTCGGTAATACAAGGTATACTAGTCTGAACTCGCTGCTCTGCAACCAACATGGCCAAAAGCTTACCATTTTTATCTCCCTGTTCGAAGAGGGACTCTGCCCTCCTCGCCCAGGAAGTGTGGGTCAATTCAGTGAAGTGCAACGTCAGAAGACGGCGCGCCTCAAGCAGTTCCCTGTAGGTGACATCTGACTGGTCGGCCGCATGGGCCGCCTCACATGCCCTCTCTTTATCTTGTAGCTCTTGTGATTGATGATTAAAGTGTTTGCGCGCTTGTTTGATTGCCGAGATGTATTGACCCCTCATACACGCCTTAAAGGCGTCCCATACTATCGGCAGTGGGGCTGACTGTAGGTTATCTTCCCAGTAATCTGTAAAAGTTGGCGCCACTTGAGAAGAAACCGATTCTACCTCCAACCAACCCGGGCTTAATCGCCACGCGCCCCCTCTAACCTGTGAAGGTATACCAATATGAACCCATAGGGGGGTATGGTCCGACAGGCCCCCAGCAATGTAATTAGCTCCCCTCACCAGCTGCAACATAGGGGCATTAGCAAACGCTAGATCAATCCTGGATGAGGACTTGTGAGTTTTTGATAGGTGTGAGTAACTTTTGGTGGTGGGATTTTTCCATCTCCACAACTCTGTGAGAGTAGCCGTTGTCGCCCACGCTGCCAGCTCTACAGACGCCCCTCTCCTAGAATTAGAAGAGTCTAGGGCAGTATTCAAAATGGCATTGAAGTCCCCTGCTACAATGAGAGGCAGGTGCATGAGAGGAGCCAATCTACCCAACAAATCATATAGTACCTGAATGTGGAATGGTGGGGGAACATATACATTAACTAGCACCATCCTATGCCCATGAATGTCTGCTACTACAATTACATAGCGGCCCCCTGGATCTGTGACAACTTGATGAACAGTACAAGGGACTGCCTTGCTGATCAGCACTGCCACGCCTCTGGCGTATGTAGAATATGTAGCATGTATCGCTCGTTGGATCCAGGAGCGTTTTATAGTGAGAATCCTATTGCCATCTAAATGCGTTTCCTGTAGGAAAACAATGTGTGGTTTAAGCGGTTTCAAGTATTGGAACATTAGGGCACGCCGAAATTTATCGTTTAGGCCTCTAACATTCCAAGACAGTATATCAAATACAATTCCTGCCATCAATAAATGTTAAAGAGTACAGCAATACATGGCATAACCTCATAACAATCACTACCGACCTATGAGCATTAAAGTTCTGGTTCAGAACACAAATCTTACGTAGCCCCGGGCAGATTCTGGAACATTGCACATAGAACAACCCCCCCCCCCCCAAAGAAAATTGCAACTCCCGCTGCTGTGCAACCCATTTACTGATACACGCAGCGTATTCCCAAAACTAATGAGCACACTTACACTTAAACTAAGCCTGTAGGGTGAGTGAGCAACCCCACACAGGACAAAAAACTCCCTGCCACGCAGCCTATTCCCCAACATAACTTGGCTTGTAGCTTGATCCCAAAAACCTTGAAAACAAGTCAGTGACTCAATAGTAGCCAAGGGGCATAAACCTAAGTGGATCACGACCCTGGAGTGCAGTCACAGCGCTCCCTGAGTCAGTTTGTGGCTTAAGTTTGTAGGGTAGCCACTCCCGTTGACGTGCGTCCAAGACAAGCCAAGTAGGGAAAGTAACAAACTTGTCTTGTAGAGTTCCGTGTGAATAGCTCGCTCAAGTAGGATCTCTCAGACATGTACGGATGATAGATTAATATGTAGGTAACATGGGAGTCTGGTTTTATTTCTTGTTTTTCTTCTCCCCCCACGAGCCCCAGCTGCACCTGGGGCCCATACGGTGGATTAGTACACATGTTGTCATTTTAGCCCATTAAGCCAGGCATCAGCCCCAGCCGGTGTGTCAAAAAATTTAACAGTACCCTCATGCTGAACTCGCAGGCGACTAGGATAGAGCATTCCATATTTAATGTTACGGTCTCGTAGTCTGCGCCGAACATCAGTGAAGGTCTGCCGTTTCCGTTGAAGTTCCGGAGAGAAATCAGGGAACAGCATGATAGGTGCATTACCGAATTTCAGATTCGGGTGTTTCCTGGCCTCTGAGAGTATACGATCCCGGTCTCGGTAGTTTAGGAAACGTACCAGGAAGGGACGCGGGGGTGCACCTGGTACATATCGACCCATCGGAACACGATGAGCACGTTCTGCCACATATGTAGGGGGGACATCAGCCAGTCCCAGTAAATCTTTGAAGAAGGCCTCCGCGAAGTCCGCCGGGTGGTCTCCCTCCGAGCCCTCGGGTAGGCCCAGCACTCTGACATTGTTACGTCTCATTCGATTTTCGGCATCATCAGATTTTGCCACTAGTGCTTTGATAGTGTTTTGCATATCAGTGAGCTGGTCGGCATGTTGTCTCATCCGATCCTCCACCTCTGAGATCCGGTTCTCGGATTCAGAGAGGCGCCCCCGCATTTTGTCCAAATCATTGCGTATAAGATTGCACTCCTCTGCCAGATGATCGATCCGTACCAGTAGAGATGTCCTGCTGCTTTCAATTGCTGCTAAGATCATGTTGGTGTCACCTGTCGGGGTCTGGGTTGAAGGTGAGGGGGATGCGGGGACATCAGCAGGAGAACTGTCCTCCATGTCAACCAACAAGGCCTGTAGTTTCTGGAGTAAGTTGGAGTCCCCACGTGTAAGTGGGGTCGCAGCCTGTGCCCTGGGCTGTTGCTTAGTTTTGGGTTGCTTCTTTGAAGGCATCAGATGGCTCCTTGTCCGGTAGGGATCTATGGATCCGGGGTAAAGCAAGAGTCAGGAACCACGGAGACGGGGGGCCAGGAGCAAGTGTAGCAAGATGGCCGCTAAGTGTAATTCTGGTATTGTGGATAGTCCTTTAGGTGACTACAAAAAGGAGGAGTGCAGATATGGAGGCTGTAGGTTGTAGTCTGGTCAAGAGGGGCAACTCTTGTGGCAGTGAGCTAGGAGTAAAGGAGATTGCTGTGTACCCTGTAGCTGGGTGAAGCAAGATGGCCGCTATACTTGACACTGGAGGCAGAGGTGAGGGCAGCAGCTTATTAGCGGGTTAAGGTGGTCGCTTCGCATTGTGGGCTGGCCGCAACTTTGTTAGCAGGGGCTTGGAGCAGGTGCAAAGGAGGGAGGAGGACCGGGTGTCTGCCTGGGTGTAGCAAGATGGCCGCCACTTACCAGGCCGGATCCTCAAACTTGTCTTCCAGAAAACCTTGTAGGAGAGTCACAGCGTGGGCTACGGGTAGCGATCAGCCAGTAGATGGGTCCAATTCAATGAAAAAGGAGGAAAACGGGTCCAGGGCTGGCAGAAGGGCTGTGAATGAGTACCAAGGCCTCAGCTGGGTGCACCAAGATGGCCGCCGCTCCGGGAGCAGGCCGGAGCCTCGGCCTGTTATTTTGCAGCCTTTGCAGGAGGATGGAGGGAGGATGGAGGGCTGGGAGGGCTGGTAGGGCGGCCAAGGATGGTAGCTTTGTTGTCCCGAGTCCCGGCCGGCCGCGGCGCTCGTCCGCCGGCCGGCGGCGTAGGAAAATGCGGTGGGCCTGGAGGCTTCACTAGGCCGCACTAGGCCGCGGCCCTGACGAGCGGTGTCAGTGGCCCCACGGACCACCGGACCTCACCAGAAGCCTAGGGGGGTGCAGTGGATGACAGGATGGGCCCCCCTACCTCGATACCAATCCAGGAGAGGCTCGATCCGGCAGGGCACAGGCCAGGAAGATGGCGGCAGACACAGGCGCGCTGGATCAGTGGTTCCCCAGTCAATCCCGGGCTGGAATCCGTGAAATAGACCCACCAGCTGCAGCAGGTAAGTCAGGAGAACAAGGAGGCAGGTAAGCTGGGTGTTTTTTTGCTATGGCGGGTAAGGATGGCTAAGGATTGAGCCCAGGATGCTCGGAGCTATTCACAGAGACGTCCGCCGCCGTTCACATCCGGACACGCCCCCCCAAGCTTTATTGTTCTTTATTGTTCTTAATCAAAGAATTAATCCAAACTATGCTCTCAGCATCCATTGCATTTTTGTCCATCATTGGAGAATGATCTGCTCTCTCCATGGGCCATAACCAGTGGGTAGGAGGTTTGCCCCCTAGTCCTCTCCAAAAATCCCTGTCCTGATTGGGTCTGTCACACATACCATTGCTGTTCTTCCCTTGTTCCAGCCCTGCTCCCTTCACTTATCAGATGCCCGAGCTCCATGTCAGAGGAAGTCCTCTCGGCCCTATCATATGGGTGGAGCAAGGGAGGAGATTTGCTCTTACACTGAACTTTGGCTGTCACTGAAGCATTAGGTTCAGATTCACTGGGAGTGGCCCACCCTTTGCAGCTATAACAGCTTTAACGCTTTTGGGAAGGCTGTCTACAAGGTTTAGGAGTGTGTCTATGGGAATGTTTGACCATTCTTCCAGAACTGCTTTTGTGAGGTCAGGCACTGATGTGGACGAAAAGTCATTGCTCGCAGTCTCTGCTCTAATTCATCCCAAATCAATCCCTATCAGGTTGAGGTCAGGACTCTGTGCAGGCCAGTCAAGTTCCTCCAACCCAAACTCACTCATCCATGTCTTTATGGACCTTGTTTTGTGCACTGGTGCGTAGTCATGTTGGAATAGGAAGGGGCCATCCCCAAACTGTTCCCACAAAGTTGGGAGCATTAAATTGTCCAAAATGTCTTGGTATGCTGACACCTTAAGAGTTCTCTTCACTAGAACTAAGGGGCCAAGCCCAATCCCTGAATGACAACTTCACACCATAATCCTCCCTCCACCAAATGATTTGGACCAGTGCACAAAGCAAGGTCCATAAAGACATGGATGATCGAGTTTGGGGGGCAGGATTTAGACAAACTCCTAAACCTTGTAGACAGCCTTCCCAGAAGAGTTGAAGCTGTTATAGCTGCAAAGGGTGGGCCAACTAAATATTGAACCCTACGGACTAATACTGGGATGACATTAAAGTTCTTGTGTGTGTAAAGACAGGTGTCCCAATTCTTTTGGTAATATAGGGTATATATATATATATATATATATATATATATATATATATATATATATATGTAGCGACGACACTTTTGCAAGGTGTCCACTATGTGCCAATTTAGTTATTTTTCTCAGAACAGTAAAGGGGTTCTGAGGATTAAATGTGTGGGTTTAACTTTGGCATCACTTTGGTTGGGCTGTGCTAGGGCTCTGCTTGGTCATGTGTACAGTTAGGTGCACATGACAGGCCCAGAACCAGGCCTGGTTGGACGTTTTGGGTATCAGCATTCCCCGGAGCCAATCAGTGGGTGCGTCTGGCCCCGCTGAGGAGTCTGGGGAAGGGTACTTAAGCGACCGGGGGAGGACTCTTCGGAGGAGGGTCAACAAGCTGGCATCCCAAGAAGTGTCTGGTTGCTGGGTCGTCAAGGACACTAACGAATCCACGCTTTCCCAGTACTGCCAAGGAGACAGAACATTCCAGGTACTGAGGAAAGGTTCCTGTTCACTTTTGGTTGTAACTTTCTTCAAGGTTAGAGACTTTGCAAGTTCCGGATCAAATTGCCGACTGCCATAATCTCTGGCTAGAGATTTGTTCAGCTTTGAAGTGCCCAGCTGCGAGTGGCTACTCTCTGGGTTTGCATTAGAGACTTTCTAATAAACAGCAGTTCAAGGTGCCTGAGTTTCTTCACCCTTGCCCTCTGTTCCCATACGAGACTGTGTTTGTTGGATGTTACCCCTGCAAATAAAAACCTTTCTAAAGGACTTTTATGGTGTCAGCGTCCAAAGTCGTTGGGTACTAACCCTGGGAACCCCTAGACCTGGAAAAACAAGCCAAGCGGAGGTAACCGGTAAGCCCAAAAGTCAAGGCCGCCCCATCGAGGGTTATGGCCGCTACATATATATATATATATATATATATATATATATATATATATATATATATATGTATATATATATATATATATGTTATTATTTGACTGCAAGTATTGTATATGTGGATAGTTAGTAGCTATTCAACTGGCTATCAATGTTACTAATTTTTATAAACCTAATATACATTCATACTATTTAAATGTGTATCACAGAAACCCCATCGAGGGAAAAAAGTAAATATTGTGTAGTTCTATATTTCCATATTTCCATTTGCCCTTAATCCCACATTTTTCACTGCGGGTGTTTCTCTGGATAATCAGCATTGCTGTTTACCACCAATAATCCTTCATTCTGAGCTCATTAAAGCACAGTTTTATTTTTCAGGCCTAGGTGTCAAGCATTTGAAATTCCACTTCCTGTTTTTTTTCACTGGATCAAGTTATTAATAAGTTATAAAAGTTTGTTTGCTCACTTTTCCTGAAATATGAAGTTATTAATGAAGACATAGAAATGCAGTTATTCATAATTGATTTAGAAATATGATGTTATGTTTAGAAAAGTGTAGGGGTATTTGTGGGTATTAAGAGACCATGGTTCTTGTTGGTAATGGTCTAGCCTTTGCTAGACTTTTAAACAGATGTGGCTGTGATTGCAGTGTCCCCATATTCAGAGTGATGACGAGGCACTAAATAGGCAAGATTATTTACAAGCATGAAGGGAATCAGAGGCTAATTTGAAGTGGCAGGTCTTAGCAAATGTGAAATGAAGCCATGCCGGGAGTTGTAAAGTCAGTTCTACAGAGAGCCTTGTTATACTTGGGAAGATCTGGTGGCAATTTCACGTCTGTCAGAGAAAGGAAGAAAATCTCAACAGCAAGACATCAAAGTCCCAGCGGCTGATATGGAGCAAGCAACAAACTGTTCAATGTGTATGTGTACTGAGGTCTGTAACACACAGCTTTGCAATGCATGCTTGGCCTTTGCAAATGGTTAAAAGTGGGATACCATCCATTATTTATGAACAAACTAGAGAATCTATTTGTAATTTAAGTTCACTCTAGGTGGATCTTATTGCCAAATTATATCTGTGTTAATATTTATCTTTCCTTGCTAGTAATATATGCCTACTTCTTAAACCATGCATGTAACAAAGGGAAGGAACCCAGGATTGGACAAGGCTATTGTTTTACTGAGTGAGCCACCATGGCCATGACTTATCATGCCCAGAAAATTTGGCTTTGTACTTCAGTAAAACAGGGAAGACTGACAGACCTTTTTAGTTAAAACAAAGCAGTTTACAGCTTACATCACCAAGACCCTGCCTGAGCATGAAGTTAATTCAGATTTTGATGTCATTGATCCAAATATTTGGGGGAGGACCCCAAGACCCGGCCCAGGGGCCACATGTGGCCTGCGGAGCCCTCTGATGTGGCCCGCGACCTCCTGCTCTGGGATGGAAGATGTAAACAGACTTGTGTCCTTCTTCCAATCCGATCCGGAAAAAAAAAAGCATTTAGTGTCCGTGGCATATGCCATCCGCCTGCTCCGCTCATTGTGGCCCGCGACCGGTTACCAAGTCGCTTAAGTGGTCCTCGTGCTTCAAAAGGTTGGGCTCCACTGACCTAAGATCTGCTAGTTGCAATATATTGCCAATATAAAGGGGAAAAAAAGAGGCCAAAAAAGCACTTGTGTGGTTTATCCAATCATTTTTTAATATTAGATCTTTGTGGTCCGTGTAACCAGGAAGTAGCAGGGACATGTCCTTTGCTTATATACTGTGTGCTCAAAGGTGTACCTCTTTATTATTTCAGAAAATCGGAAGATATGAGAGAGCTATGTAGTATTGATTAGTATAAATGTTTTTTCCTTAAATGTACGAGAAGCAAACATTAATCATTGGCCACTTAAATAATTGATAGATTTGTTATCTGAACATATCCCCATTCCATTCAGGAAATATCTCATTAATGGTGAATAATCAGAGTCTGGTAGGACCTAGGTATCCAGGCAATTCTTCCTTAATTTCCAGCACTGAAAGAGTTAGCTCTGATTTATAACTTTACAGCATCAGCCCCCATCCCATGAGCAGCTTACTAACGAATTTGGCATTTTCCACTAATTAGCCGCTTGCATTTCTGCCATTTGTCTTTCATGTGGTCTCTGGCCGTATGCTTTTCATGTCTCGCAGTAAAATGTCAGTGCTTCTGTAATTGCTCTTGTTCCCTCTCCTCTAGTCATAGAAGTCCCTTCTTTTTGCCCATTGAATGCTGAACAAGTTGAAGACACAGGGCTGGCTGCAAATTTAAGAGACCCATTATGAGTTTTTTTTAATTACACACATATTTCAGTTTACAGCGATTTCATTTCTTCCAGGTATAAGGTAAAAAAGTAAATGTAGAGATATTTGAATTCATATCTACACAAATTTATACTTCCAAAGTAGATAGAAAAGTGTGTTGCTTCCCTGTCTTGTTTGTGACTAAGTGCAAGTGACATTTTCTCTGCTCCATATTGCAGACAGAGAGCCAGAGGGGACACCACAGCTATATTTGACCCTTAAAGATTTCCTGGCAGATTTTGTGATGCTGAATGGCATGTGTATTTCAGGTTTTTACATGCTTTTGAGTATTTTGGATAGTCATAGGTATAAACAGGGAAAGTGTGATACAGACAGCAGTAATAGGTCAACTTAAGTGCTATTACAATTCCAACAATGTGCTGAGGGAGCAAACAAAGCACACATTCATGGAAAAAAGTTCTGTAGTTACCTGTCTTTGGAATACATGCATAAAAACAGTGATACTGTACTTGTTAGCAATGTATACTGCATTTTAGTACAGATTTTTATGTTCTAGTGTGCCCAAACAAGGAATACTGGCAGCCAAAGCCGTAACTATATGCGAATTGGCCTCATAGCTGAACCATAAAGGAACCCCATCTTTATTTTCCTAATCAAATTCAATTCCTCTAGTGATAAAACAATATTGCCCATTCACATTTTAGCGCTGTATTGCAATTAGAACTATTTAAAATGTATTGCAATGCACTACAATGCAAGATCGGCCATTTTGTTTTTGATGCAGTGCATCACAACTTGTTGCAAGTATGTTTTGGTTCACTGTAGTATGGCTGCATTGTGTCGGGCACCATGTAAAATAATTGTACCGTAACACAATTCATTGTATCATGGTACATGTGTTTCTGTGGGTTTAACTGCTTGTTACTGCAACACTCAGATCAGACTAGGTCCCAATTGTTTTGCACAAACTTTTTATATACATTCATTGTATCCAGATATTTTTGCCAAATGCTATTTGTAAAAATCACTTAGAAGTCAGACAGTTTTGTGCCTCCCTGTGATTCTGAGCCGCATAGCACACATTTAGATGAACTGCTATGGCTGTAAGTACATCCTTACAAAAGGAATTATTCACATAGCATGTTTTGATCAAAAGTTAGCCTCACCAATCCATTTATTACCCCTGAAAAATGTTACACCGTCCCTGTTGTCACGATGTATCAAAGACTCTCCTGGAACACAAAACTATTATGTATATTAAACCTGGTAATAACCTCCAGGAATACTAACAACCAAATAAGTATTTGATCCCTCATACACAAATAATAGGCTTGTTAAATACTCTGGGTAGCGTCCTGCCAAAAACACTTAAACATTATTTCAAATATGACATTAAAATGATTTAGAGGTTTCCAATGACCAGTCCTTCTGGTTAAAAACAAGGTTTTCAACCTGCTATGGTATGGTATTAATACAATATATGGGAGGGATACTGGGCAATTTTAGCATGTATCCTTGTCCCCTATATTTTGATACCTAATACCGTTCTTTTATATTAATACCCGGGATCTTGGTACATCTCGTCAGTTTATCCCAATTTCCGGGATCCTGGTACTCGTCAGTTATCCCAATTTGAGTGAGCTGTGCTATAATTCTCCTGGGATCCTAGACCAGCATCCCAGCTTAATGTCCCTATCTCTCGGGACCCGGGATCCTGGTAAACCTCGTCAGTTATCCCAATAATGTCCCTATCTCTAAGGCAAGCTAATTAAATTAATCAATTATGCCTTGAGTTCTATAATGCAACGGGTTATAACATTGACAGAGTAAGCTGTTCAAAAATACTTTGAAAAAGTAATTTTAAAGAAAGCTTACCTGTAATGTACCCCACTTATTCTGGTACCATCTGTTAGGTCCTCTGTTTTGTCCTCTGCATCAGCTCCTCTTTCCCTCAACTGGACTTTGACGGTCAATGGAAAACTCTCGCCCTTTTCCCCCCTTGACTGTCCAGACAGGCAAAAAAGACACCATACACCGTGTGTGGTTGAAAAAAGAATACTTTTACTTCCCGCTTCACAGAGCATATACAATAATCAAAAAGGGGAAGAACGCAATTAAACAACCAATCACATTCAAGCATTTAAGCATTTTGTTATACAATTCAATATTGATCTGCAAGATTCATAATATTTCTTCCTTCAGACTCAACATCATATTTACTCTAAAAATGTCTCATGCAATATATGTCCTTGATAAGTTTCCTAGTATGTTTTGGTATACCGAAGCACAAAACAGCAAATTTGTTATGGGAAGTAGACTTGTTATTAGATAGACTTGTTATTAGAAGTAAACTTGTTATGAGAATGTGTGAGTGTGAGATAAACAGTTACAGTGGGTTTCTACTGAAAAACATCTTTGTACAATACTATTAAATCTTAAAGTGGAAGTAAACCCTTCCACATGACTTTGGCATACAGGTAAGCCTAGATTAAGGCTTACCTGTAGGTCCAATAAATATCTCCTAAACCTACATGGTTTAGGAGATATTTAGCGATGAAAAGGCATCGCTGTCTACAGGCGCACTGAGGGCGCACTGAGTATGCCGCTCTCACGGCAATATGCCGATCTCGTGCGCATGCGCGGGAGTGACGTCATCGCCGCTCCAGCAAATGATAGCGCTGGCGCGGTGAGACCCGGAAGTCACTCCGGCCCTGAATGGCGGCGAAGAAGATTGAAGATAAGGACAGCTTCGGGGGCTTCGTTTTCAGGTAAGTTTTTCATAATGAGCTAGTATGCTATGCCTCATAGAATATATGTTGGGGTGTTTGCTTTCCAAAATGTGGTCATTTTTTGGGCGTTTCCATTGTCCTGGCGCTCCAGGGCCTTCAAAAGTGCAAGAGGTAGTCAAGAAATTAAATGTGTAATTTATGTCCCTAAAACGCGTGACGGTGCTCCCTGCATGTTGGACCTGTTAATATGACAATTTTATGGAAAAAAAAAAAAGTCTTAATTTTGCAAAGAATTGTGGGAAAAAATTGCAACTTCAACAAACTCACTATGCCTCTTACTAAATAATTTGGAATGTCTACTTTGGGTCATTTAGGGGTATTTGTACTTTCCTGGCTTGTTAGGCCCCTTTCACACATGCGGACCTTATGTCCGTTTTTCATCCATCCGTTTTTGGATGAAAAACGGACATACATGCATGTCTATGGGGTAGCGGGTGTCAGCGGATGAGCATCCGCTGACACCCACTATTGTCCGCCTCCGCAATTGTCCGGTTCTGCAGACGGAGGAAAATCCTATTTTTTTATCCGTCTGCAGAGCGGATCGGATGAACACGGACAGATATCTATATCTCTATATCTCTATATATCTCTATATATCTCTATATATATATCTCCATAGGGGAGAGCGGAGAACCGTCTGCAGAGCGGATCGGATGAACACGGACAGATATCTATATCTCTATATCTCTATATATCTCTATATATATATCTCCATAGGGGAGAGCGGAGAACCGTCTGCAGAGCGGATCGGATGAACACGGACAGATATCTATATCTCTATATCTCTATATATATCTCTATATATATATCTCCATAGGGGAGAGCGGAGAACTGACAGGGCGGTCCCTGCACAGAGTGCAGGGACCGCCCTGTCATCAGCCGGCTCAGCGGGGAACAGCTGTGCGATCCCCGCTGAGCAACGGATCTTCACGGGGCGGATCATTACGGATCCGCCCCGCGTGAAAGGACCCTTAGGGTCTCAAGAAAAGAGATAGGCCGTCAGTGCATCAGGTGTGATCAATTTTCAATGATTGGCCCCATAGATTGTAGGCTCTTTAACTTTCACAAAGACCAAATAATATACATGGATTTGGGTTATTTTTACCAAAGATATGTAGCAGTATTAATTTTGGCCAAAATTTATGAAGAAAAATTACTAATTTGCTAAATTTTATAACAGAAAATTCCGACGGAATTTGTCCGAAACAGGTGTTGCATACACATGGTCGGACAAAGTTGTCGGAAAATCCAATCGTTCGGAACGTGGTGATGTTTGTTGCGTACAACGGGACTACATAGAGGCTGGTAGCCAATAGCTTTGGTCTTGTAATTTGATCTGAGCATGCGTGGCACTTTGTCCATCGGAATTCTCTACAAACGATCGGAAAAAGTCCGATCGGACTTTGTTGTCGGAAAATTTTAGATCCTGCTCTCAAATTTTTTCCACCGCAAATTCAGACGGAAAAAGCCCGCTAGAGCCCACCCACGATCGGATTTTCCGACAACATATCCGACCGTGTGTATGGGGCATTAGAAGTTCTTTACAGTGGTTATAGAAAAGAATCACCCCCCCTTTAATCACTTGACCTCCAGAAGATTTACTACCTTCATGACCAGGCAATTTTTTGCGATACGTCACTGCGGTACTTTAACTGACAATTGCATGGTCATGCGATGCTGTACCTAAATAAAATGTATGTCCCTTTTTGTCAGGGCTGGACTCAGCCCTTCCTTCTCTGAGCTGGCCGCTCAGCTGTCGATTTAATTGCCAGCTCCTTTCTCTCCAGTGACTCACCTATTGATGATATCCTGCTTGTCAGTCCTGCTTACTTAAGCCGTCCAGCCCAGATGATCTCTGCCTTCACCTGGTCAACATCACAGACACTCTCTTTTGCGTGCCTGTTAAAGACTTGCTTGGCTGACGTCCGTTCTGGTTCCAGGTGCTGCTTGCTTTTCCACTACAGTAATCTCTGGCTTCCTGACTTCCTGGCTTGTCTGACTATCCGTTCCGGTTACCGAGCTTTGGCTATGTTTTGACTAAATTTGTACTATTTACTTTTATTATTAAACAAGTGTGATTTAACTGTACTTCTGTCTCGGTCTGATTTATGGTTTTCTGACAGTAGACGAAGGCCATGAATTCAGAATATGCAGTTAATCCACTTGTTGGTAATATTTTTTCCAGATTGGATGACCAGGATCACCGCATGGATCAGTTTGCCATAGCGTTACAGACGCTCCTGAGATCTCCCACTATGGCTGCTCTGGTACAAACTGTGTTGCAGGCCCTCCTTGCTGCTGCTCCAGTCTCTGTGCAGGCACCCGTCTTGAGTAATACCCCTGTAAGAGGTATGTCTGGTTTTGCGATTTGGGGACGATCCAGTTCAATGCAGAGGGTTTCTCAAACAGGTTGAGATATACTTTGAGATACTGCCCCAGGCGTTTCCCACGGACAGAAGCAAAGTACGTTTCGTGATATCTTTGCTTTTTTTGAAAGAGCCTTGGCCTGGGCAAACCCTCTATGGGAGATGCAAAAACCTGTTGTCCTGGTTTACCCAGGGTTTGTGGCTTCCTTTAAAGGGGGTATTTGACGTTCCCGCTTGCTCCACTTCTGCTGCCAAAAGCCTTATATCCATCAAACAGGGTACGAGAACTGTTGCAGATTAAGCCATTGACCTCTGTACTCTGGCAGCAGAGGTTGCATGGAACAATGAGGCCTCCGTGGCAGCTTTTTGTCATGGTTTCTTGGATAACATCAAAGACACAAAAAAAACACACCATCGGTTTCCTCTCCTCTGACAGGACATGGATCTGTGTGTTTACACACACAGATCCACGGTCCTGCTCAGTTACTGGCCAATCGCGGGTGCCCGGCAGACATCGCGGCCGCCGGCCACGCGCATCGGGTCCCCAGTGACGAGAACGAGAGATGTCTCGTCCCGCCGTCATATGACAGCAAGCGGGTGGGAAGAGGTTAAGGACTGCTTGCGGAAGCCTTCTGTACCTTTGGCTCTGAGCTTTGCATTTCCACCCTTCCCTCCCTCACCTCCCATGCCTCCTGGTACTAAGTCTAACAGTGAAGGTAAACCCATGCACTTGGGCTTCACACGTCTCTCTGCGGATGAGAGAGCCTTTAGGAGGAGGGAGAGATTGTGCCTTTATTGTGGCCAGGCAGATCACTTTTTGAAGTCTTGTCCTACCTGTCCAGGGAACCCCCGAACCTTGAGGTCCTGTCACCTGTATCGAAGCACTCAATTCCGCTGCAGCTGCGTGCCACTCCACTTGCCATTGAGGCTCTTGACGCAAGACCTCTATAGCCTGCCCATGTGACTCATGAGACTGCTCCATTTTCCATGGCCGTAGGGGCTCTTCACCATGAGATAATCCAATTAGTTATTTCCTCACCTAAATTTCCACTGGTTATTGGTTATCCTTGGTTACAGAGGCACAACACCTGTTTCGATTGACTTTGTGCTGAGGTTCTCTCCTGGTCGCCACAATGCAGTAAGACATGCTTTCAGAAGGTGGCTAAGGTCCTGTGCACCTCTTCATTCTCCTCCCCGCCGGGGGAGTACCGCGATTTTAGTGATGTCTTTGACAAAGGTCAAGCTGGTAGTTTGCCTCCACACCGGTCGTAAGATTGTGCAATTGACTTTCAACCTGGGGCCATACCCCCTTGTGGCCAGGTTTACCCTTTGTCGGTCTCGGAGGATAAGGCCATGGAGGAGTATGTTGCAGATGCACTTTCTCAAGGTTTCATCCATAAATCCTCGTCTCCTGCTTTTGCTGGTTTCTTCTTTGTGAAGAAGAGGAGTGGTGAACTGAGACCTTGTATTGATTATAGGGGTCTCAATCATTTTAAAATTAAGAATGCTTATCTGATTTATTTGATTACGGAGTTTTTTGACCGGTTTGACCGTTTTTTTGACCGGGAGCAACGGTTTTCACAAAGCTTGATTTGAGAGGGGCATTCAATCTCGTGAGGATTAAGGAGGGCGACAAATGGAAGACTGTGTTTAATACCAGAACAGGCCATTATGAGTACCTCATAATGCCATTTGGCCTTTGTAACGCTCCGGCAGTTTTCCAGTAATTTATTAACGATGTCCTCCGAGATTTGTTGCAGTTATGTGTGGTGGTTTATCTTAACGATATCCTCATATTTTCCAAGTCCCTAGAGAGCCACCACACAGATGTCTGTCGTGTGCTTCAGAAGCTAAGAGAGAACAAGCTCTATTGTAAATTGGAGAAGTGCGAGTTCCATCGTGAACAGGTTAAATTCCTGGGTTATGTAATTTCCACTGGTTATGGTAATAAAGAGAGTTGCGCCAATCAAAGAAATGTATTTATCCTTAGACACTGTACTAAACTATATTAAAGAGTTTGTTATATAACACTGCTGTCAACTATAGATCCCTTTGAGGACTATGCCAATCCTGTGGTAGGCGGGATATAATAAAATAAAATAAATATGAAATAAATATAAAGTGATAATTATTATTGTGCCCCTAATTACTGTGCGATACTCCTGTGTGAAAGGGTGAGTATTTATATACGATCCTGTAAGAAAAGTTTCTGCATTACAATTCCTACAGCAGGGTCTCAATTCTGTGAAAAAAACAAACCCCCTAATCCTGCAAAGAAAAATTAAAAAAAATACGTGTGTATCTATAGTCCTGTAAAAGAAATTTCTATATAACAGGACCGCAATTCTGTGAGGAAAAACAAGACCACAAATCTGTGAAGGGAACCCCAACCACTTCTGCAATCCAAATCCTGCAAAGGAAATTCAAAGAAAGTGTATTCTCAAAATCTATGTGCCACAAAAGTCATATAAAGAAACATATAAAGCATATAAGAAAGTCTATGTGTTGACACCCCTGTCATTCGAAACAATCCGTAGCGGGTTCTTTCCACTCGAATACACCACTAGTGATTAACTCTTTCGGAGCTTATGTACATCACCCTGTGAATCCACCACCACTAAGAAATGGCCACTCACCAGATTTAGGTGAGTTTTAGGCGTTTGGTTTATTACCTGGATAACCACTCCTTTACTCTGGTCTCTCTTCACTCAGGGATCCAGATTGCGTTAATACAGGGAATATCCTCCATGCTCAAGGGAAATAATAAGAAGTGCTCCCATAGCGTAATATATCCAAAAAAATGTATTTAACAAACATAAAAAATAAAAGACAAGAGAACTTTTGCACTCACATTTGCCTGTGCCCTCAGGCCGGCACTGAGCCTCTCCAGCTGTGTATAGGGGGGACCTCGAGTCACAAAAGGTCACTGTGCTGTGTCGCCTGTCCCCTCCTATGCCTGCCAGCTGTAATTTCCACTGCTGTTTTTTTCGATGGACCCAGAGAAACTTTCAGCAGTCCTACAGTGGCCCCAATCTGTGGGGTTACGTCCTCTGCAGCGTTTTCTTGGCTTTGCCAATTATTATCGGAAGTTTATTCGTAACTTTTCGTCTCTGGTCAAGCCCCTGACTGATATGACCAGAAAGGACGGTAATTCACAGAGTTGGTCTCCAGAGTCCATTAAGGCCTTTGAGAGTCTCAAGGCTGCCTTTGTTTCTGCTCCTGTGTTGGCACATCCTGATCATACGTTAGCCTTTTTATCCTTGAGGTTGATACTTTAGAGACTGGAGTTGGCACCCTTCTGTCTCAACGTCCTGCCTCTGAGAGCGCTATGCATCCTTGTGGCTTCTTTTCCAATAAATTGTCACCTGTGGAATGCAATTACGAGATTGGGAACAGAGAGATGTTATCGATCATTTTAGCCCTAAAATAATGGAGACATCTCCTCGAAGGTACCACTGTGCCGGTTCTCATTCTTACTGACCATAAGAATCTCACATTCACGCCTCTCTCCCAAAAGGGCGTGATGGGCTCTTTTCTTGTCAAGCTTAAATTCTTACCCGGTACTAGGAATGTAAGGGCTGACATTTTGTCGCAACAATTTTCCTCCACTTCCAAGATGGAGTAGGTTCCGGTTCCTTTGATTCCTCTTGATCGTATTCTGGCTACAGTTCGCACCAGTCTTGCTTCTCCTTTGGGTGAGAAAATTCTTGCAGCTCAGATCCATGCTTCTCCTGAGAAACCTTGTGACCGCTGCTTTGTTCTTGAGAGTCTTCATACTGCAGTGATCCAGACTTGCCATTCTCCCAAGGCAGCCTTGGTCACAATGGGAAAAATCAACTCTTTTGGGACATTTCTCAACAATTCTGGTGGCTTAGTCTATGTGCTGATGTAGCCCCTTCGTAGCTGCTTGTTCTGTGTGTGCTCAGAGTAAGACTCCACGATGCCTTCCAGTGGGTCTCCTACAGCCCATACCCAATGGAGAGAGGCCTTGGACCCCCCTGTTTATGGATTTCATTGTGGAGTTACCCAACTCCCAGGGCAACACAGTTATCCTCATGGTGGTTGACCAGTTCTCAAAAATGTCTCATTGTATTCCACAAGAAGTTGCCTACATCTAAGGAACTGGTTTCCATTTTTGCTCGGGAGATCTTTTGCTTACATGGGCTACCCAAGGTGATCGTGACAGGGGTAGTCAGTTTGTGTCCTGGTTCTGGCGAGCCTTTTGTGCACAGTTGGGAATTCAGCTTACTTTCTCCTCTGCGTATCACCCGCAGTCTAATGGGGCCACAGAACGAGCCAACCTGTCATGAAGATCCTGCCAGAAATCTAAACCCGGGCCGTCCTGGCCCTCAGATTCCATTGCGCATGCGCATGCGCATGCGCGCCCGGGCGCGGGCACGTGCACAACCGCGCACAGGGAGACGGGCGCGCGCCCTAGTTAGCACCAGCCGGCCTATTTAAGCCTGACTTGAGCAGACGGTCTTTGCTGTCTGCTCTACAGCGTTGTGGTGTAGTAAAAAGAGACCTGATCCTGTTATACCTGTTCCTTTGACCCGGCTTGCCATAAAGACTATCCTGCTTTCTGCCTGTACCCGACCCCGGCTTCCAGTGACCATCCTCCTGCCTGATCCATTGTACCTTGCCCTAGTTCAGATTCATTACCTGACTTCTTGATGAACTTTGGTTCCTTGTTTAGCCTCTGTCCAGTCTGCAGTCTGACCCTCTGTAACGAGCCTGTTCACCTGTTGGTTCCAGTCCAGTCTGTGGTTCCGTTTCCTGTGTTCAGTTCCTGTCAGCTCTGCTATCCAAGCTTACCTGTGAACCTGCTTGCCAAGCCGTTGTCCAGTTCCTGTCAGCTCTGCTATCCAAGTGTACCTGTGAACTTACTTGCCAAGCCGTTGTCCAGTTCCTGTCAGCTCTGTTATCCAAGTGTACCTGTGAACTTACTTGCCAAGCCGTTGTCCAGTTCCTGTCAGCTCTGCTATCCAAGTGTACCTGTGAACCTGCTTGCCAAGCCGTTGTCCAGTTCCTGTCAGCTCTGCTATCCAAGTGTACCTGTGAACTTACTTGCCAAGCCGTTGTCCAGTTCCTGTCAGCTCTGCTATCCAAGTGTACCTGTGAACTTACTTGCCAAGCCGTTGTCCAGTTCCTGTCAGCTCTGCTATCCAGTTTACCTGTGAGCCTGCTTCCTGTGATCCTGTCAGCTCTGCTATCCAGTTTACCCGTGAGCCTGCTTCCTGTGATCCTGCCAGCTCTGCTATCCAGTTTACCTGTGAGCCTGCTTCCTGTGATCCTGTCAGCTCTGCTATCCGGTTTACCTGTGAGCCTGCTTTCCAGTGATCCTGCCAGCTCTGCTATCCGGTTTACCTGTGAGCCTGCTTCCTGTGATCCTGCCAGCCCTGCTATCCAGTTTACCTGTGAGCCTGCTTTCCTGTGATCCTGCCAGCTCTGCTATCCGGTTTACCTGTGAGCCTGCTTCCTGTGATCCTGCCAGCTCTGCTATCCAGTTTACCTGTGAGCCTGCTTCCTGTGATCCTGCCAGCTCTGCTATCCAGTTTACCTGTGAGCCTGCTTTCCTGTGATCCTGCCAGCTCTGCTATCCAGTTTACCTGTGAGCCTGCTTTCCTGTGATCCTGCCAGCTCTGCTATCCAGTTTACCTGTGAGCCTGCTTTCCTGTGATCCTGCCAGCTCTGCTATCCGGTTTACCTGTGAGCCTGCTTCCAGAGATCCCGCCTGCTCAGCTAACCTGTTTCCTTCCCACCGGTCTGTTGATCCTGCCAGGCACCCGTGCTCCTCCTCACTCCTGGTTCTCCTGTTCCCACACCAGGGGACCAGGAGTGGGAGACGCAAGGGAGGCCTCTCCCTGCAAACTCGGGCTCGCACCACCAGGTACGTGACAGTAGCAGACAGCCATGTCTGAGCCCGAGCAGGGAGCCCCCGCCATGGAGGGGCTATGCCAACACCTGGCAGGTCTGACCGAAGCGGTGAAGAACCTCCAGCAGGGTTATACCCGGCTGGAGGAACGGGTACTGGCCCTGTCTGGTCCATCCAGTACCCAAGGAACTCCTCACCCAGCAATACCCCCAATGGGGCCTGCACCTACCCAGACTATAGTGATGCTACCACCTGAGCCCAAGGTACCCACTCCAGAGTGCCCCATTGCACACAGTGATCTCAGAGTCACATCAAGAACTGTTATGTTTGGACATAATTTCTTCTCCCTTGTTTCCAGTCATTCTAGGGATCCCCTGGCTGCAAGCACACAATCCGGTCATCAACTGGTCCACAGGAGAGGTGGCCTTTTCGTCTCCCTACTGCCAAAGGTCCTGCGGCTCCTCGGCCCCCGCAGGACCCTCTGCTCTGCTCTGCCTCGAAAACGAGGCAAGTCTACGTCAGTCCATCCCTGAAGTCTACCATGCATACCTGGATGTGTTTAGTAAACAAAGGGCAGATGTGCTGCCACCCCATAGGCCCTATGACTGTCCCATTGAACTCCTTCCCGGGGCCAAGATTCCCTTCGGTAGGGTTTTTCCGTTAACAGAGGTGGAGCAGGGAAAATTAAAGGACTATATTGATGATAACCTGAAAAAAGGGTTTATCCGCCCATCTACGTCTCCTGCAGGTGCAGGAATATTTTTTGTAGAGAAGAAGGACCATTCTCTCAGACCCTGTGTGGACTACCGTGCCCTAAACGAGGTCACAGTCAAAAATCGCTACCCACTTCCCCTGGTACCTGAACTATTTCAGAGGCTTGGCACGGCCTCCATCTTTTCTAAACTGGACCTCAGAGGGGCATACAATTTGATACGTATAAAGGATGGGGACGAATGGAAGACGGCATTTCGGTCTCGGTTTGGGCACTTCGAGTACCTGGTGATGCCGTTTGGACTCTGTAACGCCCCCGCTACCTTCCAGGCCTTCATAAATGATGTACTTCGGGACTTCCTTGATGTTTTTGCTGTTGTTTATCTTGATGACATACTAATTTTCTCTTCCTCCCTAGAGCTGCATCGTGGACATGTTAAAAGTGTGTTGGGCCGTCTCCGGCAACATGGCCTCTATGCCAAGGCAGAAAAATGTCTCTTTGAGGTAGAAAGCATACCCTTCCTAGGTTTGATCATCTCCAGTAGAGGCATCCGGATGGACCCCCAGAAAATCTCAGCCATCCTGGACTGGCCAGTTCCCGCAGATAAAAAGGGGATCCAGCGGTTCATTGGCTTTGCCAATTTTTATCGCAAATTTATCAAGGGATTCTCGGCCATAGTGGCACCCATTACTCAACTCACCAAACAAGGTACCCGTTTTCATTGGTCCCCTGAGGCCCAAGGGGCCTTCGAGGCCCTCAAGGGGCTCTTTACCTCAGCCCCTATCCTGAAGCATCCAGATCCTTCTCTGCCCTTTGTCCTCGAAGTGGATGCCTCAGAGATAGCTGTAGGGGCCATCCTGTCTCAGAGACAGGGCATCAAAGCCCTGCTACACCCCGTGGCATTCTTCTCACGGAAACTGTCCCCAGCCGAGAAGAACTACGATGTGGGGGATCGGGAATTACTGGCCATAAAGACCGCCCTCGAGGAATGGCGTTATCTGCTAGAAGGGGCTACTCACCCAATCCTGATCTTCACAGATCACAAGAATCTAGAGTACCTGAAGACCGCCAAGAGGTTAAAACCTAGACAGGCCCGTTGGGCCTTATTTTTCTCTCGTTTTACTTTTCACGTGACATATCGTCCGGGTTCCAAAAACGCGAAGCCGGACGCTCTGTCTCGTATGTATCACAAATCCCAGGATGGTTCCCCTCCAGACACTATCCTTGCCCCTGGAAACTTTCTCCTGCTACAGGAAGACCTACTGTCCCAGCTCAGGCGGGCTTCCAGTGGCCTCATACCCACTCCCGGTCCTGGGTTGCAGGCCAAGGATGGGCTATTGTGGCATGGGGATAAGATTTTCATTCCCGAGGGTCTACGGGTAACCGTCCTGGAATTGTGCCATGATCACAAGCTTGCCGGACACTTTGGTGTCACCAAAACCACTGAATTGGTACAACGTACCTTCTGGTGGCCTCAGCTAAGGGAAGACTGCAGGAAATTTGTGGAAACATGTACTGTGTGTATTCGGAGCAAAAGTCACAGAACCAAAGCCTGGGGCTTACTCAAGCCATTACCAGTCCCGGATCGCCCCTGGAAAATGCTGTCCATAGATTTCATTGTGGAACTGCCCCCAGCAGAGGACCACACTACGATCTTCGTGATAGTTGATCGTCTGTCAAAAATGGCACACTTTGTTCCCATGAAGGGTACCCCTTCTGCCTCAGAAACCGCACAAGTGTTCATCCGAGAAGTCATCAGACTCCATGGGGTACCAGCCAACATAGTGTCCGACCGAGGGGTACAATTCACCTCTCGGTTTTGGAAATCACTCTGCAAGGCCCTTAATATTGAGCTGTCGTTTTCTTCCGCTTATCACCCTCAAACCAATGGGCAAACCGAAAGAACCAATCAGACCCTGGAACAATATCTTCGATGTTTTTCTTCCTTCTCCCAAGACGATTGGATCTCCCTGTTACCAGTTGCCGAGTTTGCATATAACAATGCTATCCACTCGGCCACCCAACAGACACCTTTTTTCGCCAACTATGGCTTTCATCCTTCATTTCTGCCCAATTCTCTTCCTGAATGTACTGTGCCCGCAGTCCAGGAGAAGATTGATTTCTTTGCTTCCAATAACCAACTCCTGCAGGACACCATGGCCCGGACCCAGGAACATAACAAAACAGTCTTTGACCGAAAGAGGCGTGGAGAATTGGTACTGGCACCGGGTGACACAGTGTGGCTCTCCACCTTGAATCTGAAATTGGCTTGTCCCTCAAAGAAATTGGGCCCTAAGTTCTTAGGTCCCTTTCCAGTCAAACGAAAGATTAATGAAGTAGCCTATGAGTTGGAACTTCCTGATTCCCTCAAGGTCCATCCAGTCTTTCATGTTTCCCTGCTTAAGCCCTCCACTTCCAACCCCTTTTCCAACAGAAGGACGGTACCCCCGGACCCAGTCTTGGTAGATGGCGAGGAAGAATATGAGGTAGAGGCCATACTAAATGTTAGAAAAAGGAGAAATCAGAACCAGTTTTTGATCAAATGGAAGGGATATGGTCCTGAAGAAAATTCCTGGGAGCCCGAGTGTAATATCCATGCTAAGAGTCTAGTTCAAGCCTTCAAAAGAGCTCACCCTGAGGGATTTGCCCAGAGGGGCACCCGGAGGTTGCCCCTAGGAGGGGGGCAATGTCATGAAGATCCTGCCAGAAATCTAAACCCGGGCCGTCCTGGCCCTCAGATTCCATTGCGCATGCGCATGCGCGCCCGGGCACGTGCACAACCGCGCACAGGGAGACGGGCGCGCGCCCTAGTTAGCACCAGCCGGCCTATTTAAGCCTGACTTGAGCAGACGGTCTTTGCTGTCTGCTCTACAGCGTTGTGGTGTAGTAAAAAGAGACCTGATCCTGTTATACCTGTTCCTTTGACCCGGCTTGCCATAAAGACTATCCTGCTTTCTGCCTGTACCCGACCCCGGCTTCCAGTGACCATCCTCCTGCCTGATCCATTGTACCTTGCCCTAGTTCAGATTCATTACCTGACTTCTTGATGAACTTTGGTTCCTTGTTTAGCCTCTGTCCAGTCTGCAGTCTGACCCTCTGTAACGAGCCTGTTCACCTGTTGGTTCCAGTCCAGTCTGTGGTTCCGTTTCCTGTGTTCAGTTCCTGTCAGCTCTGCTATCCAAGCTTACCTGTGAACCTGCTTGCCAAGCCGTTGTCCAGTTCCTGTCAGCTCTGCTATCCAAGTGTACCTGTGAACTTACTTGCCAAGCCGTTGTCCAGTTCCTGTCAGCTCTGTTATCCAAGTGTACCTGTGAACTTACTTGCCAAGCCGTTGTCCAGTTCCTGTCAGCTCTGCTATCCAAGTGTACCTGTGAACCTGCTTGCCAAGCCGTTGTCCAGTTCCTGTCAGCTCTGCTATCCAAGTGTACCTGTGAACTTACTTGCCAAGCCGTTGTCCAGTTCCTGTCAGCTCTGCTATCCAAGTGTACCTGTGAACTTACTTGCCAAGCCGTTGTCCAGTTCCTGTCAGCTCTGCTATCCAGTTTACCTGTGAGCCTGCTTCCTGTGATCCTGTCAGCTCTGCTATCCAGTTTACCCGTGAGCCTGCTTCCTGTGATCCTGCCAGCTCTGCTATCCAGTTTACCTGTGAGCCTGCTTCCTGTGATCCTGTCAGCTCTGCTATCCAGTTTACCTGTGAGCCTGCTTTCCAGTGATCCTGCCAGCTCTGCTATCCGGTTTACCTGTGAGCCTGCTTCCTGTGATCCTGCCAGCCCTGCTATCCAGTTTACCTGTGAGCCTGCTTTCCTGTGATCCTGCCAGCTCTGCTATCCGGTTTACCTGTGAGCCTGCTTCCTGTGATCCTGCCAGCTCTGCTATCCAGTTTACCTGTGAGCCTGCTTCCTGTGATCCTGCCAGCTCTGCTATCCAGTTTACCTGTGAGCCTGCTTTCCTGTGATCCTGCCAGCTCTGCTATCCAGTTTACCTGTGAGCCTGCTTTCCTGTGATCCTGCCAGCTCTGCTATCCAGTTTACCTGTGAGCCTGCTTTCCTGTGATCCTGCCAGCTCTGCTATCCGGTTTACCTGTGAGCCTGCTTCCAGAGATCCCGCCTGCTCAGCTAACCTGTTTCCTTCCCACCGGTCTGTTGATCCTGCCAGGCACCCGTGCTCCTCCTCACTCCTGGTTCTCCTGTTCCCACACCAGGGGACCAGGAGTGGGAGACGCAAGGGAGGCCTCTCCCTGCAAACTCGGGCTCGCACCACCAGGTACGTGACACAACCAGTCCTTGGAGCAGTTACTAAGTTGCTATATTTCTGACCATCATAACAACTGGTCTGACCTCTTACCTGGGGTGGAGTTTGCTCACAATAGTCCTTGAATTCTGCTTCTCGATTGTCCCCGTTTATGGCGAACTATGGTTGCCAACCTTCCATGTTGCCTGACTCATTTGTTCTGCAGAGCATTCCTGTGTTAGAGGAGCATCTCCGTGGTCTTCGTTCCACTTGGGCACAGGTCCAGGAGGCTTTGCGATATGCCAATGATAGGTACAGACTCCCTGCTGACCACAGACGCCTGCCTGCACCTTCCTACCAGGTTGGGGACAGGGTCTGGCTGTCATCTCACAACCTATGACTCTGTGTTCCCTCTCTGAAGTTGGCACCTTGGTTTATTGGGCCTTTCCATATTCTCCGCAGGATGAACCCAGTGGCTTACACTTTAGACCTTCATTCTAATATGCGTATCTCAAATGTATTCCATGTCTCCTTATTAAAACCTTTGGTCTGCAACCGCTTTACCACCTCGGTGCCACGTCCTCACCCTGTACAGGTTGAGAACCATGAGGAGTATGAAGTACAGTCCATTGTTGATTCCCGCAGGTTCCATGGGCTGATACAGTGCCTGGTGCATTGGAAAGGGTATGGTCCAGAGGAACACTCTTGGGTCTCATCCTCGGACGTACATGCCCCTGTCATCTTCTGGGATTTCCATAGACTTTTTTCCCTCAAGCCTGGTGGTCCTCCAAGGGGGTGGGGTCATTGAGGAGGTGGTACTGTCAGGGCTGGGCTCAGCCCTTCCTTCTTTGAGCTGGACACTCAGTTGTCAGTTAATTGCCAGCTCCTATCTCTCCACAGTGACTCACCTGTTGATGATATCCTGCTAGTCAGTCCTGCTTACTTATGCCGTCCAGCCCAGATGATCTCGGCCTTCGCCTGGTCAACATCACAGAGACTTTCTCCTGCGTGCCTGTTAAAGACTTGCTTGGCTTACATCCCTTCTGGTTCCAGATCCTGCTTGCTGTTCCACTACGCTGATCTCTGGCTTCCTGACTTCCTGGCTTGTCTGACTATCCGTTCCAGTTACCGAACTTTGGCTTTGTTTTGACTACGTTTGTTCTATTTACTTTTATTATTATTAAACAAGTGTGATTTAACTGTACTTTAACTGTCTCAGTCTGATTCATGGTTTCTGACACTTTTTTCCCCACAAATAGAGCTTTCTTTTTGTGGTATTTGATCACCTCTGTGTTTTTTTTTGCGCTATAAACAAAGACTGACAATGGATATTTGTCTATGCACTGTCACTCTACTGACACTGGCTGGGAAGGTGTTAACATTAGGGGCGATCAAAGGGTTAACTGTGTACCTAGCCTGTGTTTTTCTTAACGGTGGGGGTGCTTTTACTAGGGGAAGATATGTATCTTAGTTCCCACTTTGCAGAGACGTAGGATCCATGCCTTCCCTCCTGTCAGAACATCGATCTGCCTTGTTTACATAGGCAGACCACTGTTCCGCCTCTCTGCTCAACCATCGGCGGGTGCCAGCGGACTTCAAGTCTGTGTGTGTGAACACGATGGGAGCAAGCCGCCAATGGCGCGCATGTGCGCCCCTACCCAGAAGAGCAGGATCACGTGTATATAAACATGATCCGGCACACAGGTGCTGCTCTGTAGCAGTAAAACTGCTATGGGGCAGACAGAAAGTGGTTAAAAATCTAATTTTGTTGCTTTGCTGCCTGTAATGAAGACAGACACAGTTTTTGTTTTATTCAGCAGTATTTACTTAGTGCAACTTATAACATCCAAGTGAAAGATATAACACCAACTTGTCAGAAACCAAAATTCTAAAAAAGAATCACTAAGTTGGAAAAAGGATCACCCCCTCCTAAAAATGACTTGTAAACTCAATCAGGTGTAGCTTCTTCTCAATAGCAAACAAAGCCATTTGACTTTCAACTGTGATCAGCTGTGGTTATTTTGATTAGTTCAGCATAAAAATAACTTTCCAGGAGCATTTCAGTCCCTGGTAGTGCAACTGGAGCAAACAATTGACGAGTGGCAAGGCACTGTCATCGGGATCTCCGGGATAAAGTTGTGGACAGGCACAAGTCAAGAGATGGATACAAACAAATTTCAAAGGCTTTCTCAATGCCTAAAAGCACAGTGACGTTTATTATTAAGAAGTGTTTGGTACAACACAGACCCTCCCTGGATCAGGACATCTCTACAAACCGGATGAAAGAGCCAGGAGGAAACTGGTCAGAGAGGCTACCAAGAGGCTTACAGCAACTCTGAAGCAGTTGCAGGAATTTATAACAAAGAGTGGTCATTGTGTGCATGTGACAATAACAAAAATTCTCTTGTATGGGAGGGTTGCAAGAAAAAAGCCACTCTTCAAGAAAGGCCACATGCAGTCATGACTGAGCAACATGGAAAAAGGTGTTATGGTGAGATGAGACTAAAATGGAACGGTTTGGCCACAACACTAAACGATATGTCTGGGAGAAATCCTATACAACTCACCATCCAAATAACACCATACAGTTAAGCATGGCGTCGGTAATATCCTGTTATGGGGGTGTTCTTCTGCAGCAGGGACTGGAGCACTTGTCACGATTGAAGGAAAAATGGATGGGGCAAAATACCATCAAATTCTCCCAGAGGGGGGGGGGGGGGGGGGTGCTAATCCAGCCTGTGGAGTCTTAAGCAGACCAAATTAGACAATTCGAGCTCCTGTGGCACCAGAAGCCCCATACTAAGTTGTCATCACAGCCTATGTAGGAGGGTTTTGTTTTATCCAGCTGTAATTACTAGTGCAACTTATAACATCCAAGTAAGATATAACACCAACATATCAGGAAAATAAAAATAAAAAACAGAATCACTAAGTTGGAAAAAGGATCACCCCCTTATGTCAGTATTTTGTTGGACCCCCTTTTTCTTTAACCACTGGGCACTTAAACACCCTTAATAACCAGGCCAATTTTCAGCTTTCGGTGCTCTCACATTTTGAATGACAATTACTCAGTCATAAAACACTGTACCCATATTACATTTTTGTCCTTTTTTTCACACAAATAAAGCTTTCTTTTGGTGGTATTTAATCACCGTTGGGTTTTTTTTTTTTTTGCGCTATAAAAGAAAAAAGAAAAAATTCTGTAAAAAAATGCATTTTTCTTCGTTTCTGTTATAAAATTTAGCAAATTTGTAATTTTTCTTGATAAATTTTGGCCAAAATGTATACACCTACATATCTTTGGTAAAAATAAGTACAAATTGGAGTATATTATTTGGTCTTTGTGAAAGTTATAGAGTCAACAAGCTATGGTGCCAATCACTGAAAATTGATCACACCTGAAGTACTGACGGCCTATCTCTTTTCTTGAGACCCTAACATGCCATAAAAGTACAAATACCCACCAAATTACCCCTTTTTGTAAAGAAGACATTCCAAGGTATTTAGAAAGAGGCATGGTGAGTTTTTTGAAGTTGTCATTTTTTCCCACAATTCTTTGCAATATCAAGATTTTATTTTATTTTATTTTTTTTTTACAAAATTGTCACATTAGCAGGTTATTTCTCACACACAGCATATGCATACCACAAATTACACCCCAAAACACATTTTACTATTACTCCTGAGTATGACGATACCACATGTGTGAGACTTTTACACAGCGTGGCCACATACAGAGGCCCAACATGCAGGGAGCACCATCAGGTGTTCTGGAGCACCCAGGCCAATTCTGACATTTCTCTCCTACATGTAAAAATCATAATTTATTCGCTAGAAAATTACATAGAATCCCAAAACATTATATATATATATGTTTTTTTAGCAAAGACCCTAGAGAATACAATGGCGGTCGTTGCAACTTTTTATCTAGCACAGTACCTGCGCAGCAATTTTTCTAACGCGTTTTTTTGGAAAAATCTTTTTTTTGTGCTTTACAAAAAACAAACCTGTAAATTTAGCCCAATGTTTTTGCATAATGTGAAAGATGAAGTTACGCAGAGTAAATAGATACCTAACATGTCACGCTTCAAAATTGCACACACTCGTGGAATGGCGCCAAACTTCGCTACTTAAAAATCCCCATAGGCGACGCTTCTTTTTTACTGGTGACATGTTTTGAGTTACAGAGGAAGTCTAGGGCCAAAATTATTGTTCTCGCTATAATGTTTGCAGCGATACCTCACATGTGTGGTTTGAACACCGTTTTCATATGTGTTTGCTTTTTTTCCCCGTAAAAATTTTTTTGATCACTTTTATTCCTATTACGGAATGTAAACATCCCTTGTATAGGAATATGGCATGACAGTGAGATATGGGGTCAATAAGACCCCACATCTCCCCTTTAGGCTGGAAAGCCTGAAATAAAAAAAAAACGATCCTGGCTTCGATCTTAGCGAGTATTGCAGGGTATCGCATGGTATCGCAGGTTATCGCATGGTATTGCAGGTTATCGCAGGTTATCGCATGGTATCGCAGGGTACTGCAGGTTATCGCAGGATATCGCAGGGTATCGCATGGTATGGCAGGGTATCGCAGAATATCGCAGGGTATCGCAGAGTATGGCTGGGTTTGCAGAGTATTGTTGGGTATTGCAGAGTATTGCTGGGTATTGCAGAGTATTGGGTATTGCAGAGTATTGCAGAGATTTGGGTACTGCAGAGTATTTGCAGAGTATTGCAGAGTATTGGGTACTGCAAAGTATTGGGTATTGCAGAGTATTGGGTACTGCTGGGTATCCATCCATCCATGCTCAGCCATCCCTCAATACCCTGCAATACCCAGCAATACACTGCAGGCTATTGCTGTGTATTGCAGGGTATGGAAGGATGGCTGAGCATGGATGGATGGATCGGTGGTGACTGCAGAGCAATGCTGTGGGCACTACAGATCCCGCCCACAGCACTGCTGCCACCGATCCCTCCCCCTCTCCTCTCGCACTGTACCGATCGGTACAGAGAGAGGAGAGAGGAACCGGCGTCATCAAATGACGCCGGTTTGCTTACATGTGATCACTCCGTCATTTGACGGAGCGATCACGTGGTAAACGGCCACGATATGCGGCCGCTTACCGTGATCCGTGATCCGCCGGGTCCTCTGGACCCGGCGATCACGGATGTTCTCGAGTGCCCCAGGGGGCGCGCAAGAGGGGAATTCTGAGAGGACGTTATAGTACGCCCTCTCAGAGTTAAGCAACCGCCCTGTAGCCGTTTTTTCGGCTATGGGACGGTTATTAAGCAGTTAAATACAGCCTTTAATCGGTTGGGATATGTCTCTCTACTAACTTTGCACATCTTTGCAATATTCGCACACTCTTTTTTGCAGAACTGACCAAGTTCAGTTAAATTTGATGGTGACCGTTTGTGGATAGCTAAAAAAGATCAAAAAGATAGCTAATGTAATGGCAATTAATGGGTGTGCTTTAATGGATGAAGGAAGCGTAGACCATTACCACGGTAAGGTCTGCAGAGGCTGGATGACCAAATCTTGTTCTAGCCCTACCCAATGTTTTTTTTTTCATTAATGTTTATTGAATTTTCTCTTAAGGTGCAGGTATTATCTACATATCCCAATTATATAATGGGTTGGTGTTTATAAAATCCTTCTCGGATTTACAAAGTCCTGCTAGCAGCATCTTTGGCGGCGCTCTGCGGGGGGGTAAAACCGCACCGCGAGCGGCCGAATACCGCGGTTAAAATGACGGTAAAGCAGCGCTAAATAAAGCGCTGCTTTACCGTCACCGCGGCTCCCCGCCCCAGTGTGAAAGGGGCCTTAGCAATCCAAAAGTGAGTGGCTGATCCCCCAAAAATGTATAAAATTTTTTATACAGTCACCAAGTTTATTGATTTTATACTCAATTATTGAGATTACTTTAGGCTTTTCTGGTTCACTTACAGAAGGAGATGGCCAACCACTGCCGTGTAACCTTTTCCTTCCTGGGCGCCCGGCTCACACAGTCAGCCAGCCAGCCAGCCATTAGTATATAGGAGCTAGCAGCAAAAGGGTCGCTGGTTCAAATCCCGACCACGACACCATCTGCCTGGAGTTTGCATGTTCTCCCTGTGCCTGTGTGGGTTTCCTCAGGGTACTCCAGTTTCCTCCCACACTCTAAAGACATGCTGGTAAGTTAATTGACTCCCATCTAAATTGGCCCTAGTCAAGCACGTCGGGACCCTTCGGGGTAAGACCGCGCTATATCAAGATACCTCTCAACTCAACTCATTAGTGCAGTCTTCAGCAGCTCCCAAAGTGCACCTCCATGGACTGTTTTTTTTTTTTTTTTTCAGCTAGTGGAGAGGGTGCCGATAGTAGAAGGTGACCAGGTAGTCTGATGTTCTTCAGTGTAGTGGGATGTACGGGCAGTAGTTTTAACCCTTTCACATACTATCCTTTAGTAACTAGTAGTCCTGCAGGGTACCCCACCATAGACAGAGCGGCACACAAATAGACTACGCTCCTTAGGTGCCCCCAGTGAAGCAGAAAAAACTTTTTGTTGCTGTATTGTATTTTTAGTGTTTTTCTACTTCTGGTTAGCACTGTAAGGGGTTTATTATAGATTATTATAGATTATACAGTATATTCATTTATTCTGCTGTTTCTGTGTCACTTCCCTTCTTGAGGGCAAAAATACAGAGGAAGAACAGCCTCGTGCCCGCTGTCTGGAATGGGAAGGGTTGCGAGAGCACCTGTCTGCATGATGTGATCACTTGCTTGGAGAACTACAATACAGCTGGACCTATTCAAGTGTTCCACCAGCATAGACTTGTGTCCTAAAAGGACTTTGCGTACAATTGTGATCACCACGTAAGGGGGCAGAGAGCAGATTGTAACAGTGCAGCAATTGTTTGTTAGTTCCCCATATTCCTTTAAGGTTTTAAGCAATATGGGGACTGACTTCTGGGGTGAGCTTATGTAAAAGAGGACGTCGTCCGCGAAGGCCGCGAGTTTGTGCTCTTCGCTGCCGACTTTACAGCCTTCCACCTCTGGGTTTCCGCGAATTGTGGCTAACAGCGGTTCCAGGGATAGAACAAAAAGGAGAGGGGAGAGTGGGCAACCCTGCCTAGTACCATTAAACAGTTCGAACTCCGCGGAGGTCGTTCCATTGACCTTGATGTTGGTTTTCGGATGATTATGTAGGGTTTTGATTTTTTGAATAATTCTGGGTCCAAAACCCATCCTCTGTAGAGTGTTAAACATGAACCCCCAGTCTACTCTGTCGAACGCTTTTTCAGCGTCTATCGAGAGGAGTAGACTGGGGGTTCTCGAGTCTCCCATCCTCTGTATGGCTAGCAATGTCCGAATCCCATTGTCCCTCCCCTCTCTGCCCGGGACAAACCCAACCTGGTCCGGATGGATCAGTGTGCCCAAGTGCCCCTTTATTCGATCTGCCAGAATCTTGGCGTATAATTTTGTGTCGAAAATTAATAAGGAGATGGGTCTGTAATTCGAGCACACTGATCCATCCTTCCCGTCCTTCCTCAGAAGAGTGATCGTGGCTTTTAGGGCCTCTTCGCTCATATCATAGTCTATCCCTAGTCCATTCATATATCGCAGCAATCTCGGTATAAGAATCTCTTTGTACGTTTTATAATATGATGCCGTGAAGCCATCCGGGCCCGGGCTCTTCCCTGTTGGAGAGTTGTTGATGGCTGCTAAGATCTCCTCCTCGGTTATTGGCCTCTCAAGCTCATCTCTCTCCTCCCCCCCTAGGGCCATTAGCCCGGCCCTCTCTAGGAACTCTGATGTTTTCTGGTTGTTTCCCATGCTGTCGTTGTTTCCCTTGGTTTTCACCTCGTAAAGTTCTTTGTAATAGTCTCTGAATGTGGAGGCTATTTCACTAGAGGTGAACTTCATCTCCCCATTTCTTGTTTGGATTTTTTCAATAAAATTTCTGGTTTTCTTTTTTTGTAATTTCCTTGCTAAATATTTCCCAGGCTTGTTGCCCCATATATATTGTTCCCTGGCCACTTTATTGAACTTCTGTCTGACTTCCTGTTCAGCTAAATCTTTCAATTCCTCTCTCTTGTCTGTAAGCTCTATGTATATGCTCTGGCTAAGTGCCCCCCCAGATTTGTGCTTTTGCTCCAGGGTTTTAATCTCGGCCATCAATGCCTGCGTCTTTCTCACCCTCTCCTTTTTTTTCCATGAGGCTTTAGCAATCAGGAGCCCCCGCTGATTCTCTTCCCCAGTTTTATTATGAACCTGGGCCTCCTGGGCCCCTTTCCACCTCCTTTCCTTTAATGGGGTCCTTGTCTTATCCGTCTCTCAGAGTCCTGTCCGGGCTTCCCGGAAGTATTGTTTGTTACTTATGTCCCCCTGAGCTTCAAGGCCCGGGACTTCCTTCTGGGTGTTCCGCTGGTGTTTACAGTCGTGTTTTGCAGAAAAATTTGGGGGGATCTTTTCCGTCTGTAGGGTCTTCGGGTGGGGTACAGGAAGCCCACGCGATAGCTGGGACTATTATCTTTAAATAGGGGGGTTTATTTACCCTTCCTGCTAGTTAGCTTCCTCAATCAGTAGTTTGCGCCTTTTCCGTGTCCCACCCAGTGGCTCTACTGAAAAAAATCAATCGGTATTTACATTTACAGTATTTACACTCTGTTACAAGGGATCCCTAATCTTGATGATATGGGTAACATGCAAACATGTGATTTTATGTTTTAACCATAGTTTCCCAGCCCAGGCTTTATTCATGCGAGTCCCAATTCAGGCATCGATAACATGCATCATTTGCAGCCCTCTCTTTCTTTTAACAATCTACCAATGCTTCTTGTGGTGTCCAGTCCTCTTTTTTGAGGGCTGGTCTTATGTGGGTATTTGGTGGAGATCACTTCTCCATCTTACTCGTATAAAGGCTTGTTCTGCCGATTTGAACAAGATGGCACATTGGTTTTCATAGCTGCTTATCCTCAAATTTCTGGCCAGATTTCCTGGCCAGAAGGATTTTGCGTGAGTAAGATGGCGATCATCACATGCGCTTGATGATGGAGCACAGGGTGAAAATGTGCATGCACGGTGAGGTGGTTTTCATCTGTGCCTCTCCAGTGACATCACACGCTGGAGGGGTGGGAGAGCTATAATGCTATGTCTCCGGTGCCCATTTTCGTCGGAGCACATGGACCTGAAGCAGTGCATTATATGATTTTACCAGGTTCTATGTAAGTTAAACCCAACCAAAATTAGTGGAATATGAGGTAAAATGTGGTATAAATTAGGTTTTCTACTATGGTTTAGGAGAGTCCCTAAACTATCTGCTAAGTAATATACCAAGCCTCTAGGGAGAGGAGAGGGAAGAGGGAGGACTTTGGAACTGGGGTCACCTGTGTGGGAGGGTTTCCTTGTGACCCTGTTGAAGGGTGTGACCTTTTCTGTCCCGTCCCTTCGCCCGCCCCCCCCCACCCAATGCATTTCCGAGTATGTGGGAGTGAGAATGTTGATGCAATGGGTTTGGATTATTCACCAATTAACTGATTGCTGATAATTGTTATCTCATTTAGATTATATGATATATAAAGCCTGTGTCAGTGCCTCCTGATGACGCTGACCATGTCCAGTTAATGCATTGAGCCGTAAAGACTACTATATATGCAAACAGACTACATTGTTTATGTTGGCTTTTTTTTTATATAGCTTTGTATTTTTTATCTTGATATACAAAAAATGTGTTTAAAAATCTAATAAGAGTATATACAGTTTTTAAACAAATACAGTATGAACTAATAAAATGTTTTTTAACAGTAAATGAATGCTGTACCTTAAAAGTCCCATGCCAATACCATAGTGTAACTTTGATGACACACATGTAAGTTACCTGAATCCATTACTGGCAGCATAAACAGTGGGTAAAATAAGTATTGAATTTTCTAGGTAAATATATTTCTAAAGGTGCTATTGACATGAAAATTTCACCACGTCGGTAACAACCCATGCACTCCATATATACAAATAACCCAAAACAAATAAGTTCCATGGAATAACACAGGGAAAATGTATTGCACACGCTAACTGAAATATATTTAATACCTTTGTTGATAATGACAGCTTCAAAACGCCTCCTGTGGGGAAACTGGTCGCATGCATTACTCAGGTGTGATTTTGGCCCATTCTTCCACAAATCTTAAAGGTGCCATGGGACTCTTCTATGAACTCTGATCTTTAGTTCTTTCTATAGATTTTCTATTGGATTCAAGTCAGGTGATTAATGGGCCATTCTAGCAGCTTTATTTTCTTTCTTTGAAACCAATTGAGAGTTTCCTTGGCTTTGTGTTTGGGATCATTCTCTTGATGAAATGTCCACCCTTGTTTCATCTTCATCATCCTGGTAGATGGCAGCAGATTTTTTATCAAGAATGTCTTGTTACATTTTTCCATTCATCCTTCCTACAACGATATGAAGTTTGCCAGTACTGTATGCTGAAAAACAGCCCCACACCATGATGTTCCCACCTCCAAACTTCACTGTTGGTATGGGGTGATGTGCAGTGCTATTTGACCTCCAAACGTGGTGTGTATTATGGCATCCAAAGAGTTAAATTTTGGTCTCATCTGACCACACTATTGAAGGGATATTTAGCTTAACTACTTCTCTTTGTATAAAAATCAGTTTCCATTTTGTGTCTCTCTAACATTAACTTTCTATTAGATATGCTCAAGTATTGCTAATCTAATTTAGTTTTGTTTCTCTTGTTCAGGTTATCTTCTTGGTAGTTTAGTTTCTTGTAAAGCACGTGATTTCTTCATAATTAGTTTCACTTTTGTCAAAGACTGTACTTTCTAAAAAGCCCCTTTAAATATTCACACCAAAGAATAAAGATTAGATTTGCTCGGAGAGACTTTGTTGTTTTGTGTCATTGTCTCAATGGGCTAATCTCACAGGCCTGTGGGGATTGAAAAGCACACCTTACCAGAGATAGAAGGTCAAAACCACCCCTAGATAATCTACATTTCCTTTCAACTATATTCTTCCAGTATTTCACATGCTTGTCTAAATGCTGTGCAGCAAACTTTAAACAAATTTCAACTTGCTTTTTCTTCAGCAATGGAGTCTTGCTCATTGAGCGTGCATACAGGCCATGGCAGTTGAGTGCATTACTTAGGCTGGCTATCGCTTTATACTTGTGTCCAGTATAAACCAGCCAGATTCCAAGCCCTGATTAGGAGGGGAGCCTTGAGTCCTAAAACACAAAGGCGTTGTCTTCTATTTGCCAAGAATAAAAAACTTTTACTGGACTTTAATTAACCTGTGGTCCATTTATATTTGTACACTTCCCTTACATGATTGTCAGTGTAGAATTCCCCCTTACATTGGTTGCCAATGTAGAATTGCCCATTACATTGATGGTCAGTGCAAAATTGCACATTACATTGGAGGTAACTGTGGAATTGATCATTATATTTGTAGTCAGTGTAACCCCGCCCCCCCTTCTTACATTAAGGGTCAGGAAAAATTTCTCATTTCACTGAGTCAGTGTATAATTGACCGTTGCATTGGTGGGTAGTGTAGAATGCCCTCAAACTGGCCACCAATATAACTGGGGAGATTTTCAGATTTTACAGATTCAGATTTTGAATATTTGCTAATGTATTTCATAGCAATTTTCCTCCTACTAACCACCAATATAAGCATATTGTTATTCCACTGGACACTGATACCAGACACTCATCCTCACACTGACCATCAACCTCAGGTATTTTTTTTATCAGTGAAAATAGAGCACTTTCGCAACCCCCACACCCCCACCAACCACCGATGTGGGGCATTTTTTTTAATCTGTCACAAGTCTCGCCATTTGTTGTACTATTGTGAGACAGATTTCTAAACACTACCTACAACATCACAAAGGTTGTGTTTTTCTTGGGGTAATCCAGGTAAGCCTACATCATTTTGTGCCTCATATTGTACTGATAAAAGTGATATGCAAAAAACACAAGTTGAGGGCAATTGAAATTAGTCAATAAACAGTAATACCCAAAGCAAGACTGACCATATGAGTGACACAGCATATAGGGTTTGTGTTAATAGGTATATTTTTAATTAAACAATCAATTAAAAGATCATATATCATGGCCTCCCATTGGAGGAAGATCATATAGCAACAAGCTGGATGTATGCCCGAAAGCCACCAGACAACATGACCAATCAATGTGGCAACTCAGACAAAAACAGGACTAAAACATGTAACATATAGAACAAAGGTCCAGACGCCAGATGATCTATGCACAGGTGGCCATGCCATGGCACATCGCCATATGGTCAGTGAAAATTATAGGTGATATATGGCTTGATCTCCTGTGCAGAGGTCCCATGTTGTCTACCGGCCTTCGGGCATACATCCAGCTTGTTGCTATATGATCTTCCTCCAATGGGAGGCCACGATATATGATCTTTTAATTGATTGTTTAATACATGATATACCTATTAACCCCTAACACTGATAAAAGTGATACTCTTAAGCTGGTTATATACACGGGCAAGAAAAATCACTTAATTCCCCCATCTACTCCAAATGGCATGAATAGAAGTATTTGCAGTGTAGGCCTTTGTATTCAGGCAGCCAGCACCTATGGCTGTCAGAATATCTGAACAATGCCCAGGATTTTTAACCCAGCTCCTTTGAGAAAAGTCTAATGAAAAATATACTTTTTTCAAATAGGGTGGTGCTGATGGGGCAACCAATGGAACAAATCTTGTCCGATTCAACCATGCAAATCCACTGTGGGTTCCCGCATCGCACCTGACTCACAGGCAGTTCACACGGCCATATGCAAACCACTGGGAGTGTCGATACAAAATTAATGACACCCCCAGAATGGTTCGCATATAACAGTGCAAACTGTCAATTCGGACAGGAAAAGGATGTTCACACCCATGCAATCTGATTGTGGTGCAAACCAAAAAAAGGGTCCTGCATGACTTTGGACTGAATGCAATGTGAATTTAGCCATACAATCTGTATGGCTGAATTTGCATCGCACAGACATTGAATTGAATTTGCACAGTAGTGTGGTGCGCATCACATGCATTGTCACACAGTGCACCAATGTGCACCGAGCCTAATGCTTTCTCTCTTATTCTGTAGCCTGGCTGGTCATGTGACCAAAATGGCCTTTAGTGACAGGATCTGTTAACCAGCCTGAACTTGTCACCTCTACCCCAACGCAGGTGGTCAGACACTATAGCTGGCTACTGTTTTATTAACCTATAGCAGCCCCCTTTCCCAAAAAGCAAGCAGGCCTACTGATACTCTGTTGCCACCCAGGTCTTATACATAATGCTATAGTGCCTGGCCACAATGCCAGGGCGGGCGCAAACTGGTACTTGTGGTTGGGCAGACAGGTAGCGTGGGTCTATGACAGTCCAGGTTAAAGGCAGGCTGAGTTCAGGGAATAGTCCAAAATCCAGTCCAAGGTCATATACAGCGAAATCCAATCTAGCAGAGCAGCGCAGACAGACAGGGGCTTGATCAGGAATAACATACGTATAACAAGCATGCGAGTGATGGTTTGGCTGGCTTATAACAGGTTCCGTTTCCACCCAGAGACTGATCACATTAATCACCTTGCAGGTGGACAGACAGACAGACAAGGAGAGTGCCAAAACCCTGGATGCTTGAATGAGGAGCATGAGCATTAGATTCTCCTGACAGAACTGTGGCCTTGGCTGTGATATAATACTAAGTTGAAGCTACTCGTGTATATGGTGGTCTATAATCACGGGTATTTTCTAAACCAATCAATTTACATTGTGCATACAAGTCAGCTTTGTTTTTGTATTTATGAAACAGACAAGGAATATATATGCAGTTTAATTTTTTTAATTCACTAAATCATCTACAGAATTATGTCTCGTTGCTTATAGTAAAAAACACATACAACATATTGGCACATAATAGGTACAAAGAATATAGGAAAGTAGATGCTTTGCAAATATCAAAGTGTATTTATAGCCAAAACTTTTTTTTATTTTACCTATTGGATAGAATGAAGAAATAGACCTTTTGTCAGGTTTCACCGGCACTGGAAGATCTGTTGGAGAGATTCTTTCACTTCCTGTCTGGTAAAAAGTTTGTTCCCAGGACATGAAGTGAAAAAAAATATCTTTAACAGCAACATACGCAAAAGTAAAGATGCCTTTTTACAATAGGTAAAATAATGCTAAAACCTTTTTTGTATTGTCTGTTTCCCTGCTGCAGATATTCCATAATTTCCTGTATAGTAAAATGTTTTCCCCAGAACAGAAGAAGGAAATCTCACTAACAGAGCTCTGGATAGCAGTAAGGCCTGGTTCATACCTATGCATTTTTTAGTGCATTTTCAGTTTTGCAGGAACACACTACAGTCCATTTAAAATGGTTTCCTATGGATGTAGTTCACATCTGTGCATTTTATGGAGAGGGCCAGGGACTTTTTTCATTTTTTTTGGTTCCATAGACTTCAATGGATCAAAAACGTGTATTGAAAAATGCAAAATGCACCTGGAATATGCAAACTGCAACATGCATAGGTGTGAACCAGGTCTAAAACTAACCCTTCCCCATTCTGTACATAAATGAAAAAAATGTTTTGCTGCAAACCTCCCCTAAACAATAGTTATATATGACTTGTGACTTACTGCTCTATTTTGATTGTCAGGCATTGGCTTGTTCTGTTGCATCTGAACTTCCTTTAACTGGTCTGTTATTTTTCTGATGTTTTTATTTTTTTTTCTCAATAAACCAATTTAACAAGAAAAAAATGTTTTGGGTATAGATACACTTTAATGACAGAAATAGGTAGTTACAGTTGTGAAATTACATATTAAAAAAACACAGCTAAGCACTAGAAACATCTGAATCGTTGTTCAGTCTTTGGTGCATGATTATATTACATATTGTTGGCAATTCATGAAGTACAAAATAAAAATCATGAGTTATTTTGGCCATAAATGTCAGTACCATGAACTGCTTGGACCTTGAAGAAGGGTGTGTACCCTGAAAGCTTGCCCTGAAAATGTGGATGTTTGTGCAAATAAAAAAAAGTATCAAGGACAGTTGTTTTTGTTGCAAGTGCACTAATATGACTACAGTCACCTCAGGTACTATGGACCTGAGTTTTTGTAATCCTTGAATACTAAATTACATAATACTTATTATTTGTAATAAGAAAACCTATCAGAGAATCACGACAGCTTCTATTGCTGACAACTACTTATAAAAATGTGAGTTGTCTGGCTGTCATTCTAAACCGCTGGCATTAATAGTTATTCGTGTCTGAAATCTCTCTACTTCCAGGCTTCTAAAAGCTCTCCACTTATCCTTCTGTTGTGGACACGACGTTTGCTGGTCCCCGGAGCCTGTTAACACTAACTATATGGGGAACAAAGGGCCACGATCACTTCCTTCTGCTAGCTTTATTGCACAAACAGTACATCTTACACACCTTCACTTTAGCTTCTGTTGAAGGGGCATGAGCGAAAAAGGTGCACTGACCAGAGTGTTCTGGCAGGGGGTACATCTTGCACACCTTCACCTGAAGCACTGTCCCTTCAATGCATTACACGCTTCTTCAAAACGAAGCTGGGGATAGCACAGCAGGGGAGATCGCTGTACCAACATTGCATAGTTAGTACAGTGGCTCCTCCCGAGCTGTCAGGTTTTTTTTGTTGAGCCCTGCTAGGTTGAACAGAAAGAAGTAGTAGTGTTTACTAGGCTTAAGAGTAAAATGTGTTAGAGGGGCAGTCCTTCAAGTGGAGGAATGCAAGACATTCTGTTTGTGCAATAAAGATTGCAGAATGAAGTCATCCCTGAATTCAATAGTTTCAATCACAAGGATTCAGATATGGACTCCATATAACTTTTAAACCTATATGCTTGTCAGGTCTGTGATTTGGTTGGTGAAGCCAGGCAAGTAGCCTTTTCAGAAGGAGAGATGGCATCTCCCATATTTCTCTCTTGACAGGTTTAAACACATCTCTAGGCAGGCTTTAGTTACACCCTTGATTGTGTGGCTTATTATAGTCAGGTAATGTATTGTCAAGCTAAGATTGGAAGGGTATACAATAATACATTTATAGACGTGTTCCTTCTTACGGGAATATAACACACATCTTGAAACATCTTACAAAAAAACTTCTGCAAAATGTTTTTCAGATTTCTTTTCATGTACCTATACACATAAACAGTTTACATATAACCATCATATATAGAAATCGTCTGATTTTGCAGTAAAGGCACAGATAGTCGTGTATAGGTAAAAGTGAACTTATAATAAGGCAAGCTTATATTTTAGATGCAGTTTATATTTCACAATGGCAGTAAGCATTTTGCAGCTGTTTTTTTTTTGCCTAGGCCCTCTTTGTCATCCACTCTCATATTATGAGAGGCACATGTTATCACTGGGCAAATTTACTGTTCCTAGAACTGACCTTGTCATGATCCACTTACTTACCAGTGATTAGTGGCAGAACTTGGCTAGATATGGTTCAGTTTATGTATAATTCCTGATAGGCACCTGTGAGATTAGCAGAATGGAGGGTGCCTAGGCACTGTTACATTTGTGGAAGTGCTGTATCTAATAAGGAATTACATGTTAAAGATACACTTTTTTTTTTATTGCTTTAACCCATTAAATTGTGCTAATAAATCCATGTTAGACAGCCCAACTGTTCAAAATCTGAAGTATAGGTCCCACTTTAAATAACTTAAGCTAAGAGTTTTATGTAAAGCAGGGCAGGGTTAGAACATCTGTCAGGTTTGTCATGTGTGCCCCTAGTGGAAACATTTCCCCTCAGCTCCTTACAGTACAGAAAGTAACCAGAAATCACTTTAATGGGGACACAGACTACTGGCAATCTTTGTTTAACCGCCCTGCCCTTCAGGCCCGGAGATAACTACACCCCTCCATTTCTTGTATGGGGTTCACAGTTGAAAGAAAATCTCCCCAGTGGGGTCACACAGAAGAAAAAAATGACATATGTACAAGTATAGGAAAAAAAAATTGGCTTTAGTACTGTTAAATCCTTTTTTTGGAGTCCATTAAAAGACTCAGTTATGGATACTAAAGAACCAAGGGTTATACTGCCACCCACAAGGTAAATAGACACATAAACTAAAGGTAAGCCCTCTAGAAGCTCTAACCTCTCTCACGTCACACCTTCTCAGTTGTAACAAGCACTCCAAAGAGAAAAGATAGCATATGAAGAAAATAAAAAGGGTGTCCCTTTAGTAGACTCTGTGTAAAGGGTTTTTAGAGTAAAAAGAAGGTCAATGGTGTCAAAACAACCTTGTGTTTGTGTAAAATAAAATGCACAATTCCTCAGGTGATGTCATAAAAATTCCCAAAATCAGTTCAAATTGGTATCCTTGTAACACCAACAATACTGGGTTAAATTCCACAGTTACAGTGGGTGCAGAAGGTATTGATTAGCAAGCGTACAATGACATAGAACAAACGGGCCAGACACCTGTCTCTTTATGGTGTTAAGAGCTAAACATTGTTCTACCCCTAACTTTATGAAAAAAGGGTTTAGCCCATCGAAAAGGGACATGGGGAAACCTCCCAAAACCAGCAAAAACAAGACTTCCACATACAATGATAAATCTTCCAGAAAGTAGATTTGCCAGATTTAAGCATGGTCAGGATAACTGAACCTGCAGTGCCTTTGTCTCTCAGAAACTGGGTTCCAACAGACAAGCCATCAAGGCCAGCAACTGAGATGCAGAGTAGAAGATCAGTTCTCAGCATAACAAGTCTGGCCTATCTGATATAGGCCACAGAGTGTTGGCTACCAGACGAACAAGGTTGGTGTACCACACTCTGCAAGGCCAATGCAGAGTTATAAGAATGACTGGAATAACCTCATAATAATAGCTTCAGCAGGAAAAAAGCATAGATCATGGCATACTGATGCCATGGTGCTACTACGTCATCCCCCACACCCACTGTTGGATTCCTTTTTTAGGAGACAAATCTGTCTAGCTTTTGGTTGAACTGAGATGCTAGTCAATCCACATCCAGCTTTCCCAAGCGCAGACATTTTTACTGTTGCTCGATTAACTAGCACTTAAATCAGATCGCTCTGCAAATCGGAACGAAGAAAGGGATGCCCAAGACAAAACATGGCTAGCATCCAGCAGTGCTCATAAAATTTGATGCAGCAGTCATTTGGTCAACATAATCCATAAAGTAAGGAAATAACACCAGCAGGCAAATTATCTTTTACTTAGTGATTTAGTCCAGTCAGCTAATGTCTGGGAGGTTGGGAGGGGTTGAAGAGCCGATCCCACTTAAGAGTAACTGGTCACAGCCTTTTTAAGGTGAGTCAACTCGGGAGGAGTAGTCTACTTTGTGATATAATTCTCAGCAAAGGGATCGAGCATCTGCAAACAATTAAGGTCAAGGAATTGAACTGTGGGTATTGGATTGTGTATATGGAGGATTTCGATTTATTTTTATTTTTCTATTGGTTAAACTAGATGGACTTGTGTCTTTTTTCAACCTGTAACTATGTAATTGTTTGGGTGTTTCCAGTCTCTGTAGATTAATCCTAAACAGGGGATATAGAGGAAACAACTTGGTAGAACCTTTAGGTCTATAAGAACCAGGGCCTAATACAGTGGTGGGTGAAGTAATGGTGGAATCCTTTAATTTTATAGTTGAATGAATAACCTTGATTAGAAAACAAACCATTTCCTTCTGTTTTTACTGATTGAAATTCAGCAAGGTAGGTCTCCTCCTCCTCCAGGGAAGGGAGAGAATCAGCATCCAACAGAGTGCCCTAAGGGATCTCCAACAGACAGAAGTTAAGGAACTCTGTGTCAGAATCCCTTGCAAACAGAAGTAGCCCTCTTCTGTTTGACCCTTAACCCTTAAAGTGCGTAGGACTTTGGATGCTATGAAGGCTTCCCACACCACTGGCTGAGCACTGTGGATCTTGAGATGGTATCACGGCACCCTTTTACATGTCTATGCTTGCTATGCATTTGTAAGTAGAATACGTTTTATCTTTCAAAATAAAAATGGTTAGGTTGGTGCACCCTTTCTTTTGTTGTTCTTTCCATTAGTTAACATAATAGACAAAACACCTTGCATGATAAAAGAAAAAACACAATCTTACTATGGCAATCTCTGCCTTGTGTACATTACAATGAAGGTCAGGAGCAGAGGAATCATTTCTTTGATTTTGTGTTGGACCAAACACAAAAAGGCTGTACATTTAAGAAAGTAGCTACCAATCTCCACAACTGGGAGTGGCAAAATGGAGAATTGCAAAGAGGGCAGGAAAGCAGCATTTTGTGTTGCTTCAAGCAAAAAAATATAGCAGGGAGGAAGGAGGCATTAATTCTTCTGTAGACACTTATGCCCCGTACACACGATCGGACTTTCCGACAACAAAACCGTGGAATTTTGTTCGAAGGTTGTTGGCTACAACTTGTCTTGCATACACGGTCACACAAATGTTGGCCAACAATTACGAACGTAGTGATGTACAAGACGTACGGCGAGCCGAGAAACCGGAAGTTCAATAGTCATGTGATATCTTCATTACGAACGCTAGTTTTAAAAGACCGAGCGCTTTCCGGCTCGTACTTGATTCCGAGCATGCGTGAACTTTTGTGTGACGGACTTGTGTACACACGATTAGAAAGTCCGACAACAAAGTTTTGTTGGCGGAAAATTTGAGAACCTGCTAGCCAACATTTGTTGGCGGAAAGTCCACCAACAAATGTTCGATTGAACATACACACGGTCCGACTTTCAGCCAACAAGCTCAAATCCAACATTTTCTGTCGGAAAGTCTGATCGTGTGTACGGGGCATAAGAGTAACTGGGCAGGTGTTAGGTGGGAGAGGTTAGAGCCTCTAAGATTTTGACTTTCAGTTTCTATTGTGTAGTGTCAGTTTTTCCTGTATGCAACAGTATAACCCTTGGTGAAAACCATTAAGCTGTGTCCCTCAATGGCAATAGAGGGAAAAAATATAAATGAAGCACAGTGTTCACTTGCCATTCTGTCTGCAGCTATATCTTTCAAAACAACAGGGTTTACATTACACACTGGCCACACTGGTTACTGTATTGTTGGATGTGTATGCAAAATATGGCCACCTTTAGATGTCTTCTGTGCCCACTTCTGTTCTAACAAGCACTAGTTTGGTAACATAAGCGCTCCTGTTTAGGCAATGGAGGAATGTTATGAGAAGAAGGCAGGTTCAGACAGTCCCAAAGCTGAGTTCTTGGGGAAAGCAATATTTTATATACTCTCATATTCCCCCAGGTGGTTTCTTGCTGCTGCCACTTAAACATTTAACTATCTAACCATCACATCAGGAGACTTTTACCTAATGTTTAAGAGCATCTCAAGCCTTTCGGTGCTGCCTATATCTAGGTTTACCTATTTTACAGACAAGAGGCTTAATATTTGCCCATAAAATAATGGATTTAGCAATACTTGAAACAATAGTCCTTTTGTTTTACAGCTGATTTAGGTGTTCAATATTTGGTGGTAGGATGATGTCCACAGCCATAGTAGAATGTCTCAGTAATATCTTTTTATGGAGTATTCCGCAGTTGGGCTGGTGGTGCTTCTAGAGCTGCACCGAGGATGCTGGAAAAGTGAGTCTTTATCAGATGAGTCTCTCCAGGGGAGGCGGCTGAACAATGTTCCACATCTCTACTCGTGATCCTTCTTTCTCCTGTCTGCTGGGGCTGTAGGTTCCTTGGTTTGATCTCATGCTAGCCACAGCAATGAATATGCACAGACCAGCACACACAGTGAAAAAGAGTGCTAGAACCACAGATGCCACAGCAGTAAAAACTCCTGGAGGCAGGAAATCTGACAACTGGAGGAGAAACACAAACAGTTAAAAGTCATCTTTTATTCTAGATGCTGAAACATTTAGATTTCTGCATAAGTCAGGTTACAATGGGGTCTTTTAAAGGTGTACCTGTGACCAGGCTGTAGTAGTAGTAAATAAACTTAAAGTTGTTGTAACCCTAAAAAAAGAAAAAAAATGGATCCTGTTCCTTTAAAGCATGAATAACAGCACAGTGCTGTGTAATTTGGCTCTTTGTATCCACTAAAATACCTGTCTGATCCTGCCTAGTGCTGCCCACCCCTCTGTAAACTGACCACGTTTATCAGTGCTGCTGAGCCCCTGATACCGTGGTCAGTTTACGTGCCTCCGCCATCCGCTGTCTCTCCTCTCTCCCCCTCCCTGCCTGTCAGCTAGTGTCAGTGCCCGCCCCTCCCCTCCTGCTGCCAAAGTAACTTTGTGTACTTTATAGATTCCCCTCTGTTCAATGATGTTATGTGTCCCAGTGTACTGTATGTTCATAATAAAAAATATGTTGCTGTATATTTTATTTTAGAGTGCCACTCAGTGCTCACGTGACCGCCAGCCGCTCTCCCCCATTCTCCTCCCCTCCTCCTGGCTGACGTCAGCGAGGTATTCTCAGCCCCTCCCGCTGTACTTCTCAGATCTGGGGAGGAGAGCGGCATGCAGTCACGTGAGAGCCGAGAGGTGCTCTGAAATAAGGTATGCACCAAATATATTTTTTATATAGAACATACACTGGGGCACATAACATCATTGAACAGAGGGGAACAAAGTGGCTTTACAACCACTTAAAAAGTGTGTATAAACTCTAACAAAAATATTCTTATTTACTCAGTTTTGGTCTGTTAAAGGAAATCTGAAGTCACAGCATACACTATTATAACATCAGCATTGCAGTAGCAATATAAGCAATAGTTATATTTGACAATCCAATATAAGCTTACTTCTCCTTAAATGTTGAATGCTGCCTGTCTGCCGGGCATCTCTCTCCACAACTTCCTGGAATCTCTGTATGCGTTGCAGCTTCTCTTCTGCTGTTTACTCTCAATTTCTAAGGACTACATATCCCATGGTACCTTGCTGATTCCTATACTGACTCTTCCTCCTAAAACTCCTCCTCTCAGAACATCTGTAGTTCAATTGAAGTGAAAGCAGTTATATAACCAGCGCTACCAGCTACTAAGAAACCTTTTTGATAAGCCGGTGGCTGCAGACAGTATAATGTGTTCCCACATACAGAGATGAATAAATAAAATGATACCTGTCGCACCTCCCCAACCATGCATGATTCTTAATAATTATCCTAATATGATGTGTTCACAATCATTATAAAGTGCATAATATGTGCAAACCATACAATGCATAAAAACATAAAGCGTCATGCATGAAAGCACCTCATATACAATATATATATATATATATATATATATATATATATATATATATATATATATATATATACACATATATCTGCGAACACATCATATTAGGATAATTATTTAGAATCAGGCACGGTTGGGGAGGCACGACAGGAATCATTTTATTTATTTCCCTCTGTAGTTCAGAAGGCAGGCTCTGTGAATTCTGTGACACGGCCATGCTTACTCACATGGCATAGTGAATACTTGTCGCAGAATTCAAGGAATAAATGTGTGGGATTCTTCATGAAGTAAATTTACAAACTTCACAATTATTCAGATTAATTGGAGTAGGCCTAGAAATAGTTGAATTTTGATGTAAAAATAAATAGATTATTTTATATTTTGACCATAGATACACTTAAATACACCAATAAATAGTTTCTTAAATCAGTTTGACAAATGCAAAACAGTTTTTTATGTCACAAATTCAAAGCTGTCCCATTTACTGTGTGCACTGTATGTGTTCTCTCAGTGAAGACGATTAGCCCTCCCAGCCCCCAAAAGGGACTTTTTTTTGTTGGGGGGGGCACCTGGTTTTGACAGGTTCCTGGATCCCACTTCTGGCCAGATTGCCAAGCTATTCCACCAAAAGTTCTTCCCCCACTGCCCACATTCTTCTGGGACACATCATAGGTCCCAGGAGCCTGGGGGGCCATTTACAAAGCGCAGAGTGGCTTACACATGCGGAGTGAGATCCCGGCTGTGAAGTCGCAAAGAGTCACAGCCGGCTTCCCACACTAAACATGCTGACACTAGGACCCAAAAACTGGTGAAGAACCAGCCTGGGTTTTTCCAAAAATAATCCATACACATCCATGATTTAAAGTGGTTGTAAACCTTAGACATGAAATATGAACAAAGTGTATCCCTCTACAGTGTGTACTTGTCTCAATTAAGAGCACGATGTGTCATTTTTGTCTGCTGCTTTGTTCCTCTACTACAAACAAAAGATTTCCCAGCACACTTACTCCTTTGTCTGGCAGCACAGACAAGCTGTATAAATTCTGGACTTGGAATGGATAGGAAGAGAAGACTGCAGTTAAACAGGTACAACTTATGTAGGGAGATTTGTTTCATCTCTGTGTATCACCTGTTGCCAGTCACTTCACTGGGTATATTTAAGGGTTCGCAACGACATTAACCATTAATTCAGTAGAGTTATATAAAGCAGGGGTAGGCAACCTCTGCCCTCCAGCTGTGGTGAAACTACAAATCCCATCATGCCTCTGCTCTAGGAGTCATGCCTGTGATTGTCAGGGTCTTGCAATGTCTCATGGGACTTGTAGTTTTAAAACATTATGTTTTACATTGCTATAGGCAAGCATTTTACTGAATGAAACTGATTCATTCAGTCTGTTTTGTTTTGATTAGCTGTGATTGGCCAGAGATAATCACATAGTACAGATGGGCTGTGATTGGCCCTGTCTTTACCATATGCTCGCACTGACCAATCACAGCTAGCAACACAGTTGTATTCAATGGATGGCATTATAGGGAACTATCCATCGTTTACAACTGTCATGTGACCTGCTGTGATTGGTCATGGTGGTCTCATCAGGCGTATCCGTGACAGCCGAGGTCATGACAGGTCCTCTTTATTGAGAGATCTGGGGTCTATTAGACTGGCCTCCAATGCAGCTGATCAGGCACAGATTGGTCTGATCAGCTGCTTTCCTGGCCACTAACGCCCAGGTAAACAAAGAGACGGAACCTGAAGTGACAACATACTTGTCTCTTCCTGTTTCCAGAGTCACAGAGAAAAAATAACAACGTATTTTCCTATCTCTCTGTTCTGGGCAGCCATTGCCACCGGTCGCATCGCCCCCCCGGCTCCGTGATCAGACGGCAGAACCCAGGAAAGGCGCAGGTAGTGGGATGAAGGTGGGACTCCCTTCTGCCACCCTCAGAAGTGAGCGAGTGGTTATTCAGCCACTCAAATCACTTCTGCTGGAAAGAGAATCGCTGGTTGAAAATGTTCATACCAGGATGATGCCTGCAGGTATCATTCCGGTATAACAACTGCAACCTGAGGAAGCCCATGGACATCCTCCTGGCAGCAAGTGGGTAATGTCAATGTAATCTTTTTTTCACAAAATCATTTCTTACTGTGTTTTTTGGTCTCCTTGTAAAATTTTTGGTGACTCCAGAACCTCTCCTTTTCCCCTAATTCCGTTTGTTTGAAAAGAGCAGTGCACGTTAGTTGTGGTCATGTACACTGCTCTATGCACACTACAAATCCTATAATCCATAGTCCCTAGCCTATCTCAAGCGTGAGCAAGCGGAGGTGACTTTGCTCCTACATACAGTGGGACCACAGGAAACAAACGTAGCCACCCTTTAACTTGAAGTCCGATCCAAGCAACCAAAAAAGGAATTTGGATGGGACTTGGAGCAACTGAAGGTACTTTTTTGAGTTAAGAATACATAATTGAGTAGACAGAATTTAGTCTACAATAATGCTGTGTGTTACCAACAACAGGACGTAAAAGATAAGTGCATTTCTACTGGATCAATGGGTATTTTTCTGTACTTGCAGGGTCACTTCTCAATGGAACTGTCAAGTCATCAGACGGCTGGTGTCAGAGATGGACATGTATACAGCACCATGGCAAATGCAGATCAGAGGCCAGGATGGTAGCTTCTTAGGCTGTAGAGCAGGGGTAGGCAATCTTGGCCCTTCAGCTGTAATGAAACTACAAATCCCATCATGCCTCTGCCTCTAGGAGCCATGCCTGTGATTGTCAGGCTCTTGTAATGTCTCATGGGACTTGTAGTTTCAAAACAGCTGGAGGGCCTACCCCTGCTGTAAAGCATAGGAGGGTTTAGTTTCACTTTACGGCCCCATTCAAACTTGCAAATTGAGCCATTAGTGATTACATGTGGGAGACCCAGCAAGTGCTCTCTGCATTTAGCTACGGGCGGCAGCCCCATTGAAAGCAATATGAGACTGACAGCTCCCACAGCTAATTGCAACCACTTGTACGTAATCGCTCAATATTGAATGTCCATAGCTTGACCACAGGTCATTTACTCTCAGATTACAAACATTTTAAATGAAAAGAGCAGGTGGAATGGGGAAGAAGAGCATAGTTAACCAACCAGTGCTTATCTTTACTACGCTCCTAAAAACCCTGATCAGCCAAAGCAGCTGTCTGCAATTCATATGCATACACCGACTTTCTAAAAGTTCATTCTTGCACAGGGCTAAGTGTGCCCCTGTTTCCCCCATTCCCATGCTCGTATTTAAAATGAGGGCTTCTTCGTTAATTTTTAGCTGGCAATTGGGGAGCAGGTTGTCCTTCCAAGCAAGGCACTGCTGTAGGTGCCGCTAGATTCTGTGTTGTTGTTGGTCACAAAGCACATCCATAGCTCCCAACTGTCCCTGACTTCGAGCAATGTCCCTCTGTCCTTCATTCCTTCTCATTTGTCCCTCATTTTGGTCTGATCTATATAGATGTATATAAAATGCACGCTTTATCTATCAAAAAGTGTTTTCCAGCGCTAAACATTTCATCTGATTTTTAAATTGCTGCATTTGTAAATCCCAAAAGCCAATATGAAGGAATAGTAGTAGTAAAAGGAAAGCACTGGGGGGGGGGGGGGGTTTAACCAATCTTATTTTTTTTTGTACAATTCTCCTTTAAGCAGGCGTGGCAAGGGGCGTGCCCTATGCCTGCATACTTTTGCTGATAGGTGTCCCTCATTCCCATCTCAAAAAGTTAGGAGGTATGAGCATGTCAGCCCTTGGTGAAGTAAGACAGGAGCATACCAGTAGTATCAATGTCTGCCCCATACTTGGCAGTAATGTGTTTTTCTCTAGGCTCCAGTAGCAGATTGGGAAGACAGAGTAGTGCAGGGAAGGTAAGTACAGTCACCTTATAGTGCTCACCGTGTCGTGTGCTTTTCCACTTGTCTAGGCAAATTACAGGTTTGCTTTAAAATATATCTAAAGCCAAAACATGGTTTTTACATTTTGCATGGAGTGAGAAGGATTTAAATCTCTGATAGGAGTTTTAACAATTTCCTTCTCTAGCAAAAACTATTTTTGGCATGAAATCTAGATTATAATTATTATTATAATGCACCAACATGGTTACATCTTACATTTTAGTTTTAATAGACTCCCTACATACAATATTCATGCACTGTATCATGGACTTCCACTTCTGTAATGTTGCCATCAGTTGTTATCTTGTATTCTAACACTAGAGGTCAGAAGTGAGCAATTTATATTTTCCACCATGCAAGAAAGTGAGATTATAAAAGTAGAACAATATACATCTTTAGTAGTATTGGTATAGGCACTTTTCATGTTAATTCCATGCATGCCAAGTAATGTGAAGGTGTAACACTAACGTGCTTTTTTTACCTGTCATAGAGAACACAGTACTAACCCTAGCAATGCCTTCATCTGCTTTTCTTTTCGTAAGAATGCAGTCACCTTCAGGTACTATTCAGGGCCAGCATAGACTGAGATGCTAGCTCAGAAAATAAACTGCCATGTGAATCCTGGCCCCTGTGCATTTCCTGGCAGTGTTTACAAACATCTTACACAGACCAGCCTCTTGCTGAATACTACAGTCCTCTGGTCCCTGGGGTACAGGAGAATGGAGCCATGCTTCCTCCTGCCTGCAGCAGACTGATAACATTCTATTAACCTGGGCAAAGTCACCTGGTTGAAGATTAGGTACCACTTTTTAATGTGTATAAATGGCACTACATTTTTTTGGCATGGAGTAGGAAAGGGTAAAACCCTCAAAGTTTATTCTGTACGTATCTTATTCAGGAGATTTCCCTTCACTTCCTGTCCCAGGGATGCAACAAGAAGTGAAAGATAATCTTTACAAAGTTTTTACAAACACGAGGGTGAAACTAGATTGCAGGGACAAAAACAGCAATAAGAACTGTTCCTTCCCCAGAATTTAAAATGTTTTGTCTATGTTAAACCCTTTATTTATAAAATATATATTTAAAAAAATATATATACTGTTGCTGTATATAGAAATAGATCAGGAGCTTAGTCTTGCAGACTGAAAGGTCCACTTGTTTTTTAATTGAGTTCAGAACCTAAATGTCTTATTTGCAGATGCATGATATCCATTATGTAGGCTAGTCTGTGAATTAAAAAAAAAAAAAGGCTCCATGCAGCACCCTAAGGTTGGCCAGGGCACCTATATGGGCAAACCCCTATCTGCTGTTAGAAGTTAAAGTGTATGTAAAACCAAATTAATTCCTCTTATTTATTGTCTTTTTGTATTTAAAAATATAATATTTTTAAATAAAATATATATATATATTTTTTTTTAAATCAGTTTGATAAATGAAAAAAAAAATCTGTAATCCTGTAATCTACAGCTTTTAATGCCATGTATAACACAGTGGCTGCATAAGAGCTCTAACAAGGGTTCCATTTATTTAATCATCGAAGTCCAATGATAATCATCCAATGCATTTCAAGGCTATTACATTTCTCTATCAGGAAGAATGTTATAGCCTTCAAATGCTAGTTTGAGTGATGGACTACCATAACCAGCTGTTGAAATATACTTTTGATAGAGCAAAGCAGCAAGTTCTCTCCTGAGTTCTGTTTACCCTTAGGATTCTAAGCCAGCACTTGGAGCTTCCAAGAAGGTGGAACAAAATACTAGTAGATAGCTTGTTAATTTGGACTTTCATGATGAAATAAATACTCTTGGATTCAGTGGCGACCGCTCCATAAGGGGCGCATGGGCGCTGCCCCCCCCCCCCCCCCCCATCAATGCATCCGGCTCCCTGATATACATACAGGTGGCCGAATGCATGGATTCCAATGGTGGGGGGTGTGTTTTTTTGAAGCATGTGATTAGAGCCAGAGGCTCACCGTGATCCCATCCAGTTGTGTGACACTAGCTAATGAATATTCGCTATTCTTCCTCATTCTCCTCCCGGCCAATCAGGAAGCCCCTATTGGCCAGGGAGTCTTAGGACTCAATTGCCTTTCTTTTTCTTGTTTTCGTTCCACAGTGGGTACAACAAGCATGCTTTACTGCCTATGCAGACTTATTTTACTATTGTAGGTTTAGTAACACTTTAACAACAATACTGAAGTGAGTATGAGGACAATGATGATGACGACAGTGATAAAGGCGAATACGGAAAACACCAGTTATTATGATGATGATGATGATGATAATAATATTAGAAAGAACAAGGACCAACAAACATTCAAGATGAAAATGTATACATTTTAATGACGACAGAAATACATAAAACACACGTACAATACAAGCAGTACAAAATGAAAAGAGAATAGTATAAACAACAGTGTACTACAGTAATAATGGAAACATGGCAGTTTTTTTGTTATTAGAAAATTAGGGACAAGCTTGAATTTGGATTGCATTCCCTGCCCTGCAGCTGCATTTACACAAAGGGGCGAGCATGCTCATGAGATTGTTGACCTAATATGGCCAAATGAGAAGAGAATCTCTCCAATGGGAGGCTAAATCTCCTCTTAGTCTGTTACTATCACAGGTGTCCCCATTGAAAATATTTTCTTCTCCTGTTCTAGTGACAGCTATTACATTTTGGAATTCCCATCCCTTTCTGTCCCAGTGACAATAGTCACCAAGGCAGGTACAGCTGGACAATCTCCCAAGTGCAGACAGACAGAAGTTCTGATCAGTGGACAGCAGTTCTAACCCTTCCCTATTCTATCCAATACAAAATAAAAATGTTTTAGCTGTAGCTGTGCGCTGTGACATCAGATAGCATGTTTCTTCCACCTACCACTATATTACTACTCTTTCCTGTAGTGATGTGGCAGGATGAACCATAGCGTGCAACAGTGTAAAAACTTACACATCCAGAAGAGTCAGATAGCAATGGCAGTCACCTGCTGGAAAGTTAAGAATTCTTCCTCTTTTTTTATAAGATTATTCTTCTGTAACACTAGCGACAGGGTCACTGCAAGAATATGCTTGAATAAGTCCTAAATAGTTCTGGTCACAGAGAAGAATGCTGTGATCTGTTTATCTACATGGTCCACTGCACTGCATTAAGACCATTGTATGTATTACGGCCCGCATTTAACATTCAGGTAAAGGCAAGCTATAGACACGCGGATATGTGTATCTATCATTGTATTTCACCTATTATGGCACAGAACAGAAAGCTACACCTGCAGCGATGCATCAATACTGCTCATGTACAAGTGATGTTATAGAGCAAGTATTCATGGAATGTGTATGTGATCTCCTGCGTTGTATTTACATACCTAGGTACAGGTAATGCAGATACAATTAAATATCCAAAGAAAGCTATTGCACAGAAATGATCCCTAAGTACCTATCTCTGCAGTGTATAAACATATGTACAGGGTGTTCTTTTTTGTTCTCCCTAATAGTGGATTGTTACAATACTTAAGTGAAACCTAGAGGTAGCCATTGCTGTCTTCTCCATCTGAAAATGCTGGTTCTAGTTCATGCAGATCTATTAGGCCAAGTTCTTTCAGAGTCTCTGAAATAGAACAAGCAGGCAGATCAGGAGTTCTGACTTCAGTCTCACTTATTTGTGGCTTTCTTATTCCAGGTCAGTTGAAGCCAGAGAATCAGCATTATATCCAGGAAACTGGCATATTTTCAGTAATGCCACACTCTGGGTTTCTTTTAGCGCAGATTTAATGGTATGTCTACATGGCTGTATTATTATTAGTGTTGCCAATACTAGGCATTTGCATGAGTATCGGTACTCCTGCAAATGCTTCCAATACATGAAACCGATACCCGGGAGTGACGTCAGCTGGAGGGGCAGAGAGTAGCTGTCCGCACCCGGGTGACACCCACCACCCACATGTCCAAGGCAGCTGCAGCGGCTGGACTGCTTCTTGAGCCCGCGCCACTCACCTGGCCTCTCCACGGCCGGCCGCCCATTCAATTTATTGCACGGCTGGGATGGTGGACACTAGTTCAGTTGGCTATGAAGGGGAGGAGCTGGAGAGGAGACCCCATGTCCCGCTTGTTGGGATAGGTGTCACTGCAGGATGGAAGGAAATGAACTGAACCAACGGTAGCCTTGCTATGTCCATTGACTATCTTGGCATCTTGGACTGAGTAATCAAGAGATACTATGGAAGCTGTGACAGCCTGGAAACTCCTAGCCACAAGCAATCTTGATGGAACATCACAAGGTACAATACAGCTGAGTAACACTTGGAAGGTGAAGCCTTATTTTTTGTAGTGTCACTGCAGGCACAGGCACCATGGACTGCAGAAAAAGTGAGTGCTGCTTTGTCAGTTCATTTGTGATAGGAGGGTGCTTTGGTCACTGTGTCTCTCTCTCTTACAATGTGAGTGATACTGAACATAGGATAACAGAAGGTAAAGTGAAGGCATTAGAAATCAGACAGACAGAGATCATACTTTACCTTCTGTTATCCTCTGTTCAGTATCACTCACATTGTAAGAGAGAGACAGTTCTTTGACCCAACAAGGTGCCCTGCATTTAACCACTTCCTGCCCGCTGCACGTTTATGGATGTCCTGCAGCTGCAGCAATGACCGAGATATCATTCTTTAGCCACAGCAATTTTGCACTAGATAAAAGTAATCCAGGCAGCTAACAAGCCTCTGGATTGCTTTTGCAGGTGGCGAAAAAGGGGGTCCCTTTTCAGGGGGACCTGGTAGCTATGCGAACGGCGGCAGACAGTGAGAAGAACTGATAATGTTTCTTCAACTGTGTGACATCAGAAACAGGAAGCGGCAAGTATTTAGTCACTTCCTGTTTTGGCTCTTTGTTTAACTGGCCGTTAGTGGCCAGTGAAGCAACCGATCAGACCAATCTGTGTCTGATCGGCTACATTGGAGGCCAGAGGAGAGATTTGGGGTCTAATAGACTCCAGATCTCTCCATAAAGGCCCATGCTATTACAAGGGATGTTCATCCTTTGTAATAGCAATAACGTTGTTAAAAAAAGTTCATCCTTTGTAATAGCAATAAAAAAAAGTTAAAGGTACAGTGTTAAAAAAAAAATGTAATAATAAAATAACAAAAAATTAAAAATTAAAGATAGGTATCCGGTAATTGGTATTGGCGAGTACTTGAGGAAATGTATTGGTTACTCGGTCTTAAAATCCTGGCATCCCTAATTATCATTATTATTATTATACAGGATTTATATAGCGCCAACAGTTTGTGTAGTGCTTTATAACATGAGGGCAGACAGTACAGTTACTATACAATTCAATGCAGGAGGAATTAGGGGGCCCTGCTTGTTAAAGCTTACACTGTGCACCAATAATAATACTACTACTGATAATAAGAGGTCTGTATAGTAATCTGCTGGTACTAGGCACATTGGTTGTAGCCTGCAGCTATGCAGACAGTACACATATGGGTTCTGTCCAGCCTTTGGGAGCAGTAGCTCATAAACCCACTGTACTACTTATTCGGAAAGCATTTCAATAGAAATGTACTTGTTGAGAGGCTTATTTATTTAAACAAAAAGGACGTTAACTGCTCCTGCCACCCATAGCCACCAAACGGCAGTGAGAGGAACTAAAGGGATTCTGTCTGATATTTTTCCTGAGAATACTAGAAAAAAGATAGTTGTTTAGTGCAACAAAGATGCACGCTTTCCCTCCATTTATAAACGGTCTCATTATAGACAAAACAAAATAGAAACAAAAGACCACGCTCACAACACCCCTAAAAATCAAGGGGCTAAAGCAGCTAGCCTAATGTTGGGGTATCACAAACATAAACAAATTGTGCTAATAAAGGCAGCGCTACACATAAACAATCCCGTTGCCTGGCTGTATGAGTATGGGAATTGGATTGTGTAGGTCCTGGCTGATCTACCCAGGAAGGGGTTACTGATCATCATACTCCTGATCCCCCCACTCTACTGCTGGCTCATCGTCTATATGCAGTATCAGGTAAGAAAGAAGTTGGAAAAGGTTCTGCCACAGCAGCATGGACACGTAGAATGACAGGTCGCTTACATCGATCTCGCATCGCTTCCCAGCATAATTCAAGTCGCAGATGCAGTGGAATTCATTGAGCAGGTTCTGGCAGAGTCCTCCATTGAGACAGGGATTTGACTTGCACTCATCATAGTCAATCTCACACCTGTGAATCCACATAAGAAACAGTCAAAAAAAGTTCTGTTTAGGATAAATCTGTCACTGATTGTAGCTTAAAATGAATTCTATAAAAGTCAATAATCTGCACTTTACTGCTGCTGAATGGAATGCAACACATTGAAGTGAATGGGGCCATGCCGAAACCATGTGTACTGCAAGCAGCTGCAGCGTGTTTGTGCACAATTTATATTGTTACAACAGGTGGTGAAGAGGCAACATATCATCTTCTCACCTCCTGTCAAACACCACTGCTTCAGCTCACTGTCAGCTGATGTCACAGAGCCAGTTCAGGCTCGGGCAAGATCGCGACAATGGAGTCGATATCTGTCCACATGCCTGGACCGACACCCGGCTCAGCCTTTCAGCCAGTTGCTGAGAGCCTGAGCCAGCCGCTCCTGCCCCCTCCATAGCCCCAGTGAGCGTGGAAGGCAGAGCAGAGAGCTTCTGACTGACAGTCACCAGCTCTCTGCCCAGGGAGCTTTGAGAACCGAGTGATCGGCAGTGTTTGATCGCTCGGTTCTCAGTGTTAGAGCCGCCGGTAGACAGATGCAGCATTGGAACTATGCTGCATCCACCTAGGTAAGTATGATTAAAAAAAAAAAAAAAAATACAACTTTTAACAGGAAGAGTGTAAATCTGCCCAAGTGATTCACTTATCAAATTAAACCTTTTATTAAAGTGGATGTAAACCTGATTCATGAAATTTGACCTGGGCACATATACAGTATCTGTAGTGTTTACCTATTTCTCGCCAAAGCCCTAAGTCCCGTGTCTTTCTGCTGCTTCATTCCTCTGATATCAGCATGATAACTTCTGACAAGTTCTCCAACAAGATTAAAGCAGCTGAAAATTTGCTATAAATAGATTAGCAGAGAGCTGGTCTATTCACAGCACAGCTCTGCAAGTTTCTATCTTCCTCTACCTATGTGGAGGGGGGTGTGTGCCTTTCCTCCAATCATCTCTCACACAGTGTATGCCAAGACTCCCCTCCCACTGCTGAAGTAAAAGAAGAAATTCTAACATGATGTTCACTTTCTAAAGAATACAGAAAGCCTTGAAAAAGTATGCATACCCCGAAATTTTCCACATTTTGTCATGTTACAACCAAAAACGTAATTTCTATCACTATCCATGACTCAATGCTTGTATAATGTCCACTTATATGCATCTCAGGTGGGTGTTGAGATGCTTTCCCTGTGGATCACCTTGATCTGTCCGCATCTGCCCTGTTGTGCCCATGTTAACGATGGTGCGGGGTCAGATGGGACTCTGGGGTGACCTTCTATGGGGTGCTTCCTATCACCTGCCTCTGCCTACTTTAATACATTTGTTGTATTAGTCTCCAACATGTATTCCTATGCATAATGTAATTTTTTTGTTTTGGTTTGTGGACCAATTCTATCCTGTTCATTATCCTAAAACATGTTACTTTTTGTACTGGTTATACCTATTGTCAATTTTAATAAAAACTTTATTAAAAACTTTTTTTTTTTTATGTGAGATAGACCAACACAAAGTGGCACATAATAAGAGGTTTATTAGAGAACCTTGGTGAACAAACAGCATCATGAAGGCTAAGGAACACACCAGACAGATCAGGGATAATGTTGTGGAGAAGTTTAAAGCAGGGTTAGGTTATAAAAAAAAATCCCAAGATTTGAACATCTCAAGGAGCACTGTTCAATCCATCATCCGAAAATGGAAAGAGTATGACACAACTGCAAACAACCACACAAACAAGACATGGCCATCCAACCAAACTGACTGATCGGGCATAGAGAGCATTAATCAGAGAAGCAGCCAAGAGGCCCATGGTAACTCTGGTGGGAGAATCTGTCCACAGGACAACGATTAGTAATGCACTCCACAAATCTGGCCTTTTTGGAAGAGTGGCAAAAAGAAAGCCATGGTCCAAACAAGAAACACACACCACATCAGGCAATAATCAAGTGCAAACCTCGGCTCACCACCGTCCACAATGCAAAGAAAAAAGAAGACATTGGTCACACACCAGACCATCAAAGTGCTTGATAAGGAGTACTTTATTGTCGTACAGTCAAACATGCAGAGTTAGTTGACGCGTTTCACACAAATGTACCATACTTGTTCACAAAGAAGAAAGCTATTGTTGAAAGAAATCTGTAAGAAGTCCTGTTTGCAGTTTGTGAGAAGCCATGTGGGGGACACAGCAAACATGTGGAAGAAAGTTCTCTGGTCAGATGAGACCAAAATTTAACTTTTAGGCCTAAAAGCAAAATGCTATGTGTGGCGGAAAACGAATACTGCACAGCACCCTAAACAGACCATCCCCGCCGTGAAACATGGTGGTGGCAGCGTCATGTTGTGGGGATGCTTTTCTTCAGCAGGTACAGGGAAGTTGGTCAGAGTTGATGGGAAGATGGATTATACCAAATACAGGGCAATCTAATGCGTCGTACACACGGTCGGAATTTCCGATGGAAACAGTCCGATGGGAGCTTTTCATCGGATTTTCCGGCCGTGTGTATGCCCAAAGGTCTTTTTCTGTCGGACTTTCCGATGGACTTTGAATTGAGAACCTGTTTTCAATTTTTCTGAAGGAAAACCTTTCTATCGGATTTTCCGATCGTGTGTATGCAATTCCGACACGCAAAATTCCGACGCATTCTCGGAAACACTTCGACGCATGCTCGGAAGCATTAAACTTCCCTTTTATAGTGCTGTCGAACTTGTTTTATTCCGCTGTGTTATTGACCTTCAGAATTTGGTTTGATTGTGTGTAGGCAACACAGCTTGAGCGGAATTCCGTCGGAATTCCGTCGGAAAAACCATCAGAGTTTTTTCCGACGAGAATTCCGATCGTGTGTACGCGGCATTAGAAGAAAACCTGTCTGCAAAAGACTTGAGACTGGGGCGGAGGTTCACATTTCAGCAGGACAACGACCCTAAACATACAGCCAGAGCTACAATGGAATGGTTTAGATCAAGAGTGGGCAAAAATTTGGTAGGAACATGCCAAAAAAGACTTGCAGCTGTAACTGCAGCAAAAGGTGGTTCTACAAAGTATTGACTCAGGGGGCTGAATACAAATGCACACCACACTTTTCAGATATTTATTTGTAAAAGAATTTGAAAATCATTTATCATTTTCCTTCCACTTCACAATTATTTGCCACTTTGTGTTGGTCTACCACATAAAATCCCAATAAAATACATTTATGTTTTTAGTTGTAACATAACAAAATGTGGAAAACTTCAAGGGGTGTGAATACTTTTTCAAGGCACTGCAAGTAAGAAAGGACAACATTTTAGGAAAATTCCACCTATGCATACCATAGTTTGTAAAAAGAGGCAGAGTTATCATTAGCCATGGCAATTAATTCCTCCATTCTCATGAGATGGTTCAGTACAGTGACAATTCTTACTGGAAAAATGCCCCATTGGATGATTAATCTCACCTCCCTTTTCATTGACAACTGTAAAATTCTGGATTGCCTATGACTTTTTGTCTCAGAGACAATGATCATCTGGATTAACAGAAAGGGTAAATCTCCCCAGCGGGGACACCAATGTCAGTTGTGTTAGGCAGAGGTCATGCAATAACCTGTAAGGCTAGGTTCACACTATGGTGGTTTCCTTGTGCTCCCAATTTGACATCCATGTGAGTGTAGGTGCATGTCCCCAAATTCACACAGTGTGCATTCAGGGGCATGCACCCACACATATGTCAAATTGGAAGCAGCAGCTGTGTCCATGCAGCCGCATCATCCCAACTGACATCAAGGGGACTGCCTGCATGAGGAACATCTGTGCATCCCCGCGCAGGTAAACAAATCCAGACATGGGCGTACGCCTTAGTAGGCCCTATGTGAACAACAGGCTTTACACCTCACACATGCACAGAGGGGTTTCAACATATGGATTTCTTTGGAACATAGAAAATACAGGAAATAAACAGAAAATTACTTCATGTTTGCAGATTATATTGTTGGGACATTTTTTGGACACGCAGTAAATCCCGCAGCACAAAAGGAAGTACAAAATAAATGTATGCAGCAGCTCACCTAAAGGCTCTGATCCACCAAAGAGCAGCCACAAATATATTAAAACAAAATTAGATTGAACTTGTGGTAATTCCAAAAAAATGTATGTTAGCATCATTAAACTAAAGTCTAAAAATAATAACTGCCAAATGCCATAAAACATGCTAATAATGATATGTGCTGCTAACATAGACTATATACTACTTATAGACAGGGCTATTTTTCAGCGGAAATGCGGGGGAACACAGTTCCTGCACCTCCAGCACTGAATGTATGTAATAGCATGGGGTGTGGGGTGTGCTTGGGGGTCTATGGATGTTGGCTGCTGGGGGATTTATTGTCACTGGTGGGGATTTGATTTTGTGTGAGGGTCTATTGTTGCTGATGGGGAATCTATTGTTGCTGGGGGGGGGGGGTCTTGTGTTGCTGGAAGGGATCTACTGTTGAGGGAGAGGTCTATTTTTACTAGCTGATGGAGGATTTTTTGACGCTGGCTGCTGGGGGATCTGTTGTTGCTGCTGGGGGGAATCTAATGTTGCTTGGGTGTATATTTTGTTACTGGGTGTGATATTTTGTTGTGGGTGGTTCACTGTTGCTGCAAGGAAGCTATTATTGTTGGGGTGGAGTCCAGTGTTGCTGGGGGAGTCTATTGTTGTGTGGGGATCTATTCCATGGATTCTATTGTTGCTGGCTGCAGGGGATCTATTTTACTGCTTTTCTTTTTATCATTAACATGTTCCATACAAATGATTTAGCGCCACAAAATGATACTTGGTTCTGTATTCTCTAAAAGGGGCAGTACTGGTAGGTGGGTAGGGGGTGAAATCAAGGGACGGTGGTCAGAGGTGGGTAGGGGGCAGAGACAAGGGTGACTCAGATGGGGGGGGGGAGTTCCTGCACCTATTCTCTGAGAAAAAAAGCCCTGCTTTTAGGTCATATTAATATCCATTAAAACCTGGCAATACCTGCATTCATATCGGTGCCGCTCTGCTGTATGCAAAGTAGGCCTTAAGCCCCATACACACGCGCGGATTATCCGAGGACCAGGTCCGTCAGACCATGTCCGTCATACTTTGTCTGATGTTGGTTTTGCGTACACACGGTCGGACAAAGTTGTCGGAAAATCCGATCATTCTGAACGTGGTGACGTTTGTTGCCTACGACGGGACTACGTAGAGGCTAGTAGCCAATAGCTTTGGTCTTGTAATGTGATCTGAGCATGCGTAGCACTTTGTCCGGTCGGAATTCGCTACACACGATCGGATTTGGTGTGATCGGACTTTGTTGTCAAAAAATCTATCCAGCAGGAGATAGGACTTTGTCCGTCAGACAATCTGATGGAAACTGTCCGATGGTGCCTACACACGGTCTGATTTTCCGACAACATTGTCCGATAGGACAGAATCCATCGGAAAATCCTACCGTGTGTATGGGGCTTTAGATAAACACAACTACAGAAGCCAGATCATTACAACAGAGGCTGGGAGTGGAGTCAGCAGGATGGGGGAAGGGATACGCTCAGAGTTCTGTCCATAGATGCTCTGATGGAGAACCATGCTAGCAGCAGGCAACAAGAATAGTCTTCCCCCATTTAAGAGAAGATAACTGGTGTGATTGGAGGCTGCTTGGGTGCCAACATCCCTGAAATAGTCTATCCAACAAATTGTGCCATGGGTGTATGGAATTTTTCCAGCACAAAATATTCAAAACCAGAAATATATATATAAAATATATATATATATAATATATATAATATATATATATATATAAAAATCAGTTTATTACAAATAACTGTTTTTATATTTATTTTATGTTTTTTAATTATAATTTGTGCCAGGAAAGTCCCATAAACCCATGATGCAATATGTTGGCTCCCCATACCCTTGTGACTTTATCTCTGGCTGTAAACCCAACGCATTTCAGTTTGGACCGCTGATCTTTTTCAAGGAAAGCCATGGTTATGAGCAGAACTTCTTATACGCACTCTTCTCTCATCTTGCTCTGACAACCTAACCCTGACTCTCCCAAATCCATTGAATAGACAAGGAAAGGAGTATTGTTGGATGATTAAAATCATATGTAATAAGTAAATAAAACCATATGCATTGTTTAATAAAACTCCTATATACTAATACAATGCTTTATTTAACTGTAAGCTAAAAAATGTTAAATAATAATCACAAACACGCTAAAATTGCATAAAAGCTACAAGATAACAGCTGGAGCTGTCAGTATTCAGTCCCACTGGAGGTATGGTATTTAACTCAAAGATCATTTCCGTATGGCACAGATCATTGTTATTAGTACATTTTATGGCATTTTGGCAATTATTATTTATATGATTTATTTGAATGCTACTGTCATTTATAGTGCTTGGAATTAATGCAAGCACGACCTAACTTTGTTTTGACTTTTTTTGGACACATTTTTGTTACAATGTTAAGATAGTGTTTTGATTTGTTCATGTGTTTGAGTGGGCAGACTTTATCGGTTTACTTTTTATATCTTGTGTATTTTGTTACACATATAGCTATAGCAACACTTGGTTGAACACACTTTTTTCAGCAAAGGGTAGCGCAAACTAATATATGTGCAGTGCCAAGCCACATATCTAATTCTTGAACACAAACAGAAATTCCTGACACAGGGATGTAAAGATTTACTATAGGGTGTGTGTTGGGGGACAACAGATTACACCTACACCATAAAAGTACATGATCAGTGCACAAATACACAAGGTGCAGGTAGGAAGGATTATAATCCATAAAGCGGTAGTAAACACAGCTTGCTCACTTGTACCTACAATTAAGCTTATAATAAATCTTACCTGTGGGTACAATGAATATCAGAAAAATATCAGCAGATATTTATTACTTCTGCAGCTGGAGACATCAATAGTGCATGTGCACTACGCCCTGAAGAGATGGCATGCCATTCCTTCAGAGCTTTGTGCCACAGCTGTGGCTTCTATGCACATGTGTGGGAGTGACGTCATTGCGGATAAAGCTTTGAAAATTCAATAAACCTATCTTAAAAAAATAAATAAAATGTATGTAGAAATAATATTTCCATATAAAAAAGAGAAGTGCTACTTACCTGTCCCATAGCGAAAAAACACACTACACCCTCCCCCCATCCCTGGTTCCTGCTGCACTTGCCTCCCTGTGTGATTAGCTGTTACTGCCCACACAGCTGGTGCAGCGGTCTAGGGATTTCAAAGCCCCGTTCTTCTTCCCCATCTTTCCTTAGGGCTTCCAGGATGGATCCGAGCGATTGGGCACATGCTGGCTTACCAATCGGAAAACAAGGAAGGTCGTGGTTTGGATGGTTAGAGAGGCTAGTATAAGGGGGTCCAAATCTTCCCCATTGAGAATCAATCCATGTTGCAGCTGCTGTGTGCCATTGCTGTCAACCACAGCAGTCTCCACTCCCACTGCCTATCAAGTCTGACACAGGCAGCACCAGTTCACAGAAAAGGGAGACTTTCTTATCTCTTCATTGGCTCTGGCAACATGACACAGCTGAGGGAGGACTAAGGGCTGTACTAAGGGGATATATAAACTAACCCTTGATCTATATACACTATTATTACAGGTACTTATATAGCCCTGTCAATTTACGCAGTGCTTCATATATATGTATTGCACATTCACATCAATCCTTGCCCTCAAGGAGCTTACAATCTAAGGTCCTTAATTCACATACTAGGGCCCATTTAGCTGGATCCAATCAACCTCAACTCAAATGTCTTTGGAGTGTGGGAGGAAACCCATGCAGACACAGGGAGAAAATGTTAACTCCAGGCAAATAGTGTCATGGTTGGAATTTAAACCAGTGACCCTAGTGCTGCTAGGTGGAAGTGCTAACCACTTAGCCACTGTGCTGCCCCTACACTGTGTGTTTCATATTGTTGAATATTGCATTTTGCATGCTATATTATACAACAGTAGTTGCTTGCTCAGTAGTCAGAAGCTATGTTAATGGAGTTCTTTTCACTTCAGTTTTGGAAGGTTTTACACCCTTAAAAACCAGGCCATTTTTGCAATAAGGCACTGAGCTACTTTAACCGCTTCAATACCCGGCCATAGTCATATGACGCCCACAAGGTGGATCTACCATCCTGGGTGGGCGTCATATGACGTCCTCGGATTCCCGGCCGCCTGGGGGGGCGCGCGCGCGCGCCCGCGGCATCGCTCGGGACCCGGTGCGAGTGCCCGGCGGCCGCGATGTCCGCGGGCACCCGCGATTGCCCGTTAAAACAACGGGACCGGGCGGGACCGTGGAGCTGTGTGTGTAAACACACAGCTCCACGTCCTGTCAGCGGGGAGGAGACCGATCATGTGATCCCAGTACGGAGGATCACATGATCGGTCTCCTCCCCATAAGTCTCCTCCCCCTACAGTTAGAATCACTCCTATTAGGGACACACATTAACCCCTCCAGCGCCCTCTAGTGTTAACCCCTTCCCTGCCAGTCACATTTACACAGTAATCAATGCAATTTTATAGCAACGATCGCTGTGTAAATGTGAATGGTTCCAAAAATGTGTCAAAAGTGTCCGAAGTGTCCGCCGCAATGTCGCAGTCACGAAAAAAAATCGCAGATCCCCGCCATTACTAGTAAAAAAAAATAAAAAAAAATTCAATAAATCTATCCCCTATTTTGTAGACGCTATAACTTTTGCGCAAACCGATCAATATACGCTTATTGCGATTTTTTTTACCAAAAATATGTAGAAGAATACGTATCGGCCTAAACTGAGGGAAAAAAATAGTTTTTTTTTTAAAAAAAAATGGGATATTTATTATAGCAAAAAGTTATGTGTTTTTTTTCAAAATGGTCTGTTTATAGCGCAAAAAATAAAAACCGCAGGGGCGATCAAATACCACCAAAAGAAAGCTCTATTTGTGGGAAAAAAAGGACGTCAATTTTGTTTGGGTGTAACGTCGCACGACCGCGCAATTGTTAGTTAAAGCGACACAGTGCCGAATCGCAAAAAGTGCTCTGGTAAGGAAGGGTGTTTAAAAGCCCTGTATTTTTTTTCATACAAATAGAGCTTTCTTTTGATGGTATTTAATCACCACTGTATTTTTTTTTATATAAACAAAAAAAGACCAACAATGAAAAAAAAAAAAGCATTTTTTACTCTCTGCTATAAAACCTATCCCATAAAAAAAATCCAATCACTTAATACATTTTGTCCAAAGTATATTCTGCTATATGTCTTTGGTAAAAAAAAAAAATTACAGTAAGGGTATATTGATTGGTTTGCATGAAGGTTATAGCATCTTCAAACTATGGGCTATATATACTGGAAATGTGAGTTGCAGTTCAGTGAGTAAAATAAGTATTTGATCCCCAAGCAAAACATGACTTAGTTCTTGGTGGAGAAAGCCTTGCTGGCAAGCACAGAGGGAAGTTGTTTCTTGGAGTTGGTTACCTGGTTTGCACACATGTCAGGAGGGATTTTGGTCCTCTCTTCTTTACAGATTTTCTTTAAATTCTTAAAGTGTCCCTACATAAGTTTTCTATAGGATTAAGGTCTGGAGACTGGCTACGCCACTCCATGACCATAATGTGCTTCTCCTTAAGCCACTCCTTTATTGCCTTGGCGGTATGTTTTGGGTCATTGTCATGCTGGAATATCCATCCATAACCCATCTTCATTCAAGAGTTTACAATACATGGCTCCGTCCATTGGCCCCTCAAGGCAGCAAAGTCGGCTTGTACCTTTAGGAGAAAAACAGCCCCAAAGCATAATGTTTCCACCTCCGTGCTTGAATGTAGGGATGGTGTTCATAGGGTCATAGTCAGCACTTTTCTTCCTCCAAACACGGCAAGTTGATTTAATGCCAAAAAGCTAAATTTTGGTCTAATCTGACCACAGCACATTCTCCCAATCTTCCTCTGAATCATTTAGATGTTTATTGGCAAACTTGAGAAGGGCCTGTACATGTGCCTTCTTGAGGAGGGGGACCTTTCGGGGTGCTGCAGGATTTCTATCCATGGCTCTATATTGTGTTACCAATAGTTTGTAATGTGCAGTCCTGGGCTGATCCCTCACTTTTCTCATGATCATCCTTACCCCATTAGATGAAATCTTGCATGGAGCTCCAGACAGAGGACGATTGATGGTTATTTTGTATTTCTTCCATTTGCATATAATCGCTCCAACAGTTGTTTCCTTCTCAAGCTTCTTGCTGATGGTCTTGTAGCCCATTACAGCTGTGTGCAGGTCTACAATCCTGTTCCTGACGTCCTTTGACAGCTCTTTGGTCCTGCCCATGATCGTGAGGTTTAAATGGAAGAATGAGATTCTATGGACAGGTGTCTTTTATACACATAACGAATTGTTGTTAGGAGAACCTTCTTAAATTGACAGGACGAATCTCTGTACCACATGAGCACATATTGTAGCCAGACTGCGGGAGCCAGAATTATTGTTGGTTGGTAGGGGATCAAATACTTATTTTACTCAATGAACTGCAACTCAATTTATAACATTTGTATCATGTGTTTTTTCTGGATTTTTGGTTAATATTCTGTCTATAGTTAAAAATACACCGATGATAAAAAATATAGACCCTTAATTTCTTTGTAAGTGGGCAACCTTACAGAATCTGCAGGGGAACAAATGATAATTTTCCCCACTGTACTAATGACACTGGGCAGGAAGGGGTTAACATCTAGGGTGATCAAGGGGTTAAATATGTGCCTAACAAGTGTTTGTGTGTGTGCTGCTTTTACTGGGGATCTAGTTGTTTTCATTTCCTGCTTAGCAGAAAATGAAAAAGCAACCAGATCCCCGTCACTGAACGCAGCTCTGTGTTATTTACACTAATGGAGGTGTTGGGGAAGATCGGAACTGGTGGTCAATCATTGGCTGGCACCCAATGATCAGCATGTACTGTGATGAATCACAGCTCAAACGGTCCGGCAGACATGTTGGATCACGTATCAGATACGTAATCCAGTGCAGAGAGGCCACGCCACCTCTGTACATGTAAGTGGAGCGGTGGGCAAGTGGTTAAAGTGGTTGTAAAGGCGCAAGGATTTTTACCTTCATGCATTCTATGTATGAAGGTAAAAAACCTTCTGTGTGCAGCAGCCCACCTTACATGAGCCCGATCCAGCAATGTGCACGAGATCAGTGATTCTTCCCGGTCTCTTCCTTCTCATTGGCTGAGACCAATGGCACCCGCTACTGTCAATCACAGCCAGTGTGCCAATGAGGAGCAAGCAGGACTGAGCTGCACTCCTTGTGAAAATGGACACACAGAGCAGCGACTTGGGAGCAAGCGTGCTCGGGTGCCCCCATAGCAAGCTGTTTGCTATGAGGGCACTCGGTAGAAGGGAGGAGGGAGGGGCCAAGAGTGCCAGCGGGGGACCCGAGAAGACCCAAGAAGAGGAGGATGGGGGCTGCTCTGCAACCACTGAAAAACCACTGCACAGAGCAGAAAAGTATGACATGTTTATTATTTTGCCTTTAATATCACTTTAAATAGGACTTCTAGTTGAGGCAAAAATGTAAATGATATGAATTTATCATTTATTTGTGTGTCTGTTCTAAGAATATCATAGCTATAGGACTTTTTTTTTTAAATGCTGTTCTGCATTTATTTTTACATTCATTGGCTAATGTGCACTTTGATAGGCAGGATCTGCTTTTTTGCAAATGTCCCAGGCAAAGTGGTCATGCTGTTCGAAGCAGATGTAACAGATGGACAGCAGAGAGTGTCTGATGAAAAAAGGATTTCTGAATAGAGACATGTGAGGAAAGGTGGCTTAAAAAGAAGGTTCTTCATCATACTGTTGACGTCAAACTGAAAGACGTATCTGAAGTATTGTTTGAAAGAAAGACTGAACACAAAAAGAACCTATTAAAGGATTATTCTGTTCAAGTGAATAAACCGTTTTATTTTCAAAAAACCTATCAAAAAAATTGAAATGTTAGACAGATTCTGCTTTAAAATAGTTATGTAACTGTCCCTGGCTTTATATATATATTTAATGCTTTGTATGTCATTGTAGTGTTTCTGAGAGTGTACCAAGGCACAAAAAAAAAAAAAAAAAATCATTACAATAAATATGTTTGAGTTAGAAGACTAGAAAAGCAAAAGGAAATAAACTGGTCTAGAAACAAACTGTCTCGCCGACCAGAAACCCAGCAAGTTCAGTAAAACAATGTTTATTAAAGTAGTGAAGGCTTTCAAAAACACTTGGAAATATTAATCACTATAAACAACAGCCACCCTAATAAAGTATGTTTTTGATTGTTGATTTTTATATGTTTGTGCTGGATTGATGGCCACCCATTCAAATGGCGCTACAGTCAAAATGGTGGGAGCCATACATATTAATGCATCTGACGTTGTATGTGGATAATGGGTGTTCTATAAATGGTTAGATGCCTTTTGTCTTTCCTGTTTTAACGAGAAGAACCTTAGAAGAGCCTTAAAGCGGAGTTCCACCCAAAAAAGGAACTTCCGCTTTACGTGATGGGGACCCCCTGACATGCCTCATTAAGCATTTAATTTTTTTGCGCCGGGAGCAGATACCCTCTTTTAGAGGCACCCAGCTCCCACTTCCTCCCTGGGCTCCGTGGCGACAGAAGGAAGTTCACCTCTCCCCCTCTCTAACTGCAATCTTCTGGGACACGTCACAGGTCATGACACAGGTCCCAGAAGATTGCCCGTCCATTCACAGCGCGCAGCATGGCTTGCCCATGTGCAGTGCGTGCCCAGCTATGAAGCCACAGCCGGTGCCCACAGTTACAATGCCGGCGCCGCAGAGAGGAGGGGGAGAGGAGCAGGGCTTTGTTCGCCCGTATCGCTGGACCGTGGGACAGGTAAGTGTCCGATTTATTAAAAGTTTCTGTAGACTTTTAAATGTGTGGAACTCTGCTTTAAATAATGGTAATCCCCAAAACACCTATGAGAGAAAAATGTTTCACAGTGCGTATTAGAAGCTTCAGCAAACCAAATAGGACCTTCCTGATTTCCTAGTAGAGGTCATCAAGGATCATCAACCCCTTTCCTCTCCATGCCCCTTTCATTCATTAGATTTCAGTTCAATCATAGAAGCTTAGCCTTACATATGGGCTCTACCTATGGCAATCTGCATGCAAATACCACCTGCCTAGGAATGCCTACTTCCACAGACTGACATCCACTCATTAGGGAATTTTTATATTTCCATAACTCCTCCCCCAAAAAAGGCCCATTGTTTGCATCAGGGCCTGATATGCTATGTACAGCACCCTGCTGCCCCCACATGAACAGAAAAAACTTCAGCTTCAAACATAAGCACTATGCTAAGGTTACACGAGACACATAATGTAACTAACCTTTCTCCCACAAATCCTGGTAGACAGGAGCATCCGAGCACCCCATTCACCTCAGTGCAGTTACTGTAGTTATAGCAGGTGATATTTTTCTTCTCATCTCCACAAAAAATTGATGGCATTCTGTTTAATCTGCAATTAGAAGAACAGAGACTATGAAGCACAGACATTGTGAACTTAACTGCTGATACCAAAAATAATACATTTTGCACATTGCTGCTGCCTTTACCCAAAACTGACAGTCTATCTGCTGTATAAACATAGGTTTAAAGTCTCATTTTTTTGGGGGGTCCTGAGTTGACTGGGTGCACCTGCGAGTAACTTTTTAGTACAGTGATTTTTCTTTGATAGTGTGTATACAGAAAATGTATAAATACCTGGAAAGCATTTGCTGTCGACTTAGTACAAAAATGTTTACAGATATTCGTTACATTAATGCAAATTAGGATTGCAATTCCAATCAAAGTTGCAATTTTTTCAACATACAGTAAAACCTTGGATTGTGAGCATAATTCATTCCAGAAACGTGCTTGTAATTCCAAAGCACTCGTATATCAAAGCGAATTTCCCCATAAGAAATAATGGAAACGCAGATGATTTGTTCCACAACCATTTATTCATATAAAAATGATTGATGAATCCAGCAGGAGCTACAGAGTATAAAAGAGAAGAGAGGCACCTCTAAGTGTAGCAATATGGTTACATGTAATGGTTAGAACAGGCATGTCTAAGTATGCAGGCATTGAGGGTAAAGCTGTCCACATACACTGTCCTCCGCACTGCCACCACCATCGACGTTGTTCCTCCCACGCTGCGCTCCACGAGCACTTGCTTTCAGATCGTTCTACTGCTGGGTAGTCTCTCTGGTCACGATTGCAGACTGACAGCTGTGAGTGCCGGCGGTGCGGAGGATGGTCTATGTGGACAGATTTTCCCCGGATGTCTGCATACTTAGATGTGCCTCTTTTAATCATCAGCCATGTGAGTTGCTAAATGTTGTACCTGTATTAAATGTAACCATATTGCTACACTCAGAGGCGCCTCTCTTCTCTTTTATACTCCGTTGCTACTCGTATTGCAAGACATCGCTCATTTATTAAGTTAGAATGTATAAATACATTTTGCTCATCTTCTAAAACACTCACAGACCAAGTTACTTGCAATCCAAGGTTTTACTGTATCTTCTTTCTGGTACAATTACTTTTATTCAATTTAAGAGAATAACAATAAAGTATCCAGTCTGCCCACACAGCAACATAGATCAGTATAAAGCTTTATACAATATCAAACAAAAAGTCCAGGAAGATCCATGTGGATATCAATGTCAAGCCTGAACAGGCTAATTCCCTGATAATGGTGCAGTAGGGCATATGCACCCAAAGAGTCTAGAGTAACCAAGAAGAAAGATAGAGGTGCCAGAAGCCCCAGAAGGAAGAATAAAAAGAGAAGTTACAGAAATTCATGTTTTTAACGTGTAAATATTTTGGATACATGATTTGCTATATTATGCGCCATTATTGCATGTATTGTCTGCCATGTACCTACTCAATCATGGCAAACAAATAAATACTTGTTCATGTTTCACTTTGACTCATTCGATTAGCCACAATATAGACACCTCATTTACACTCCGACCCTCTTTCTTATAATACCACTGCAGGAGCACTTTATGTGCCATCTCTAGGGTAGCAGTGTTAAGTGAGCATTTTTCTACAGTAGACTAGGCCTTGCTCAAATCTGCTAGGTCTATCTCGGATGCAGGGACGTGCAGTCAGGGGAGGCAACTGAGGCAGGGCCTCGAGCTTCGAGGGTCATAGCTCGGCGACCTGGGGTCATAGAGACCCCAAATTTGGGGGGTATGTAGCCTAAGTGCTGGGGGGGCTCCTACAACCTATGGTTCCAGAGATATGGGGCTCCTTCTGCAGCCTGTCAGAAACTAAATATAGAGCGACCACTTTAAATACAAGCTGACACACTCTGTTTGCAGCAGACTGAGAGGTTGAGCTCACAGTGCCTCTCACTTTTTGTCAGAGGCACTGAGCTCAATAAACAGCTTGGAGTCTTGGACAAATGGTAAAGTACCATTGGTCCCAGCTGTCCAATAAAAATGCTGCAGTGGAGGCACGCCTCTCACTGCAGTGTCATAGAAGGGGCATGTGTCTAAAAGACAAATGCTCCCTTCCAGCCCAGTCCTCTTAACTACAAGGAAAAAATGTGTTTATGCGTATAGGATTTACCCACAATCCCATGTTTTTCTCACACAGTTAAGAGGGAGAATGAGAATCTGCTGCCTGCTGAAAAGGTACTGTTATATTCAAGCTAAATCTCATATTTATATGCTATATGTTAGAACATAATAATTTATTATTTATCTATTTACCGTAAAATTACTGGTTGGAAGTTATAACTTCAAACTTCAGTAATTTGTCCCTTAAGCCATCTGCTTGAGTACAGATTTAAAAAAATATAGTAAGTTACCTTAAAAACAATATATAATAATTATTTGTGTATTACTTATGGTAATTAACCCCTTGCCCCCCAGGCCAATTCTGACACTTCTCTCCTACATGTAAAAATCATAATTTTTTTGCAAGAAAATTACTCAGAACCCCTAAACATTATATATATTATATATATTGTTTTAGCAGACACCCTATGGAATAAAATGGTGGTCGTTTTTATGTCACACGGTATTTTTTTAAACGTTTTTCGGGGGGGGGGGGGGTGGGGGAAACTGTTTCATGAATAAAAAAAAAAACAACACTAACGTTAGCCCGATTTTTTTTGTATAATGTGAAAGATGATGTTACGCCGAGTAAATAGATACCTAACATTTCACACTTTAACCACTTACAGACCGCAAGCCGTCATTATACGGCGGCTCGTTGAAGTGGAATACCATTGTTATGGCAGCAGCTAGCTAGCAAAACATGCAACCTGTAGAATTTAAATTTTGAATTTAAACCTCGCCTATGGAGATTTTTAAGGTTAAAGTTTGTCCCCATTCCACGAGCGGGCGCAATTTTGAAGCATGACATGTTGGGTATCAATTTACTCAGCTTAACATCATCTTTCACAATATAAAAAAAATGGGCTAACTTTACTGTTGTCTTATTTTTTAATTAAAAAAAGTGTATTTTTTCCAAAAAAAGTACGCTTGTAAGATCGCTGCGCAAATACTGTGTGACAGAAAGTATTGCAACAATCGCCATTTTATTCTCTAGGGTGTTAGAAAAAATATATAATGTTTGGGGGTTCTAAGTAATTTTCTAGCAAAAAAAATGATTTTAACTGGTAAACAAGTTTGAAAAGTAGGCCCGGTCCTTAAGTGGTTAAAATTGCGCACACTTGTGGAATGGTGGAAAACTTCAGTACTTATAAATCTCCATAGGAGATGCTTTAAACATTTTTTACAGGTTACATGTTTAGAGTTACAGAGGAGGTCTAGTGCTAGAATTATTGCTCTCGCTTTAACAATTGTGGCGTATGTAACCTGTGTGTATTTGGCTCTGATACTAGCCAGTGCCTCACCAGCCACTGACCTCACCACACACTCCCTGCTCGGACACTAAGTCCCATTCCCACTGAGACACATATGAGAGAGAAGTAGGGGATGTTATACAATTCAGGGACGCGTAAAGAGTTGAGATGAGGTCACGCGATCCCAGGGAGTGTTGGCATGTGTGTTTAAAGATCTTTTTCAGAAAAGGGTAAGGAGGGATGATATCTAATGTTGGAGTTGAAGGTAGCGGAAAAATTCTGATTGTGGGACCTCATGTGTTTCTCAGAGAGAGGCCTATGTCGCAAAAGACAGAGAGAACAGGAAATGTTGAACTTGCTTGAAACCATGAGAGGTTCACCAGGAGAACGCCTGAGGCTGACTCATACCCGGGGGAAATAGAGGGTTGTGAAGGATAGGCAGAAAAGGCAAGAAGGGAGACATGAGGTTGCCTGAGTATCTGACAGAATCCCACATTTTCAGGCTAAATTGCATGAGAGGGTTAAGAGTGGGCAAGCAAAGTTTATGAGGAAGCCGAAAGGGTGTGCAATAAGGAAGCTCTGGAAGCGCCCACAAGGGGATGTCAGCTGAAGCATGAGACAGAGACAGCTGAGAGATCTGGGCAGCTAAATTATATTTAGTGATATTCGGAAAACACCCAACTCGCCTTATAATCTGTGCATGAAAAGAGTAGCTCTGAGAATTCTAGGTTGCTTATTAGCCTATATAAAGTGTAGGATCCTGTTCTGCACTAATCATAGATAATGTGGAGGGGACCTGTATAGGCAGAGTGCGAAAGTAACGCAGGATCTTCATCAGCCTGCTGGTTGAAGGAGGCAAGGTTTGGTCTCCGAAACGCATTCTGATTGGTCATAGCACCTTAGTTGGTTGACAGCATCCTGACAGCTCCATGACAGATCGAGTCTTCCGGGATGGCTCCCCGATGGCTTGTTTGAAATCCTGCCCTTGCTTCACAGTGCTCCTGTCAGTGGCTTTGGTGTGGACTCAAAACAAATTACTTTTACACCAGCAATGTCAGTGAGTACATAAGCTTTGTATTTTAATGTTTTCTAATATAAATTGCTACACTATTGGTGGCTTGGCACCTCTCTCCCCATCCCTTTTCAAACTTTAAAAGTGTAACGGCAATGAGAAAAAGGCTAACTGACCACTTGTTTACTGTCGTGAGTAATGAAGGTTGTAAACACTACAGCTGGCCTTAACTGGTCTCTTGATCTTGATTAACATGGTCAGCCAATCAGACCCCTCCAGGGTCAAAAACTTTTATTTTTTTTGTTGGGGGGGGGGGGGTGTTTAGTTTTTAGGTGAAGGATCATGATCTAGGAGTCATTGTTATGGAAGCACAGGTCTAGAATATACCATACATTATTGCATGCATAGAAGATACCTGGGTGCATAAAATAGATTGGGTATATATGCTGGATGGATGGAGTGCCTCAATGCTTGCTATGGCAGGAAAGGACAGAGTATTTTGAATGGGACTCTGAAGGCTTCTGATCATTGTACTATTTATATGTAATCTGTGGACTTCGTCATCTGTTCTGTAATACAATAAATGCTATCTCTCTGGAGAACCAAGTTGCTGCAGAGATTCATTTGAAATGGAGGAGTTTGGATCGTATACACTCCTGTTTCCATAGTAACACTAATATATACAATAATAATTATTAGTTATCACTCATATATTTACAACTTATTGGTGCCGGGACCCAACGCTAGACATGGGAACTGCCAAAAAATTCGTTTCGTTTCGTCCCGTTTCGTATATAAAAAAATTCGTAATTCGTAATTCGTGTACGAAATTCCGTTCGAATTCGTACGAAATACGAAATTCGGACGAATCGTAATTTTTTTTACGAATCGTTAGTAAAGTTACGAATCGTTACGAATCGTTACGAATCGTTACGAATCGTTAACGCGGCTAATGAATTGTTGGTTCTCATAACACAGAGAACAATTCGAATCCAACTACAAATATCGAATTTCAATTTCAAGTTACGAATCGTTACGAATCGTTATGAATAGTTACGAATCGTTACGAATCGTTATGAATAGTTACGAATCGTTAGTAAATCCAACTACCAATATCGAATTTCAACTAATTTGAACGAAATTATTATAGCAGATATAACGAATGAATTCGAATGACAAAGTGTCATTTTTGCAGAAAAAAAAAAAGCGTAGGGGTCCCCCCAAATTCAATAACCAGGCCCTTCAGGTCTGGTATGGATATTAAGGGGGACCCCAGCCAAAAAAAAATAAAAAAAAATGGCGTGGGTCCCCCCCAAATATCCATACCAGACCCTTCAGGTCTGGGATGGATTTTAAGGGGAACCCCGGCCAAAAAAAAAAAAAAAAATGGCGTGGGGTCCCCCTCAAAATCCATACCAGACCCTTTATCCGAGCACGCAACCTGGCAGGCCGCAGGAAAGGAGGGGGGGACGAGAGCGGCCCCCCCTCCCGCCTGAACCGTACCAGGCCACATGCCCTCAACATTGGGAGGGTGCTTTGGGGTCCCCCCCAAAGCACCTTGTCCCCATGTTGATGAGGACAAGGGCCTCATCCCCACAACCCTGGCCGGTGGTTGTGGGGGTCTGCGGGCGGGGGGCTTATCGGAATCTGGAAGCCCCCTTTAACAAGGGGACCCCCAGATCCCGGCCCCCCCCCTGTGTGAAATGGTAAGGGGGTACAAAAGTACCCCTACCATTTCACCAAAAAAGTGTCAAAAAATGGTAAAAATGACAGGAGACGGTCTTTGACAATTCCTTTATTAAAATCTTCTTTCTTCTTTCTTCTGGTCTTCCTTTCTTCATCTTCTCCTTCCGTCATCTTCTTCCATCTTCTTCTTCCTTCGATTCGCTTCTTCTTCCTCCGGTCTTCTCGTCCTTCTCGTCCGGCGTCGTCCTTCTCGTCCGGCATCGTCGTCTCTTCTCGCAGGCCGCTCCTCGCAATGGGAGGCTCCCGCTCTGTGAGGCTTCGCTCCGGGTGACAGGTCTTTTATAACGAAGGCACCTGGTGACCCCGCCCCCTCTGACGCACGGGGACGTCATGTGGAATTCCCTATGGCTTTCCCCATGACGTCAGAGAGGGGGCGGGGTCACCGGGTGCCTTCGTTATACAAGACCTGTCACCCGGAGCAAAGCCTCACAGAGCGGGAGCCTCCCATTGCGAGGAGCGGCCTGCGAGAAGAGACGACGATGCCGGACGAGAAGGACGACGCCGGACGAGAAGGACGAGAAGACCGGAGGAAGAAGAAGCGAATCGAAGGAAGAAGAAGATGGAAGAAGATGACGGAAGGAGAAGATGAAGAAAGGAAGACCAGAAGAAAGAAGAAAGAAGATTTTAATAAAGGAATTGTCAAAGACCGTCTCCTGTCATTTTTACCATTTTTGCCACTTTTTTGGTGAAATGGTAGGGGTACTTTTGTACCCCCTTACCATTTCACACAGGGGGGAGGCCGGGATCTGGGGGTCCCCTTGTTAAAGGGGGCTTCCAGATTCCGATAAGCCCCCCGCCCGCAGACCCCCACAACCACCGGGCACGGTTGTGGGGATGAGGCCCTTGTCCTCATCAACATGGGGACAAGGTGCTTTGGGGGGGACCCCAAAGCATCCTCCCAATGTTGAGGGCATGTGGCCTGGTACGGTTCAGGCGGGAGGGGGGGCCGCTCTCGTCCCCCCCTCTTTTCCTGCGGCCTGCCAGGTTGCGTGCTCGGATAAGGGTCTGGTATGGATTTTATGGGGGACCCCACGCCATTTTTTTGGGCTAGGGTTCCCCTTAAAATCCATCCCAGACCTCAAGGGTCTGGTATGGATTTTGAGGGGGACCCTACGCCATTTTTTTTTTTTTTTTGGCTGGGGTCCCCCTTAATATCCATCCCAGACCTGAAGGGCCTGGTTATTGAATTTGGGGGACCCCTACACATTTTTTTATCAATGACTTCAATGAATGACAGTTCTCTGTATTACGGATCCAACAATTCATTTGCCGGCAATAGCTGCGACTCGTGATTTTAAATAGTTTTTTTTTCCTGCAAAAATGACACTGCAAGAAACAGTTCCCTATATTAGATATACTGAATCTCGAATCATTCGAAGCATTCGTTATATCCGCTATTATCATTTCTTTCATATTAGTTGAAATTAGATATTTGTTAGTTACAATACAACATTCAAATTGTTCTCTGTATTACGGGAATCGGCAATTAGCCGCGAGTGATTTTAAATGTCTTTTTTTCCTGCAAAAATGACACATTGTACAGAGAGAGTTGTAAACACGGGAAACATGACCCCCTTCTATATACTATATACTCTATAGTATGCCTATGAAGGGGGTCATGTTTCCTGTGTTTAGAACTCTCTCTGTACAATGTGTCATTTTTGCAGGAAAAAAAGACATTTAAAATCACTCGCGGCTAATTGCCGATTCCCGCAATACAGAGAACAATTTGAATGTTGTATTGTAACTAACAAATATGTAATTTCAACTAATATGAAAGAAATGATAATAGCGGATATAACGAATGCTTCGAATGATTCGAGATTCAGTATATCTAATATAGGGAACTGTTTCTTGCAGTGTCATTTTTGCAGGAAAAAAAAACTATTTAAAATCACGAGTCGCAGCTATTGCCGGCAAATGAATTGTTGGATCCGTAATACAGAGAACTGTCATTCATTGAAGTCATTGATAAAAAAATGTGTAGGGGTCCCCCCAAATTCAATAACCAGGCCCTTCAGGTCTGGGATGGATATTAAGGGGGACCCCAGCCAAAAAAAAAAAAAAATGGCGTAGGGTCCCCCTCAAAATCCATACCAGACCCTTGAGGTCTGGGATGGATTTTAAGGGGAACCCTAGCCCAAAAAAAATGGCGTGGGGTCCCCCATAAAATCCATACCAGACCCTTATCCGAGCACGCAACCTGGCAGGCCGCAGGAAAAGAGGGGGGGACGAGAGCGGCCCCCCCTCCCGCCTGAACCGTACCAGGCCACATGCCCTCAACATTGGGAGGATGCTTTGGGGTCCCCCCCAAAGCACCTTGTCCCCATGTTGATGAGGACAAGGGCCTCATCCCCACAACCGTGCCCGGTGGTTGTGGGGGTCTGCGGGCGGGGGGCTTATCGGAATCTGGAAGCCCCCTTTAACAAGGGGACCCCCAGATCCCGCCCCCCCCCTGTGTGAAATGGTAAGGGGGTACAAAAGTACCCCTACCATTTCACCAAAAAAGTGGCAAAAATGGTAAAAATGACAGGAGACGGTCTTTGACAATTCCTTTATTAAAATCTTCTTTCTTCTTTCTTCTGGTCTTCCTTTCTTCATCTTCTCCTTCCGTCATCTTCTTCCATCTTCTTCTTCCTTCGATTCGCTTCTTCTTCCTCCGGTCTTCTCGTCCTTCTCGTCCGGCGTCGTCCTTCTCGTCCGGCATCGTCGTCTCTTCTCGCAGGCCGCTCCTCGCAATGGGAGGCTCCCGCTCTGTGAGGCTTCGCTCCGGGTGACAGGTCTTGTATAACGAAGGCACCCGGTGACCCCGCCCCCTCTCTGACGTCATGGGGAAAGCCATAGGGAATTCCACATGACGTCCCCGTGCGTCAGAGGGGGCGGGGTCACCAGGTGCCTTCGTTATAAAAGACCTGTCACCCGGAGCGGAGCCTCACAGAGCGGGAGCCTCCCATTGCGAGGAGCGGCCTGCGAGAAGAGACGACGATGCCGGACGAGAAGGACGACGCCGGACGAGAAGGACGAGAAGACCGGAGGAAGAAGAAGCGAATCGAAGGAAGAAGAAGATGGAAGAAGATGCCGGAAGGAGAAGATGAAGAAAGGAAGACCAGAAGAAAGAAGAAAGAAGATTTTAATAAAGGAATTGTCAAAGACCGTCTCCTGTCATTTTTACCATTTTTGACACTTTTTTGGTGAAATGGTAGGGGTACTTTTGTACCCCCTTACCATTTCACACAGGGGGGGGGCCGGGATCTGGGGGTCCCCTTGTTAAAGGGGGCTTCCAGATTCCGATAAGCCCCCCGCCCGCAGACCCCCACAACCACCGGCCAGGGTTGTGGGGATGAGGCCCTTGTCCTCATCAACATGGGGACAAGGTGCTTTGGGGGGGACCCCAAAGCACCCTCCCAATGTTGAGGGCATGTGGCCTGGTACGGTTCAGGCGGGAGGGGGGGCCGCTCTCGTCCCCCCCTCCTTTCCTGCGGCCTGCCAGGTTGCGTGCTCGGATAAAGGGTCTGGTATGGATTTTGAGGGGGACCCCACGCCATTTTTTTTTTTTTTTTTGGCCGGGGTTCCCCTTAAAATCCATCCCAGACCTGAAGGGTCTGGTATGGATATTTGGGGGGGACCCCACGCCATTTTTTTTATTTTTTTTTGGCTGGGGTCCCCCTTAATATCCATACCAGACCTGAAGGGCCTGGTTATTGAATTTGGGGGGACCCCTACGCTTTTTTTTTTTTTCTGCAAAAATGACACTTTGTCATTCGAATTCATTCGTTATATCTGCTATAATAATTTCGTTCAAATTAGTTGAAATTCGATATTGGTAGTTGGATTTACTAACGATTCGTAACTATTCATAACGATTCGTAACGATTCGTAACTATTCATAACGATTCGTAACGATTCGTAACTTGAAATTGAAATTCGATATTTGTAGTTGGATTCGAATTGTTCTCTGTGTTATGAGAACCAACAATTCATTAGCCGCGTTAACGATTCGTAACGATTCGTAACTTTACTAACGATTCGTAAAAAAAATTTCGTATTCCGTACGGAATTCGTAAAAAAAAAAATTCGTACTACAGATTCGTAAATTCGTACGAATTTCGAAAAATTCGTACGAATTACGAATTCGTACGAAACGAATCGCACATGTCTACCCAACGCTGTATCCTGGCCTAGGCCAACAAGGCCCAGGCCTAGGGCAGCACTTTGCAGGGGGGCAGCACGGAAAGAGTCCCCGTCGGCTTGCGCTACATTGTTAGTATAGTGCCAGTCTTATAGGGGGGGGGGGGGGCACTGCTTCTAATTTTGAATGTCCTATCATCCTGGACCACAAACCTTCCTCACTGTGCTATATGTTTTCTCCTGCACCATTGGCATGGTTATATCTTCTTAGTCATCTCCATAAAATGTTCAGAAATTTGTGCTTAAAGTAGAACTATCGGCAACCCTTTTTGTTTCATTTTGGATAGAATAAGGGAGGGTTATAGCCTCTGTCAGCTTATTTTTTACTATCCCTGTCCCATTGCAGAGATTTCCCTTCACTTCCTGCCCCATAACCAATGGAAGGAAATCTATGCAAATTAAGGGAATCCATTGCCCCCCCTCCCCAGGCCCACAGAACTAGTGTCCCCACTCGAAAATTTCAGGGCTGGTCTTAAACAGCAAGGGGTGTGGCCTTGACAGGAAGGGATGGGTCATATTTAAATTAGGGGGTGCATGAGTTTAGTCAGGCCCAGGGCAGCACAAAACCTAAATACACTACTGCCGGGCCCCTGTACATTTACAACAGCAACCAGCACACAGATTGTTCAAGTATGTGCAGAGCTTTTATTAGAGACATAGCTATAGTTCAGGGCTCCACCCCAGTGGATAGAGGATATCTCTGTCCAAGAGTAACAAGGGCTCCACCTAAGAGACAGGTGAGAGCCAGTGCAGCAAGGAGCTGCTAGATGTATGTGCAAAGCTTGTGTTTGAAGACTGTTGGGAGGATGCAGACAAAAGGGCCTGAAGTGAGGCCAGAGCAGCAGCACCACAAGTGTAACCCAGGAGGTGTATACCTGTGTATTTATTTGGTGGAAGTGAAATGCTGAGAAAAAACCCAGTGTGAAAAAGAAAAGCCCTAAAAAGAAGATTGAAGCGAGTGGCTGTCCTTAATGTGCTACCATTTGAAGCTGGTTTCCACAATATATTTTATATAAAGGGTCAACTCATTATGATAGTTTTAATTTCTTGTAATCCATGGTAGTCGGTAAAAAGGACATTACTGATATATCTATGTCTAGAAATTCCTAGGAGTGCCTAGGATATTTAGACTTGGGTGTATTCCTTGGTGGTCCTTGGCATATGTGATATCTGTGTTTTTCTCAACTTTATACTATAATGTGTCCTACCCATGTTTACCAAGAACCATCTGGTATGGGTTGTCTTTTCTTCCTTTCTATACATTTTTATTCATTTTCAAGATAATTACTATGGCAATGATAAATAACTAAGAAGGCATCACACTACGCACACTACTAGTTTTAGTAGAATTCACTTCTGGTAAATTACAAGTATGAAGTGGTAGCATACCAAAAGTAAGGAAAAGATCACAAACAGAAATTACTGTCTTGATGTCTTGAAATTACTGTCTTATGAACGCAGTATTCCGACCAGAAGTTACACTTAAGCCCCATACACACGCTCGGATTATCCGAGGACCAGGTCCGTCGGATCATGTCCGTCGTACTTTGTCCGATGTTGGTTTTGCGTACACACGGTCGGACAAAGTTGTCGGAAAATCCGATCATTCTGAACGTGGTGACGTTTGTTGCCTACGACGGGACTACGTAGAGGCTGGTAGCCAATAGCTTTGGTCTTGTAATGTGATCTGAGCATGCGTAGCACTTTGTCCGTCGGAATTCGCTACACACGATCGGATTTGGTGTGATCGGACTTTGTTGTCAAAAAATCTATCCAGTAGGAGATAGGACTTTGTCCGTCGGACAATCCGATGGAAACTGTCCGATGGTGCCTACACACGGTCGGAATTTCCGACAACATTGTCTGATAGGACAGAATCCATCGGAAAATCCGACCGTGTGTATGGGGCTTTACAAATGCAGTGTTGCGACTTACGAACAACTTCGACTTACAAACAAACCTATAGTCCCTATTGTGTTCGTAACCCGGGACTGCCTGTACAGTGAAAAATGAATACTAAATCATTCTACTTAAGCACACAGGTTATATCTGAAATCCAAACTGAGACTCCAAAGAACTTATTATCTTCCCTAGAACTCTTAGATCCTCCAAAGTGTATCAAGAATTGAAAGAAGGTGTCTATTCCTTGCTTTATACTCTCTAATTATGTAAAATATTTTCAAAATGATAGCTCATCTTTAAATAAAAAACGTAAAAGCACTTACTTGTATTTGCATAAATATTTGTTAACACTGATAAGAGCTGATATGCCATGAGAGATATGTGGATGGCTACTGATTGCCTCTCCTTCTAAAAATGCGGGTTTCGTTGTACTGATTACCATGTTTTAATAGTTTGAAGTGACTCACCCTTATGCCGCGTATACACGGTCGGAATTTCCGATGGAAACAGTCCGATGGGAGATTTTCATCGGATTTTCCGACCGTGTGTATGCCCATCGGTCTTTTTCTGTCGGAATTTCCGACGGACTTTGGATTGAGAACCTGTTCTCAATTTTTCAGACGGAAAACCTTTCTATCGGATTTTTGATCGTGTGTATGCAATTCCGGCACGCAAAATTCTTACGCATGCTCGGAAACAATTCGACGCATGCTCGGAAGCATTAAACTTCCCTTTAATAGTGCTGTCGAACGTGTTGTATGCCGCGGTGTTATTGACCGTCGGAATTTGGTGTGACTGTGTGTAGGCAAGACAGTTTGAGCAAAATTCCGTCGGGAAAACCATCAGAGCTTTTTCCGACGAGAATTCCGACCGTGTGTACGCGGCATTAGCAAACATGCATATCAGTTGTTTTTACTGCCTTGTAAGATGCCTGTTCTGGCTTAGTAAATTTTAGAGATGGGAATGAGGGAAACTGTGTGCAAGAGTATGTAGGCATAGCACACACCCTGCCACACCACCCTTAAAGGAGGATTATAGAAAAAAATTATTAGATAAACCCACAAGTGCTTTTTTTATCACTATTATTCCTTTATACTGGCTTTAGAAATTGGATGAAAGGTTTAGCAGTGCAGGGAAACATTTTTTGAAAGATAAAAAGTACATTTTATATACAACTATATAGATCAGACCAAAATGAGGGACAAATGAGGAGAAAAGAGGGACAGAGGGACTTTGTTTCAACTCAGGGACAGTCCCTCAAAATCTGGGACAGTTGGGAGCTACATTACAACATGTCATAGCACCAGTTTATCTCTTCTTAGTTGTGGAAACCATCAGAAATCAGTCAACCTGATAAGACAAGGGCCTGAATGTTGCTAATCTCAGTCTAACATGATCATTCTCACAAAAAGGTCACACGTTTAGAACAGAATCAATCAGATTGTATCAAAGATCTTGGCAATGGTCATTATTTTAAATTCTATTTTGATAAAATATATTTTAAATAAATTGTCTGGCGTCTGGTTTAAATTTGTTAATGACTGAAAATCATTAGTGGGAGGATGTTGATTTCCTATGTACATATTCTTAACAAGCAAAAATAGAATGTTAAAACAAGCCATTCTAGCTACTTTTAATATGAAGTTATTCCTTCTCAAGAACACTCAAAGATCACAACAACTCTAGAGCTGGGTTTCAGTTGGTATCTAAGGCCTGGTTCACACTAGTGCGTGATTTCAGATGTGACTTAGGTCGCATGACAATGGAAATCACATGGTGTTCAATTGTGCCCATTCACATCAATGCAGCACTTTGATGCAATTCCAGTGTGATTTTGGCCCCATGGAATATCCAAATCCAAAATGCAACCAAATTGGTCTGCATAATCGCATTGAAAATCAAATTAAATTGCAGCTGCAATAGTGTCAACCTAACCTAACAGTTTATGACCCGTTCTGATTGTTTATATTAGTACTGGCAGCCTGCCAAGATTATCGTGCAATCAAAAATAATAGGAAAAGAGCTAAGATATTAGTGCCTATGTTGTAAAATTCGTAAATTTATTTCTCCACAATGATTATAGATGCAGAGATGAACAAATGCTTGTTTAAAGTGCCTTTGTTGCTTGTTCAGAATATGTAAAAACTTTAGTGGGCATTATCTGGACACAGGTTCACTTTAAGTGGGTAAATATCAGAAATGCAATCAAAAGTGGAGGCGTAACTATAGAGGTAACGGGGGGGGGGGGGGGGCAATTGTGATCCGTCCCATGCTTCGGGGGGGGGGGGGCCATGTGGCTCCCCTGTCATATTTGGTACTACACCAGGATAGGAGGGGCAGCGGGGGCAGCATATAGAGAATCTGATGCCCTCCATTTTCCTCCTACAGCTGCTGAAAGCCAACTTCTCCTCCTTTCCCTCCCACTGGCATTCAGCGGCTGCAGGAGGAAAATGGAGGACACCGGTTCCTCTATATGCCAACTCCTATGCCCCTCCTACAGTATCTAGGTCATTTGTTTCTTGCTGCCCCTGAGCCCCTTTATGTTCCCCTGGTCCTCTCTCCCCTCACTGCACTGCCGGCTTCTGCCCTCCCCTCTCCTAATAATTGGTACTGATCGCTTCTGTGTCCCATTGATAACTGAGCATAGTAAACACAGTTTGTGAATGAATGGGAAGCTCTGTACAGAGCTATTCCTGTCCATTCATTCTGTGCAGCTGAGATTGAGGGCTGTGTCCTCAATCTACTTTCTCTGTCTCAAAGGTGAAACATCAGATTTCCATTTATACCCCTGATATTTCACCAAAGCCCCCCAACGGGGCTACTAAAAAAATTGTAAGAAATAATCAATAAAATTGTAACAAAAAATAATTTGAAAAATGGTAATAAATAGTGAAAAGATTAAATAACAAAAATAAAAAAACTACTGACCCCATCCACTGCCCCACTGAACCTGTCCACTGCTCTGCTGACATTGTCCACTGCCCTAACTGACCACGTCCACTGCATTACTGTCAAAGTCCACTGCCATATTGGGACCGTCCACTGCTCTGACTGACGCCATTCACAGTCCTACTGAAACCAGTGGCGGAACTACTAGGGTCGATAACATGGGGGGGGGGGGCAAGCTGGTAGGAAGGGGGTCCACTGCAGAACATGTGAAAGGGCCCCACCGCAGAACTGAAATAAAGAGCCCCAGTAAACTTACAAGTCTTCCTAAATAAATTCCTGACATGCAATAGTATACATGTTCAGGAAAGCTTCACCTTTTATCATTAAATATGATCTTGAGCTCTTGTCAGTGACTTTGCCTAGGCTAAATTGCATCAGTCTATTGCAGACAGGAGGAGGCATTTTTCCCAGTCTCCTCTCCTCCAGTGATCATACTGCACATTGCAAATTTTTAGCAGAAGTCACAAGGGAGAGGGCTGCAGCAATCTTATGTTAACACCGTCAAGAAGCTTTGAGTTAGTATTTCAGTTCAGAAAGTAGATGTTGACCCTGGATGATGCTTGAACAAAGATGGGGCTGTCCTTTTGGAGGTGAACAGCATATTAAGGCATTGTCAGGGGCAGTAATGTGATCTCTGTGAGAGCTAATAAATACCTGAAATTTTTACATTTACACATTACTTAGCATGCAAGCACTAAACATGGAAAAAAAAACACATCTAATGCTGAATAGAACGCGTAGCGCTATGCCAGGGGTTTTGCTTGAGAGCTGAGTATTTGTTTGCAGGTATGTACTAATAAAAACTAACATTACCAAGACTATTTTACCCAATGCAGAGATTATTTACAGTAATGTCATGAGAAATTACCATGGAGGTAGTCTCTGCTCCCCTATGTGAGCAAATTTAAGAAAACCATAATTCTATAGAAAAACAAAAATCAACAAATACAATGAGATACATTCTGTTAATAATTAGTTTGATACATGGGTTTCTAACGATACAGTATTACTGTTTGATTGATATTCCTGTTTTTTTTTTTTTTAAACATCCTTGTATCATAATATAGTGATCTGCTTCTGATAACTACAAAAATACTGCTGATGAGAAAAGGTATTTAGCAGTTTATATTTACTAAAATAATTGAATGCCGATGTTCTATGTACTGCGGGAGACCAGATATAGGGAATGCAGGATCCTGGGTTTAGTACCACTTTAGTAACCTTTTGTAGTCCATTGTTGGAGAGGTAGACTTATGCAAAGTGATGCTCTACCCAATTATTAGGACTTGCAGCAAGCCAAGCCAGCTACAAATGCAAGCGATTGGCAGTAAAGTATCTAATGCAGCTAAATTGCACAATATACACACATCTGACTTTTTAGGATGATACATACATTCTTACCCAACTGAGAGCGGATGTTTCAAATTGTGAGAACATACTGTGAAGAGTGAAGGTACAGATGTGTTAATATATACAGGTGAAATGGCATTTTCAAAACACTGTAAAGGTAAAAAAAAGACCACATTGAGGTTATTTCATGATTCTAAACAAAGTGCCAGAGATCCCCATATATGTTTCTCACCTGCAGTTTGATCCTGTAAAGTTTGCTGGGCAGAGGCAAAAGTATCCTGCTGTTCTTGGAATGCAGGTGGCACCACTTCTACACAGATGGTTATGGCAGCTATTGATGTCACAGTTAGTTCCGGAGTAACCATCCTCACACTCACACTTATAGCCATTGTGGACAACACTGCAGTTGCCATGCACACAAGGGTTTGACAGGCACTCAGTGATGTTTGCTTCACAGAATGCTCCGGTCTTCCCTAAAGGACAAGTGCATACTGGATGGGTGAAGACATCAATACAGCTGCCTCCATACATGCAGGGTTGAGAGGCACAGGGGTCAGACTGTAGGCATCCTATGACAACACTCTCAGGGGAGATTTTCACAAACTGTTCCTTTTGTGGTTTAATTACCAAGTAATCTGAATCTGCAAAGTATGGTAAATGTATTCCTTCTAATAATACTGTGCCCAGACATCCAGTAAAATTCCTGTTTGAGCCATTGTTGATGACACCCATGTAAATCTCTGTGCCCTCCTTTAGAAAGTTTAGATTTCCTGTGGCATGTGAACTGATCGTCTCTGGCTTTCCATCTATTTCCATCTGCCATATGGAGGACTGTAATCTAGGAGCAACCATTGACAAGGAAACACTGTGCCACTGGCTGTCGCTCACTGATACCACACTCATCAAACTTACTGCACTAAGACCATTTCCGCTTTGTAGGTAGAAATGCAGCTTTCTGTCCTGGATACTAATTGTGATTATTTCCGGCTCTCTGTTTGCATGCAGCAGCACAGAGTCAGACTTCAGAGTGCGAAAACCAATTGTCAGGTTGGTGAGGTCCCTTGTAATCTTCCCATTACTCCTAAATATGATGCCATTGCCTTCCTCACTGAGAAATGCACTGGAAATGCCTGTTATAAAACATAAAATTAAATGGACTAATCATACCACATAACAATTTCATAAGCCATAAAGATCAACAAAGGTTGGTCTAGTCATTGACATTTGCATTTAAGGATTCCTGCACTGATTTTAAAAGTCAGGCAGGCGGGAAGCCAGATTTTTTATTTGTCCCTGAATCTCAATTTATAGCATACAGCAGAGAAATCAACAATTTGTCTCAGTCTTTCTAACAGGCACCTTTTCCTACCCTGGTGCAGCAGCAATCTGGAAATGCATGCCATCTCCTGATAGAGCACTCACTAGGTCCTTAAGAGAGTAATCCCAGTGTATAATGTCACTTATATGATCTCTTGAAAGAGTAGAAAATAAGGCAAAAAAGATAATGCTAAGAAATTCATGGAGCATTAGTGTCATTTTGATTATGACAGCGACAAATTCAGGTAGTTCTAAAATGCACCACTTTAACATTGTGGCGCAATGCCTGCACCAAATTGAAAATAAAATACCAACAGTTCGTATCTTATGAAAGGTGAGCTAAATAAAACCAATTCTCTTTTGGAATAGAAAAAGAGACTCTGGTGCAGACAGATTTTGTGAAAGTGTCTCATGTGGGTTCTAAAAGTGGTGCATCGTGTATCAAATTTATGTACAAGTTCTAGACAGGTACATAAATTTGGTGAACACCGCACCACTTTATAGAATGCATTTGGGACACTTTCACAAACTCTGTCTGCACAAGTCTTTATGAATTCCAGGATATATGTTTTTAGTTTTCTTTCCTATAGTGTTTTTTTTCCCCAAGATAATACTGGATTTATGTTTTGCAATATAGTTTAGCATAACTGTTATATTTCTGAGAAATATTTCATATTATCTTGGGATGTACATCATCGACAATCTTAACTATTTAACATCTTTTTTTTTATATAGCTTAAGGGGTGTTTACTGGGGAAAAAAATAAAATTCAGCAGCTACAAATACTGTAGCTGCTGACTTTTAATAAAAGGAACTTACCTGTCCAGGGATCCAGCACTGTCCTTACCCAGGGTAATTCTTTACTAGCCTTCAGGTTCCAGACACCGGCATCCTAATTGTGGACAGCCAGCAATGCTGCTTTAGGCTTCACAGCCAGCTGCCCACTGCTCATGAGAAAGCCCCACTGCACTTTATGAATGGTCCAACAGTCTTCTTGGTCCTGTGATATGTCCTAGAAGACTAGGGGGGGGGGGGGGGTAGGAGAACCTCCACTTAGACCACCTAGGTGAGTCAAGCAGAAGTGGGAGTGAGTACCTGTCAAATCTAAGCACCCCCCCCCCTCTTTAGGAGAGGATTGGGGGAGAAGGACTTAAAGGAGAAGCAGTTCCCCTTTTGGGTAATGTTCCTCTTTAAGGTCTGGAAGAAAGCATTTCATTAGTGCATGTGATAATTTGAAAACCTAACTTTGCCAACTGCATTAACAGAAGCATTAATATCTTGTTTTATGAAAAAGGCAGTGTAAAAAAACGGTAACAAATAGCAAAGAAGCCAAACATGTTAAGCCGAGCAGAGGTACACTGCTACTAACATACTATTGACAAAGGCTGCCCTGAAATGTTTGGTTTCTTTGCTACTTTTGTATACCACGTCTCATTAAAAATTGTATTTTTCCTTTTGAAAACACAATAAGTCCCACATAACTTTCATGCCCACTACAGCAAAAGGGTTCAAATTCACCTATGCCCAGACATTATATCATTTGACTATTCTTAACAAGAAAAAAATAAATAAATGCAGTTTACCAGTCCTTAAATGTAGTGTCCGTATTAGTTTTCTTTTTTTTTTTTTTCTTTTTTTTCACCCGGTGAACAAGTCAGTAACACACTTCCTGCCTTAGGGTGTCTCTACTGTATGGAGGAGTGGGACCGACACGTGCTTTCGCCTTTGTGCAATCACAGTGCGACAATGGCGCGTTAAATTTATTTTATTGTTATTTATTTTATTTAAATTTTAGATTTTTACACTCTCTTTTTAAATTTTTTGTATCATTTTTATTGCTATCACAAGAAATGTAAACATCCCTTGTGATAGCAATAAAGCATGACAGGTCCTCTTAACTGAGACATCTGCAGTCTATTAGACCCCAGATCTCTCATCTTCACCTAAAGGCATCTGATCAAACCAAGATCAGTTTGAACAGATGCCTTCCCAATCCAAAAATAGATGGTTTACATTCTGCCATAACCGGAAGTGACAAAATATTGTCGCTTCCAGTCTCTTAGACCATAGAGATGATCGGATATGTTCCGATCCCCGGTCAGCTCTATGAATATGACGGCTTCAGTTCTGGGCATCCCATGGGAAGGGAGAGCCCGGAGAGGCACAGGAGGTTGCCCACCTTCTCATCACCTGTAAAAGCGATCCAGCGGCTAATTAGCTGCTGGGATTGCTTTTACATTGTAGAGCATTTCCGGCTCTAAAAAAAAAAAAAAAAAGATACCGGGGTCATAGCTGGAGCTATGGCCCCAATGTTACCACTCAAACAGCCATGACATACTAGTACGTCGTTTGGCGGCAAGTGGTTGACAGAAGTTGAAAAAGAACAGACTTACTGATTTTCCACAACTTTCATTGCTTCTACTCTTTCATTAATGGTCGCTCTGTATACACCTGGGCAGAAATCAGAGACAAGTATCAAGCCCCACCGACTCAGCTCTTTCCTACAAATTTAGCACTGGTTAACTACAATACTTACCAACAAAGATCTTTCAACTCCTCTTTCCTTGCTCAAACATATTCTACTATCCATTCACAGCTGAATGATCTTAAAAACCCTGGAGTTCATGCTTACGTTTCTAAGTTTGACAATGACTTTAAAAGCACAAGAAACAGGGAAGTATGGATATATCTCTGGGCCATGATAGCCTTTTGCTCTATCAATACGCTCACACTTGAATCGGGTTTTAAATCTGTCTCCAGGCGGTATATGGTCCCAACTTGCATGGCACAGCTTTGTCCAAATTCCTGCAGTACTTATTTTTGGAGCTACTCCTTCCCAGGGGATGTACTTCATATGTAGTGGTCGTTCTCCATGCTTTCCGGATTTTGGATGAAGGTCCTTAAACTATTACAAATGTTGCCAACCTGACCCTTCCTTAAGAACCCTTGGCACGTTCTGTTACATGAAGCCTCTAGGTCTCATAAGATCCCAATTCAATATGGCAACATAAGTTTTATTAGCGGCTAAACAAAATATTGCAAAACTTGGAAACAACAGTTTGTTTTCTTCACACAAGGCCATCGGCACATGAAAAGTTTATAAGGTTCCTTCTAGATACACATAAGAAATTGCTGAAAACCTGGGTCCCATGGATACAATACGCCCACCCTTTCCATGTTCCCAGCTAGCTATACACTGCTATAGACATTTAAGTCCTAGGCTTCTGGTCGGAGTATCCCCGATGCCCTCCTCTTCTTCTGCTCTTCCCTTTTCTATCCTGTTCCACTTTCTTCACTTTCCCTTTTCTTTATGCCAACCCCCACCCCCCCCCCCCCCAGCTTGGGTTCATTGGCTTTCTTTTGTACAGTAGACCCATCCCTTGCATTCAATCTACAAGTGTCACCCAGTGTTTCGGTTAATGCATGTTTGTTCTCCCTCTTTTTCTTCTTGTTGTTTTACTGTAGAGCTAGAATGCATTTTGCATTACTCATTGACCTTTATTTTAATTATTTTAATGTCTCTTGTGACTTATGGATGCACTCTATAATTCTTTCACGTGTTGTTTACTTTTATACACTTGTACAGGTTATGCTATGTATCTTACAAAATTTCAATAACAATCTATTAAATACAGCCACCACATTTAAGGACTGATAAGCTGCAATATATAAAATGTTTGCTTTTTGGTTTAGATACACTTTAAAGAAAGATTTTAGACCCTGTTTAGCAGCTGTGAAACAAACGTCAGAATACACAGATCAGCACTGCAGCCATTGGCTGCAGTGGCTGATTGCATGCTGGTTTTCCAGCAGGTCCGTTTGATAGAGAGGGATGCACACGGACCAAACTTCTGCTGGTTCCTGATGAACCTGCCGAATTTCGACACGTGTGTACCCACCTTTAGTCTAAACAGTGCTGTGCAAGTATATACAGGAGAATGATATTAAGGGAGATCCAGGGACTTACACTAGTTACAAAATATTTTTTGATAAATATGTACCAGCATTAATTGGTGCTTTTTAAATCGGCTTAGAGATCAGCAAGTGGATACCATTTTCTATCAAGTCATACAGATAACTAACTGATTCTGAATGTAAGCAATCAATTTATTATTTTGTGCATTAGCAATATGACAGAAATGATATGCTATGGCTTGGTCTGTCATTTAAGTATACAATTGGCAGTACATTAGGCCAATCAATTTGCTCAGAACTAGTCCTGCAAACCCCAGATGCTAACAACTGCATCCCTGGCAATCAAAAATGATAACATCCCCCAACATGAATCAGCTGAGCTTATAGAAAGCAAATGCTAGCCTTGCCACTATGGTTCTGTTGCTTTAAGTTTATCTAAATCTAAAACCAAAAAAATATAATATTGCAGATTACCTTTTCTTAGAAGTAGTTGCTGCATTATTTTTTGTCTTTTAAGCGAAGAACATTTTTAGCAAGTACAAAAATTGAGAATTGTTTTTGCCAGAAATGCAATCCATTTGTGACTTCCCATGAATTTAGAAGAAATCACAAAGAACCTTATATTTACTGTTTAAACATCTAGTCCCATCAATCCACTATCTAATGGAGATGAACAAAGGCAGACATATTTGAATGTCTGTGTTACAACCTTGGCTCCAGCCATAAAAAAAATGTGGAGATAAAGGATGAAGGGACAGGAAGTATGTTATTTACAGGATTTATGGGTATAAATTACAAAAGAAAAGTCTAAAGAAAAAAAACAATACATCCACTACATCTAAGAACTGTTAAGTTGCAATATATGGCATTTTTGTTTTTAGGTTTAGTGATGCTTTAACTGTCACCTTTTAATTTGATGTGAACACAGGGACACTCAAGGACATCACTAAGCAAGGAAAAGGTTTTAGGAAATATCTGGTAGGTATAGAAGTTTCATGACCGCATAAAAAGTAATGGAAGTAATACTGCTTGCTTACACTCATATCCACTTGGCACAGGCTGACACACAGATCCAAGAGGACACCGGGTGAGCTGGCAATAATCCTGCTCACATCTTTCTCTTGCTGCAGTGCAATTCTTTTTACACCCCTTTGTCACATTGTTCAGGAATGGGCCTCCATATGACTCAGAACTAGGGAAGAACTCCAGAGGTTTGTCATTAATCCTCAGATCTTGAATACAGCCTTTAAAGTATCCTCCATTTAGAACAGTTTCAAGAGGGTCCACCAGTCCTCCCACACAAAGTGTACTTATGGCCTGTTGTCTTTTAATTGTTATAGATATTTGAGCTAGTGATGTTGATGAAGTATAAACTTCAAGGTTGTCTTTTGTTAGCTTCAAAGAAACCAAGTGAAAATGGAAGTCATTAATATGAATTTCTCCTTTCGAAATAATGCCACTTCCAGATTTTGCTGTTAAATGACCATCTTCAATAAACACTGTGATGTCATAAGATGTGGAATTTCCAAAAGCAAACAACAAACCGGAATCGTGTTCTGCTCTCACAAATGCTGATAAGATTATGTCATCCATATGTGTATTCAGAGAGTGGAAAATGGCATATGAGGATACCTTTCCATGCCCAAACTCCGCAGCTTCATATTCTGAAAGCAACAAAGCAGATTTAACAAATACAAAATTCTGAAGGAGATACTAAATATTGCATTATATATATTCATATATTCATAACCGTATGTAGCTTGTGCCTATCACAAGGGGATTTCCAGTATTGTGATTAAAAAAAAAAGAAAAGATATGCAGCTCCTGATGCTTTGCTAACTCAGTGCTAAGAATCTTTAAAAAGAATACAAATCCCCAGTATATTGGGAGTCAGTCTGATGAACACAGTGCTAGATGGTTAGTAAAGGGATGACATTTTCTAAAAATTTTTTTGAGCAAATCAAATGTGATATATTTTATGTGCATACATTAATATACTGCTTAATCTGCTCAAACAGCATAAGAACATCTGTTGTTTCAGGGTGGAAACCTTTAAAAAAAAAGATATTCTGAAATACCATCTAATGTGAAATTTGTTTTGACAAACAGGAGGTGTTCTTCCTGGATTTAAAACTGTTTATTTAATGAGGAACTTTTTATTGTCCACTTTTTTGCGTTTCATGTTTATGAGTTTGTTAAACTCTTGTTGGGGCTTATTCAGTATATTCATAATACACTGGCGCATAATGGTACAAAGTTACACAAAGTCACTAAAGCCCAACGTCTTAGCTTGGAATATTTTTCCTTAATTTCTTCCCTGACCATTGCAGGATAGAGGGAACATCTTCCTTTCCAGGGCGCAAGCAGTAATATAAACTTAAATGTTCTAATTCTTTGTATTCTACTAAAAAAAGATCTTATATTAGTGTCCATGTCCCCATTGTAGGGATTATGTCTAACCAGTACATTAACAGTAATCTGGGACCCAGACATCAATAAAAACATGACTTATGCCACTTACACACGATCAGAAATGATGCCAGCAAAAGTCTGATGAGAGCTTTTGGTCGGAAAATGCGACCGTGTGTATGCTCCATCGGACTTTTGCTGGCGGAATTCCAGCCAGCAAAAGTTTGAGAGCAGATTCTCAATTTTTCGGTCGGAAAAAGTTTTGATCGGAAATTACGATCGTCTGTACCAATTCCGACGTGCTTGGAAACAATTTGACGCATGCTCGGAAGAAATTCGACGCATGCTCGGAAGCATTGAACTTAATTTTCTTGGCTCGTCATAGTGTTGTATGTCACTGCGTTCTTGATGGTCGAAAGTTCAGTGAACTTTTGTGTGACTGTGTGTATGCAAGCCAAGCTTGAGCATAATTCCGTCGGAAAAACATCCAAGATTGTGTATGCGGCATAAGATTTACATCCTTCCACACTCTTTCCTAAAATTAAAATAAAGGTCTAGGTTGGAGTTTCACCTACACACACAAAGAAGATTGAATTGCATTATTTGCCACTGAAAATAATATAAATATACATCTTAAATATTTATTTGTATTTACAATTAGGTATTTGAATATGAACTTTGCTATTTGATGGGTCCCAGGCTCCTAACAAAGAGAAAAATTAAATCATTTCATGTTCTATAAGACTAAGACTGGTGTTTTAAGGTATTTGAAAATGGAATGGAAATTTTACAGAAAATAAGAAATTAGGGATAAGAATGGATATTTTAACCCTACCTGAGGCAGCTGTGTATTGACTTCATTAAAAAAATGCATGCTAGTTAGAACATGGGGAGTAAAAGTCATGATTTTCATATTAAAGTGACTCTGCCATTACAAGGTTATTTATAAAAAAAAAAAAAGGTAAGCTCTGTAAAAGATATTATCTATACTTAGCTATCCGGTGGCCCATGTCTTGCCACTGCTTCATTGCTCCCTGGCCACTGCAGGTCTTCTGCACTTCCAGGTGCGTGAATACTTGCTTCATCTGTATAAACAATGTGGAGATACCACACACCAAGTAGCCCAGTTTTAGATAGGAATGAAAAGCAGCCTCAGCCTAGTGCCTTCCAGGCCACGCCCTCTGATGTGTTACACTCCACCCTTGGGGTTTAGTAATAGTGACCTCTATGACTAAGCACGGAGGGAAGGGTAAAATGCATGGGGGGGGTGGCCTGGGAGGAGCCTAGGCTGAGGTCGTTTTTTATTACTATCTAAGATCAGTCTACTCGGTGTGCGGAGTCTCCATATTGTCTATACACATGACTTCTGAGTTTTCTGATGCCAGCTCCCACATGAGTTTAGGATCACCAGAGCAGGGATCTTACAGCACCACTCCAAGATATTCGATACTTGCGTCATCTACCACACACACTACTTTTCCTCTCACTAGCTTGAATGTCACCATAGGATATATAAGCTGGTTGGGAGGAACCACTGCATGTGGTAGGGGAGCAGGTATTTGACCCATCTGCAGCGGCCAGGGAGTAGAGAAGTGATGTTTCAGGACATAGGCCACTAGAAAGGAATGGTTTAGATGAGTAGATGGAAAGTACATGCCCTTCTTTTTATAAGTGACCATGTCGTGACAGAGTCACTTTAATGTATATAGGCAGGGTGCTCTATATACATAATACATAATATACATATAACATCCCTTTTTCAGAAAACTCCAAATCTCATGAATTTCAATACATTTTACTTTCCAGATGGATTTATTTAATTGTTCAGATATAGTCCTGTCCTTTTCACATACAGAATCAAATGAAAAGCTGAAAGAATCTTTCAGCATCTATATTTAAATAGTGAATTATCCTTTTTCATGCTGAAAAAAAAGTGAAAAAGATCACAATTATCAGCCTCTTTTCCCATCTACTGTTCCTGTATACCTATGTGGAATGCCTATATACTTTAAAATTGTTTCACTATTTATTTTTTTGTCTAACATCAAGATTTATAGTAGCAATTGTTGTAATAATTTTAAGCAATTTCTATTGTTACCTGAGGAGCAGTTAATCCCCCTATAAGGCCTATAGCAATCACAGTAGTAGTTGATCCATAGATTAATGCATTTCCCCCTGTTTTCACAAGGTTGGTTCTCGCAGTGATCTTGTCGCTTGCAGCCAACTTCAACACCAACCGATTTTCCAACTTCTTCAGTAATAACAGTGGAACCTACTTTGATATCCCTTAAGCAGCCTACAAGCCAGGGCTGTGTTTCGATTATGTTGCTACGATGTTCCTCTTTGGTCTTCACTGGTTGTATACCTCCTATTGACATTCCCTGGAACTCAATGTTGGTTGGACCATCATAGCTGGACTGGGTTACACACGTAACATCACAAGAGGGGTCAAGCAGCCTAAACTGAATATTGTCTGAGATTATAATTTCAATAGTATGCCAAAGATTATCACTGATATTGCGAGACAAATGTAGAAGTGTGCTCCATTGAGTATTATTGAGAAAATCCAAGAATAAAAAGCTATTTTCTATATACATTGACAGGGAAGCTGGCTTGGTTCCAAAGTTAAAAATAACAGCATTTGTCTGGACCGTGGAGAAGCTCAGCGATATAGTTGAAAGTGAACCCCTTTGGGGCTGAATAGTAATATTCCTAATAGGAAGAATTGTTCTACCATTAAAGGAGAAAGTTGTCTGTGCCTGACAGTCAGGGCCTACAAATCCTGCAGGACAAAGGCAGGTGTGATAGTGTTTGCCGTTCATTATATATGGTACACATGAACCACCATTGTGGCATCTCTGTTTTTCACAACCACGGAGCATCTCTGTGCAATCTGATCCTCCATAATAATATCCTCTTGGATCCTTTATTGTAGGACAATGACAAGTGTAGGTGCCATGAAGATTTTCACATGTGCCTCCATTCTGACAAGGATTTGACTGACACTCATTAATGTCTTGATCACAACGAACACCTATATTGAATAAAAAGAAAAATTGTTCTCTAAGTAACAACAACAACTTCAACCCTATATAATAAATTGATAAATATATATATAACAGTGGTCCATATCAGGCTTGTATGACAACCTTGTAATGGTGGCAAAGTCCTTGATAAAAAACAGACTTTATATATTTATAATGGCTTACCTAAATATATGAGAAGTGAGGAGAGATATACCCATATAGCTGGACAAAGCATTCTCAGGGCTGTCCAGTGAACAAATTAGCTGTATCTATGTGCTTCCTATTACCTGTATTCCGTCACTGGATTACTCCTCTGTACAGACTGCTTTTTAAATCTCATAAGAACAGCTTAGTCTAATTCCGTTACCAGTTTTTATTCAATGAGCAGCACAAAATATCTGAATAGTGGGGACACATTAATCATTATGTAGACTAGAAATCAATAATCAGCACAGATAAAGTCCTCCTATTATTTTTTTCTTCTTTTTTTTTTTTTTTAAGTTGAAATCTTATACAAAAATTCAAAGTGTTAGTATGGATAACTGTGTACCAAAAGCAACAAAGTGGTTAAACTTCTCAGGGGATCTCAGTGATGCTGTTGGATAAGTGTGTTAGATGCTGTCACTGGCAGGCATTCTGATGTAAAAGGGTTTTCTGAGGATTCTAAGGCTGAAGGGGATATTCCAGAATCTAGGCTACAGAGGGAAGCTGGAACATAAATGTCTTTACTTGTTGTCACTCAGTGACGAGTGACAATTAGATTGTATAATTCTAACATATTAGAAGTGAACATGATGGTTTAAAGCCCAACCTCAATAGAAAACTCTTTTTTTTTTTTAAGTTTTGATCAGTGGAGTTATTACCACTATTAGTTTTTTTTTATGACCATACTTTTTGAAGAGATTTCCCATAATTTCCTTTCCTCTGTTACTGCAACAAGTTGTGAGGGGGAACACAGACAGCAACAAAAGAGTTATGGGGCTTTATTTACTAAAGGCAAATCCACTTTGCACTACAAGTGCACTTGGAAGTGCAGTCGTTGTAGATCTGAGGGGGACATGCAAGGAAAAAAAAAAACTGCATTTTTGCTTGTACATGATTGGATGATAAAATCAGCAGAGCTTCCCTTTATTTCAGATCTTCCCCTCAGATCTACAGCGACTGCACTTCCAAGTGCACTTGTAGTGCAAAGTGGATTTGCCTTTTGTAAATAAACCCCATGGTGTTATAGCAAGTGAATGTGCATATTAATATATACCATGGGATCCCATTCCTCAAAAAGACTCCTGGGAGAAGTTCTGGATTTGTCTTTGTGACAGTCTCAGCCCTTGGATTCACTCAAATGCTTAAAGATGATAAGTAATGAAATCAAAGTACTAGAATGTCAGGCAAATACATAAACACGGAACAAACAAAACCCCCCATTAAAGATTGTGAGGCACAACTGGCTTCTTGAATAAAATAGTGAATGTAAAAAACATGGCAATTCTATACTTCAGTCTTTTGTTGCAGAGTTGTGTGGTTCCCCTCTTAGTAGTACTACACAAGTGCCACAACTTACTTGTCCTCATATCTTACCATAACAAAGAGGACCGATCTGACCGATGACAATGAACTCTATGCAGTGTAGTATGATGTAAAATACCCAAAGTGCTCCGCAAAACCAGAAACCATGCAGTCTATTTATGGGCTAACATTAGCCAGAGTTGCAATAAAAAAGGTACTTTTTTTACAAAAAAAATAAAAATGCAACTTGGTAATGTTAACAGGGGCTCTATCGTTTCATGTAAAGTGTCAGTTTAAATATTAGTACAAGTTATATTCAGAGCTGTACAATATGTACAATGTTAGATCAATGCTAGTGTTGTAACCTGGAGGGTTCTGGAAGTGATCGCAATAGATGATGCCATGCAAGACCAAGATCATGGAGCTGAAAGTTACCAGCACTCCAAAGAAAATGTTGTAGCAATTTACTGTGAACACATAAATTCACATTGGTTGATAAGCCAATGTTTCAGGGCCTTGCTGGGTCCCCATCCTCAGAGTGGCACATTGTCACACTGTCACCGTCACATTTTTTCTTTTTCAATACATTTTTATTCAGCAAGTATTATATAAGCTGAGTACAAAAGCACAACCGTACAGGAGCTCACATAAAAATAAAAAAAAATAAAAAAAAGTTTAATATGAAATGTAAAAAAAAAAAAAAATGAAATTAGAAATCTGCAGAAAAATAATAGCCAACAGGAAATATGACAGCCAATTCCCACTGCATTCTCAGAATGACATTTGTAAGAGAACTATGGAAGAGTAGAACCAGGATGTAGCCTTTAGGCAGTATAGCCAAGGTCTAGAACTGGTTTACAAAGCCTTTATATATTTTTTCATAGCCAAACAGCACCTTATATGACAATTTTTGATTATCCTAAAGTACAAATGTACCTTTGTATAAAAGAAAACCCAGCATACGTTCTACCCTATTCTCTTAGTATACCAAAAATCAGATTGCACATGCAGAACAGCCCTTCTGCCCACTGTCCAGTTTTCTGCTGCTCTTGGGAGTGTTTATATTAAATTTTCCTCTGGTGCCTGTACTCCAGTGTGTAGGCATGACTAGAAGCTCCATTGAGATGAATGGGCCATGCTAGGCCATATTATGCAATGTGCGTATACAATCCACTGCAACTACAATTATATATCATCCTGTATTCCTCATACCAGATCCCAGCATTGTTTCTGATCCACACTAAATTCTATCAGTCAGTAACTGTTCATTGTTGAATGGTGAGAAAACAAAACTATATAGTATAGTTTGCAAATCCTTGATGGTCACAGACAGCTGTCTAAAAATTCTCTCGCCACAAGATGGCAGTAATCTTACACCAAGCTGTATACATTGCATAATGCAAAGTCTAATGGTCTGCAGCATTACTTTATCATAAATAGGGTCACATAACCATACCTCTAGGTGCCCGCTTTTATTTATTTAGTCATTTTCAGAACTTCTTTAGAAACCTATTCAGTAACTGATCCTAAGGCTACTTTAAATGTGCTCTAAAACAATTAACAACATAACTACTGACCTCAGCAGAAATAACAAAAAATAAGAATAACATTTTGTTACCCCACTACAGAAAAACATTGGGGGTTATTTACGAAAAGGCAAATCCACTTTGCACTACAAGTGCAAACTACAAGTGCAAAGTGCCCTTGAAATTGCACTGAAAGTGCACTTGGAAGTGCAGTCGCTGTAAATCTGAGGGGTAGATCTGAAATGAGGGGAAGCTCTGCTGATTTTATCATCCAATCATGTGCAAGCTAAAATGCTGTTTTTAATTTTCCTTGCATGTCCCCCTCAGATCTACAGCGACTGCACTTCCAAGTGTACTTTCAGTGCAATTTCAAGTGCACTTTGCACTTGTAGTTTGCACTTGTAGTGCAAAGTGGATTTGCCTTTAATAAATAACCCCTATTGTGTCCACAAAATGACAGTGGGCTCCATTCACAGAACCAAATCGCATGCAGTTTTTAGGCATTTTCCCAAATACTGCATGCAATCCTGAAAATGTCAATCCATTATTGCTTTATGCAGTATTTAACAAGGTAAAACAAGAGTGAAAGTCAATTTACAAATTTTTTTTTTTTTTAAATGCATGCAGTAAATAAGTAGTGGTCCGGGCATGCACTATTTAAGGAACTGGCAGCCACCAGCATCCATAACAACCAGTAAACAAGGTGGTTGTTAACCACTTCAGCCCCAGAAGATTTTACCCCCTTCCTGACCAGAGCAATTAGGCACTGTGTTGCTTTAACTGACAATTGCGCAGTCGTGCGACATTGTACCCAAACAAAATTGACGTCCTTTTTTCCCCACAAATAGAGCTTTCTTTTGGTGGTATTTGTTCAGCTCTGCGGTTTTTATTTTTTGCGCTATAAACAAAAAAAAGCAACAATTTTGAAAAAAAAAGCAATATTTATTACTTTTTGCTATAATAAATATCCCCAAAAAATATATAAAAAAACAAATGTCTTTCTCAGTTTAGGGCGATATGTATTCTACATATTGTTGGTAAAAAAATCATAATAAGTGTATATTGATTAGTTTGCGCAAAAGTTATAGCGTCTACAAAATAGGGGATAGATTTATGGCATTTTTATTATTTTTTTGTTATTAGTAATGGCGGTGATCTGCGATTTTTATAGTGACTGCGACATTGCAGCAGACAGATCAGACACTTTTGACACCATTGACATTTATACAGTGATCAAAGATAAAAATAGCCACTGATTACTGTGTAAATGTCACTGGCAGGGAAGTGGTTAAACACTAGGGGGCGATCAAGGGGTTAATGTGTTCCCTCTGCGTGTTCTAACTGTAGGCAGGATGGGCTACTTAGGACATGACAGAGATCACTGCTTCCGATGACAGGGAGCAGTAGATCCCTGACATGTCACTAGGCAGAACAGGGAAATGCATTGTTTACATTTCCCTGTTCTATCTCTCCTCCGCGCGATCGCGGGCCACCGGCAGACATAGAGTCCGTGGGACCCGCAGGCATGCTCGCTCAAGCGGCTCGGCGGAGGCGTGCCTGCTAGCCCGGGATTACGGAAGGACATACGGATATGCCCTTTTGCGCACCCATACCATTCTGCGGTGCTCGGGAAGCGGTTAAAGAGCGGGCAGTTGCCACATCCTTAAAAAAAATGAAATGCTGCCAATGAAAAATTAAGGAAATAAATGGCGTGGGGTCCCCCCAAAATCCATACCAGACCCTTATCCGAGTATGCAGCCTGGCGGGTCAGAAAAGGGGCAAACTGCCCCCCCCCCCCAAAGCACCCATGTTAATGGGGACAAAGGCCTCTTCCCCACAACCCTGGCTGGTGGGTGTGGGGAAGAGTGTGGGCGGTTTATTGGAATCTGGAAGCCCCCCATGTGAATGAGTAGGGGTTACATAGTACTCCTACTCATTCACCAAAAAACGGTGTAGTGTAAAAAAAAAAAAAAAAAACAGTAGGCAGTTTTTAAAAAGTTCTTTATTTAAAAAAAAAAAGCCACCCCGGTGTAGAGCCATCGTCAATCACGATGCCTGATGCCACCTGAAGAAATAAACAAAGGTTCTTCATCTGCCGTCTAACAGTGCTTAAAAAACGAAGGGGCAGGGCCCTTGCCCCTTATTTATTTAAGAACTGTCAGATGGCAGCGCGGGAGCAGGCCTCTTTTTTATCTTTCTTGGGGTCTGCGGTGATGCTGGGCCTCGTGATTGGCGATGGATCTACACCCGGGGACATTTATTTATTTTTTAAATAAAGGACTTGTCAAAAACCGCCTACTGTCTTTTTTTTACACTACACTTTTTTTTTTTTTTGCTGAATGAGGACCCCATACTCATTCACATAGGGAGGAGGGGCTGGGATCTGGGGGCCCCCTTATTAAAGGGGGCTTCCAGATTCCAATAAGCCCATGCCCGCAGACCCCCACAACCACTGGCCAGGGTTGTGGGGGAGAGGCCAGGCTGCATGCTCAGATAAGGGTCTGGTATGGATTTTCGGGGGACCCCACGCTGTGAATGGAGCCCAGAATAACACTAATAACCAACCATGCAGTATCTACCAGTGAAAATGAACTACTCACTGATGTGTTAGCAAGATGGTAAGTTGCAACTACTAGAAAAATGAAACGGACATGGCTATGAATTTTCCAGAGGGGTTGAAGGATGGGCCCACTGTAATCAGTGTGGCGGTGATTATTCTGTTAGTTAATTTTATTTCTGCTCACTGTACTTAGTGCAGCTCATTAATTAGGTCAGTTCAGTGTTCTCAGCTGCTGCCAGTCTGATAGCTTCCTCTTCTTTTCAGAAAGCTCTGAGAATTCTCTGGAACATAGGTGCGGAGCTATGCAAATAGCAGTATTAATAATTATGAGGCCTTGGCCAATCCCAGGGAGGATGGCCCTGAAGGCTGCTGGGAGTCTGTATAAATTCTCTGAGACACTGAGCTTCTCGGTCTTTTCCTGCAAAGTATCAGTCCAGTCTGGAGGGCTACTGCCCTCCCGGGTAATGCTGCCATGTGCTTGCTGTTTCTGAGGCCTCAGGTGCCTGACCTGAGGGCCTGGATGCTGAGGCTACAGAGAGCTGACTGAGGGGCTGTCTGCTGAAGATCTAGTTCGATATCACTGGAGAAAGGTGTCGCTTGGAAGTTGGAAGGAGACAACCAACTGTCCCTGGACATTTTGTCAGTATAGACTGCTGTGAGAGATCTTAGAGACTTTTGGGTTGCTGACACCCCCTCATGTGCTAAAAAGTCAGCTGTTTGTCTAAAGGGGACATCGGCTGATGTTCTGAATAGCTTAGTCTATCTGATTCCTTGTGAAAGGACTCTGCTCTTGTGGCTCTAAAAAAAGGAGTTTGCATTTAACAGTTTTCACTACAATGCCAAGTCCACAGTTTGCTATAAGCAAGGACTTCTGCTTCAGCTTTTTTTTAGAAAGGAGCTAATTGTCCTCAAGTTGTACAAAGTTCAGTTATTTTGGAGTAGCCCACTCAATTTCCTCAACCCAATCCAAGTTCTCCAAAAAATAAAAACACCCCTAGACTGGTTATTGAGTAAACAGATGGCTGTGCTGGTGTGCCTGGCTGTGGGGCAATACACTGGGGAAGAACATGGGCAAATTTCCATTTCCCTATAGGAGTAAGCTCTACAGTACACATAAGGCTTTTTATAGCAAAGCAGAAAATGACGCCCTAGAACAGTGGTCCCCAACCTTTTTGGCACCAGGGACCGGCTGTGTGGAAGAAATTTGTGCCAAGGCCCGGCGAGGGGGGGGGGGGAATATACGCACACGCAGGGGGGGGTAAGCGAATTTTGTGGGCAATTTATCGGGGCAATAGCTGGTGTTCTGCCGTTGGTATTTCAATCATCACGGCACCATGGTTGGAATGGTGTCAGAATGATTGAAGCTCATTATTTTCTTATATTACATTGTAATATAGATGAAATAGTTCAACTCCCCATAATGCAGAATCAGTGGGAGCCCTGAGTGTGTCACTTTCCACATCGCCTGCGACCAGATGAGGAATGTCACTTGCCATGCTGCCTGCCACCAGATGAGGAATGCCACTTGCCACGCTTGCCTGCCACCAGATGAGGAATGCCACTTGCCGCGTCACCTGCCTGTGCCACCAGATGAGGAATGCCACTTGCCACGTCACCTGCCTGTGCCACCAGATGAGGAATGCCACTTGCCACGCTGCCTACCACCAGTTGAGTAATGCCACTTGCCACATCACCTGCCTGTGCCACCAGATAAGGAATGCCCCCTCACCTGCCAGTGCCACCAGATGAGGATTGTCACTGCATTGGTGACACTGGTTCAGTGGTATTTCTTGAGTGAGGGCGGAAGAGCGGCGATGTCGAGCGGGCAGTGAGAGATGATGTCATCTCTCTGCTCCCCGCCGCACCTCCGACATTCTGTAGGCTGTGAGGGCGGAAGAGCAGTAATGCTAGGCGGGCAGGGAGAGATAATATTCTATCTCTGCTCCCCGCCACACCGCTGACATTCCACATGCTGTGAGGGCGGAAAAGCGGTGATGCTACGCAGGCGGAGAGAGATGTCATCCCTGCTCGCAGCCCGCTTCTCTTATTCGCCCACCCCCTTTTCTCTCTGATCCACCGGTGCCTTACATCCCGCCGCGGCCCGGCTGCAAAGACGCTACGGCCCGGTAGTGGGCCGCGGCCCGGGGGTTGATGACCCTTGCCCTAGAACACAGAGTGTGTTGATATTCTAGTGAGTAGTGGATAAATTATTGGCAAGAGAAAGTTACATTTAACTACCCATGTATCTTAACAATATAAACCATGGGACTTTATAAACACCTCCAGTGGACACAAATAGATTAAAAAATATTATAAAAGTACAAATTTTATTTCTCGCAATAATATATATATAAAATCACAAATTCCATGTGGCTGTTTGCATATTAAGACCAGCAATCAACATCTACTGCCACCCAGATACTTCCTAGAAAAGGTGAGATTTTCATAACTCTTTACCCCCAAGGAGATTTCAGTGTTAAGTCCCTATCAGTGGCATGCACACAATATGACCAATATGGGTGAGAGCCAATTAACTTTACAACATTTTAAGATTACGGGTGGAAACTGGAGCACCAGTAGAAACTGAAAAAACATACACATTATCCATTACTCTGTTTTTCTGTAATAATACATACCAGATAATCCCCTTCCACACTTGCACGTATAACCAGAAAACTGTTCTTCCTCTGTGGTAACAGATCCATTGAACTCTGGCAACTCCACACACTCCATTCCAAATTTGCAAGGCTGGCTTTTGCACAAGTAAATATTTGTCTCACACAGAGAACCTGTGTATCCTGTAACAACATTAGTTTTATTTTAGGATTAGTTGTTTATAGGCACATTTTCTCACTGAAATATACTAAAAATATGATATCTTTTCTAGTTTAGTTTCTGAGAATTGCTGAAATAACTATAAAATTCACACACAGGTAAAGACTCAGTTTTGAGCACCTCTAGATTTAGAGCCACTGTGGCACTAGGTGCCTGGGAGAAAAGGAGACTGAGGACACAGTTTTTTTCTGACCATATGCAGCTTACAGTAAAGAGACACAATGAGTGAGTTTATAAAGACCTAGAAAAAATATGTGGAACACCAGCACATATTGCATTCATTTGAGCTTATGTATTAGTCACAATGCTCTTAATGGTGCCCCTTTTTTGGGCTACAGTGACTAATTAAAGGGATGTACTGGTGATTCGTACTCTTTTGACTTGCAACTGCCCCCGTTTCTTTTGTGCTTCTTCAAAAGAGCTTCCACAGCACATTTTTAAACCCCAGTCTGCTTTGAAATCTTTGCCTGGGAGAGACCTTCCTGATGCAGTATAACTACCTTGTTTCTTATTGCTGTGCTCCATCTTGCCATGGTGTATGACCTGTGACATGAACTCTCTTCCACAACCTCACCTTAGTAGCAGAGTTTGACTGTTCCTGACCCAGTTTTAAGCCTCCTACACAGCTGTTTCGGTTTCAGTTAACCGTTTCCTGACTGGCTCACGTCTATATACGGGGTAGAATGGCACACAAACACACACATCCCTGTGCAGTCAAAGGAGAGGAGACATGTCGTTTGTTCCTACTATGTAGGAATAGCGATATGTCTCCTCTCTTACTCAATCCTAGTCCCATACAGTTAGAAAACACTGAGGGAACACACATTTAACCCCTTGATTGCCCCTAGTGTTAACCCCTTCCCTACCAGTGTCATTTACACAGTAATCAGTGCATTTTCAAAGCACTCATCGCTGTATAAATGTCAATGCTCCCAAAAATGTGTCAAAAGTGTCCGATCTGTCTGTTGCAGTACCGCTAAAAATCACAGATCACCGCCATTACTAGTTAAAAAAAAACAAATAATAAAAATGCCATAAATCTTTCCCATAGTTTGTAGACGCTATAACTTTTGCGCAAACCAATCAATATATGCTTATTGCGTTTTTTTTTACCATAAATATGTAGAAGAATATATATTGGCCTAAACTGATGAAGAGATTTGTTTTTTAAAAACATTTTTAGGGATATTTATTATAGCAAAAAGTAAAAAACATATTTTTGTTTTCAAAATTGTCGCTTTTTTTTTGTGTATCGCGCAAAAAATAAAAAAACGCAGAGGTGATCAAATAGCACCAAAAGAAAGCTAAATTTGTGGGAAAAAAAGGACGCAAATTTCTATTTGTTGGAAAAAAGGACACAAATTTACCAGTTAAAGCGATGCAGTGCCAAATTGTAAAAAGTGCTCTGGTCAGGAAGGGGGTAAAACCGTCCGGGGCTGAAGTGGTTAATGACTGTTTCAACCTACATGTGAAATTGAGGATCATTAGCACCCACTTGGTATAATTGATTAATTATACACCTGATTCTAACCCTACAAAATCCTTGACTTTGTGTACAAATTGTGAAAGTTTAAGAATTGATGCTGGTTAGAAGTCAAAGGGTAGTGACACTAAATATCAATTTGATTTAGATTTTTCTTCTGTTCAACCAATTTGTAAATTGAAAAAAAAAGCAAAAAAACTATTAAAATATATATTTTTGAAAGCATTCTTACTTCACAGCATTTTCTCACACCTGCCTAAAACTTTTGCACAGTACTGTACTGCCCTGTTGCCTCACCTCCTAATAGGCATCCCTGTCTGATTTTTCAATCCACCCCTCTTTCCCAATGATAGATTCATGTACAGTGTACCACATATCGCTGCCTCTAGCCTGCACCATACACTGCACTGTGCCTGCTGTCCACATTTTACCACTTTCCCTAGAGATGCGTTGCAAATTTTCTCAAACTTGACCATCATATACTAGTTCATTCCTGCTGCACATACTACTCCTCTCATACCCTCTACATTCCTTTTCTGCATGTATGGTCCCCTGCTATACCCTCTGAACTCTTTCACTGCACATACTGCCCACTGTTATACCCTCTGAACTCCCCCATTGTACATGCTTCCCACCGTCATACCCTGAACTCATCTTTTGACACGTATTTCCCACTGTCATACCCTTTGAACTCCTTAATTGTACATATTGCCCGCTCTCATTCCCTCTGCACTTTTTCAACACTAACGGTTCTTTCCTGCCAAAAGTTTGCTTTTTAGCTCTACAAATGGCCAGAATTGGCAAGAAATAGGCTTCAATGAAGTTTGCCACACAGTTTTCAGACTTCAAATTCTAAGCAAGATTTGTAAAAATGTTTGCAAACTTTACCTGGGCAAATTCACTTATTCCTAGTTATAGATAGACAGACCCTTTCTGATAAGCAACAAAGACATGTAAGTAAAAAAAATTTTTTAAGATAAAATTTCAGAGATATTAGAATTTTTATATTCTACATTCCTTTTGCATGCAAATGTATTATTCAAATGTATTATACTGGACCCCCAGGCACAGTATTCTATTCAATACATCATACTTAAAGCTGAGGCTAAGAAAAGACTGAAAAAAAGTAAGGGTCACCAAATGTTACCTGGCCAGCAGAGACATTTGAAGCTCACAGAATCCTCTATACATGTGGCATTATTTTGACAGGGCAGTGATGAGCACAGGGATGCAGAGACTTCACATTTCGTACCAGTGTATCCTACCGTGCAGTTACATTGATACCTATAAAATGCCATACAATAATAAACTGGACACATGCTGTCAATTCTTCAGGGATAAGATGTTTTGTACATTGAATATATAATAAAAGACATTACTCACCCGTTATTCTTTTCAACACACAGTCCATTATTAGGGCAAGGAGAACTCTTACACTCATTTATGCTAATGTCACAGAGATCTCCAGAGAAGCCAGGAGGGCATGTACATGAAAAAGATCCCAGCAGGTCATGACAGGTAGCTCCATTCAGACAGGGGCCCGATGAACACTCATCAAACTCCACCTCACAATTTCTGCCTTAAAAAAACAAGATGCATTTAGTGTACATGAGGTTAAAATTGACATTTTTTTTTTAATTAAAGCACTTACAATCTAACACCAACCAAAACTATTTTTCATTTGAGACAGGGCAGGGTTAGAACCCTGGTCAGCATTTACTCGTTGTCTGTTTCCTCAATAAAGTGTAACTAAAAAGGCAAAACTTTTTTTCATTTTGGATAGAGTAAGGGAGGGTATAACCCCTGTCAGTTTTTTTTTCACCACCTGTGTCCCATAAGGGAGATTTCCCTTCACTTCCTGTCTAGGGTTGAGCGAACCCGAACCCGAACTATTGGCTGTAAGTTCGGGTTCGGATCTGGTGTTCGGCGATGTATTGGCACCTTTTTAACAGCTGCAGGGCAGCCAATCGACGCTAGTTTCACTAGTGTGCCCTTAGCAGCCATCACAGCCATGCCTACTAATGGCATGGCTGTGATTGGCCAGTGCAGCATGTGACCCAGCCTCTATATATAGTCCAGACACACAGCACACAGCGTCATTCTGCTATAGACAGGTTCCTGTGCTGCTGAGAGAGAGGATTTTTAGGAGTTAGTGTGATAAAGTCAGTCAGTCCACATTCCTTTAATTTTCTTCTAATTAGTTAGATCAGTGAGCGATCTAGATAGCTAGAGTAGAGTAGGGAGTTTCTTTATTAAGCAAAAGAAAGAGGCAGAGAGAATTATTGAAGAGATTCCTAAATCAATTGTACCCTGGCTGGGGTGCAGTGCACAGTCTTTTAACAGTACCATGAGGCCAGTGCCAGACAAAATATAAAAGTTTTACCTGCAATCTCAGTGCACCATTAGGACCAACACTGCATATAGTAAGAGATACACCATAGTCTGTGTGTATTCTGCTATTGGAAAAACATTGCAAAAAAATTTAATTTTGCTGTGTTTTTTTTTCCCCAATAGCATTTTCTGTGTGTTCATACACGCTTTAGATACTGTCCGTGTATTCTGATATTGGAAAAACATTGCAAAAAAATTAAATTTTGCTGTGTTTTTTTTTCCCAATAGCATTTTCTGCGTGTTCATACATACACGCTGTAGACACTATCCGTGTATTCTGATATTGGAAAAACATTGCAAAAATAATAATTTTGCAGTGTTTTTTTTTTTTCCCAATAGCATTTTCTGCGTTTTCATAAACGCTTTAGATACTGTCCGTGTATTCTGATATTGGAAAAACATTGCAAAAAAATTTAATTTTGCTGTGTTTTTTTTCCCCAATAGCATTTTCTGCGTGTTCATACATACACGCTGTAGACACTATCCGTGTATTCTGATATTGGAAAAACATTGCAAAAAAAATAATTTTGCAGTGTTTTTTTTTTCCCAATAGCATTTTCTGCGTTTTCATAAATGCTTTAGATACTGTCCGTGTATTCTGATATTGGAAAAACATTGCAAAAAAATTTAATTTTGCTGTGTTTTTTTTTCCCAATAGCATTTTCTGCGTGTTCATACATACACGCTGTAGACACTATCCGTGTATTCTGATATTGGAAAAACATTGCAAAAAAAATTATTTTGCAGTGTTTTTTTTTCCCAATAGCATTTTCTGCGTTTTCATAAATGCTTTAGATACTGTCCGTGTATTCTGATATTGGAAAAACATTGCAAAAAAATTTAATTTTGCTGTGTTTTTTTTTCCCAATAGCATTTTCTGCGTGTTCATACATACACGCTGTAGACACTATCCGTGTATTCTGATATTGGAAAAACATTGCAAAAAATTAATTTTGCTGTGTTTTTTTTTCCCAATAGCATTTTCTGCGTGTTCATACATACACGTTGTAGACCAGGGGTGCCCAACCTTTTGAAGAACGAGGGCCACTTAAGTGGCTTGGTAAACGGTGGCGGCCCACAATGAGTGGACAGACGGATGACAGTTCCGTGTCTGCTCTGCATATGCAGAGCGCACACGGACACAACCCACTCTACTCTATGGGCCCTTGGATCCCATCTGCCCAAATAGAATCGGACGGATAGGATTGGAGGTAGGTGGGGTGTAAACAGCCACAAGTTCGTTTACATCGGCGGCTCGATAGAGGTGAATGGAGGGTCAGACCGATAGTGTCCATGGGGCCTAAGGCTGTTTTCACACTGATGCACTGTGGTTTACCCACATAGAGGGTGCAGATAAGTGCACCTGTGGCTTTCCTGCGGGTTAACTGTACTTTGCCATAGACTTCTGTTATATCCTGCAGGTTTGGTGCACTTTCTGAAAGCTCACCAAACCTGCAGGTAATAACAGAAGTCTATGGCTCAGTGCAGGTAACCCGCAGGTGTTCTGTGCTGCACCTACGGATCAGTTTGAAAGCAGTCCAGTAACCACTGCAGAACAGATTTGCCCACATATACACTGGGATTTAAGTAATAAACTTCCCTTTAATAACAGTCTTCCATTCAGGTAGCCGCTTGATTCCTCTACCAGTGGCTTTTTTTTTTTTTAACAGAAGCTCTACCAGTGGATTTATTCACAACACTGATGCTCTGGGATGGCGATTTGGCAACCCGCAATCTGGGCTTGCCAACCCGCCATCCCAGAGCAGGAGGATGCGGGCCACATCAGATGGCTCCGCGGGCCACATGTGGCCCCCGGGCCACTGGTTGGGCACCCCTGCTGTAGACACTATCCGTGTATTCTGATATTGGAAAAACCTTGCAAAAAAATTTAATTTTGCTGTGTTTTTTTTTCCCAATAGCATTTTCTGCGTGTTCATACATACACGCTGTAAACACTATCCGTGTATTCTGATATTGGAAAAACATTGCAAAAAATTAAATTTTGCAGTGTTTTTTTTTCCCAATGGCATTTTCTGCGTGTTCATACATACACGCTGTAGACACTATCCGTGTATTCTGATATTGGAAAAACATTGCAAAAAAATTTAATTTTGCAGTGTTTTTTTTTTTCCCAATAGCATTTTCTGCGTTTTCATAAACGCTTTAGATACTGTCCGTGTATTCTGATATTGGAAAAACATTGCAAAAAAATTAAATTTTGCTGTTTTTTTTTTCCCAATAGCATTTTTCTGCGTGTTCATACATACATGCTAAAGTAAAAGTAATGAAGGGATGGTGGCGCTCCCTAGTAAGAAAATGTGTGTGTGACCACACTACCTAACACACTTAATAAGCTAAAAGTAATAATAAATAAATTGACAACAAAAAGGTGTGTAAATATAGAAACCAATGGTGAAGTGATCCATAGATTAGCACTCCATAATAATCCAGCCTGGGAACACTCAAAACTAAGTGTAATACCAGAAGGAAAGCTGATGGGGCTAATCACTTAAGTTGATGCAGGAAACTATGTGTGGTAAATTGGAATAGGGTGTATCCACCTACTACCATCTCACACCATCCTAAATACAATCAATGCATGTGATACATATAAGTGAATTAGCTATACGTGATAACAGCAATAACCATAAATTAAAATAATTGAAAAAAATACATAACATGAGCCACATAAGGGGATGTGTGAACCCTGTGGTAAAAGATATACATATGTATGTGTATATATACACGTGAAAAGAATTTAAGATAAATAGTCCGCGCTTAGGATAGGAGTAGAGGTATGCAGCCTCCCCTGAATGGACTCCCTAGGGAGCCAGTGATAAAGTAAAAGTAATGAAGGGATGGTGGCGCTCCCTAGTAAGAAAATGTGTGTGTGACCACACTACCTAACACACTTAATAAGCTAAAAGTAATAATAAATAAATTGACAACAAAAAGGTGTGTAAATATAGAAACCAATGGTGAAGTGATCCATAGATTAGCACTCCATAATAATCCAGCCTGGGAACACTCAAAACTAAGTGTAATACCAGAAGGAAAGCTGATGGGGCTAATCACTTAAGTTGATGCAGGAAACTATGTGTGGTAAATTGGAATAGGGTGTATCCACCTACTACCATCTCACACCATCCTAAATACAATCAATGCATGTGATACATATAAGTGAATTAGCTATACGTGATAACAGCAATAACCATAAATTAAAATAATTGAAAAAAATACATAACATGAGCCACATAAGGGGATGAGCCACATTTTTTAAAATAATTGAAAAAAATACATAACATGCTGTAGACAGTATCCGTGTATTCTGATATTGGAAAAACATTGCAAAAAATTTTAATTTTGCTGTGTTTTTTTTTTCCCAATAGCATTTTCTGCGTGTTCATACATACACGCTGTAGACACTATCCGTGTATTCTGATATTGGAAAAAACATTGCAAAAAAATTAAATTTTGCAGTGTTTTTTTTTTCCCAATAGCATTTTCTGTGTTTTCATAAATGCTTTAGATACTGTCCGTGTATTCTTATATTGGAAAAACATTGCAAAAAAATTTAATTTTGCTGTGTTTTTTTTTCCCAATAGCATTTTCTGCGTGTTCATACATACACGCTGTAGACACTATCCGTGTATTCTGATATTGGAAAAACATTGCAAAAAATTTTAATTTTGCTGTGTGTTTTTTTTCCCAATAGCATTCTCTGCGTGTTCATACATACACGCTGTAGACACTATTCGTGTATTCTGATATTGGAAAAACATTGCAAAAAAATTAAATTTTGCTGTGTTTTTTTTCTTCCCAATAGCATTTTCTGCGTGTTCATACATACACGCTGTAGACACTATCCGTGTATTCTGGTATTGGAAAAACATTGCAAAAAAAATTAATTTTGGGGTGTTTTTTTTTCCCAATAGCATTTTCTGCGTTTTCATAAACGCTTTAGATACTGTCCGTGTATTCTGATATTGGAAAAACGTTGCAAAAAAATTTAATTTTGCTGTGTTTTTTTTTCCCAATAGCATTTTCTGCGCGTTCATACATACACGCTGTAGACACTATCCGTGTATTCTGATATTGGAAAAACATTGCAAAAAAAATTAATTTTGCAGTGTTTTTTTTTTTTCCCAATAGCATTTTCTGCGTTTTCATAAACGCTTTAGATACTGTCCGTGTATTCTGATATTGGAAAAACATTGCAAAAAAATTAAATTTTGGGGTGTTTTTTTTTCCCAATAGCATTTTCTGCGTTTTCATAAACGCTTTAGACACTATCCGTGTATTCTGATATTGGAAAAACATTGCAAAAAAATTTAATTTTGCAGTGTTTTTTTTTTTTTTTTCCCAATAGCATTTTCTGCGTGTTCATAAACGCTTTAGACACTGTACGTGTATTCTGCTATAGACAAAAACACCCATTTAGGGCGAGATCATAAATTTTGAAAATATGAGGAGATCATCAAAAAGGGGACGTGGCCCGGGTCGTGGTGCTGCTGGTGGCGCTCCTGTTGCAGGGAGAGGACGTGGTCGATCTGTGCCAGCTACACGCACTAGTGAAACACCTTCCTCAGGTGCGAGTAGGCGACAGAGCCTGCAGCGGTATTTTGGCGCGCCTAATGAGGCTGTACGAATGTTGAGGCCAGGACAAGTACAGGCGATAGTAGATTGGGTTGCTGACAGTGCCTCCGGATCCTTCACATTGTCTCCCACCCAGTCTCCTGATGAAAGTTAATAATTTTTTCCAGAAAGTGCGTATTCTGGGGTATTCCCACCATATGTGCGGCATCGTGCCGTTGAGTTTCTGAGGTTCTTAATGACTTCCTGTACCTCTTCTGCTGTGATTTTTTTATGTTATTTTAAGTTATCTCCCTATTCTCACTTGCCATGCTCTTAACAACATTTTGTTGCCATTTGCAGCCCTCTAGCCCTTTCCATGACTTTTTTACAGCCATTTTAGTGTTCAAAAGTCTGGGTCCTATTGACTTCAATGGGGTTCGGAGTTCGGGGTCAAGTTCGGGTCAAGTTCGGCCCCGAACCCGGACTTTTTTCCGAAGTTCGGCTGAACCCGCCGAACCCGAACATCCAGGTGTCCGCTCAACTCTATTCCTGTCCCACACCCAAAACAGGAAGTGAGAGGAAATCCCTCCAAAGTAGGAGAATCCCTGAGTGTCACCAGGGTCACCAGAACAAGTGTCTCAATTGGAAGATATCCCCTCTATTACTATCCCGATGTCAACCCAATTTGGGATTTTATTTTACTTTTACTTTCAATTATAATGGTAAACAGGACATACAGTGGTGTGAAAAAGTGTTTGCCCCCTTCCTCATTTCCTGTTCCTTTGCATGTTTGTCACACTTAAGTGTTTCGGAACATCAAACCAATTTAAACAATAGTCAAGGACAACACAAGTAAACACAAAATGCAATTTGTAAATGAAGGTGTTTATTATTAAAGGTGAAAAAAAATCCAAACCATCATGGCCCTGTGTGAAAAAGTGATTGCCCCCTAAACCTAATAACTGGTTGGGCCACCCTTAGCAGCAACAACTGCAACCAAGCGTTTGCGATAACGTGCAATGAGGCTTTTACAGCGTCCTGGAGGAATTTTGGCCCACTCATCTTTGCAGAATTGTCCTAATTCAGTTACATTAGAGGGTTTTCGAGCATGAACGGCCTTTTTAAGGTCATACCACAACATCTCAATAGGATTCAGGTCAGGACTTTGGCTAGGCCACTCCAAAGTCTTCATTTTGTTTTTCTTCAGCCATTCAGTGGTGGACTTGCTGGTGTGTTTAGGATCATTGTCCTGCTGCAGAACCCAAGTTCGTTTCAGCTTGAGTACACGAACAGATGGTCGGACACTCTCCTTCAGGATCTCTTGGTAGACAGCAGAATTCATAGTTCCTTTTATCACGGCAAGTCTTCCAGGTCCTGAAGCAGCAAAACAGCCCCAGACCATCACACTACCACCACCATATTTTACTGTTGGTATAATGTTCTTTTTGTGAAATGCAGTGTTCCTTCTACGCCAGATATACTTGGACACACACCTTCCAAAGAGTTCCACTTTTGTCTCATCGGTCCACAGAATGTTGTCCCAAAAGTCTTGGGGATCATCAAGATGTGTTGTGGAGAAATTGAGACGAGCTTTGATGTTCTTTTTGCTCAGCAGTGGTTTTCTCCTTGGAACTCTGCCATGCAGGCCATTTTTGCCCAGTCTTTTCCTGATGGTGGAGGCATGAACGCTGACCTTAACTGAGGCAAGTGAGGCCTGCAGTTCCTTGGACGTTGTTGTGGGGTCTTTTGTGACCTCTTGGATGAGTCGTCGCTGCGCTCTTGGGGTAATTTTGGGCGGCCGGCCACTCCTGGGAAGGTTCACCACTGTTCCATGTCTTCGCCATTTGTGGATAATGGCTCTCACTGTGGTTCGCTGGATTCCCAAAGCTTTGGAAATGGCTTTATAACCCTTTCCAGACTGATAGATCTCAATTACTTTCTTTCTCAATTGTTCCTGAATTTCTTTGGGTCTCGGCATGATGTGTAGCTTTTAAGGATCTTCTGGTGGACCTTACTGTGTCAAGCAGCTCCTATTAGACATGTGCGATTCGTTTCGTACGAATTCGTACGGAATACGAAATTCCGTTTACGAATTTCATCGCCGAATGATTCGAATGAATTCGAATGAATTCGAATGGATTCGAATGAATTCGAATGACAAAGTGTCATTTTTGCAGGAAAAATTCCGTTTACGAATTTCAGCTCCAAATTATTCGAATCCAACTACCAATATCAAATTTCAACTAATTCAAACGAAATTATTATAGCAGATATAACGAATGAATTCGAATGCATTCGAATGAATTCGAATGACAAAGTGTCATTTTTGCAGAAAAAAAAGCTATTTAAAAAACAGTCATTCATTGATATAAAAAAAAAAAAGCGTAGGGGTCCCCCCAAATTCAATAACCAGGCCCTTCAGGTCTGGTATGGATATTAAGGGGGACCCCAGCCAAAAAAAAAAATGGCGTGGGGTCCCCCCCAAATATCCATACCAGACCCTTCAGGTCTGGGATGGATTTTAAGGGGAACCCCGGCCAAAAAAAAAATGGCGTGGGGGTCCCCCTCAAAATCCATACCAGACCCTTTATCCGAGCACGCAACCTGGCAGGCCGCAGGAAAGGAGGGGGGACGAGAGCGGCCTCCCCTCCTGCCTGAACCGTACCAGGCCACATGCCCTCAACATTGGGAGGGTGCTTTGGGGTCCCCCCCAAAGCACCATGTCCCCATGTTGATGGGGACAAGGGCCTCTTCCCCACAACCCTGGCCATTGGTTGTGGGGGTCTGCGGGCGGGGGACTTATCGGAATCTGGAAGCCCCCTTTAACAAGGGGACCCCCAGATCCCGGCCCCCCCCCTGTGTGAAATGGTAAGGGGGTACAAAAGTACCCCTACCATTTCACCAAAAAAGTGGCAAAAATGGTAAAAATGACAGGAGACGGTCTTTGACAATTCCTTTATTAAAATCTTCTTTCTTCTTTCTTCTGGTCTTCCTTCTTCATCTTCTCCTTCCGTCATCTTCTTCCATCGTCTTCTTCCTTCGATTCGCTTCTTCTTCCTCCGGTCTTCTCGTCCTTCTCGTCCGGCGTCGTCCTTCTCGTCCGGCATCGTCGTCTCTTCTCGCAGGCCGCTCCTCGCAATGGGAGGCTCCCGCTCTGTGAGGCTCCGTTCCGCTGACAGGTCTTTTATAACGAAGGCACCTGGTGACCCCGCCCCCCCTCTGACGCACGGGGACGTCATGTGGAATTCCCTATGGCTTTCCCCATGACGTCAGAGGGGGGGCGGGGTCACCAGGTGCCTTCGTTATACAAGACCTGTCACCCGGAGCGGAGCCTCACAGAGCGGGAGCCTCCCATTGCGAGGAGCGGCCTGCGAGAAGAGACGACGATGCCGGACGAGAAGGACGACGCCGGACGAGAAGGACGAGAAGACCGGAGGAAGAAGAAGCGAATCGAAGGAAGAAGAAGATGGAAGAAGATGACGGAAGGAGAAGATGAAGAAAGGAAGACCAGAAGAAAGAAGAAAGAAGATTTTAATAAAGGAATTGTCAAAGACCGTCTCCTGTCATTTTTACCATTTTTGCCACTTTTTTGGTGAAATGGTAGGGGTACGAAAGTACCCCCTTACCATTTCACACAGGGGGGGGGGCGGGATCTGGGGGTCCCCTTGTTAAAGGGGGCTTCCAGATTCCGATAAGCCCCCGCCCGCAGACCCCCACAACCACCGGGCACGGTTGTGGGGATGAGGCCCTTGTCCTCATCAACATGGGGACAAGGTGCTTTGGGGGGGACCCCAAAGCATCCTCCCAATGTTGAGGGCATGTGGCCTGGTACGGTTCAGGCGGGAGGGGGGGCCGCTCTCGTCCCCCCCTCCTTTCCTGCGGCCTGCCAGGTTGCGTGCTCGGATAAGGGTCTGGTATGGATTTTATGGGGGACCCCACGCCATTTTTTTTGGCTAGGGTTCCCCTTAAAATCCATCCCAGACCTCAAGGGTCTGGTATGGATTTTGAGGGGGACCCTACGCCATTTTTTTTTTTTTTTTTTGGCTGGGGTCCCCCTTAATATCCATCCCAGACCTGAAGGGCCTGGTTATTGAATTTGGGGGGACCCCTACGCATTTTTTTATCAATGACTTCAATGAATGACAGTTCTCTGTATTACTGATCCGACAATTCATTTGCCGGCAATAGCTGCGAGTGATTTTAACCACTTTCAGACCGGACCAATTTGCAGCCAAAGGACCAGGCCCCTTTTTGCGATTCGGCACTGCGTCGCTTTAACTGACAATTGCGCGGTCGTGCGACGTGGCTCCCAAACAAAATTGACGTCCTTTTTTTCCCACAAATAGAGCTTTCTTTTGGTGGTATTTGATCGCCCCTGCGGTTTTTATTTTTTGCGCTATAAACAAAAATAGAGCGACAATTTTGAAAAAAATGCATTATTTTTTATTTTTTGCTATAATAAATATCCCCCAAAAATATATAAAAAAAATTTTTCAGTTTAGGCCGATACGTATTCTTCTACATATTTTTGGTAAAAAAAATCGCAATAAGCGATTATTGATCGGTTTGCGCAGAAGTTATAGCGTTTACAAGATAGGGGATAGTTTTATAGCATTTTTCTTAATAATTTTTTTTTTTATTATTAATGGCGGAGATCTGCGATTTTTTTTGTGACTGCGACATTATGGCGGACACATCGGACATTTTTGACACATTTTTGGGACCATTGTCATTTTTACAGCAATTAATGCATTTAAATGCATTGATTTCTGTATAAATGACACTGACAGTTTAGGGGTTAACCACAAGGTGGCAGTGTAGGGGTTAAGTATGCCTAGGGGTGTTTTTTTTACTGTGGGGGGGCGTGGCTGTCAGCTAGTGAATGCTGATCTCTGCTCCAATCACAGGGAGCAGAGATCGGCGTCACTAGTTGCTAGGCAGAACGGGGAGATGCTGTTTATCTCGGCATCTCCCCGTTCAGCCGCTCCGTGAGACGATCGCGGGAGTCCCCGCGGCGATCGAGTCCGCGGGGACCGCGGCCGGACTCACGGGGGGGTCCCGACCGGCGCGGGAGCGCGCCGCTCCCGGCGCGCTCCCGATGGCACGGACAGGCTAAAGGAGGGACGTATATATACGCCCTCCTGCCTGTACGTGCCATTCTGTCGACGTATATCGTCGTGCGCCGGTCGGCAAGTGGTTAAATAGGTTTTTTTTCCTGCAAAAATGACACTGCAGGAACAGTTCTCTATATTAGATATACTGAATCTCGAAGCATTCGAAGCATTCGTTATATCCGCTATTATAATTTCTTTCATGTTAGTTGAAATTACATATTTGTTAGTTGTTGTATTCGAATTGTTCTCTGTATTACGGGAATCGGCAATTAGCCGCGAGTGATTTTAAATGTCTTTTTTTTCCTGCAAAAATGACACATTGTACAGAGAGAGTTCTAAACACGGGAAACATGACCCCCTACATAGACATACTATAGAGTATATAGTATATAGAAGGGCGCAGGTTTCCCGTGTTTAGAACTCTCTCTGTACAATGTGTCATTTTTGCAGGAAAAAAAGACATTTAAAATCACTCGCGGCTAATTGCCGATTCCCGTAATACAGAGAACAATTCGAATACAACTACTAACAAATATCTAATTTCAACTAACATGAAATAAATTATAATAGCGGATATAACGAATGCTTCGAATGATTCGAGATTCAGTATATCTAATATAGAGAACTGTCTCTGTACAATGTGTCATTTTTGCAGGAAAAAAAAACTATTTAAAATCACGAGTCGCAGCTATTTGCCGGCAAATGAATTGTTGGATCCGTAATACAGAGAACTGTCATTCATTGAAGTCATTGATAAAAAAAATGGCGTAGGGTCCCCCTCAAAATCCATATCAGACCCTTGAGGTCTGGGATGGATTTTAAGGGGAACCCTAGCCAAAAAAAATGGCGTGGGGTCCCCCATAAAATCCATACCAGACCCTTATCCGAGCATGCAACCTGGCAGGCCGCAGGAAAGGAGGGGGGGACGAGAGCGGCCCCCCCTCCCGCCTGAACCATACCAGGCCACATGCCCTCAACATTGGGAGGATGCTTTGGGGTCCCCCCCAAAGCACCTTGTCCCCATGTTGATGAGGACAAGGGCCTCATCCCCACAACCCTGGCCGGTGGTTGTGGGGGTCTGCGGGCGGGGGGCTTATCGGAATCTGGAAGCCCCCTTTAACAAGGGGACCCCCAGACCCGCCCCCCCCCCTGTGTGAATTGGTAAGGGGGTACAAAAGTACCCCTACCATTTCACCAAAAAAGTGGCAAAAATGGTAAAAATGACAGGAGACAGTCTTTGACAATTCCTTTATTAAAATCTTCTTTCTTCTTTCTTCTGGTCTTCCTTCTTCATCTTCTCCTTCCGTCATCTTCTTCCATCGTCTTCTTCCTTCGATTCGCTTCTTCTTGCTCCGGTCTTCTCGTCCTTCTCGTCCGGCATCGTCGTCTCTTCTCGCAGGCCGCTCCTCGCAATGGGAGGCTCCCGCTCTGTGAGGCTTCGCTCCGGGTGACAGGTCTTGTATAACGAAGGCACCTGGTGACCCCGCCCCCCCTCTGACGTCATGGGGAAAGCCATAGGGAATTCCACATGACGTCCCCGTGCGTCAGAGGGGGCGGGGTCACCAGGTGCCTTCGTTATAAAAGACCTGTCACCCAGAGCGAAGCCTCACAGAGCGGGAGCCTCCCATTGCGAGGAGCGGCCTGCGAGAAGAGACGACGATGCCGGACGAGAAGGACGAGAAGACCGGAGGAAGAAGAAGCGAATCGAAGGAAGAAGATGACGGAAGGAGAAGATGACGGAAGGAGAAGATGAAGAAAGGAAGACCAGAAGAAAGAAGAAAGAAGATTTTAATAAAGGAATTGTCAAAGACCGTCTCCTGTCATTTTTACCATTTTTGCCACTTTTTTGGTGAAATGGTAGGGGTACTTTTGTACCCCCTTACCATTTCACACAGGGGGGGGCCGGGATCTGGGGGTCCCCTTGTTAAAGGGGGCTTCCAGATTCCGATAAGCCCCCCCCCGCAGACCCCCACAACCACCGGCCAGGGTTGTGGGGATGAGGCCCTTGTCCTCGTCAACATGGGGACAAGGTGCTTTGGGGGGACCCCAAAGCACCCTCCCAATGTTGAGGGCATGTGGCCTGGTACGGTTCAGGCGGGAGGGGGGGCCGCTCTCATCCCCCCTCCTTTCCTGCGGCCTGCCAGGTTGCGTGCTCGGATAAAGGGTCTGGTATGGATTTTGAGGGGGACCCCGCGCCATTTTTTTATTTATTTTTTGGCCGGGGTTCCCCTTAAAATCCATCCCAGACCTGAAGGGTCTGGTATGGATATTTGGGGGGACCCCACGCCATTTTTTTTTTTTTTTTTGGCTGGGGTCCCCCTTAATATCCATACCAGACCTGAAGGGCCTGGTTATTGAATTTGGGGGGACCCCTACGCTTTTTTTTTTTCTGCAAAAATGACACTTTGTCATTCGAATTCATTCGTTATATCTGCTATAATAATTTCGTTCAAATTAGTTGAAATTCGATATTGGTAGTTGGATTTACTAACGATTCGTAACTATTCATAACGATTCGTAACGATTCGTAACTATTCATAACGATTCGTAACGATTCGTAACTTGAAATTGAAATTCGATATTTGTAGTTGGATTCGAATTGTTCTCTGTGTTATGAGAACCAACAATTCATTAGCCGCGTTAACGATTCGTAACGATTCGTAACGATTCGTAACTTTACTAACGATTCGTAAAAAAAATTACGATTCGTCCGAATTTCGTATTTCGTACGAATTCGAACGGAATTTCGTACACGAATTACGAATTTTTTTATATACGAAACGGGACGAAACGAAACGAAACAAATTTTTTGACAGTTCCCATGTCTAGCTCCTATTTAAGTGATGCCTTGATTGTGAACAGGTGTGGCAATAATCAGGCCTGGGTGTGGCTAGAGAAATTGAACTCAGGTGTGGACAACCACAGTTATAGTATGTTTTAACAAGGGGGGCAATCACTTTTTCACACAGGGCCATGATGGTTTGGATTTTTTTTCACCTTTAATAATAAACACCTTCATTTACAAATTGCATTTTGTGTTTACTTGTGTTGTCCTTGACTATTGTTTAAATTGGTTTGATGTTCCGAAACACTTAAGTGTGACAAACATGCAAAGGAACAGGAAATGAGGAAGGGGGCAAACACTTTTTCACACCACTGTATAGGATGGGGTAATCTCCATAACAGGGGCGCAGACAGCAATAAAATCTGACAGGTGTTCTAATCCCTGTCCACTCTATTTATAACTTGCCTTTAGTTACGCTTTAACCACTTCAATACAGGGCATTTTCACCCCCTTCCTGCCCAGACCAATTTTTAGTTTTCAGCGCTGTCACACTTTGAATGAAAATTGCGTGGCCGTGCAACGTTGTCCCCAAACAAAATTGATGTCCTTTTTTCCCCACAAATAGAGCTTTCTTTTCGTGGTATTTGATCACCTCTGCGGTTTTTATTTTTTGCTCTATAAACAAAAGAAGAGCAACAATTTTGAAAAAAAAAACACAATATTTTTTACTTTTTTGCTATAATAAATATCCCAATTTTTTGTAAAAAAAACTAATTGTTTCCTCAGTTTAGGCCGATATGTATTCTTCTACATATATTGGCAAAAAAAAAATCGCAATAAGCGTATATTGATATGTTTGCGCAAAAGTTATAGTGTCTACAAAATACGGGATAGATTATGGCATTTTTTTTTCACTAGTAATGACGGCGATCTGTGATTTTTTTTGTGACTGTGACATTACGGCGGACATATAGGACACTTTTGACACATTTTTGGGACCATTCACATTTATACAGCGATCACTGATCAGTGCTATAAAATTGCACTGATTTCTGTGTAAATGTGACTGGCAGGCAAGGGGTTAACACTAGGGGGTGATCAAGGGGTTAATTATGTTTCCTAGTGAGTGATTATAACTGTAGGGGGAGGGGACTCACAAGGGGGAACTGGGAACACACCATCGGTTTCTTCTCACCTGACAGGACGTGGATCTGTGTGCTTACACACACAGATCCACGGTCCTGCTGTGTTCATGGGCAATCGCGGGTGCCGCCTCGGAGCTAGGCCGGAGCTAGGCCGAAGCCGCGGCTGACGGGTGCACCAAGATGGCCGCTGCTCTGGAGCTAGGCTGACGGGTGCACCAAGATGGCCGCTGCTCCGGAGCTGGGCCGACAGGTGCACCAAGATGGCCGCCGCTCCGGAGCTAGGCTGAAGCCGCAGCCTTTCCTAAGGCTGAGGCCGCGGAGCGCTCCGCGGATCAGGGCGACTAATTTCGGTAACGCCGCCCAAGTAATGGGAACAGCGTTACCGCAAGGGGAAGAGTAATCAGTTATCAGTTGAGTAACGCTGTTTACTTTAATTCAGTTAGTTACATCACTGCTGATTGCTATATACATTTGCGGACCACGTGCCCGCCCACAACGTACTGTGAACTGGCAGCCCGTACAGGCAAAGTGATGTACGTCACTGCCTGTTTCCGGGCTTGCGACACGCATTTGCGTGCACCTTTCCCATTTGCCGACACCTACTGTGATTGTACATAACTGGAGTCTGTCAACAGGTCCCGGCCAATGATTCATGGCCAGGAACTGCTGATCGGCTGTATCCAATTACAGCCCAGAGCCCTGTGCTGATAATCAACACAGGACTCTGTGCGGAGGTAATGATCTCTCTGTTCCTTGCAAAGCAAGATAAGAATATAAACAAGATATAAAGATCTTTAGTAAGAATCAGCACACATTACACATTGTTAGGCACACATTGATTATCTGAGATGTTAACCCCTTCCCAACCAGTGTCATTAGTACAGCGACTCTCAGTTCCCATGCAGTATCAGTTAGTGTCAGAATGGCTGCCGCACTATCACAGTACCATTTCAAAGCATTAGAGTAGAAAAAAAACAATAAAAAATCCAGTATATACTGTATACCATAGTTTATAGAGGCTATAACTGTCACAGTCCATTTTTCAGTCTTTTTTCATTTTATATAATAGTAAAAAAAACAGCAGTGATCAAATACCAGCAAAAAGAAAACTCTATTTGTGTGAAAAAAAATTATACAAATTTTGTTTTGGTATAGAGGTGCATGACTGCGCAATTACAAGTTAAAATAGTGCAGTTCAAAATAGTAAAGAAATTGCAAAATATGACCTGGTCATGAAGGGGGTAAAACCTGAGCTGGATATAGTTTCTAACAGTTTTGATAAAGTTATTTAGGATAGACTCAGACAAAGTGATATTTTATTTCTTCTGTGCACCGAAAAGCAAATGGAAGTTTTTTCTTTTTTTAATGATTCTCTGTTTTGAGGTTTATGTGCCTCTTTGGGACTGTCAATTGTGTCACAGTAATCAGTAAAATATTGTGGATGCAAGAACGTTGGCATATGTGTGAATTGCAATGCATGGTGATGATATTTAAAAATTTATTTTAGATCTTTAAAAAAAAAAACTGTATTTTTGAATTCAGTGCTACAAAAGTGAACAACATGTACAAACAACATATGAATGCAATAATAACAAAAGGTCAACTGATTAAAGTTGAAAAAAAAAAAAAAACATTAACAAACTTGTTTTACCAATTACAAGTTTCCTTTATACAGTAGCCACTGTCCTGATACAAGAGAGTGGGACCTGTTTGCCAAAATGATAGCTGAGCCCCGCAGATTATGCCAGGAAAGCTGCTTTCCCCGTGTAATCTGCGAGGCACCACTGTCAGTTTCTTTAGGCTTTTTAATACTTCTAAAATAAATTTAATAGATTATTTTTCAATGTGCATGAATATTGTCGAAATCTTGTTTCTATGTGTGGTATGTGAATACATATGTACAGGGGGTCAGCTGTATTAGCTCATGATACATGCAAGCTCTGCTTTAGAGCTCAGTGCTGCCAGACTCAGGCCACTGCTGAAAGGTGTCATATATGTATATTGCAAAAACTGTGGGGGTGAGCAAAATAAGCATCATGATATGAAGTTATACTGCAGAATGCTGAGCTGTTGCATGTATAATATGAAATGCAGATGTAGCAAGACACACTGATTTAGACGGCCCAGGCTTCATGTCACATGTGGGAGTTAAGGAGCAGAGATTTTGTATAACTGAGGCAAGAACACGTTGCTCTTTTCTCAAAACAATGCATTTAATGCTAAGTCCATTTTAAGTGATCCTTTAAGAGACAGATTTATTAGGAAATACGGTATAATGTATACACTATGTTTTGCTTCTTTTTAGGGCGATGGCAGGTAGCTAACTAAAGCGATGCAATGTTGTTTCTCCCACTAAGCTGATAGGTTCTGTAGCATAGAGCAGAGAAGGGCACAAGTAGATTGCAGCAATTTATTATGCACAGCATTGTGAGGCATCTGACAGTGACAAAATAGTAGGAAAGATTTAAATGTTCACGCTATGGATTGTTTTTGAGACTGTTATGCAAAAGCCAAGTGCAGTTTACTCTACTAACCATCCAATTGTTCAGTAAAAAACATAAAACAAAGAAATGCCTTGTTGATGTATTCAATGACATACCAGTACAGTTGCCTTTCAATAAACTGGACTGATCAGTCTGGTCTATTGGAAACAGAAAGACACAGTCAATACCTGTGGAGTGTGAACCTAGAAGCTGGCTCGATCAGATGACTAAAGGTGATCAAGAGAAGGAGGACTGGCAAGCTCAGTGATGGTGACAGGTCTCTTTTTTGGACCACATTTCTTCAAACCAGCAACCCTGGTGCATTTTTGCAGCATACGTGGTGTAGACCTGATATGTAATTATATGATAGGGGCCCCCCTACAGCTCTGTTGTAACACAAAGTATGTTTGTTTTTGCAGTGGCTGTAATTATTCAGTGTATTCGGCACTATAAGCTCATTTATCTCTAAGCTTGAAAGTATTTTTAAGAACAGGGCATAGTTTTTAAATTGTATTGTATAAATTGTATTATTTTTTATTTTTTTTAATTTAGAACTCATCAAAATTAAATAAATGTTATGCATTTCCTTGTTTTTTCCCTGTTCCCCTCACATGAACTGAAAAGTGTCAAAATGTACCAATTTACCAGTCAAAATCACATCCAAATCCACCTTTTTCTCACTTTCTGTGCAGAGGTGAAAAACCTTTGCTTCTGCCTCCTCCCCCAGTCCCCTGTTGCTACAGTTGGCATCTGCCATGTTATATTGGACTACAATGTGACACGGTAAAGTAATGTGGTCACATGGTATTGTTACTGTTCAATCATTTCAGCTTTAGGTCTCCTATCCTTGCCTAATATCACCCAACACAGTCAAATTCTACCCATCACTGCATGCTTTGCCAGGAGCAGGACAGGACAAATATCACACCCACAGGGCTACAAGGATCACTCCTACAAAGTTATCTCATGCTAGGAATGCTGGAAGGTGTAGTTTTGCTAGTCACCTTCAGTGCTTCAATAGCACGGGGAAGTGGCGATAACGCCATCGTCCACTACCATCAGACTTGCTGTCAGTGCCGATGAGAAGTTTTGAATAATTGAATAATGTATCTATATACAGGACTAGGACGATGGCCCAGAAATGGCACAAATATGTAGCTCCTGGTACCAGAACAGTAGTTTTTGGGCTCAGAAGAGAGATGAAAGTAGATGATGCTCAAACTATTTCGTAAACGAATTTCCATTCCAAATTAACAGAAAGTATCAGAAACGTGACTGGTGTTAATATGCATAAGAATTCTGTACGAAATACGAAATTTCGTTTACGAATTTCCGATCCAAATTAACATAAACGTTTAAATTTACGATTCGTGCGAAATTCAAATTTCATACGAATCCGAATTTAATTTCGTACACGAATTACGAAATACGATTTTTTTTTTAATACGGAACAGAACAAAACTAAACAAATTTTTTGACGGCGCCCATGTCTAATAAATGGCATTTATTTATTACTCTTGGCTTGCTCTGCTTCTATGTGTTATATGATGCGTTGTTTTACAATTTTTGATTTCTAAAGTTTGAGAAATATTAAAGTGTATTTAAATTCAAAAGAAAAAATGTAATATATTTCTGCTTACCAAAACTTGGATTTGGCAGCTAAATTTGGTTTATTTTTCCTTTTTTTTAATTTATACCTGGTGAGCCTGCCAGTAACACACTTCCTGTCCTAAAGTGACAATATTCACCTGACTGTATCAATAAAAGGGCTGTCACCCTTGCACAGAAACTGTGTAAAGACTTCAAAATACCTCCTCCCGCTAAGTTCAACTTTATAAAAAAAATAAATGCATATATTTTTGAAGGTAAAAAAATGTGCATTTATTATAATTTTTTTTACTAGGAGTCTGGAAAGCATTGAACTTGTGATCAGCAGACGGAGGGTGCCACGCAGGACTCATGCAGACTGTCAGTGTAAGCTGTTTGCTCATAATTATAAAGTTTGGGACTTTATATGAGACACCTGGGAAGTAGGTGTCTCCATCTCTATTAATTGTAAATAAAGGGGGGTGGTTTGGGACTTTGAATGAGGCACATGTGTGGAAAACACATCGGATCAAAAACGCAATTTTATTGAAGATATACATGACATAACGCATATACATGCACAAATGATTGGTTGAATGGCCATCATAACCAATGGCCCAATGTTGGGTAATAACATGTAAAGGTATCAATCATGAAGAAAATTGTACAAACATGTTGGGCAAGGTGGGTCCATGTAGAAATATAAGTTAACATTAAAATTGAGTGAATCACATCATATGTAGTAGCAATGTACCTAGGATAGCCTGTTGGCTAACACCTACACATTCCTGAGGTAAACAGCCACTTTGGTGAAGAAGAGCACTGGCACCAGGGCCAGCGGTGTAATGATGATGACAAATTAATCCTCCCAAGACACTTCTCGGTAGCGGTCAGGCTGGGGAAAAATGGTGTAGTCCGCTCCTGAACAGGACTCCACACTTGAGCTCTTGACAGCTACTGCAGAACAGCCAGGGGTATATACTGCCTACTGTCTCTGGTGCATGGAAATAGTAACCTTGCCAGCTCCCCAATTATGAATTCCACCAAAGAGGTTTGGGAGAAGACATGTGCACTGGTGAAAAATGTGTTAGTTTTTGTTTCATTCTGTTTTTTTTTTAAGTTTCATTAAGGGTCATTCATTATGATCGCAATTAGTAAATTCGAAAATAAGAAAGAAAATCTGAAAAATTCTAAAGAATAACTAATTAACTAACTAATAATAACTAAACTATTAAATTATAGGTATTGGAGTTTCCTTTCAAATTTGCCTGTTAGTGAACGTAACGAATAGGAATTTATCTGACGTTACTAATTAGCCAAAATAACAAATGCCGTATCTAAATGAATGGAACAAAACAAATTAATAATAAATAATAATAATAAAAAGTCTACAAACTTACAAATTTTACGAATTTTCAAATATTCGAATTCATGAATATTTGGAAAAATTTGTTAAACGGGTTTTCATTTATTCGGATATTTTCGATCTACCGAATTTGACGAAATTCATTAAAAAAATTATTTGAAACAAAACTAATTGCACATGTCTAATTGGGAGCAGATCAATTGGAGAAAACAGCTGTTCTACCATCTTCCACATCTGTTGAAGCAGCATTTGTAGTTCAATCCCTCAATAAGCACTTTTAAAGGTTGACCTTCCTCCAGGGGAAAAAATACACATATGTAGACTTAGAGGAACAAGAAAAGGAAAAGTAAGATCTAAAAAAAGAGGAAAAACAGGATTTCAAAAATCTACCATAAGTTTCGCTTCACAACGGCTAAAATATAATGTAATATCCCTTCATCAGAAAGGTCTCAGTTTTGCCCCTAGTATGGAGCCCAACTTCTTTGAACTTTTTTAGGATCTGCAGAAATTCTTTAGAATCCTGGCAATCAAAAGATTATTTTACATTGGGATGTTGAGATATTCGAGGGCACCAATGACCAGATAGCATTAGGAGCTCTCATTGCACTTCTGGAAAAATTGATTTTATTGGTAATGCACTTGAATATTTCATGCACGCATACTGCACACCCTTTTGTCCACAATCTGTTTTTTACTCACTACGTGTTAAAAGTGAGATTATAAAAATGTGTTAAAGTATGGGTTATGCAGGTTTAAAACAAAAAAATAACAGCAATAAAAACACTCATGGCAAGAATACTACCAAGAAGGAGTACAAAGCACTTAAAGCATAAAAGGCAGTTCTCAACTGACAAGGGTGGGGGCATGGTCATTCCAGACAGTAAGGACTATGTAGCAGAAATGCTAAGGGTATTATCAGATACCAATATATATGGAAATGAAGAAAGGAAACGCATACCACTATACAAACATGAATTACATACTTTGATTGAAAATGCATATAAATTGAGTTTTATAAACAAGGCAGAGTGAGCCACCGTTATGAAGGACTATTACAATACACCTTATTTTTATCATATTACTAAATTTCATAAAATTCCAGAATGCTCATGGGGACAACCCATTATTGAAAACATAGATGGATTAATGAATATAATTTCACAATGCATGGATTTCTTTTTTGCAGCCACTAGTGACTTCAGTACCTGCTTATATTAACCACTTAAGCCCCGGACCAATTGGCAGCCAAAGGACCAGGCCCCTTTTTGCGATTCGGCACTGCGTCGCTTTAACTGACAATTGCACGGTCGTGCGACGTGGCTCCAAAACAAAATTGGCGTCCTTTTTTTCCCATAAATAGAGCTTTCTTTTGGTGGTATTTGATCGCCCCTGCGGTTTTTATTTTTTGCGCTATAAACAAAAATAGAGCGACAATTTTGAAAAAAATGCAATATTTTTTACTTTTTGCTATAATAAATATCCCCCAAAAATATATAAAAAAATTTTTTTCCTCAGTTTAGGCCAATACGTATTCTTCTACATATTTTTGGTAAAAAAAAATCGCAATTAGCGATTATTGATTGGTTTGCGCAAAAGTTATAGCGTTTACAAAAAAGGGGATAGTTTTATAGCATTTTTACTAATATTTTTATTTTTTTACTAGTAATGGCGGCGAGCAGCGATTTTTATTGTGACTGCGACATTATGGCGGACACATCGGACATTTTTGACACATTTTTGGGACCATTGTCATTTATACAGAAATCAGTGCTATTTAAATGCACTGATTCCTATGTAAATGACAGTGGCAGTGAAGGAGTTAACCACTAGGGGGCGGGGAGGATTGAGTGTGACGTGTGTGTGTTTTTTTTCACAGTAGGGGGCGTGCCTGACGTCTGACGTCACTGATCGGCTTTCCCAATGACAGGAAACAGCCGATCAGTGACAGGCAGTGTAGGAAGCGCGGGGAGAGGTTTGTTTACACAGACCTCTCCCCGTTCTTTAGCTCTGTGACCCGATCGCGGGACACCAGCGGCGATCAGGTCCGCTGGTCCCGCGGCCGCGGTCATGGAACTCCCGACCGGGTCGCGAGCGCCCCGCCGGCGGCGTGCGCGGGACCCCACTGCTAGCCAATTAAAGGGGAAGTACCTGTACGTGCTTTTGCCTAGCCGTGCCATTCTGCCGACGTAAATGTGCAGGAGGCAGTCGGAAGCAGTTAAAGAGAAGTATGGGATTTAGGGAAAAAAATTGCTGCATCTGTCCCCGCTTGGTCTCTGGCTCTCTGCTCTACCACCCCCACCCCTAACAAACTGCAGAGCTGGGCTGTGGAAGAGGCAGGCTTAGGCTTTCAGCGGATCACCATATGGTCCGGATCTTTTGAGAGCTTTTTTGGGCTTCAACTGAAAACCGATCTCAGGAGTTCAGAACACTCCTGTGATCCATAGGAGAAGTAAAGCCAAAATAGCTTTGGTTATACTTCTCCTTTAAAGGGTAACTCCACTTTCATGGGGAAAAATAATATTGCGCATATAATTGCGACACTAATCATATTGTAATTGAATGTTATTAAAAATGACCTTTCCTTTTCAATCTGCAGCCACTGTAATTTTCTGAGAATGCATTGCAATATTGCAACCTGGAGTTGTTCTGTACAGAGTGTGTACTGACCACTCCCCAGAAACATAATTTCCTTCTTGTGTGATTGGCTCACCAATTTTCCCAGAAGTCTGCCTAAGATCCAAATCAGATTTCAGGCATCCCCTGCAACAAAAATTTCATTTTTGGAGAGATACTTTAAATAGGAACCCATCTAAAGTGATGCAGGCCCAGCAGATTCCTCATTAGTGCTGTGCAGCTCCACACAGATAATTATGAAACCACTCCCAGTAGACCCACTTAGAACAGAGGCACAGCCAAACATACATGGATTTCTTCAGAATAACAAAAGGTAGAAATCTGCAACAAGGTTTGTTATAATCTTTGCAATGTACATAGATCACCCAGAGGGGATTTTTTTTTCTCAACAAAAGTGTTACGCTTTAAGGATTCCTCCCATTTACTAGACATTTTACAACCTTACAGTTGGGCTGCTGGATACATCTGGCTATCTCTTGTTGTTAATTCTATTCATACTTCCATCCCTCTTGAAGCTGCTTTTGCATTATTCGATTATTCCCTGTCAATGAATGCCAATATGAACCCCCTACAATTTTAATTAATATATAATTGCCCCTATTTTACCTTTAATCACAATAATTTTCAGTTTGTAGATGCCTACTATTTGCAAAAAATTGGCATAGCTGATTTTTCGCTCAGGTATGCCAATTTATTTATGGAATTCTGGGAAGTCAGAAAAAACAAACACCTTTGTACAGTATTGTAACAATAATCCATACAATATCTATTTTGCACATGTTGCAGATCTTCATTCCTTTTTGAACTTGGGATTATCATCTGATGTTGTGGGAATATCATATCCTTTATCATTAATAAAACAGATGGCAACTCTTATTTGTATCATAAAGTTGCCATCATCCACAGAAGACAACAATTATTCTTTCCTGACAGACTCCATGGCAGCATACGTATGGGTTTAGCCCCATCCCCTTATACCTCATAGGACCCCACTCCCATAAATCTTTGTTCCGAGCCAGAGGCCGTGTTCATTTTTTGTCCTCCACCTAGGACCAAGGTGAAGTCTTACCTTTTTTGAAGATATCTGCGATCCAGGCCTGGTGGTATGCATGCAATGTTGTGGATTCAGGCAGTGTTTCTCTGGAGTCCAGCAATCCCCAGCTATTAGGAGGATGGACACGAGCAATAAATGCAGTGCCATGAAGAGCTTACTAGCCTGGCCATTGGCAGGCAAGCAGCAATGTGGCCAAACATCTCAGCTGTTAGCGGGAGGCCTTTTAAATGCCCTGGTCATGCAGTGAGAGCAGCAGCAGCTTTCGGTTCCAGGTTTGATCATGGTCATGCCGTAGTGGTAACGTATATTCTTATATGACAGCAGTGTATTTGTGTCGTTTGTCTCCGTTTTCTCTCTGGCTCCTGTGTCTTAGGCCATAGCGGCTGGAACACATCTGCGTTCCAGTCTGCCGCTTCAGGGTTTTCCTGGGCCCCTCTGCGCAGCTGCGGGGCGCAATCAAAACTAAGGCTTAGTACGCGCGTGCGCGGTTCCAGCAAGATGACGGTGGTCACACATGTGCACGAGTGCTGCCTGGCAGCAACGGTCCCAGCGCAGGCACGGCAGCAGATTTAAACAGCTGTCAAAGCAGATATTCCTTGGGATGCACTGCGGGCTTATGCGGCGGCTTCCCCAGGCACTTTTGTCTTGTTGCTGAGGTAAGTGCTCATGCTGCAGGCTCTCTGGCTGTTGACTGCTGGCTATTGTCATGCACTCTCTCATGTACATTTGATGGTTACCTTTACAGTTAGGTCTCATTTACACTTGCTTTGGCTTTACCAAGTCTTCAACAAGGCTTCAACAAGGCTTTGGATAGGCTTTGTTAAAGCTCTCTGAACGCTAGTCAAAGCTCCTGTCACTAAATAAAATGGTTAGCTTACAGTCCTGTTTACACCTACTTTTGCTTTGCTTTGCTTCAGCTTCACTTCAAAAATTATACCCCATGTAGCTTCAGTGGTACTTCAAAGCGTCTTCAAAGCCTCCATAAAAGTCGATGGCGACGCTTGACTGAAGCCCCACCGAAGCCACACCAAAGCCCCACCGAAGCCACACCAAAGCCCCACCGAAGCCACATCAAAGCCCCACTGAAGCCTCATCGAAGCACCAAACAAAAGCTGGTGTAAACAGGACTGTAAGATAACCATTTTATTTAGTGACAGGAGCTTTGACTGGCGTACAGAGCGCTTTAACAAAGCGTGTCCGAAGCCATGTTTTGAAGCAAGTGTAAACTAGCCCTTACTGAGCTGTTTCTGCCATGGATGTGTCACCGCCCACCTGTGGCCAAAAGGATTGTTTTTTTCTTTTCTTCCTGTTTGGTTTGGGTTCATTTGACAAGGAATTGTGAACTCTTTCCTTTCCTCTCAGCCCTTCTAGGTCTGAACACCAACATTTGGCCTGTGAAGATAAAGACCATCCTAGGTCACAACGCCGTCATTCCTCTTCAAGTTCCAGATGCTGTAGATCGCCCTCCAGGTCTAGGTGTCACAGAGAAGAGCTCGAAACCGCATCTGACCATCACTCTCACTGCCATTACAGCCACTCTGAGAGGAAAGCTTGCTGGAGATGTGGATCTCAGGTCCCTGAAGGCAAATCGTTCTGCGAGCCATGCTATACCCGAGCCTTGAGTGAGAGAGAAGGTGAAGACCAACAGGTGGAAACAGGAATCCCTAAGTAAATTGGACTCCGGCCGTACCCACAACCCTTCTGTCGACACAGTGTCAGCCCCTCTGGGGGACGATCTTGAGGCTCCAGGTCCCTCCCAGCTGAGCCTCTCTTCAAATGAAGCCAAGGTGGAGGTAGACAACCCTGGTGCAGGTTTTGATTTTACCTTAGAACCACCGTTGGTCAAAGCAGTCAAGGAAACTTTGAGGTGGGAAGAGAAAGTGGAGGCAACCTCCAAACAGAGGAAATATTTCAAACACCTCAAGAAAGAGCACCTAAACTTCCCCTTTTTGTGGGAACTTGGCAAGATTATTGCAGATGAATGGGGTGGCATCGAGGGGAAGAATTCCTTGCTAACCAAAGTGGCAAAAATGTATCCATTCAAAACTGAGAACGTGAGTCGGCTTCCCTTATTGACGTAGCCTTAATGAGTTCGGTGAGACATGTCACTCTTCCACTAGAGGATACCGTATCCTTCAAGGATGGCCTGGAGGGGCAAATCCATACTGACCTAAAGTGGATTTATATAACAGCAGGTATGGCCTGTAAACCAGCCCTGGCTCTTGCAGTCCTGTCCAAAGCGATGGAGGCCTGGATGGATGACGTGTATGCGTCCCTGAGAAGCGTCTCTGAAGAAGTGGCCAGGAGTTCGGATGTGCATGACATGAGGCTGGCATCAGATTTTCTGAGGGAGGCTTCCCTCGACATAATTCACTTGGTGGCACGGGTCGTGCTTTCATCCATCATGGCTAAGCGCACCTTGTGGCTGCGCCCTTGGGTAGCCAACCCTGCCTCTAAACAGGCTTGGTGCAATAAGTTAGATAGTGCCATCACCAGTGCCACGCGTGGCAAGTCAGGATTCCAGCCCCAAGATCGTCACCGGCTAGGCCAAGAAAGAGCTCACACCCAGGCAGGGTTCGGATCGTGTGAGGGATACACTTCGCTATAGACGTGGCCGTGAGTTCAGGAAGACCTGAAAGACAAGTCAGCCATCAGGCCAAAATTTTCAAAGGGAGTGCCTTTCCGGGGCATGAGAAGCATCTAAGTCCTTTTGATATTGGGCCTGCAAAGGCGGACCAAGTCGGGGCCTGCTTACTCCGCTTTCAGCATGTCTGGGCAGCCTCGATCAAGGATTACTGGACCGTCAAAATGGTCTCCTCAGGTCACTCCTGGATATTCAGCAGCCCACCCACACTCCGGTTTGTACCCACATCCTTTCCACACTCAGAAGAGAAAAAGCAAGCTCTTCTGTCCTATGTGGATTCTCTGGTGGCTCAGGGCGCAGCCATGCCAGTTCCGGCCGGCAAAACATTTCAAGGTGTTTACTCACCCCTCTTCATGGTTCTGAAGAAGAACGACTCCTGGAGACCAGTCATAGATCTGACTCACTTGAAATCCTTCATAAAGAAAGGGAAATTTAAAATGGAGACACTATTTACAATCCGTCAGGCAGTTCAGCCAGGTGACTGGCTTGTGTCCATAGATCTGAAGAACGCTTACTTCCATGATGATTTCCAGAAATTTCTTTGCTTCACTGTAGACCAAGTCCACCTTCAGTTTACCTGTCTCCCGTTTGGACTCACAACATCACCTCATGTCTTTTCAAAACTCTTTTTGGCTGTCTTGGCCCTGATCGGGATCAGAGGTATTTGTCTACACCATTATTTAGACGATCTGCTGTTGCTATCTCGGGACAGGGAGCAGCTGTTAGTCCACAGAACTCAGGTCATCTCCACTCTTCTCGAGTTCGGCTGACTATTAAACATGGAGAAGAGTCACCTAGAGCCTAGACAGTCTCTGATATTCATCGGGGTGCAATTCAATACGCTCAGGAGCCCCCATCTCCTTGCCTCTGGAGAAAATCCCAGTGATTAGGGACAGAGTACTTTGGGCAATGTTCTCCTCTCATCTCTGGGCCTCACAGTGTCTGAAGATCACTGGCACCATGGTGGCCACAACGCTTATGGTGAAATGGGCACAGTGGAAAATGTGCCCTGCTACATGTGGCTTGTAGCTGCATCCATGACACAGGAAGTACAATAACAGGAAGAAGGGTGAAGTATTACATAAAAAGGAAGCATGTCATAACATAAGGGAAAATGAACATGTGAAAACAAGTGAATTACCACAAAAGTTCACTAGATGGCAGCATGTGAACTAAATATAAAAGCCCATAGAAAATGGTTCAGAAAACAATCAATATAAATTCTATACCCCGTTGGGGCAGCACAATGTCCCTGAGAGGTTAGAATAAAGAACTTGAGATAAGCTCTAATTTGTAACGTGTAGGAAATAACTAGTAACAATTAGCAACAATTATATACAAGGTATTTCTCCTCCTTCATGACTAGGATCATAGCGTATCCAGCAACCTGTCGCTATCTATGATCTGTATTATGAATCTCCATTATGTTCAGTCCCCATTATACTGTAGCTAAGAGATGGTACCGTATTTATCGGTGTATAACACGCACTTTTTCCCCCTTAAAATCAGGGGAAAGTCGTGGGTGCGTGTTATACACAGATCCCCCCAAAAAAGTGACAAAAAAATCAAGCGGCGCCGAAAAATAGCGAGCGACGCCCAAAAAAACGAGCGCCGCCCAAAAAGAACCAGCGCCGCCCAAAAAGATCGAGCCGACTGCTCGGCTCCGCTCGCAGTCCCGCCTCCCTGCGCTCGCTCCCGATACAGCAGGGAGGCGGGACTGCGAGCGGAGCCGAACAGTCGGCTCTGTCTTTTCCGTCGACGCTCTGTGTTTTTCGTCGGCGCTCAGTCTTTTTCGTCGGCGCTCGGTCTTTTTCGGAGGCGCTCACGTGGTCTGTCTCAGCGGCGGGAAATTTAAACGTGGGCAAGCTGCAAATGACGCTGGCAAGCTGCAAAAGACACGGGGCAAGCTGCAAATAACACTGGGCAAGCTGCAAATGACACTGGGCAAGCTGCAAATGATGCTGGGCAAGCTGCAAATGACGCTGGGCAAGCTGCAAATGACGCTGGGCAAGGCTGCAAATGGCGCTGGGCAAGCTGCAAATGACGCTGGGCAAGCTGCAAATGATGCTGGGCAAGCTGCAAATGATGCTGGGCAAGCTGCAAATGACGCTGGGCAAGCTGCAAATGACGCTTAAATGTAAGTTTTTTTTTCACTAAACTTCCCTCCTAAAACTTTTTTTCCTTAAAATGCCCTCCCAAACTTGGGGTGCGTGTTATACGCCGATAAATATGGTAACTAATGTTTCATTAATTTAATGATTACAACAATTGATTGTGTGTTTTTTGCATTACTCTGGGTTTGTAATGAAACCCAGAACTAGTGAAGTTCCATTTCTTGTTTTTTATATACAGTACATTTTTCATATACAATAATTTTTTATGTACACTCTTTTAGAAACATTTTTCTTTTGTTCTTATTTTTCTATCTTATGAGATATATCAACTTATATTATATCATTTAATTAATCATACTTAATAATTTTTAATTAATTGAAGTAAGCTTTATAAGCGTTTCATAAAATACATTTTCTGTAGCTTTTGGTACCCTATCTTTATTGTTACATGTCAGGTGTTAAAATACTGGGGCACTGAATTACCAGCTCCAATATTTAAAATAAAGAGCGGGTTTCTGTGTGGACAGAGGTTGCCACGATCCCTAGTCATTATAAATCCATATAAAAAATCTCTGCTTAGACTTCTAAGGTAACTAAATCAATTGTATAAAAATCTTCACTTCATAAAGCATATACAGAATATAAAATTAGCTAAATGTAGCAATAAAAAAATGTAATAAATATTACAGGACAATCCCAAAACATGATTGCTCCAATATTAGGATGTTTCATCCCTGGGTACTATCAGGCTTAAGAAAGGGGGACCAAGGTTACAATTCCCAAAAGGCAGTAGGTTGTACATGCTTCCAATCAGTCTGCAGTAGTTGTTCAGTTGTGGGATTGTGCCATCTTTCCTCAGCCTGACAGCTACCTGGAAGTGTCTCAGGAATTTTTTTTCTCATACATGCACAGCTGGCCCCAGTGCCAGTGCTCCCCTTCACCAAGGTGACTGTGCACATAGTCCTCTGCTCCCAAGGAATATTTGAATGCAGCAAACATATTTGCCTTTGCTTCTATTTTAAATAAGTGTTTTATTGCAGCAGATCAATGCACTTGCTGTTCCCTTTTGTTTTTTTTCAGGTTCTGTGCCTTACCTTGTGCTGTTGGAGGATAGCTGGTGGCAATGATCTGGATTTAAAGACTCTGTGCAAGGACTTTTACATTGTATTGCATGTCCTGTTGCTGCAGAAATAAGTTGTTATTCTCACATTATTACAGAATGTAGATATATTTACCTGTAAACTCTAATGGACAAACACAAGTATATCTTCCAATCTGATTGAGGCATGTACCTCCATGCTGGCAGGGATTAGAAATACATTCATCCACTTCAATGTTACATAATGCTCCTTGAAAACCAGGAACACAGTAACATGCTTGTCCATTTCCCCTTTCCCTGCACACAGCCCCATTCTGGCAGGGGTTCCAAAGGCACTCATCTTCTGGAGTTTCACAGAATGTCCCCTTATAACCTATTGCACAAAAGCAGGTGGAACCTCTTTCTGCCACATAGCACTGTCCTCCATGTCTGCAAAGATTCCTGTGGCATCTCCGCATTCGAATTTCACAATTTTTTCCCTTAAATCCTGCTTGACAGCGGCATTCATAGGTTCCTGTATCAAGGGTAACCTGGCACGTGGCATTCTTTGGGCAAGGATTTGAGAGGCAGGGATCAGAGTCTGCACAGCCTACAACAGATGTGCAGGGGTCATCATATTTACATGGAACAGAAGAACAGGGTGTTAGGCTTTCTTCACATACAATACCTAGGAAATAAAAAAAAAGACAGATTAATACATCTGTAAAAATAATATGATACATTACTGCACAGTTCAAGGGATGATGCTACAGAAGTGCTTGGAGTTGAGAGCTCCTCTCTGGTGCTCATGACATTCATCCAAGATGGATCACCATTAACATCTGATAATCATAGGAAATAAGAACTCCACTGAGCTCTCATTGAACCAAACATTTCATGCGCACTTCAAGATATTAATATTGTTCACTACTTCCAGGTATTAGCATTAGTATTTAAAAGAAAAGTGCGGCAATGTAAAAAAAAAAAAAAAAAAAACATACATGTCTGCCCCAAAACGCCCCGTATGTTGAGGGCATGTGGCCTGGTATGATTCAGTAGGGTGGGATGCTTTCCTGACCTGCATGCCAGAATAAGGGTCTGATATGGCGTTTGGGGGGGAACCCACGCCATTTTAAAAAACAAAAATCCATACCAGACCCGATTTTTTTAATAGCCGGGTTTAAATGTAATTGGACTTGGTTTTATTTCTTTAGAAATTTAATTTTTTGCTGCAGCATGTTATATATATGCTACAGATGCGCCACTTTACAGACAGACTAAGGGCACTGTATTTAAAAGAATTTTTAATTTTTATTGTTGTACTTTAAGCATCATTAAAATCACTGCTCCTGAAAAAAACGACAGTTTTTTTTTTTTTTTTTCAAAATTTGCATTGATTCATGTCTCCCAGGGCAGTACCCAGGCCCCCATACCCCTTTTATGGTAAATTACTTGCATATAAGCCTTCAAAATGGGCACTTTAATTTTTCCTGTTTGGCTCCCATAGACTTCAATGGGGTTCGCTGTTTGGGGTAGAACTTTTCCCCTGTTCAGGAGTTCTTCTGCAAACCGAACAGGGGGTCGTTAGGCCCATCTCTACCCACCACCTCTAAGCCCGAGAACTGAGAGATCACCTGACCAATGATCTCAGTTCTCAGTCCGCTGTGAGCAGAGAGCAGTAATGGTCAATCACAGCACTCTGCTCTGCTCCTCCAGGGCTCACTGGAGTGCCAGGCAGGAGAGGGGTGGGAGCAGTGCGCTGAGAGGCTGAGCCAGCTGCTGGTCAGGAATCTTGGTGGATCCTGACATAATTTCTGGGATCCTCTCACCGCAGTGGGTCTGTGACATCAGCCGACAGTGGACTTTAACCTGCTGTCGACTGATTTTGTGTCACAGGAGTGCAAAAGTTAGTGCTCTGTGACCCACATGAGAAGTATGGCCAAACAAGCTTTGTCCTTACAACTGTGTGCTGACCTTGTCCTAACAATGGTTACCCACTGAACAAAAAGAAAGAAAACACACCATGCCATTGCTTATAGCTCCAACCGCAAAGCATCTCTTGACTTGCTGTTGGCCGATGTTTGCCATTGAATCATTGTTCTTTGCACAACCACCATCTTGTGCCAAATGCTAATTCTCATTTTCTAGTAGTATTAGTAGTAGAAGATTTGAGCAGAATTAAAATTATTTTGTTTATCTTGTCAAAAATGATTGTATTTCATTTTTGTAATGCCTGGCCGCTACTTTTTGCATGAAAAGAAGTAAATTTTTTTTTTTTATTAAGATTGTTTACTTTATTAAAATTTTGTATATGTCACATATGTATGAGCCAATCAAATTTCAATAAAATAAAGTACATACATAAAGTACATATTTATTATATTAAGTTTTGCTTGTGTGAATATTTCTGGGGAGGGGGCCCACAGCTTTAATTTGATTCTTAAAGGGGTCCGTGACTCAAAAAAGGATAACAACCGCTACTCTAACTGCTACTTCTGCTAGACAGTTTGTTCTGTCTGTTAAGGGAAGGTGAAAAGTAACAAACTTGCTGGTTGGATCACCAGGTGAAAATAAAGGGAAAAAAAAAGTCTACAAAAAGAAAACGAATGAAACCATCGCATCTAAGTATTGGTAAGCTGCAATATATTATATTTTTGTTTTTTATATTTGTTCTTTCTCTGGATGGTGAACTATAGACAAATGAAAACTAAAAATAAAATATATGTATGAATAGAATAACATTTAAATTATTAACCGACACAAAACTGTTTTACATACACCTTCAGACTTGCATATAAAGGCCAAATCTGTCTTACTCTGCATCAGGACAGCAATGTTGTTAGCAGCTATTCAATTAGTTGCTATGGAAACCAGTTGATACCCATCAAAAGCATTGCCATGGTAACTAGAGAAACAAAAGATGAATCTTATTATAGGGTACCAATTTTCTATGTCCTGCAAGATAAATACACCAAAAGCTGGTGTCTTACAAGGATTAAGTGATTTGGACTTGTTTTGTTAATGACATTCAGTGAAGGGTTTAGTGGTAATATAAAGAATTATATGTATTATGAAGATATAATTCCAACTATTTGTGTCAATAATACAATCTATATAATGTATATTTAGAAGTGTGCTTCGTGATAATACAAGGACAGGTACTGCATTTCGATAACAAGGATAAATTGGCACTGTTTTATCACTAATGTTCCAGAGCCGTGACATGGAAAGAACAAGTTTAGGGATTAATTTTTGGCATCCTGTGAATTTCTACCACACAGCAGGAGATGCCAGACCTTACAGACAAGCAATCACAATGCGAATTGACATGGCAGAAAATTCAGTTGCTCAAGCTGAATTTAAGAAGCAAAACAAATTAGCAGAAATTAAAGTAAATGAAGTCTTTAATTGAAGTCATCGAGCATACATGTAGACAACTTCTGGTTATACACTGCATTACCATTATTGAATTTTTGTATTAAAGCAAATACTTTTTGCCTAAAGTATAAAAACATTTTTTAGTTTTGGATAGAGTGGAGAAGGATTAGAACCCCTGTCAGTTTTTTTATTGCTGTCCATGCCCCCGTTACAGAGATTGACCCTCTCTATTTGCCCTGTTTACCATTATCGTTGATAGTGAAAGTAAAAGAAAAACCCAGAAAATTTTGGGTTGTTCCCAGAATAGAGGGGAAATCTTCCAATGGGTCACTAGTTCTGGTGACCGGGGGGGGGGGGGGGGGGCGCTCTCAGGGGTACCCTTCATTTGCAGATTTTCTTCTCACTTCGTGTTTTAGTTATGGACAGGAAGTGAAGGTGAAACTCCCCAAAAACCTGTCAAGGGTTATAACCCTCCCTTACACTATCCGAAATGAAAACAAAAGTTTAACCTATAGTTTTAACTTAAAGTTAAAAGAAAAAAACATTCCCCTCTAGGTGATCAATGTGCAGTGCAAGGATTTTAACAAACTTTGTAGCAGATTCCTACCTTTTGTTATTCTGTATGTATAATCCCTGTATGTTTGTCTGTGTCCATGTGGTAAGTGAATCTGTATGGGAGTGGTTTCATACTTATCAATCAGCTGCTGCACCTGCAGGGCTCTAATGAGGTAAATTGAAGGGGCTGCGTCCCTTTAGACGTGGTTTCTGTTTGGGAGTATCTCATCAAAAATGCCATTTTTGTTGCAGGGGATGCCTGAAATTTGACTTGTATCTTAGTGCAGACTTCTGGGAAAATCAGTGAGCCAATCACACAAGCTGAAAATTATGTTTCTGGGGGGTGGTCAGTACACATTCTGTATACAGAACACCTCCAGGTAGCTATATTGCATTGCATTTTACAGAAAATTACAGAGCTGCAGATTAAAAAGGAAAGGTAATTTTTTTTTATAACATTCAATTACAATATGACTAGAGTCGGAATTGCTAATATGCTATATTATTTATTTTTTATTTGCCATTTTGTTTCCCACAAAAGTGGAGTTACCCTTTAAATATATAAAGACTTATTAGTCAATATTATAGCAGAACATTTATCAGTTAGTGTTTCTTAGCAGATATATACGTAAATACATTATATTTATACTCCTCGTCTGGATTTGGTTAAAAAGAACGTTAGGCAAAGTATGAAAAAAGCAGTAAGCCATAGGAACAGCAGCTTACCTGTGTCTGCTTTCCTGTTTCTGAATGCACTCACAGCAGAAAAGCTTATGATCCACAAAGGATTTTGGCCTGCTATGACTCCAAAGCTTGCTTGCAAAACAAGATTTCTGTATATTGATAGCATTCAATTATTGGGGACATATACAGACTGTGTGATCTGTACAAAAATATACCCGCCCAAATGCAATAAGGGTAATTATTATAACAGTTGTGAGCTAGAGATGCTGGAGGTCTAAACTTCCGTACCTATTGGGGCTTCCATTTAGGGTCTATTCACACTTCATTGCTACAATCCGTTATTTTGAAAGGGCTACCAATGCATCACAATGCAGACAAAATGACACATGACTTAACTTTCTAACACAGCACACCACAATACATGGTATGTCCAGTGTGGTGCACTGCAGTGCGGGTGTGTTGAAAATAAATTGCACCACAAAGCATCACAGTATGCAAGTTATGCAAATAGCCATAATGTAGGATAAAATGTGAATGTAAGGCGAAAATGTGAAAGGTCCCATAAAACTACTATGTACTATGGATTAGCTGGATGGAAGAGACAGCACAGCATTAGCTGCCTGCCCGAAGGGACAATTTGTGCCATTGAAACTTCGATGGGAGCCCTCCAATAAGGGTCACTGTGATGAACCATTAATGTTGTATGTTAATTGTATCTTGAGCTATAGATCTATGTGAGCAAAGGGCTGTTTTCATCTAAAAATGTGTGCCTCTAAACATATGAAGTAGAGTCAAGAACTCATTATTTACCTGATTAAAAAACATTTTTTTTAAATAACTGATCAATGTAAGGAAGAAAAAAATTTGCTGGTCCATGGGGATGTACAGCTGTGAGAGCTGAACTAGTTAAGACATTTTGGGGGAGATTTACTAAAACCGAAGACTGCAAAATCTGAATCTGGTGCAGCTGTGCATGGTAGCCAATCATCTTCTAACTTCAGCTTGTTCAGTTAAGCTTTGAAAATAAAACCTGGAAGCTGATTTGTTTTCTATGCACAGCGGCACCATATTTTGCACTCTCCAGTTTTAGTAAATCTCCCCCAATAGTTCTTAACCAGTACAACACCTGTACATCCCCATGGAACAGATAATTTGTGTTCTCTTAATTTGATAAGCTATTTAACAAAATATTTTTCAGGTAACTATGCATTTTATTTTAGATTTGTTTCTGTTTAACCACTTGCCGACCGCCCCATGTAGATATACGTCGGCAGAATGGCACGTACAGGCAGAATCACGTACCTGTACGTGACATTCTTCCGGCGGTTGGGGGGTCCGATCGGACCCCCCTCCGCCGGCGGGGACGGTCGGCATCGCTTCAGGAGCGATCCGGGACGAGGGGACGGCCAGTGGTTTCTGGCCACCCCCTCGCGATCGCTCCTGGCGAATGAAAAGCTTCCCCTTCCTGTCTATTGTATAGACAGGAAGGCGGAAGTGATGTCACGCTCGGTGCGCCGGTCTATGTGACCGGAGACGCCGAGCGGCGAACATGTACAGGTTAGTGCACAACACTACACTGACACCAGTACAGTTAGGCACATATTCCACCCCCCTGTCACCCCCTGATCACCCCCCAGATCACCCCCTCCCCCCCCAGTCACAGTGTCACTAATTGCAGTGATCATTTATTTACTGATCACTGCATTTAGTGTCAGTGTGACTGTAATAACTGTCAGGGCAGTTAGTTTTAGGTCCTAGGTAGCCCCCTACCCCCCCCCTAATAAAGGTTTAACCCCTTGATTGCCCCTAGTTAACCCCTTCACCCCCTTTTGCCAGTGTCACTAAGCGATCGTTTTTCTGATCGCTGCATTGTGTCGCTAGGTAACCATTTTTTTTTTATTTTAACCGCCATGTTTTATATAGGTTCATAAATAGTTTTATAGGTCAGGTACCCCCATATTACAACCTAAATAAAGGTTTTAACCCCTGATTGCCCCTAGAGTTAACCCTTTCACCAGTAATCACCGTATAACTGTCACTGGTGACGCTGGTTAGCCAGTTAGTTATTTCGTTATTTAGGTTCCCCGTCAGGTTTTTTATATAGCGTCAGGTACCCCCATATATTACCTAATAAAGGTTTAACCCCTGATTGCCCCTAGTTAACCCTTTCACCCCTTTTGCCAGTGTCACTAAGCGATCGTTTTTCTGATCGCTGCATTAGTGTCGCTAGGTAACCAGTTTTTTTTTAGGTTAACCGCCATGTTTATATAGGTTCATAAATAGGTTTATAGGTCAGGTACCCCCATATTACAACCTAAATAAAGGTTTTAACCCCCTGATTGCCCCTAGAGTTAACCCTTTCACCAGTGATCACCGTATAAAATGTCACTGGTGACGCTGGTTAGCCAGTTAGTTATTTCGTTATTTAGGTTCCCCGTCAGGTTTTTATATAGCGTCAGGTACCCCCATATATTACCTAATAAAGGTTTAACCCCCTGATTGCCCCTAGTTAACCCTTTCACCCCCTTTTGCCAGTGTCACTAAGCGATCGTTTTTCTGATCGCTGCATTAGTGTCGCTAGGTAACCAGTTTTTTTTTTTGTATTACTGTTACGGGTGACGCTGGTTAGTTAGCTTGTTTTTTATACTGTCAGGGCACCCGCCATTTATTACCCAATAACGGTTTAACCCCCTGATCGCCCGGCGGGTGATATCAATTAGGTTTTAGGGTCAAATAAGGTCTGCGTCGCCCCAGGTTAGTGCCAGTACCGCAAACACCCACGCGCAAAGCATACACCTCCCTTAGTGGTATAGTATCTGAACAGATCAATATCTGATCTGATCAGATCTATACTAGCGTCCCAGCAGTTTAGGGTTCCAAAAAAACGCATTGTTAGCGGGATCAGCCCAGATACCTGCTAGCACCTGCGTTTTCCCCCTCCGCCCAGCCCAGCCCAGCCCACCCAAGTGCAGTATCGATCGATCACTGTCACTTACAAAACACTAAGCACACATAACTGCAGTGTTCGCAGAGTCAGGCCTGATCCCTGCGATCGCTAACATTTTTTTTGTGGTAGCGTTTTGATTCAGTCGCTAACAGTCAGGAGCTTTTTTACCTGTGAATCTCAAAAAAATAAAAAAAACAAAAATAGTTGTCGTTTTATTGTTCTCTCTCTCTCTCTATTGTTGCTCTTTTTTTACTCCATTCTATTCTGCAATGTTTTATTATGTTTTATCATGCTTGCTTTTCAGGTATGTAATTTTGTTTACTGTGTTTTAGTGTTAAGCATTTTTTTGTTTTCAGGTGCGCCATTCAGTTGCAGCGCGGATTTATTTATCTTGACAGCAACAGCGTTTGCTCCCACGATACATAAAGCCGCGACTCCAACACTGTAGGAGGTGATTTCACCACCACAGTTAAAAAAAAAGAGCATATGTGCCGAAGCATGGGGGCAGCAGGGGGGGCGGAGGAGCGATTGGCTCCTAATGCCACGTACATACGGTCGAAATTCCGACCGTGTGTACACGGCATAACTTTTGCGGGAGGATGCCCCCATGCATCGGCATATATAAATGGTGCATGTATGCCCATCATTAGAAGTGGGTGGATGAAGGGAGGTATTCTAATGGTGGGCATACCCACCAATCAATCTCTTTTTTTCGTTCAGCCAAGAGGCTGCATGAAAAAAAAAAAGATTACAATATATGTCCAGTATGTTGCTGGACTTTGAATGGTTATACCAGAATGATGCCTGCAGGTTTAGGTATCATCTTGGTATCATTCTTTTCAGCCAGTGATCGGCTTTCATGTAAAAGCAATTCTAGCGGGTAATTAGCCTCTAGACTGCTTTTACAAGCAGTAGGAGGGAATGTCCCCCCTCCCGGATATAAACCGCGCCATTGGGAAATTGGGAAAGCATTTTATCACACCAATCTTGGTGTGGTCAGATGCTTTGAGGGCAGAGGAAAGATCTAGGGTCTAATAGACCCCAATTTTTTCAAAAAAAGAGTACCTGTCACTGCCTATTGCTATCATATGGGATATTTACATTCCCTGAGATAACAATAAAAATCATAACAAAGAAAAAAAATGGAAGGAACAGTTTAAAAATAGAATAAAAAAGCTAAATAAATAAAAAAAAAAAACTAAAAAAAAAAAAAAAAAAAAGCACCCCTGCCCCCCCTTCTCTTGCGCAAAGGCGTACACAAGCGTTGGTCTGGCGTCATATGTAAACAGCAATTGCAGCATGCATGTGAGGTATCACCGCGAAGGTCAGATCGAGGGCAGTAATTTTAGCAGTAGACCTCCTCCGTGAATCTAATGTGGTATCATGTAAAGGCTTTTAAAGGCTTTTAAAAATGTATGTAGTTTGTCGCCACTGCGTGTTTGTGCGCAATTTTAAAGCATGTCGTGTTTGGTATCCATGTACTCGGCCTAAGATCATATTTTTTATTTCATCAAAAATTTGAGCAATATAGTGTGTTTTAGTGCATTAAAATAAAAAAAAGTGTATTTTTTCCACAAAAAATGCGTTTGAAAAATCGCTGCGCAAATACTGTGTGAAAAAAAAAAATGCAACACCCACCATTTTAATCTGTAGGGCCTTTGCTTTAACAATATATATAGTGTTTGGGGGTTCAACGTAATTTTCTTGCAAAAAAAAAATATGTTTTCATGTAAACAAAAAGTGTCAGAAAGGGCTTTGTCTTCAAGTGGTTAGAAGAGTGGGTGACGTGTGACATAGGCTTCTAAATGTTGTGCATAAAATGCCAGGACAGTTCAAACCCCCCCCAAATGACCCCATTTTGGAAAGTAGACACCCCAAGCTATTTGCTGAGAGCAATGTTGAGCCCATTAAATATTTTTTTTTTTGTCCCAAGAGATTGAATAATGAAAAAAAAAAAATATATATATTTTTTTTACAAAAAGTTGTCACTAAATGATATATTGCTCAAACATGTCATGGGCATATGTGGAAATACACCCCAAAATACATTCTGTTGCTTCTCCTGAGTACGGGGATACCACATGTGTGGGACTTTTTGGGAGCCTAGCTGCGTACGGAACCCCAAAAACCAAGCACCGCCTTCAGGCTTTCTAAGGGAGTAATTTTTTTATTTCACTTCTCACTGCCAATCACAGTTTCGGAGGCCATGGAATGCCCAGATGGCATAAAACCCCCCAAAATGACCCCATTTTGGAAAGTAGACACCCCAAGCTATTTGCTGAGAGGTATTGTGAGTATTTTGCAGATGTCGCTTTTTGTCACAAAGTTTTGAAAATTGAAAAAAGAAAAAAAAAAAAATTTTTTTTCTTTACTTTCTTCATTTTCAAAAACAAATGAGAGCTGTAAAATACTCACCATGCCTCTCAACAAATAGCTTGGGGTGTCTACTTTCCAAAATGGGGTCATTTGGGGGGGTTTTGTGCTATTTTGGCATTTTATGGCCTTCGAAACTGTGATAGGTAGTGAGGAGTGAAATCAAAAATTTGCACCCTTAGAAATCCTGAAGGCGGTGCTTGGGTTTCGGGGCCCCGTACGCGGCTAGGCTCCCAAAAAGTCCCACACATGTGGTATCCCCATACTCAGGAGAAGCAGCAAAATGTATTTTGGGGTGCAATTCCACATATAACTATGGCATGTGTGAGCAATATATCATTTAGTGACAACTTTTTGAAGAAAAAAAAATTCTTTTTTATTTTTGTCTTTATTCAATCACTTGGGACTAAAAAAAAAAATATTCAATGGGCTCAACATGCCTCTCAGCAAATAGCTTGGGGTGTCTACTTTCCAAAATGGGGTCATTTGGGGGGGTTTTGTACTTCTCTGCCATTTTAGCACCTCAAGAAATGAAATAGGCAGTCATAAATTAAAAGCGGTGTAAATTCCAGAAAATGTACTCTAGTTTGTAGACGCTATAACTTTTGCGCAAACCAATAAATATACGCTTATTGGCATTTTTTTTACTAAAGACATGTGGCTGAATACATTTTGGCCCAAATGTTTGACTAAAATTGAGTTTATTAGATTTTTCTTATAACAAAAAGTAGAAAATCTCTTTTTTTTTCAAAATTTTCGCTCTTTTTCCGTTTATATCGCAAAAAATAAAAATCACAGAGGCAATCAAATACCATCAAAAGAAAGCTCTATTTGTGGGAAGAAAAGGACGCAAATTTCGTTTCGTTACAAAATTGCATGACCGCACAATTACCAGTTAAAGTAGTGCAGTGCGAAATTGAAAAAAGACCTCTGGTCCTTAAGCTGACAATTGGTCCGGGGCTGAAGTGGTTAAAAATACACAAAAATTATGATTTTGGAATAAAGCTAAGTTATTTACAAACCAAATGAAGCCTTTAACTAGCAAAATTAAAAGAAACAAAAAGATGGTTAATAAATATATAAGTAAACAAAAAAAAGAATTGTCAGGAAAATAATAGTTAATGAGGCGTTTATTAGAACTGATTAGCGTAAACTAAAGGTTAATAAGGGGTTATGTAAGAACACATTTCGTTAGAAAAAAAAAATTGCTGTAGGTTGCTTTAACTGATATCATTATAAATATCTTTTGATGGCAGCAGCTTCTACAGTTGTATTTATTATGTATTGTATTTATTTATTCAGTAACTTCCGGCTGTCATTTTGACATTTGGGAATTTCTAGAAAGTATGGGGGGGAAGGAGCAGAAAACGTACTACACATTCCCTGTGTATTCAGTGAAGTTTATTGGGCATTGTAGCATGCCCAGTGCCCACAACTTGTTAACATTTCTCAAATAAATAAATAAATAAATAACGAACTACGAAAACAAATGCAGATGAATTGTAAACTACATTTCTAATAAGGCAGAATACTGCACTTAGACCTCATGCACACTGACGTTTTTACAGATGCTTTTTTGAGCGTTTTTTGCAGCTTAAAAATGCCTGTCAATGTTAGTCTATGGCTTCATGCCCACCTAGGCGTTTTTGAGCTGCAAATGGCATAGGCGTTTTTAAGCTGTAAAAAAAAAAACAGGACCAGTGCGTTCTGAGGCTCCAGCGTTAGAGCTGTAAAAATTTCAGACGCCGACAAAAGGTGTAAAATGCGAATTAACGAGGCTTAACGCTGAGCCCATTGAGTTGAATAGAGGTCGCACCAGAAGTCAGATGATCCTACTTGCGGTGCGACTTGTGTGCTGAGAATCTTGAAGAAGAACCCCGTGAAAATAGATTGACATATTTGGTTTTGACTTGAGCTCTTCTTCAATATACGGTATGTTTGCATTAACTGGGTTGGTACACCTAAAACTGACTTTTGTAAATTTCAATGGGCTGAATCAGCAACAACTGTATTTTTTATTCCTTAGGAACACTGACCTCAAGTCTCTGTGCTTGAGTTCCCAGGTAAACTATGGCCAGTATGAGGTGGTTTATACAAGTGAGACTCCATTTCGGATGGAGGCAGAGTTGGGAACTGTACTGGGATATTGTACTTCTGGAACAGGTGCATCTGAGCTACTACCTCCTGTGTAATGCCTGGTCAGCCTCAAGAACACAGCACTCTGCAAACCCCCATGTGCAATCTGTGTAAAAAAAGGGAGAAAGGCTGGTGTCATGGAAGTTGGCTAAAACATCAGCTCAGGCATGATTAAGGCCTGATGGATGAAATGCTTTTGTTTTTTTTTTTACTATTGTTCACCTGCATTAATAAAACAATGTTTTAGCCAACTTCCATGGCACCAGCCTTTCTCCCTTTTTTTGCACATATTATAATTCTGGATTCCCTGAGAGATAGAGGAAGTCAGTGTGGAATATGGCCCTCCAGTGCCTACTAAATTGAATTGTTTCTTGTTGGGTAACTCTTTAAACTTGAGCCAAAACTTTAACTTCAAGTTTTCCATCTTTAGCTGTTCAAAAAAAATTATGTTCATTTCTCATGATTTGAAAATAACATTTGTCTTTACAGGACAGAATATTTGCAGCACTTACCCTTTGTACACTCCTTGTTTCTCTAATCCACTGCCAAAGTGTCCCAAAGTGTTGCCACAATGACCTGCTGCCTGATGATGTCACCTCACCATGCTACCTTTGCAAAATGACAGATCCCCAGCCAGCTGGTGTTTGTAAACAAACCATCTAAGCATCCTGGGTGAAGTCATTCACCAGATATGATCGTGATCATATTTGGGCATTGTCATCATCACCCAGGATCTCCAGCCTGCTTTATTACAGACATTAGGGATTTATCATTTTGTTATGGGAGTGTGAAGGGTCAGCATTATCAGCGGTCGGGTATTGTGCCAGCAGGTAAGCATTGTAAGGTGGCGGGTCATCGTAATTGATGCTAAATTTGCATCAAGGGACATTTTTTTCCCATGCATTTTTTAAGGGCTTTGTCACATTGTGTATGTTTGCATTTACATTTAACTTTTTTTGTGGGAATATGTACCAATATACTTATTCTCCTAGGTGGGTGAGAACGTGCCTAGCATGGAAGGATGGACTTACTAAGGGGATGTAAGGGTGGACTTATTGAAATCTGGATGCCCCCTTTATAATAAGGGGGCCCCCAGATATTCGCACCCCTACTCCACAAGAGAAATTAGTACATCGGTACTCCTTACCCATCTCCACAAAGAGTTAAATGTTAATAAGCACAGACATTCACATGACAAAGCTCCTTAAAAAAACATGAAAAAAATGTAAATAAAGTCCCACAATATAAATTCATCATCAGTCACACCATCCAGCGAAGACGATCCAGTGAAGAAGGTCCAGTGGCAACAATGACAACCTGCCAATCTATCACAGCTTGAGTTTTAGAAGCGTTACATTGACGATAGATTTATAGTTTGGGCAGGATCAAAAGAGTTGTTTTTACAGTTTTTGTCAAAAATTGGCGAGAACAGATTTGGTATATCCTTCTCGGCAGTTTATTTATGACAATCACAGTATCAACTTCCTGGATTTGGTAATTTTCAAGGACAACCATCAACTGTCCATCAAAACTTTTTTCAAGGAAGTGGATCAAAATGGCTATATCCCCTTGGGGAGCTGTCACCATCGATGGTTGAGCTCCATTCCCAAGAACCAATTTATGCGAGTTAGGCGCAATTGCGCCAGAATTGAAGTATTTGACAGTCAGTTGAGAGTCCTTTTTGACAGATTCATTAAAAAGGGATATTCCTTGCGGGAGATTAGCAATACCTTGCTCTCAGTGAGGAGTATCAATAAAGATGATCTGTTTAAGAAAAAAGAGACAAACAAGAAAGATTTTGGAATTGCGTTTATGACAGGTTTCACCCAACAGCATAGACAAATAGAAAAAAATATTCACAAGTATTGGCATTTACTATTGAAAGACAGTGATATTGCTAAATCATTGCCTGTCAAACCATTGTTTATTTACACCAAACCTCCTACGCTAAGGCTGAAACTGGCACCTAATGTAGTTGACCCCCCAAGAAGCTTGTTACTTTCTTAGATCAAGTCGTGGAAGGTGTGTAATGTGTAGAACGTCTAAATAAAGAACCAGGAAAACATCTGTGTTCACATCCCATTGCTCTGGGGAATCCTTTAAGATCAAAAAGTTAATTTCTTGTGGTACTACCCATGTCACTCTCCTTTTATCTTGTCCATGCAGACTACAATACGTGGGCAGGACCACCAGAGCATTAGGGGTCCGTTTACACGAACATGTCAATCGGATCAAAAAGGGCTTCAAACACCATAGTCTGTCCAACCATTTTAGGTTATTCCACAATAGGGATCCTAGTGGCCTCACTTTTTGTGGTATTGACAGAATTGAAGCCCACTGACGAGGAGGCAATCTCAAGAAAGCCATCTCTCGCAATGAGACCCAATGGATTCATCGTTTAGGGACGATGCACCTCATGGGGTTAAACATCGAATTGGATTTGAACTGTTTTTTATCCAACTTTTAATTATTTTTAGAAGATCATAGGGGTTTAGAGAGGTCTTTCTATATATATAGTTTGATCTTTAATATTATCATTACTCTTTTTTATTTGTAATTTTTTATTTATATTTATTTTTATTTTCTTTTTTATTTTTATTTAAATTTTTTACATTCTTATTTTATTTTTATATTTATTTTTTATTTATTTCTTTATTATTATTTACATTTTTTTATAATTTTTATTTTAATTTTCTATTCATTTTCTCCACATAATATTTTTGTATGGTTATTGTATTATTATTTTTTCTCTGCATTTATTAAATATTTTGAATTGTATGGTTTTCATGACACCGGAATTGATGTTTAAACCATGTTGGAGTTTTTTCCAACCAAAGTCATGGCGTTTTTGTCTCCCATATGGATTGTGCTCTATCCATATGGGGACTTGTTTCTCCCAACCAACAAAATGGCCACTGTTGCCTATCTGATTGGTGGGATGAAGGGGAGTGGACTCCCTTTTTTTTTTAAGGTAATTTGTCTCAATCGGAAATCAGGTCCTTTGATGACGCCCTGTGGGAGGGCAAAATGCATTGATGTGACGTACTTCTGGTTCTGACATCACTTCCGGTCTTGTGGAACGCTGATAACGGCGTTTGCTGCAGTTTTTTTTATACCATTTCCAATGCCTACTTTTAACTTACGTTTGTAAGTATGCCCTTGTATGTGCAATAAATCCCTTTTCATAGCATACTTCACTATTGGTCCCTTTCTTTTCTCTATGGGTACCTGTTTTACTCATGACTGAGAATTAATGTGGAAGGATCGTTCATTTCCTAATTTTCATCAGCCAATCCTGCCATCCAGTAATTCCCGGTGGATACTGTTACAAGTCTGTTCCAACCCCCAGACTGCAAAGCTTGGTGTCATCGTGATCCGATGTGAAATATCCCCTGCAACTTTACACTTTGGATGTGAAGCACCTATTTAGTTGTTTTTTGGACTCTAGATTACTTTCACAGTTCACATGGACTTTTGTTACATATCATATATCATTGTTTATTTGTTTTCACTTATATGGACACATGTTTGTTAAGCGCTGTATTATTTATTTTATTATGTTCAAGTGTGTAGCACTTTGTGTATAGCAGCTTCATTCACGTTTGATTTTGTTTTTCCTCAGCGCGAGTTATATATTTATATATTTATGGTCGGAGCCCTCGGTCCTTAACGATGTGAAGGAGCAAACATAAACACGCCACAAGACAGACAACAAACTAGACCTGAAGTGTGCCCTGGTCTACCGTAAGGTAAGCCCTGGTGAGCTGCACCGTGAGGCCCTTTCTGCTAGTAGAGTAGTTAAGAAAAGGGCGCTTACCTGAGGAGTGATGGCTGTTTCTGTAGAGAAACGTGTTGGAGTGTTCTGAGAAGGGGAATGGGTGGGCGGGTACGGCGCGCTGGAACCGACACCGGCCTCGTGGAGAGGTCTGGTGTATATACCCTCCGGGCTCCTCCCATAATTGCAGGCCACCATGCTGGCCTTCCTATTTATGGTCGGAGCCCTCGGTCCTTAACGATGTGAAGGAGCAAACATAAACACGCCACAAGACAGACAACAAACTAGACCTGAAGTGTGCCCTGGTCTACCGTAAGGTAAGCCCTGGTGAGCTGCACCGTGAGGCCCTTTCTGCTAGTAGAGTAGTTAAGAAAAGGGCGCAAAGACTTGTTTTTAGGGAGGTAATGATTTATTGTTAGGCAAAAGATTGTAAGGCAGGTTGTGCCGTGAAGGTGGTGACTCAGACTAGGGTTAGTTGAGACCAGTGAGGGATGGCAGCCATGGTCGAATCGGCTCCGGGTTCCTGGGAAAAGAACAGCGGGAAATTGAATCGGGACAGAGCGTCAGCTGAGGTGTTACACTTGCCCGGGATGTGGATGCAGAGGACCTTAAACTGGTTTAGCAGGGATAATTGTACTAGCCTGCGCAGGAAGGCCATAATGGTCAAGGACCTGGACCGGCCTTTGTTTATGATGTCAGCTGTGGCCTGATTGTCAGTGGAAAAAACCACCGTCTGGCCTGCCCAACTGCTTCCCCAGGTTTGTGCTGCTGCCACTATTGGGTATAATTCGAATAGGGAGGAGGACTGGCTGAAACCGGGGATTGCCAAGATTTCTGGCGGCCATGGACCGGCAAACCAGTGGGGGCCAAAAATAGCTGCGAAGCCCGTGGAGGCAGCGGCGTCAGTGACAATCCGGGGAGAAGAGGGAGATGCTGCCGGAATGAACATGGAAATGCCATTCCAGTCAGCCAGGAAGTGGTCCCACATGGAAAGGTCGGCTATAGCTGCCTGATCAAGTCTGAAGATCTGGTCTGGGTCTTGACATCCTGTGAGGAAAACTAGGAGGCGGGAGACAAAGGATCGTCCCTGGGGGATGACTCTCACTGCGAAATTTAACATCCCGAGTAAGGACTGAAGTTGCCTCCTGGAGCACCCCTGGGTGGCCGTGAAAGAATGAATGACTTCCCTGATGCGAGTCAACTTGTCTGGTGGTAGGCTGGCCTGCATGGCCTGAGTGTCGAGTATGACGCCTAAGAAGGTGATGCGATGTGCTGGGCCTTCTATCTTCTTCTCCGCTATGGGGACATTGAGGTTGGAGAAGACCTCCCTTAGACTCGTGAGGTCTACCGGGGGACGGTTGGGGTCTTCGATAAGCAGAAAGTCGTCCAAGTAATGGATCACTTTCTGACAGGATGCGTGGTGGGAGAGAATCCAGGACAGGGACTGTGCAAACGTGTCAAAGAGCCATGGGCTGCTTTTGGATCCAAAGGTCAGTTTCGTGGCGAAGTAGTACTGACCTTTCCACCTGACTCCGTGCCAGCGCCACAGACACGGTTGGATTGGTAACAGCTTGAAGGCGTCTGCGACGTCTGCTTTGGAGAGCCAGGCGCCCTCGCCTGTGTCTAGGATGGCCTGGATAGCAAGGTCGACTGAAGAATATTTGAGAGAAAATTCTTGTGAGGGTATAAGGGAATTTAAGCTAGGTGTGTGAGAAGAATAAGGCGCGGACAAATCATAAATCAACCGGAGTTTATTTGAAAATTTCCCTTTTACAAGCCCGATAGGGCTAACTCTCCAAACTGAAAACGGTGGGTGAGAGAAGGGGCCGATCATGTACCCTCGGTCAAGTTCGTTTTGTAGTAGGGTACTGATGGCTTCCTCGTCGGTGGCTGCTGACAGCAGGTTTTTGCACTCGTGGGTGGTGTCGGGGAGTGTGATAAGCCCCGTGTGAAAGCCTGTGGTGAAGCCTTGTACCAGGAAGGCTGCTAGTGAGGGTGACGGGTGTGAGGTGAGGTAGGATTGCAGCCATCCGATATCAACACGGCTTAGTCAGGCTGAGCTGGGCTTATTGATCCCGCAGGTGATCCTGGGGTGGGCTTTGCGGCAAATGAGGCAGACGTGGAGGAGTCTGCAACGTGAGAAGTTGCAGATCCCCAAATTGAAATTGTTGCATATCGGCGCCCCTCCTAATGTTCGGACGGGTCGTCCGAGTCTGTCCTCCTGGGGGTGTGGTGGGGTTGCGTCTGAATACTGGGATGTGTGCGGGGCAGGGGGGAAGTTGGGGAGGCGTCTACCATCGGGTTCTGAACACCAATTGGCGGTGTGGGTGGAGGATTGGCAGTTAGCGCACAGTGGGGAGCGGAGGCCGGCGAAATGGCGACAGAAGAGTTCTGTGTCGATGGCGCTCCAGTCCGTGGTTGCTTGAAACTGACTGAGCTTGGCTGCTGCCTTTGCTGAAAAGGAGCGATGGTAGTCGTAGAAGGCGCTGCCTCCGTACTTGTACCCTAAATCTGTGACAGCATGAAGGTAGAGGTCTAGTTCTTCCCTCCTGTCGGGTTTGATGGAACAGATGACATCCCGAAACATGCCGAAAGCAAGTACGAATTCCGTCACCGTGAGCTTTCGTGTAAGCCTGTGGTCTTTTGCCTTCAAGATAACGGAAACGTCGCCCCAAGCGTAGGCCTTGTTCTCTGTCACATCGTGTACCGAGATCAGAAGGGATGCCAGGTTGACGTCGCGGCCATCTAGTATTTCCTTCCTGATGTTTGCCGGGATAAGATGTGCGGGGTAAACAGAAAAACCGGCGTGGGGCGTAGCTGTAACGCATGATGCGGGGGTGGCGGGGGCGGCAGCTGGTGGAGTGGGGGTTCCTTGCTGGAACTCCAGGGTCCCCACTCTGGCCTGGACATCAGAGATGGTAGAAGATAGAGAGGAGACCAGCGTGTGAAGTTGGGACACTGCCGAGGCAATTGTCTGTAGTGATGCCTGAGTGTCTGGTGGGGTTGGTGGGGATGGGATGGGGAACAGTAGTCTGTACAGTTCGGCTTTCCTGGCCGTGATGGGGTAGGGGATGTTCCTGCGCCTCAGCTCAGCTGAGAGTCTGGGGATGGTCCAAGCTCTGAAGGCTTGAGAGGAGTTGTCTGCCGGACCCACTTCGGGGGGTGATGGGGCGGGGGTGAAATCGTCGCTGCTGGCCAGAGACATGGCGTCTGCTAGAATAAAAGAGGGGGGGGAAGGGGGGGGGGGGGGATGCATGTTTGTCTCGGGTTTCTCTTTTTTTTTTTTTTTTTTTGTTGATTTGAAGGGCAGGAGAGCATATATATATGTATGTGGCTGGGGCAAAAAAAGGGGGGGGGGAGAGGGGGGGCGTGGGGAGGGTGGGAAACCTGTGTGACAGGTCTTTGCGCGCGTGCGCTGAGTGGGATGTTCCATGGGCCTATATGTAAAACTCGGGGGAGGGGGTGCGTGACACCCGAGGTGGGCCAGGAGGTGACTGGCCGGATGGTTGATGCTCGGGTGTCCGTCTGTGCTCGGCACGGACTGGTTAACCAGAGCCCCCCCAGGGCGGTACTGGGGGGAGTGGCTACTGGTTGATGTGCTACGTAGGAATGTTTCGATCTGTAGCATTTGACGTAGGTTCGGTCAGCTAATACTTGCACTGCCAGCAAGTCATGAGACTAGGTGACCTTGTCTGCGTGGTGAAGGCTTGTGCTTCGAAAATAGAGTGATATGCATAGAAGTATGTGACAGTTACTAACGCCTGGAGATTTAATCAAAAACTATGGTGTTCTGCTTGGGTGGGGAGGGGAGATGTGTGAACGAAGCAAGATACCGTTCGACGGTATGGTAACAATTGGGGGTGCGCGTGAGCGCTGGGTGAGTTTGTTTCTTTGGCCTGTGGAACTCAGAGAATGCGTGACAACCGAGGTAAGCCAGGAGGTGACTGACCAGGTAATCGGTGCTCGGGTGTCCGTCTGTGCTCGGCACGGACTAGTTCAACCAGAGCCCCACCAGGGCGGTACTGGGGGGGGAGTGGCTGCTGGTTGGTTGCTAAGTAGGGATGTTTCGATCTGTAGTAGTTTGACGTGGGTTCGGTCAGCTAATACTTGCACTGCCAGCAAGTCATGAGACTAGGTGACCTTGTCTGCGTAGTGAAGACTTGTGCTTCGAAAACAGAGTGACATGCATAGAAGTATGTGACAGTTACTAACGCCAGGGTACTGAGCCAAATAAGTATGTGGGAGGGGATATGTGGTGAAAAAGGTGTGAAGAGAATGGAAACTGAAACCAACAATAATTTACGCACCTGCTTGCTGCCTTAGTGATGGAGTCACTGTTGGGGTCAAAACCTGGTGGCCTGGTACCTACGGTAGGGTGACGTAACATTATTAGTGAGAGGTGGGTTGCAAGAGCTGATTTGGGGCCGTAGTTGACCCCCTGGTGTAGAGATGCAAGCCCTCAAGAAAAAAAGGGGGGGGGTTATTACACATTTTTTTTTTTTTTTTTTTACCTGAAAAGGAACGGGATGGTCTGATCCTGTTGTGTAGGAGACCAGGGGCGATTGCTGACCTAAGGAAAAGGTGAAAAGGGATAGAGAAAGGCGTGAGTAGCTGAAGTTTGCTACTGGGGAGGTTGTGGCTGCGAGGCCAATGGAGGTCGAGCTGCAACGATTGCAGAGGTATGTGGGAGGGTGGATGTGGGAGCCGTGACACAAACCTGCGATGAGGCAAGATGTGCGGGGGGGGCGGCTGTGCCTCACATTGGCTGGGTTGCCGTGGAAGGCAAGGAGTGGACTGTCTTGCTGAGGTTTGCAAGGTGTGGGGGCCCGTTTACACGAACTTGCGGTGCCTGC